>OZ007592.1:33407782-34032782 GCA_963931845.1 Maratus michaelseni | reverse complement strand
CTAATGTATATTACATAAGTCGAACCTTCCGTAGAACATATAAAATATTTTGAACTTATTCATTAAGAAACATAAAAATCTAACCCATTTAATTTGAGAATATTAAATTTGTTTCCCGATTTCCTCTTTTTAGAATAAATCTGTTTTTAATACTTGGAAATTTTCTAACGCCTTACATTCATAATATTTCATATAACCGTAGTGAAAAAGAATCCAAGCCCAGACTCGAACCCGGGTCATCAGTACACCGCAGTGACGTTCTACCAACTGAACCACTTGAAATGATACCAAGCCTGCCACTTCTCACTATCATATGTTGGCAAGACTACAAACGCAGCACAAGATGGAATATTTTTCCGTGAACCATCAACGCTGGGGCAAACACGAAACCAAAGAGACACTCCAGCATCGATAATTGAATGTATCCATTTTTAATACCTGTATATTTTTCCATAGAAAATTCTCATGCCTTGCATTCATAATACTATTAGTTTTTATTATTGTTCATTATTAGGTTTTAGAGTTTGTACATCGAATATTAGAAGAAGGGTGGAGGGTGGGTAATCCCTATTAGTTTAGATTTAACAAGTTTAGCTTTCATTAAAATTATTCGAATGGCTTCAAGTGTTGTATACCCATTTATTCGAAGAATTTGGAATAAAAAATATCCTTTGATGTGGGAGTGTGTTGCAGGATTAGTATACAGAGCATGTAAACTCATTTAAAAAAAATCAAAAATCGTAAACTTCATGTAAATAGGATATTATATCAAATACAAATCTAGATTTTGAATTATAAATGTTAATTACCTATACTTCTATTCTTTTACGATTGGAGTATCTATCCCGGTTTATATGGTATTTATATTAAAGTAATATTTTTTATCATGTTCTACATAAAATTTGAAGTATATAGGTCACATGTGCATTACAAAAATTAATGCTATAAAAAAGAAAAATGAAGAGGGTCTTAAGTAGATCCCGGACTTGCTCTATTAGTTAGAATTTATATTTATGAATGTGACTATATTATTTCTATATATTATTATTATTATTATTATTATTATGAAGTATTCCGGTTTAATATGCAGATTGCCATATCAATGGATAACATACATCCTCTATTTAGTATTTAATAACGTTTGACATGTAAAAATAGTTTAAAAGTAGACGTAGTATGTTTCACAGAAAATAAGAACTGTTATTAGGTGCGTTCGTAATTATATAAATACGTAGCACCTATAGTCGTCGTTTGGTCCGTCCGTCTGTCCGTCTGTCTGTCTGTCTGTCTGTCTGTCTGTCCGTCCGTCCGTCTGTCTGTCTGTCCGCATATAACAACGCAAAAACTACCCAACCAAATGGTTTGCAATTTAAAATATATTATCTTTGCAGAATTTTGTCGAGACATTTCAAATTTTATTAAAATCGAATCAAAACTTTAGGAGATATTAATAAAAATATTTATTAAGAAATTTGATTTTTTTGTTTTTTAAATCGGTGCTTTTTTGTTATAGGAGCTTCCGAAGGATGTTAAATCGTCAAGCGACCGAGATACTTATTTTATGACGGAAATTAATCTGCAGACGATATAATTCATTTCACAGAATTAAAAATCATCAAGATCTGAATATTTATAGAACTAGCTGATACATGTCTCACAAAAGTGATGGGACACTTGTGCTTTATAAAAAGAAACTGCAATAAAATAAATAAACAAACATGTGCAAAAATTTTTTGGGTGTGTTTCATATTTAAAGTTAGTAACAATTATTACATAACATACATTTTGTCAAAATATTAAAATATTAATTTAGTAAAAATACAATTGTTCAGAACGGAGCAAAAAATGGCTCACATAAGTGATGGGACACTTACTTTTCCATCAAATATTTATCCAAAAATTTTACTTTTTAAAAGGTTTTAATATTTTGTTGGATTTCCTTTTACTTTTAAAACATGATTTAATCTTTTTGGGATGGATTCGACTATTTTTTTTGTGATTTCTGGAGTGATTTTACCCCATTCTTCTTGAAGCACCGATTTTAGTTGTTGTTTTGAAGAAATGGTGTGTTTGCGAATTCTTGATTCCAATTCTTGCCAAATATTCTCTATGGGATTTAAGTCTGGAGATTGTTGTGGTGTTTTTATTATTTCAGGACAGTTATATAGCAGCCAGAGTCTAACGTTCAGAGCAGTGTGCTTGGGGTCATTGTCCTGGTAGAATTTAAAATCGTTATGAAGGTTCAATTTTCGTGCTGAAGATTTCAAATTTTGCTTTAAAATATCAATATACTTGTACTGATCCATTATACTGTCAATAAAAACAAGATTACCAACTCCAGCGGACGACATACACCCCCATACCATAACTCCTCCTCCACCATGTTTTACTGTTGGTACCAAGTTCTGTTTGCGAAGTTCTTCCCTGGGTTTTCTCCACACCAAGATTCTACCGTCAGAACCAAATATATTAAATTTACTCTCATCAGCAAATATAACTTTATTCCAGTAATCAGAATTCTTATTTATGTTGGATTTTGCGAAAGCTAGTCTGAGTTTTCTATTCTTTTCACTTACGAAGAATTTTTTCCTGGCTACTCTACCGTGATATCCAGCAGATCGAATTACCCTTCTAATAGTTTCAGGATTAACAATTATTCCATATAATGCTTGTAAATCAGCAGCAACTTTTGAAGCCCTAATTCTTGGATTTTTTTTAATATTTCGAACGATAATTCGCTTTATTCCATTGGATAGCTTTGATGGTCAGCCAGGTCTTCTTTTATCCTGAATCATATGATTCTTTTTATATCGTTTAATGATATTGAAAACTGTTGAACGACTCAAGTTAACTGTTTCAGCAGTTTTTCTAATAGATTTTCCACGTTCAATATGCAAATTAATAACTAATTTTCGAATTTCAGGCGAAGTTTCTTTTCGTTTAGCATTCATGACTACACAGAGCTAAAAAACACAAAAATTCCAAAACAAACTGGAGAGAAATACTGCAGACGATTTTATAAATTATTGCCAATTGCTTTTAAGTAAAAATAAAACCCCAAAAAATATTTTTATTGCTTATTTCAGACGATTTTTGTTGCATATATAATGGTGTCCCATCACTTATGTGAGCTATTTTTTGCTCCGTTCTAAACATTTGTATTTTTATTAAATTAATATTTTAATATTTTGACAAAATGTATGTTATGTAATAATCTTTACTAAATTTAAGTATGAAACACACCCACAAAAAAAATGTGTACATGTTTTTTTAATTTATTTGATTAGTTTCCTTTTGTAAAGCACAAGTGTCCCATCACTTATGTGAGACACTGTATGTATCTGAATATTTATATAACTAGTTAAGATATTTGTATGAACAGTGTCATAAAATATATACTTAACTAGCTGTTTAACCCGTTCTACGCACGGGATATCATGAATTTAATTCTAAAACGTGCGTACGAACGCACCTCGTTTGTAACGTTTGACGTACAATTTCCAACTTGTTATGTTTAGACCCCATTCATAAAACCAGGATCAAATGAAAACATACATTTTCATTAAGAATACGGTAACATTTTACCATGACTGTATCAAGATAATATAATATTTACTGATTTTACGTATGTACGGCGTCAAGGTTTTGTATAAATGTTTTTTATTTTTATTTCTGCTCTAAAAAATTGGTGTTTGCAGAACGAGGTTCTGAAAAGTAAACACGTATTGAATCTAAATCAAACAAACTCCGCCGAATTGTACACGATGATTTGAAGTTTTACTCTGATATGATTACTCTGAGGCAGGAACTGACACGTTGAATTTATTGTGGTCATGATGTAACGGTCGTCATCTAATTGACATTGCTTTTACAAATTGAATGTTTTTTGTTTTGTTAAACAGACATACATACATTAAATACAATAATCCAACATGGAGTGAAAAATTATCCAGAGCTACCACATTCACTCCATGGTGGATTATTGTATTTAATGTATGTATGTCTGTTTAACAGTTGTATATGTATACCTTTAAATGCAAAATGCAAGCGTTTATTTATGTGTGATTTATTATTTTTTGTTTTGTTTTGACACGCTTAGTGCCGTTTAATTTACTTTTTGTTTTCAACAATAAAACTTAAAATAATTCTTTGTTTTTTTTTATTTTTTGTGAGAGTTATTTTAAAATTTCCTGTTTCCCCGTGTCACCCTTTATTTCACAATAAGTTTTTTTTAAATATTGGTACTAAAATCGAGATACCACTGAAAGGCGAAATATTACTGCTGATAAAAATGGTGTTTTCTAAGGAAAAAAAAAACGTGCATAAAAGGAAGGTTTTATTTTTTTTTCTTATTAATGCTTTTTCCTGTAAAAGAAAATTAAACGGAATTTTAAATTTATTTATTCGAACTAAATACGGTTTGTTTAAATGCCTTTTCATATTTTCACGCATTTTAAAAGTACAAAATATTTTTGGGATAAGGCTGATATTACATGAATCCTGAAAATAGTCCTTTTTAACACTTTCCAACCTAGTTGAAAAGTGTTTATGACTTCGGTTCGTCTGGCCGTCTGCCGTCTGTCCGTCTGTCCGTGCTCTAACTCCCGTAAATAAGCTTCTTTGCAATTTTTATATGTTATTGTCGCTATCTTTAGCACGTTCCCTATTTCAACTGAAGTGTGTAGCACTTATAGTTTTTTACAGGGACACTCAAAAGATTTCCGTTACATTACGGTCTATGGGGAAAAATCATTTGCGGTTTATTTTAATGATGTTACACATTTGCAAACACATTGTAATTGATATATATCACTAAGTTGTATTACAAGAAGCTTAATATGGCACAGGGTGTGCATAGCACTTACAGTTAATTTACAGGGACAGTCAAAAGAATTCCGTTACATTACGTCTATGGAGAAAAATCGTCTGCGGTTTATTTAAATAATGTTTCCCTATTTTAAACGAATTGAAATTTATATATATCACTAAGGTGCATTACAAGAGGCTTACTACAGAATATTGTGTGTATAGCATAGTCATCGTTCATTTACAGGGACACACAAAAGAGTTCTCTACTGTTTGTTAACAATAATTCCTGGAAGTGTGTTTTAAGTTGTTGAACGCGATTTTAAATTTAACTCACTTTTTGTCCATTACTTGGTGTGTAAAAATTCTGTAGATCCTATACAGGGAAGCACAAAAGTTCGCGAACACATTTCGGTTTATTGACAGAAACTCCAGAAGGAGAATTTTAAACTGTGCTACGCGTTTCTTAAATGAACTAAAATTTAGCATCCTATGTAGTATATATACAAATCTATAGATCCTATACAGGGCTGAATAAAAGTATTCGGATATTTTTCCGAATATTGTATACGTTGGAAATTCTTGAAATTATGTTTTTAAATATGTTATGCGTTTTCCAAATTGTTTACTTTGATGTTATCTTTCTGCTTATTAAACGGTATGATTTGTAAAATTATTTTTGGAAGCGTTGGAAAGTGTTACATAATCTATGCTTGACGCATGATTTTTCGTTCTTGTTCTATTAGTTCATGTTTTCAAAGAAACACGATAGGTATAATTTTCCAGATATCTGTCAGCTCTCTGCAAAAAAAAAATAATAATAAAGAACCTATTTTAAATTAATGGATTTCCAAAAATATCTAAAACGATCATTTTCAAGGGTCAAGATATTTAACAACTCTTGAACTCAATATTCCATGTTGGAAGCATTGATCTGTTAAAAAATAATTAAAAACGGCCTAATGTCTAGATACTGCTATTGACTATTGAAGATTTTTTTATTATTATTAGTGTTAAAGTCATCATAAAAATTTCATTCTGACGACAAAATCAAAATCGTTTTTAAAAATATATTTTGGCGAATAACGGGCAATATTTGTATTAATTATTTTTTTTTCTTTATAAAAATCGTGAAAATATACAAAGTGATTTGGATGGCTGTCGCTGCTCCCACATTTCATGTTGCCCTTACATTTAACACAAATAATGGTATGTCTATTTCAAATTTCGTTAAAATATCTTCATGACTGATATACTTATGAACAACATTCATATATCGAATTAGAGTTAGATACAAAATTTTTTTACTGAATATATGTATTATGAAAAGAAATCTGAAACTTTGTATATCTTATTAAATTATCATTCTGCTTTCGGAGATTTGTGTCTTTCAAAAACAAAACATTTTGTATCAGTGTTAGATATTTGTTTTGTATAGGGAACTATACACCGTATCCGAATGCACAATGCCTTATTCTAATTCTAACTAAATCGATTATGTGAGCTATAATTTTCAAACTGGACGAAAAATGTCCGGGCCAGGATTCGAACCTGTAGTCTCTTGGCTGAAGCTGCGTTGCTCTACCAACCGAGCCATCCCTGTCGAATCTGGAGGACCTAATTCATCCAGTTAACCTTATTGATCATAGCATCTGGTCTGAAATCTGAATCAGCTCAACAGAATACAGGGGCAGCCAAGCGATTCCAAGTTCAAATCCTGGCCCGGACATTTTTCGCCTAGTTGGAAAATTACAGCTCATATGATTTCTTTACCAATTTGAATAATTGTGTCAGAATTAATCTAGTGTAAATCGATAATGCTCTACAGTTAATTCATAAATTTTTAGTCACATATTCTATAGTTTTCTAAGTAAGATCTATAACTTTGCGATCTAGAACTTGCAGCTGGAGGGCGTTGCTTAATTTATGCAACTTTTTCAATAAGATGATTAATGATTATGAAGAGTATTTAAATAGCCATGATGAAACATTAAACCTATTGAGCAAATACACGAAAACTTTACACTTTTAAATTGCTGCATAAAAGAGATGATCTCGCATCATAAGAATTAATGGAAATTTTATCACATTTTTTAACATACAGTTGTACAGTCATGGGAAGAAAAGTGATCACTCCTTACTAAATCTTCTGCAAATAATCGTTAAAAAAAATTAAATAAAACCACGAGGGAACATTGACTTTTATTATTTGGGGCCTGTCTGCGCATTTGAAATGCTTCAACTTTCGATTTAAATTAACAGGCACGCACTTTACACGTTATTTGAAGTCCTCGGATCAAATTATCCCAGAACAGTATGTAACTTATATACTCTCTCTTACAGCTTCATAAAGTTAGGAGGGCTCAAAAATTTCAGGATGCTAATGTTAAATCAACATCATAAATTTTAATTTATATCGTCCTATAAAATAATATAAATGTTTATTTTTGAATGAGATACAATGAATGAACAAAAATATAATCTAGACATTTTTTAAAATTCAAAAACATATTTTCAGATTTGAAAATTGTAATAAATTGATATATTTTTTTTAAATTATAAATTATGTCCTATATTAATTTTAACCTAAAAAGAATCAGCGTCATTAAACATATGACTATACGCTTTTACATATATATTTTTTTATCATTAGTTTATGAGTTATAGAAAATATATACTTTTCAAAAGTCTATAGGGGCCGTCGCAAGTTATAGTTTTTATCACAGAACAGAAAATGTTATATACACTCAGAAATAATTCACATCATTTTCTTTAATGTATTGTAAGTTTATTTATTATTAAATTTTCCGTAACTTTTTTTTACAATCACACATTGAACGTTATTGGTACTTTTTCCCCCAAGTTATTAATTTTATTATTTTAAGTATATGATAAAACTTTAATACATTTTCTTTTTTAAATCTATGAAGATTTGATAGTAGACATTGGATAGTAGACATTGTTCTCAGTTGATTGGTACCTATGTTTTTTCTATGTGCTTATTTTCATCAGAATTATTAAAAGGTGTTAATTTTTTTCATAGGACTGTAAATGTGATTAAATTCTACTTTTAACATATACATAAAGGGCCCGATTAACTTATGGAACTGGATGAAGCACAGTATCATTTCAGGGCCCCCGTTTCATTCGGTAAAATGTTTCTAAATTCTTCATACATGGAAGCCCGTCAATGATACAAGCTGCAAGTATTATTCACGAGAGTGACTTGGCCAACTTCATATATTTCATGAAACAGACATTTTTATGTTCACTGTATTTACTTTAGATAGAATACATTTGTAGTATATGTAGTTTTTGTATGATCGGTTACCAGGGTGGTTTCTAATCAGCACATCAAGATGCTATGATTAGTTAGCAGCCTGTTGATCACATTGAGATTTTCCAGTTAGATAAATTTCCGGAAGTAGTGTGGATGTTTTGTCGTATTACAGAAATTTGTCCCTCCACAAAAATTTAAAATGGAATGCAAAAAAATAAAAATGGAAATTAGAGGCCTCATTTTACAGTCATTTTGGGGCCTCTCATAAATTTCGGAGGGGAAGCGCGTGCTTCATGAGCCTTTTGGGTAATCAGCCCCTGTATACATGTTTTTTTAATTTATGTAGCTATTTCTATAATATGTTATTAAACAACAATATTCATAAAGGTAATTTTTTCGTAAGTTTGGATAACAATTCCATTTGCATCACTTACTTTTGCTAATTTAAGATGGTAACGTGAATGGAACAACATCCTATATTACACATGCTTTTGATGTAGTGTCAACATTTCTAAAGCACTAATCGATATTAGTCTGCCTCCGTTTGTGTTTCTCGTGACACACGTCTTTTCATGCTACTTTTTTATACATATATAAATCATTTCTACAAAATAAATATCTATACATTTTCTCATGAAATCATATTTGTTTCTACATGAACACAAGGTGACCCCTAGATTCAGTTTTGCCTCAAATAGCGGATAAACGGAGTTAGTTACACCATAGAGGAACCTGGTGACATTCCTAGCAGCAAACTGTAGAGTTAGCATTTCTGTCCGGA
Source organism: Maratus michaelseni (assembly GCA_963931845.1). Taxonomy (NCBI): domain Eukaryota; kingdom Metazoa; phylum Arthropoda; class Arachnida; order Araneae; family Salticidae; genus Maratus; species Maratus michaelseni. The sequence goes on along the minus strand of OZ007592.1, from coordinate 34,023,915 downwards.
AAACCGTACGAGATAAGTGAAAAACGTTGGCTACTGTAAAGGAGTTATATTTGAGTACTTAGTTGTATGTAGTTATCTTTATAAGAATTTTTTTTGAACTACCTAGAGGTCATTCAAAGGAACGTTAATTCAACAGTTAGCCGATAGATGGCGGTACCATGTACCACATCGTGTAGCGCATGCCCTTTTTATTGTACCTAGATATAATGTTCACGGCTTTAGTTAACTCGGTTCATCCGTTATTTGAGGCGAATCGGAATTAGATTCCTACATCGGGTCGGGTGACCCGCTTTTACCCGCACCTGACCTGACCCGCGGTTCAGGTCTTTGTCGTGTTGGCGCTATATTTTTTCGTTGTGGTTTGGGTTCGGGTCGGGTTGACTTCTATATTTTTGTTGCGGGTCGGGTTGCGGGTTTGGGTTGACCCGCTTTTCCAAAAGAATGTACACAATATTTTTGCAGGTTAAAAATAGGTATACAATGAGACCTCCAAAACGGACACTCTCGAAAATCGACCTTTACGCCACTAGGAAAGGAGGCAAAAATGCCTTTCTTCTAATCACTTAATCACAACTCGCTTTTTTTTTTTTACAAAATGTGTTCTGTGCAACAATTTGCGAATGTCAGCGACAAATCTCAGTTGCAGCGTCATAGATTTTTCCATTGACTCTTGCTGATAAAACAAAACAAATTGCTAACTTACGAAAATAATAAAATTTCTTGGGGTTAACGCTTTATCTACTAACGCATTATTATATCTAATGTATTAGTATCTTCTTTGTGGACTACTTTTTCATAATTGTATTGAAATATGGATTAATTTTCTGTTCCTTTATTTTGGGCCGGATTCGGGTATAAATATTTTGGCGTAGATTTCGAGTTGACTTTAAGCGGACTTTTCAAGTTCGAGTCGGATATAGAAACCCAACCAGTGCAGAATTCTAATTCCGTGTCCTCAATTTCGAGTGTAGATTGAATCTTTCGACAATCTCTGAAAGTAGTAAAATAGTGACTACTTTTGAAAAGTAGTTTGTAGTCGCTACTTTTTAAAACGAGTAGTTGTAGTTAACTACATTTTTGATAAAGTAGTTGTAGTTTGCTACTAAAAAAAGTAGTTTTCAGACCCCTGACTTATTCACATTCAAATACGTATTTATTTTCATAGTTTTGTTCAAACTTTTTGTGAAAATCCCAACAATCGGACAAGCTAAAACCTAAATGTGAGCCGGAAAAATGATTCAAGGTTGAACCTGACTCGCAGACAGAAAATAAGTCCTCCCGACCCGAAAACATAAATAAAAGCAACCCAATCCGCTGCAGGACTCTATTCAACGATTTCGAGGTGTCCGCTATTCCGATGTTTCACTATATTTGAATATTAAAGAGTATAGATTTGTCCATTTTTCTATATAAAATATACAATTGGTATTAGAGATGTACATTACTTTTCATTATAGCATTCAAACATAATTTATTGTCCTTTCATTGCGGGTGAGGGTCGAGTTGCGGGATTATGTATTGCGGGTTCGGGTCGGGTTGCAGGTTGACTTCAAATGGAATTTACGGGTTCGGGTCGGGTACAAACCGACCCGTGCAGGACTGTAATCTGAATTAATGAAACATCCTGAATACAGATGCAGCCAAGCATCATATACAAATATTGTATATACAAGTAACAGAAAAACTTATCCACTTCGGCAATTTACATGCTATTTTTATAAGGTAAAGCCAGGATAGATGGCGCGGTCGGAGAGATTGCGCACATAGAGGTTCGGGGGGAAGGAGTAGAGAGAGCGCGTAGCGACTGCGGGTAGTTGCACAACATCAGTAGTGGAGTGTCTACTTGAATGTGCACATTAATTGTTTTGAGCGTCTAAGATAAAGCAATGCTATTTTGTTTTGTTTTACCAAAGTAAGTGCTTGAATTTTTATAGCTATTCATCAGAATTTCTATACAATGTCAGTAGTACAAAATATTTTTAACTTAAATTATTTCTCATAAATTACCAATCTAGACTAACAATGTGAACATCAACGTTTCGTTTTAGTAGCGGCCATGTTTATATAAAAGGCCGCGCAATCTATCCTACCGAAATTGGAGAGTTTGCGCATCTGCTACTTAGGAGAGATGGCGCATTGTTCCCATTAGTTTCCATGCTAGGAGAGATTACGCAGCTTACACTGGTTGGTAAATTTATTATTACAGCTTATTGGTAAATTTGTATAAAAAAAAGGAAAAATTAAAATTGACTAATTTTAAGTTAAACGTGTTATCAAGTAACATAATGTTATTTTGTAATCTTATCTAAGCATGCTTTTTCTGATTCTTTAATCATTAGGTTGAAATATTCAATCCTAATACAATAATGTTTGTTCACAAAAACCTTACAACAATGTCATTTATGTGTAATTATTATTGTTAACAATTTAATTGTAGTTATTATTAGTAACAATATTTCCTACCCATGCGCGCAATCACACCAACCCTGCAAGGACAGATTGCGCAAAATAACTTTCTTGGTTTTATTACAATTGTTCAATTAAATTACAACGTAACAACAAAATGGCAATGGAAATGCATAAAAAACAAATGAAGTAAAAATTATCCATGGATAGTTTTGCAAAAAATTAATTTTTTTATATAGATTTTTTATTGTTATTCTTTTGAATTGTGCGCAGACTATCCTAGCTTTACCTTATCATATCATATATTCTAATACGAGCTAATCTTGTGTGTGGTTATATATATATGCAAATTTTATCTTAAAAACGGCTCTAACGATTTTGATTAAATTTTGTATCCTACGAGTTTCGAGCACGATAAAATCATTGGGCTAGGTCACATGTCCGCGAAAATTCGATTAGTGGGTCATTTCTGGGTCATTGTGGGTCAAGATCTAAAAAGCGGCTCAATTTACACTAAATTTTACATCCAATGGTTTTCGGGCACCAGAAGACTTGGGTTAGGTCACATGTTCGAGAAAATTCGATTAGTGTGTCATTTTGGTTATGGGTCATTATGGGTCAAGCTATTTTATCTTAAAAACGGCTCAGACTATTTACACTAAATTTTGCATCCTATGGTTTTCGGGCGCGAGAAGACTTTTGAGCTAAGTCACATGTTCGAGGAAATTCAATTAGTGGGTCATTTTGGTCATGGGTCATGATATTTGAATTCAAATTTAATTTTGACCGAGCATACCTCGGTCTTCCCTGCTCGTTGAATTTTAAGCAAAATGTGTTTATTTCTACCACAAAACTATGAGATTTCCAAAAAATCCGTTTTCCCCAAAACTGTTATATTAAGCACAGGTTATAATTTACTACATTGATCACACATATTATTATCTTGGTTTCAAACCAATTTCTATAGGCTTCTATTCGTTTTTTGTTAAAGTTTCCTTCGTTAGAAATCAAAACACTTAACATGATTTCATTTTTCGATGAAGTTTAATAGCATGACTAATAAAAGATTTTCAGTAATCAAAATATATAATTACCCTTTTCTTCGATATGAAAAATAAACCATACTATGTTAGTACTTTTATACCGCAATCTAGCAACAAGACAACAGTACCTTTCTTTGTGAAAATCGTTAGTTTGATTGATCTTTAGAATATTAGCGAATAAATACTTTAACACCAATAAGCACAAAAAACACGACCCTCATTTTAATTAGACTGTTGGCGTGTATTATTAATAACAAATATACTTTCGGTTTTTATCATTATCGACTATTATTCTTTATCAAAATATTAATTTTTAACCAATATCTGTATGATAAAAGTTAAACAAAATTAATTCAAATACATGTTTTCAAAAATGTTTATTTAATAATTCAACTATTTTGTTACATTTTTTTCAGTAATCCATGCAATTAACATTGAATATATTTTTTTGTCTTTTTCCTAAATTACAACTTTTTCATTGAACCGATTTATTTTCCACCAGTTCTACAAAACGGATAATTCCCACCCCTTTTGCACTGGCGATTTGCTCTGGCGAACTCTTCTGCTGCAGCGACGTCAGTTTTCAGTAAATTTTCGTAGGCTGCCAGAAACAAATTCATTGGGTTCTCATCAGGTTCCGCGTCATTGGATGAACTATAAAGAACAAAAAGGAAAATTATTAGAAATAGGAAAATACATGCGTTGTCTGCATAAAATTGAGCTGGGCGACATAAATTGAAAACACTTATTTAATGCAGTCAAGGGAACATTGATAATTTCTAATTTTGAAACAATCATTTAGATTACTTTAGCCTGTCGAAAGAACATTTTTCTTCGAGTATTTCCAAAAGTCGGTTTTTATACATGAAATGCATCCATAAGATTCTGATGTATTTTAAACTCTTTGCTTAAAGTGACTTTGAATGATTCTCTTGCCTCTATTTCGAAATTTGACTCCCATGCTATAAGAACGTGCTGCCGGCCACAGCACCCGGTTTTTAGGTGCGTTCGTAATTATATAGTTCCGTAGCACCTATAGTCGTCGTTTGGTTCATCCGTCCTCCCGTCTCTTCGTCTGTCCGCATATAACAACGTAAAAACTATCCAAGCGAATGGTTTGAAATTTAATACTATATAATCATTGCAAAATTTTGTCGAGTCATTTCAAATTTTATGAAAATCGAATCAAAACTCAACAACATATTAATAAAAGTTTTATTTATTCTATTAAATCCTATCGTACGTAATCTATATGATAAAAGCGCAAGTCATGTAACTGGGGAAAACAAATATGGCCAAATCACTTCTTTTTTCATATGCCATGAGGCCATTTTTTTCGAATAAAATTGCATAAAAGTTACATTTTTAGAAAGATTGTTAAAAAAAATTGTTTGCTTAAGAGATAAATTACATTCCAATATAAATAGATTCTGGGATGACTTCAGTTGAAATTAAGTTGAAAGCCGAATATCAAAACCCATTAAAGAAAATAAACATAAGAGTTCAGTTCATTATGAGTCCTAAAAATATTAAACCATGGAGGTAATCATTCGCAAAGCAATATCTCCATGATGAATTTTGTAGCGCTGTCTGGTGTCGAAAAAAAATTCGTCAAAAAAAAATCTGTAAACGTAGCATACGTAATAAGATAAAAACGCATGCTCATTTTGCTCATAGAAGACGATATAAATTAATTTTACTGAAATTATAAGGATGATTTTTTTTTTTTTTTTTTACATTGTGAAACTAGTTATAATAGGAACAAAAAATATTATTTTCGTACGTTAACTCACCTCATTTGTCACGTTTAATGTACAAATTCCAACTTGTTTGTTCAGGGTATTGACAGCATCAACATATATGCGATGACGACAAATCTGAAATCTTTCATTGCCACCATCTTTTGTGTTAAAGTGGTTTAAAGCGTAATAAAATATAAATTTGAAACAGCCCATATTTTACGCCAAGTCTCTGGAACTTATGACATTTTAAAGTGTAAAGAATGTCAATTACGATCTATAACATTCCTGAAGGACCCGGTGTCTGTTAGATTTTTGTATGCAAATCATGTCGGCCATGGCGGTTATTTCTGTGATAAAATGATGGTCATCGGTCGAATAATTTTTAAAAAATCGCATTAAAAATAAATAAATAAATAAATAAATAATGGGTGGACGACAAGACCTCCTATCGCCCAGTTGAATAATATCAGAATTCAGGATATATAAACTTCCGACTACTATTGCTTAAGTACAATATAACGCGTTATAACAGATATCTTTTCCGATAGATTCTATAGTTTATTTAAAGAAAAAAAAATGTTATATTAAAAAATATACAGGGTGCCCCAAACAGATTTAAAGATGTATTTTTTATCTGTTGGAGGTACCAAAAGCAATGTAAATTTCAAAAGTGTTCAAAATAAGTTAAGAATTCCGATATGGTTGCTGAAATAAACCTGCTATAATTTTCAAGATGTAAATTTTTATATGATACCTGACGCAGAAGAGCGAACCTAACTCGATAATGTTTCGTACATTGATATTTTATTTAAGGCAAGGCACAATATCATTATATAATTCAATTTAAAAATGTAATTTCTAGTTTCAAAAAGTCATTTTAACAGAATGTGACATTTCGTGATTTAAGTTTTTTTTCTATATATCTTATTCTATTTTTTTCTATCTAAGTTGTTCATGATGTCAAATTAACATTTGTGATTTTTTGTCACATGTTTTCGCTGCTATTAATTAACAAATTAGTTGATTGACAACCCATTTAACACTTCTTTCATCGCAATATTACGGGAGTAATGAGGATTTTCTGTAATATAAGTACTTTTAAATTGTTTTGACATTTAACCATGAAAAAAGCAATGTATGCACACCATTCTTCAAAGAGGTATCCGCAGGTTGAACCAACGAACTGAAAAGTGTGGACTTAATCTATGTGTATAAGTTATCTTTACATGGAATTGATATTATTACATCGTACATCCAAATTGACCTCTGCTTAAATAAAAACGCGGTTCCCTACTTGAATGCTTATTTGCGATAATGTTTGCCTTGGTAATCTTATTGAAATGTTATATCAGTGTTATATCGATCCGAAACATCTAAATTGCACAATTGGTGGATAATTATCTTATTTGGCGTTAACTCAGAAATTGACAAATCAGCGATGTCACTGAAGTTGCAAAATTCTAATGTAAACTTGGGTGGTTCATTCAGACTTTGATTTGACAAATTTGTAACTCTAGCGTACTCCCCATAAGGAATCACAATAGTATCAGAATTTTTCTTGCTGACATTTTTATTGAACGGCTCGAGTATAGATCGATCAATCCTTTCATCATAATTCCTTTCGTTACACCATATTTTGAAAAATTCATCGAATAAATCGCTTTTGGAAATTATTTCTACCTACAAGTAAACTCCGTGGCTGTATAAAACGTATAGTATCATGGCCTGCTATTCTCAATTTCACTTTCATAACACGTGTCTTGAGGTTCTATATGCAGCAAAACTTCTCGACAGAGAAGTTTTACTACAGGTATCCAGATATTAATCTGGATGGGAGGACTGTGAACAGTGATTAACTTTTCTCAAGAATAATTTCAGACAATTCTTTAAAATACAATATGACTAATAATGGTGCCACCAGTTAGACTGTAGTTATTAAGCAGCGCCCCAGTTTTACCGCATTACAATGGGATGTCTTGTAATGTAAGAATAAAGGAATTAAACCAGAATAATTCTTAATTTAAAATATTCCACAAAAAAAGAGAAAAAACAAATTGTTGTATAGAAATACGTGTCTACCGATTTTTTTTTTTTTTTTTTTTTTTTTTTTTTTGGGGGGGGGGTGATTATTCAAGTTATTCATAATTTGATCACATTTTATTACAGTTTAATCATGTAAATTTTAAAAATCTTTCATGTTTTAAAAAATTACAACTTTTTAAACTTTATATTTTTTTTCCACAGAAATGTAATACGAGTTTTGAATCATTACTACATGAGCCTAGAGTCCCCATGCTTGAGGATGTCGTAAAATTTCGAAGACCTTTCGTCAGCTTAATTATCTATGTGTTAATAGTGTTTAATTGTGTTTAATGTGTTAATAGCGCGTAATAGTGTACTAAATTACACTACATTACAAAGTAATGTACAACACTTGGCATCTATAATTATAAAATAAAGTTTTGCTCTGTGTGTGTGTGTCTGTTGGCGATGGCTAGAAAAGTTTAGTGCAACTAGAAGTCTGAAAATTTAGATTTAGATAGACCAAACCCTCTCCTGGTGCACCTGACTCTCAGAATTTGATAATTACACAAGGTATTAATTAGAATATGAATAAACACCGCATCGAAAGTGCCCCCTTTTTATCAAAATGGCTAAAGAAAAGCATTCCTGTTCTGGATTTCCAAGCGGAAATGAAGGAATTCGAAATTATTTTACTAATTAGCGAATTTCAAGAAAACTAATTAAGATATCGATTTGAAAATTTATGAACATATGTAAAAGAATTTTCTGTATCCGTCAATGCAATTTTTGAAAAATTCGGCAGGTAATTTTTCTTAACGTTTGCAAAAAACTGCCGAAAATCTGACGCTGCCAGTGAAAAAAAAAAATCCGAGAAAGCAGGGATCAGCTTTCATTAAAAACTGAACTACAAAGAGATCTGTTTCTCTGGCTGATCCCTCCATTTAGTTTTCGAAAATGAAAGGAAATAATTGCCAATTTTTACTAACAAACAAAAATTAAGATAACTAATTAAGATATAGTTTTGAGTTTGAGGATGGGAAGGTGTGTCATCTGGCGTCATTTTAGCATAGACTCTTCATTATGTTCTAATTATAAGAAAAACTTAATTATTTTTTTAAAGATCGCGTTAATGTAAAGGAAGGTGGTTTTCTAGAATAAATTATTCGTTATATTTGCTAGTATGTGGAGGGTGGGGGTTAACGCCTTGCTCCAATTTACACAAAACAAATTCCATTGAACAAATTTAACAAATTGATCCTCTCCCGTAGCGTTTTATGAATGTTATATATAGAGAATAACGGAAATTTCAAATGACGACTTTCGTAAAAATTAAATTTATGTACCTAATAAAAAGATACAACCCGTATTTACTTGATGTATACCAACAATGTAATGTAAATGATTTGTTGTTGAGCACTTGCATTCTCATATCGGGTTTTATGGGCCCGATCACAACTGGGTTTGGATGATTCGACTTGGTTTTCGATCGCGTTGCAGATTTTAGTTCCACCTTCCTCCGCGAGGGGGCGCATCATTTTCTCGAGTTCTAGGGTTTGGACAACAAAAGCTATTTTTTTAAAGCTATATAACGATTCTACTTGAAAAAAATTAAATGCTTTTTTACGATTTTGCGATTTTGTCATTAAAGATATAAACTCATACAAAACCGGGTAAAATATATAAAATACTACAAATTTCGGGTTTATTTAAGATTTTATTACAGGCCCGGGCAACGCTGGGCTGGTCAGCTAGTAAAAGAATAAAACTTAAAGAAAAATACTTACTGTACAAGATTTTCCTCTTCAGCTTGTAATCCTTTTAAAATCAATGAAAAAGAAAATTAGATAAGAAAATAAACTTAAAAAAAAAGACTTTAAGAACAAAATAACATATACTTTTAACATTGTATATAATGAAACCCCCAGTTATTGACACCTAACCAGTAACTGAAACTTTAGCAGAAATCTAACTCAAATAAGCATTTTCTTGTACAATTCTACAAAGTAATGTCATCCAGTGATAACTTATTTGTCTTAACTGTTATAACTTATTTTTCAGCTATTGGTTTTTTCAAAAAAGGAATAGTGTCAGTTATTGGAGATATTGACTATATGTATAACAAAAATTAACTTTTAGTAATAAAAAGTATAATTTTTCAAAATTTTGTCAACAATAATTTTTTAATAATTTGAAGAAGAAACAAATTTTAAAGTGTCAGTTACTGGGGGTTTCACCCTTTTATAAAAATCAAAGAATTTCCTATAATATCAATTTGTTTGTCCGTTGTACTTTCATAAATTTACAGAATCAACTGGAAACGATTGAAAAGGTGACCGAAAATTCAAAAGGTGTGTATTAAAAATTTAAAACATTTGAATTACTCAGTTTTCCTGTAATTTTGGTAAAATTTCGCAAAAATTAAGATGAAGACGTAAAGTAGATTTCATTTCTACTCCCGACGAAATGTGTAAATTAAAAAGAAATAAACCTTTATTCTAAAATCGATATTCTCAATCATCCACACATAAAGAGTAAATTATGGAAATTGTATTGACCAATAACAGAATATATTAATATATTTAATATATGAATAATGTACTGGTGCCCAGAAATTAAGGGACAGTGACCAATTTCAGACGTTTCGTCGAATATCTTACTGAAACTCGTGAGAAAATGCCCGGAATACCCTTGAACCCATATAATCTTATGGGATGTACTCCTCAATTTTTCTATTATTGTTGAAACTTTTTGAGTTTTCACGATATTTCACTGATCTTTTTATATGAGCTGACCTATAGTATTGACTATCAAATCATGACTAAAAATCACTGTTGTAGTTCGAGCCTGCGCAGTTAAAATCTATTTCATAAAAAAACGTATATTGCATCAAATATTCAATATATTAATATTGTAATCACAGTATACTATTTCTACGATTTTTTGTATCGTTTTTGGAAAGCGGAGCTAAATTCGGCTGAAAACTCTGATTGCTATAAAAAAAAAAAGTTTTGAATTTTTCACAGAAACGTTAATATCTTCACAAATATACGTGCTATGCTTACACAAATGCACACAAATGTTGAACAGGACCTACATAGTTATTTGCTACAGTGACAGATCATTCTTAGCATTTTCTGTTAATTGGGTGATCAAAAAAATATTTTATTATTAAAATTATTATCCCTCCCCTTCCCCTAATTGTCCTCGCGATAAAATCTTCACTGAAAAGGATGAAGTCAAACATGTTCTTTACATCATCAAAATTCAAGGGCATTCCGGTCATTTCCTCACAAGTTCCAATAAGATATTCGACGAAACGTCTGAAATTGGTCACTGCCCTTTAATTTCTGGACACCAGTGTATATTATCATATGTTATTCATGTATTTATTCAAGTGTATAATAAACGGGGACAAAAGAAAAAAAAATGAATGATGCAGAATATTTCTATGAGACATTACAAAACTTTAGAAAATACAAAAATTTTAAAATCTTCCTCCATCCTCTAAAAATATTCTAAAAAAATGAAAGTTCATGACTCACCATCGGGATATGCAGCAATCAATGCTACAGTAACGAAGACAACGCATATGGCAAGAAAGACTTTCATGTTTGGAAGTAGGATCAACTGCAAATAAAGATTATAATTATATAACTCTACTTGTACGCCTTTCAATTATTATATGCATTTTTGTATCTAACTAAATCACACAGAGTGCACCATGTTGTATCTTATTTCTATTAATTGCCGTTCAAATAAAATTATTATAAATAATTATTCGCATCTTTCCAAAAGTATAAGAATTACAAAAGGCACTTGCTGTATTTCATTAAACTGTTATGTGTCCAAATGGAAATGCTACCCTTTAAACGCAATTTTAGCTCCCGTGAATGCAAAATAAAGTTAAATATATAGGTTAAATTACAGTATACAGCTAAGTACGTGTATAAACGAAAAATTCGGAATGTTTGTCTTAATATTTATTTTTTAATTTACATTACCACTTCTGAATATAAGTCATAATTAAAAAAAAATTCCAACTGTCTTACCACTATGCTTAGTACTTTATATATTGCACTGTCCTCTAAAAAAACTCGGAGTGAAATGTCTCCTACAAAAAACTCATACTAGTACTGCATCAAATATTTCACTAAAGTCAGTTTTTTCATTTGTTCTTTTTTTATGCGCCATTTACAATAATATAAATAGTTAAAAATACCCAAGGAATGCTTATTTAGTTAAAAAATAATTTAAACTAACAATTGCAGAATTCTGGCCAAACATGAGTTTCATTTTTACAGATTTTCCTGTTATAATAGAATGTTAGACTTATCTAAATAAATTGTTAATTGTTTTTATGCTAAACCATTAATATGTAATAAAATGCTTCATTTTCAGCTGATTATATTAGTTGTGGGGTTTTTTTCAGGTAAAATGGGTTATTTTTTTGAATAGTGGGATTTTTTTTTTCAAATTCTCGTTTAATTGGCTACCACTTTGTAATAAAATGTTAAAGTGAAAAATTGACCAACATTAATATCTTAGTCAGAACAAGCTGTAAAAATTTAGTAATACTATACTTTTCCTAAAATCTTACTTCGAAAAAATGGGGTACATTTCCCACAGCTCTACAAAATCGCCTAAACTGTCACTCGCTGAATACAACACACAGCTATTGTGAAAGATACTAGTAGTTCAGAATTACGTAGGGAGTGCGTAGTTAACATATTAGAAACAATTATATGATATTTATTTCCGTTTATGATAAATGTATATTTTTTTTTAAGTTACCAATGAGAAAAATTACACATTATAAAAAACTTAATTTTTTGTTATTTTAATAAGTTGGCGATATATACCTGAATGAATATGGAAATTTAGGATAAAGGAAAAATAATATCAGAATTTCTTCAGAAATTTCGCCTCATTCCCGAATATTCTGCCATTAAAATTGTATAGTACGCATTATACATCAGATGTATATTTCCTTTTTTCCTTCTATGAAAAACAAAATGCACAGTGTACATGATTAAATGTATAATTTTTAATTCTTGTAATAAAATGTGGTACCCGATAATGTAAAATTTCGATTAGTTGAATAACTTATCTCGTTTATAGATTCCCATAAATTTAAAGTTAAACGCTACACATAACTTAAATCAGTACTTCACACAGTATATTTATTTTGAAAAGAATTTAGTATCGCTGAACATATACGATTTTTTAACACACAATTTCTCTTTTAGCTCATTTATTCACAATATATGAACAATAAAATAGTGGAAACGAAATACTTTACCTGGTGACTTTTGTATAAAGCAATATAATCGATTACTATAATCTATAATAAACTACATTAGCATTGTACATGTATATATACGTTTTTTTAAATACACAGATGTTAAATTTTGTCTTACACAGATGTTAAATTTTGTCTCTCCTATTTCTAGAAGCAAATGTTTTGCAGCATATGTTATGTCATTAGCTTGTCATTGCATTTTCATTTAACTTTTCTTACTATTATTTCATAGATTTATTAAACATTTGTATTAAAGTATTTTCGTTTCACTAGGTTTTACAACGTCAAAGAACGAAGAAAACTTTATTTGAATGAGACATTTTACTGATCTCGACACAGATGATATTTCACGAAACAAAAAAATATATTTCTCATGTCTCTATATAATTTTATACCATATATATATATATATATATATATATTAGTCTGGATGACATAATTTATACAAGAATTTTCTTTTCATTCAGCAAATAATTAATAAAAAAGAAAACTGCCCAGTTAAACTGAGGGCATTGAGCTCACAGGCTATTCACACTAATTGTATATTATACACTTATTTCAAAGAATTTGAAATAAGCCCCTCGAAAAATAAATAAATCGACAATATATTAAGGGGGGATCATCCCCCCCCCGTTCCCCCACCCCCTTATAGTTAACAATTGAACCCCCAAACCTAATCAGGGAAGACCTTTATTGCAATGAACATATATACTAAATTCGAAGCAAATCGGATAATTCTGCATGAAAAACCCATTTATCTAAATTAAAGGGGATTACCCCCCCGTATCCTCCTTTATACTTAACCAATGAACCCCAAGACTAACCAGGGGAGCTCCTTACCACAATGAGCCTATATACAAAATTTGAAGAAAATCGGATAATTCTCCATGAAAAACACATTCATCTAAATTAAGGGGGGGAGGATAAGCCCCCCCTTTACCCTCTTTATACTTAACCAAAGAACCACCTAAACTAATCAGGAAAGCGCCTTATCACAATGTACCTATATACAAAATTTTAAGAAAATCGCAGAATTCTGCATGAAAATCGCAGTTATCTAAATTAAGGGGGGGCAGCCCTCCGTTACCCCCTTTATACTTAAACAATGAATCCCCAAAACCAATCAGGAAAACGCTTTATCACCATTAACCTGTATACAAATTTTGAAGAAAATCGGATAATTCTGCATGAAAAACCCATTTTTCTAAATTAAGGGGGGATTAGTCCCCTCCCCTTTCCCCCTTTATACTTAACCAATGAACCCACAAAACTCTTCAGAGAAGCGCATTATCACAATGAACCTATATACAAAATTTGAAGAAAATCGAATAATTCTGCATGAAAACTCATTTATCTAAATTAGGGGGGGGTTATCCCCCCTTTCCCCCTTTATACTTAACCAATGAACCCCCAAAACTATTGACAGAAGTGCATTATCAAAATGAACCTATATACAAAATTTGAAGAAAATGGGATAATTCTGCATGAAAAACCTATTTATCTAAATTATGGGGGTTAGCCCCCATTTCCCCCCTTTATGCTTAATCAATGAACCTCCAAAACTAATCAGGGAAGCGCCTTATCACAAGGAACCTATAAACAAAATTTAAAGTAAAACGGTTAGTTCTATCAAGAGTTATCGCGTTACGTACATACATACATACATACATACATGCGTACGTACGTACATACAGAACCTGCGGGCACATAAGCTCTCAGGCTTTGATAGCCTGTGAGCTAAAAAAAATATATATCTGTATACTATTCCTATATATTGCCATTTTCGTAGACTGATTTTTTACATAAAAACAGTAATGATGTAATTTTCTTAAAACTGTATTTTCTACTATACATATAAAATACAAAAGGAAATTTGGTTCCGAAAGCTTATAACTAGACTACTACTGAATGGATTTTGAGGGAACATGCACTGTTCGATAGATAATTTTTCAGGGAAATTTTTGGTTTTCGTATGTACCATATCATTATACGCAGATTAGTTATAGAATTATGATGGAAAGTTCTCTTATTGTGGACTAAAGGGTTACCATTCCTCGTTCTTTGGCGACCATTATTGTTTTAGAGAGAATTGAAAAGGCTATACACTTCGAAAAATAGAAGAAAAAACTGTTACTAATTTTATAACAAGTGGATAAGTGTGATCGAAGATCGCACAAAAGGTTTCGTTTAATATTCCCTTCAAAACACTTTATCCTTTCTTTCATGTTTCTTATAAAGTAAAAATTTACCGGTCTATTTTTCTCGTTTTTTAGCTCACAGGCTATCAAAGCCTGAGAACTTATGTGCCCGCCGCACAGTGGGTCAAAGTATAGCAGATGTCGAACATAGGATTATCACAACAGTATAAGCCTATATATAAGATTTTTTTTGTTATATTTAGGTTTAAATAAGTAAAATATATTATATTCAATCGATTTGCATGGTTTTTATGAGCAATTTAATCTTTTTTTTGTTTAAAACAGGACTTTTAGAGGCATACTGGATAACTAAATTAAACTTGAAAATCAAAGTAAAAGAAAAAGCTTAGCAGACAATAATTTTATTACCTATCATGTTTTTACTTATATCCTAATGACATTGGCAAAATATTCAAAATATTTGTTTAATTTTTAATTGGCAACATATGTAATGTTTAGATAACTTTTCAAAATCGTTCTACAAAACCGGAACATTCTTCTGCAACATTTTAGAGCCTATTTCAGTGCATATTTTTTATCCTCGGAATTATAATAATAATCATAATAATATAATAATAATAATTTTATAAAATAATTTTGTAGTGATATTAATTTTTGTATATTTCTTTTTTATTTAAAGCAAGATTATTTCATTTTTTTTTTATTCTTTTGAAAGATGATAACAAACAGAGATTTGTTTCTGTATCTAAATAATTTAAATACTGGTTTTAATTATGAAAAATCAATTCTTAGTTTTGTAAGTGCTGTTCTACTGTGGGCTAAGTGCTTCAGAAATTGATGAAGAAAATTTAAAGAAGCGTTTACGTAAGTTTTGTATAGCTGTAAAAGATCGATGGCAGAAATCTCAACGAAAATTAGATCGTTTCAGTACTAAAAACGATTCTTGGCTTCAGTGTTCCTTTAAAGTTGGTAATGAATTTAAACCATCTGAAGTTGAAAATTCGCAGAAATCAACGTCTCGGAAATCTTTTTCAGATGTAACCGAAACTCATAAAAGAAAACTAACTCAACGTTTAAGAGAGGATACTTCTGGAGAAGCTCTTTTGCATGCAGCAAAACAAAAATTAGCATCTGAGAGTTTTAAAGGATCTTTTGATATAGCACATAAAAATATAACCATTGATCACGAAATGAATTTAACAATGATTGATAGAAAAATTATTACGGCAATTTCAAATACATCCTCCTGTTCAACATGTTATATTTGTGGTGCAAAGCCTTCGGAAATGAATAACATTGATAAAATTGTTCAAAGAAGTGTAAACGCTTCCTCATACAGCTTTGATGTATTTAGTCTACATGTAAAGATACGGTCTATGGAATATTTGCTTCATATTTCTAACAATTTAGCATTTAAAGCTTTAAGTGCTAGAACTGAGGACCAAAAGAAGCAAAAAGAAGAATCAAAGAGAAAAATTCAATGCGAATTCAGAAAAAATTATGTTTGCTAATTGATGTTGTTAAACAGGGGAGTGGTTTGACACACGATTTAAACACTGCAAGGACATTTTTTGCTGAGTTTGAAAAGACAGCTGAGATCACTGGATTGGATAAAGAACTAATTAAACGTTTTGCAATTATAATGCGAGTTATCTCCTGTGACAAAGTAATTAATGCCGAAACAATTGGTGAATTTGCACTGGGAATAGTTAAAGAATGTGTTTCGAAGTACGGGTGGTATTATATGCCAGCTTCTATTCATAAGTTATTAATTCATGGAAAAAATATAATTACAAATTTTGCTGTTTCAACTGGCCAATTATCGGAAGAAGCTGGCGAAGCTCGAAATAAAGAGTTTCGGAGGTACCGGGATTCCCATACGAGAAAAATAAGTCGAAGAGCATGTAACGAAGACTTGTTGCACCAATTTACTTATAACATCTGAACCGTTGATTTCCAGTATTAGACGCAAAGTTAGAAACGTTGAAAGGAACAAAAAATTTCCAGAAGCATTAGAACTTTTACTTTAAATAACATTTTAGCACTCACACATTATGCATCCATTTATTAGAGTAGATTTAACCCTCTGAGAGTCTTTACTTTTTTCAGCATTTTCATGTAAATATTTATCTAACACAAGATACGTATATATTGAATTTAGTTTTATAGTTTAATTTTAAATTATTTTTTTACATTATTTCATCTTAGGAAATTCTTACAGTATAATATTTATTAAAAAATATTTTTGTCTACAGACAATTTACTATGCTTTCCGTTAATAGAAAATTATGCGATAGCCACTTAGAGTGTTTCAAATCCATTTATTTCAAAAATGCGCAGGTTTGCGCAAATATTGCCCTATACCACATTAAAATACAGGCTTTTAGGAACACAAAGATGTGTTTGAAATTTCACGCAACTTCATGCAATTTAAGTTACACAATTTTTAAGTTTATGATACCGTTAATTTTATATGGGCTGTTCATAATATAAAATGATACATAAAATTCAATCAAAATGCAATCAGTAGTGGTGTAAAATGTGTTTTAGGAAATTAATAACGATATTTTAAACGAGTTATTATTAGTGGTTACCTAGGTTTCATTTCTGAGCACATATAAAAATCACTAAAATTCGCAGAAAAATTCATCTGCTGAAAGATGTATATTCCGAGCTGTACAAATAAGATATAATTTTGTATAATTTAAAAGATAAACATATATTCGTATTTTGTAGACATTCTTTTAAAATATTTCATTGAAAAAATTTAATTATTTAAAGATTATTTTTTGGCCCTATGTTCGCATTTTCTTAAGGATTGACCCACTGTGCGCCGGTTCTGTATGTACGTACGTATGTATGTATGTACGTAACGCGATAACTCTTGATAGAACTAACCGTTTTACTTTAAATTTTCTTTATAGGTTCCTTGTGATAAGGCGCTTCCCTGATTAGTTTTGGAGGTTCATTGGTTAAGCATAAAGGGGGGAATCGGGGGGCTAACACCCCATAATTTAGATAAATGGGTTTTTCATGCAGAATTATCCCATTTTCTTCAAATTTTGTATATAGGTTCATTTTGATAATGTGCTTCTGTCAATAGTTTTGGGGGTTCATTGGTTTAGTATAAAGGGGGAAAGGGAGTTACACCCCCCTAATTTAGATAAATGAGTTTTTCATGCAGAATTATCCGATTTTCTTTAAATTTTGTTTATAGGTTCCTTGTGATAAGGCGCTTCCCTGATTAGTTTCGAAGGTTCATTGGTTAAGCATAAAGGGGGGAAACGGGGGGCTAACCCCCCATAATTTAGATAAATGGGTTTTTCATGCAGAATTATTCGATTTTCTTCAAATTTTGTATATAGGTTCATTTTTATAATGTGCTTCTGTCAATAGTTTTGGGGGTTCATTGGATGAGTATAAAGGGGGAAAGGGGGGACTAACCCCCTTAATTTATACAAATGGGTTTTTCATGCAGAATTATCCGATTTTCTTCAAATTTTGTATATAGGTTCATTGTGATAGTGCGCTTCTGTCAATAGTTTTGGGGGTTCATTGGTTAAGCATAAAGGGGGGAACGGGGGGCTAACCCCCTAATTTAGATAAATGAGTTTTTCATGCAGAATTATCTGATTTTCTTCAAATTTTGTATATAGGTTCATTGTGATAATGCGCTACTCTGAATAGTTTTGGGGGTTCATTTGTTAAGTATAAAGGGGGAAAGGGGGGCTAATCCCCCCTTAATTTAAATAAATGGGTTTTTCATGCAGAATTATCCTATTTTCTTCAAATTTTGTATATAGGTTCATTTTGATAATGTGCTTCTGTCAATAGTTTTGGGGGTTCATTGGTTAAGTATAAAGGGAGAAAGGGGGGGGGGTAATCCCCCCTTAATTTAGATAAATGAGTTTTTCATGCTGAATTATCCGATTTTCTTCAAATTTTGTACATAGGTTCATTGTGATAGTGCGCTTCTGTCAATAGTTTTGGGGGTTCATTGGTTAAGTATAAAGAGGGAAAGAGGGGGGTAACCCCCCTAATTTAGATAAATGAGTTTTTCATGCAGAATTATCCCATTTTCTTCAAATTTTGTATATAGGTTCATTTTGATAATGTGCTTCTGTCAATAGTTTTGGGTGTTCATTGGTTAAGTATAAAGGGAGAAAGGGGGGGGGGGGGCTAATCCCCCCTTAATTTAGATAAATGGGTTTTTCATGCAGAATTATCCCATTTCCTTCAAATTTTGTATATAGGTTCATTTTGATAATGTGCTTCTGTCAATAGTTTTGGGGGTTCATTGGATTAGTATAAAGGGGGAAAGGGGGGATACCCCCTAATTTAGATAAATGAGTTTTTCATGCAGAATTATCCGATTTTCTTTAAATTTTGTTTATAGGTTCCTTGTGATAAGGCGCTTCCCTGATTAGTTTCGAAGGTTCATTGGTTAAGCATAAAGGGGGGAAACGGGGGGCTAACCCCCCATAATTTAGATAAATGGGTTTTTCATGCAGAATTATTCGATTTTCTTCAAATTTTGTATATAGGTTCATTTTGATAATGTGCTTGTGTCAATAGTTTTGGGGGTTCATTGGTTTAGTATAAAGGGGGAAAGGGGGGTTACCCCCTCCCCCTAATTTAGATAAATGAGCTTTTCATGCAGAATTATCCGATTTTCTTTAAATTTTGTTTATAGGTTCCTTGTGATAAGGCGCTTCCCTGATTAGTTTCGAAGGTTCATTGGTTAAGCATAAAGGGGGGAACGGGGGGCTAACCCCCCATAATTTAGATAAATGGGTTTTTCATGCAGAATTATTCGATTTTCTTCAAATTTTGTATATAGGTTCATTTTTATAATGTGCTTCTGTCAATAGTTTTGGGGGTTCATTGGATGAGTATAAACGGGGAAAGAGGGGGGTAACCCCCTAATTTAGATAAATGAGTTTTTCATGCAGAATTATCTGATTTTCTTCAAATTTTGTATATAGGTTCATTGTGATAATGCGCTTCTCTGAATAGTTTTGGGGGTTCATTTGTTAAGTATAAAGGGGGAAAGGGGGGCTAAACCCCCCTTAATTTAAATAAATGGGTTTTTCATGGAGAATTATCCCATTTTCTTCAAATTTTGTATATAGGTTCATTTTGATAATGTGCTTCTGTCAATAGTTTTGGGGGTTCATTGGTTAAGTATAAAGGGAGAAAGGGGGGCTAATCCCCCCTTAATTTAGATAAATGAGTTTTTCATGCAGAATTATCCGATTTTCTTCAAATTTTGTACATAGGTTCATTGTGATAGTGCGCTTCTGTCAATAGTTTTGGGGGTTCATTGGTTAAGTATAAAGGGGGAAAGAGGGGGGTAACCCCCCTAATTTAGATAAATGAGTTTTTCATGCAGAATTATCTGATTTTCTTCAAATTTTGTATATAGGTTCATTGTGATAATGCGCTTCTCTGAATGGTTTTGGGGGTTCATTGGTTAAGTATAAAGGGGGAAAGGGGGGCTAATCCCCCCTTAATTTAGATAAATGGGGTTTTCATGCAGAATTATCCCATTTTCTTCAAATTTTGTATATAGGTTTATTTTGATAATTTGCTTCTGTCAATAGTTTTGGGGGTTCATTGGTTAAGTATAAAGGGAGAAAGGGGGGGGCTAATCCCCCCTTAATTTAGATAAATGGGTTTTTCATGCAGAATTATCCCATTTCCTTCAAATTTTGTATATAGGTTCATTTTGATAATGTGCTTCTGTCAATAGTTTTGGGGGTTCATTGGATTAGTATAAAGGGGAAATGGGGGATACCCCCCCCCTAATTTAAATAAATGAGTTTTTCATGCAGAATTATCCGATTTTCTTTAAATTTTGTTTATAGGTTCCTTGTGATAAGGCGCTTCCCTGATTAGTTTCGAAGGTTCATTGGTTAAGCATAAAGGGGAGAAACGGGGGGCTAACCCCCCATAATTTAGATAAATGGGTTTTTCAATAGTTTTGGGGGTTGAGTATAAAGGGGGAAAGGGGGGACTAACCCCCTTAATTTATACAAATGGGTTTTTCATGCAGAATTATCCGATTTTCTTCAAATTTTGTATATAGGTTCATTGTGATAGTGCGCTTCTGTCAATAGTTTTGGGGGTTCATTGGTTAAGTATAAAGGGGGAAAGAGGGGGGAACCCCCCTAATTTAGATAAATGAGTTTTTCATGCAGAATTATCTGATTTTCTTCAAATTTTGTATATAGGTTCATTGTGATAATGCGCTTCTCTGAATGGTTTTGGGGGTTCATTGGTTAAGTATAAAGGGGGAAAGAGGGGGGTAACCCCCCTAATTTAGATGAGTTTTTCATGCAGAATTATCTGATTTTCTTCAAATTTTGTATATAGGTTCATTGTGATAATGCGCTTCTCTGAATAGTTTTGGGGGTTCATTGGTTAAGTATAAAGGGGGAAAGGAGGGCTAATCCCCCTTAATTTAGATAAATGGGTTTTTCATGCAGAGTTATCCCATTTTCTTCAAATTTTGTATATAGGTTCATTTTGATAATGTGCTTCTGTCAATAGTTTTGGGGGTTCATTGGTTAAGTATAAAGGGAGAAAGGGGGGCTAATCCCCCCTTAATTTAGATAAATGGGTTTTTCATGCAGAATTATCCCATTTTCTTCAAATTTTGTATATAGGTTCATTTTGATAATGTGCTTCTGTCAATAGTTTTGGGGGTTCATTGGTTAAGTATAAAGGGAGAAAGGGGGGCTAATCCCCCCTTAATTTAGATAAATGGGTTTTTCATGCAGAATTATCCCATTTTCTTCAAATTTTGTATATAGGTTCATTTTGATAATGTGCTTCTGTCAATAGTTTTGGGGGTTCATTGGTTAAGTATAAAGGGAGAAAGGGGGGCTAATCCCCCCTTAATTTAGATAAATGGGTTTTTCATGCAGAATTATCCCATTTTCTTCAAATTTTGTATATAGGTTCATTTTGATAATGTGCTTCTATCAATAGTTTTGGAGGTTCATTGGTTAAGTATAAAGGGGAAAAGGGGGGATAACCCTCCCCCTAATTTAGATAGAGTTTTTCATGCAGAATTATCCGATTTTCTTCAAATTTTGTATATAGGTTCATTGTGATAATGCGCTTCTCTGAATAGTTTTGGAGGTTCATTGGTTAAGTATAAAGGGGGAAAGGGGGGGGGGGCTAATCCCCCCTGAATTTAGATAAATGGGTTTTTCATGCAGAATTATCCGATTTTCTTCAAATTTTTTATATAGGTTCATTTTAATAATGCGCTTCTGTCAATAGTTTTAGGGGTTCATTGGTTAAGTATAAAGGGGGAAAGGGAGATAACCCCCCTAATTTTGATAAATGAGTTTTTCATGCAGAATTATCCGTCTTTCTTCAAATTTTGTATATAGGTTCATTGTGATAATGCGCTTCTCTGAATAGTTTTGGGGTTCATTGGTTAAGTATAAAGGGGGAAAGGGGGGGCTAATCCCCCCTTAATTTAGATAAATGGGTTTTTCATGCAGAATTATACGATTTTCTTCAAATTTTGTATATATATTCATGGTAATTAGAGACTTTCCTGATTAGTTTAAGGGGTTCATTAGTTAACTATGAGGGGGTAACGATGGGATGACGCCCCCTTAATATACTGTTGATTTCTTTATTTTTCGAGGGGCATATTTCAAATTCTTTGAAATAAGAGTATAATATACAATTAGTGTGAATAGCCTGTGAGCTCAATGCCCTCAGTTTAACTGGGCAGTTTTCCTTTTTATTTAACTCACAGGCGATCAAAGCCTGAGAGCTAATGTGCCCGCCCGTTCTGTATGTATGTACGTATGTACGTAACGCGATAACTCTTGACAGAAATAACCGTTTTGCTTCGAATTTTGTTTATAAGTTCCTTGTGATAAGGCGCTTCCCTGATTAGTTTTGGGGGTTGATTGGTTAACTATAAAGGGGGTGGGCGGAGGGCTAACCCACTTTAATTTAGATAAATGGTTTTTTCATGCAGAATTATCCAATTTTCTTCAAATTTTGTATATAAGTTCATTGTGATAAGGATCTTTCCTGATTAGTTTTGGGGGTTCATAGGTTAAGTATAAAGGGGCTAACGGGGGGCTAATCCTCCCCCCTTAATTTTAGATAAATGAATTTTTCATGCAAAGTTATCCGATTTTCTTCAAATTTTGTATATGGGCTCATTGTGGTAAGGGGCTTCCCTGATTAGTTTTGGGGGTTTATTGGTGAAGTGTGAAGGAGGGGAACGGGGGCTAACCCCCCTCTTAATTTAGATAAATGGTTTTTTCATGCAGAATTATCTGATTTACTTCAAATTTTGTATATTGGCTCTTTGTGGTAAGGAATTTCCCTGATTAGTTTTGGGGGTTCATTGGTTAAGTATAAAGGAGGGAACGGGTGATGGTCCCCCCCTTAATATATTGTGAATTTCTCAATTTTTCGAGGGCTTATTTCAAATTCTTTGAAATGAGAATGTAATTTACAGTTAGTGTGATTAGCCTGTGAGCTCAATGCCGTCAGTTTAACTGGGCAGTTTTCTTTTATTCGAATATCTGCCCACTATTATACTCTGTCATAACAATATGTGTCATGTGGACTAGGTGCGATATCATTAAAAAATCAATTTCAAAATTAAACATGTTGTATAGAGACCTTCCAAATGTTAAATTATTTCCATAATCGTGTTTTAATCGTGATTCAATACGTTCCTTAAACTCTTATGACGTTGTATTCACTTACTGACGTCCTATGTACTTGCTTTCTCTATTACTCATATTGATACTCTCTATGTATTATTCTCAAACATTTGAAAAAGTCCGTTATACTTCCAATATGACATCAGATTAATTTTCTTTTTAATTCTCTAATGACGTCATATTAAGCTGTTTTCTGTAGTTACACATGCTCATACTCCTTGTATTATTGAGAAATGTTTGAAAATTTCCGTTTTGTTACCAACATGAAATCATATTAATCTTTTTTTCAATTAGTGAAACGTTTTATTTCATTTTCATATTTCATGTGGAAATCTTCCAGTAAAAAATTAATTATTGTAGAAAGAATTTTATTGCGGATTTTTTATTGTTGGCAACTTCTATAGCGAAAAATGTTTAAATTTAATAGGAAAAGGCAGTTAGATTATTGGTTTTTTATCTTTCTATATTAAAATAATACGATTTTTTCCAAATTTTATGATTTTGATCTTCATAGTAGGTATTAAGCTATAAGTACACAAAATTGTATGTCTGTAAGTTATATAGTTTCTGAGAATCGGCTCTGTGACGGACAGACGACGTAGCGGGACGAATAGGGTTTCGAGAGTTGAACGAAACCCTAAAAAAAAAGAAAAAGAAAAGAAAAACAGTTTAGATGAGAGATATTATAAAACGAAAATATTTAATTTAAACACGATTGGTAATCTTTGTAATGCTTAAAAAGTTATTTAGTATACAAGATTGGTATTGAAACAATATTTTGCGATTTATCTTTTGTTTTTGGCGATTTTGAGTTTACTTTTGTCGCCAAATAATTTTATTTTAAGCCAAAAGGTATTTTTTCAAGTGTACGACAGCATTTTTGGAGTATATGTTTTTATTCAAATGTAAAATATATTAATAGCAATCTACTTCTATTTACTTTACTATATATATGGAATTTCTTTTCGACTGCTTTTAACTCGAGTTCAGCTAAATGGATTTTCATCGATCTTAAACTGTTAGATAGATAATTTTTCAGGGCAGGTTTTATTATATAACATATCGTTCTACGTAGATTAGTTATAGAATTAGGATGGAAAGTTCTATATCAGATGAATCCGATTCTGAAAGATTAGCCTTTTTAAAATATTCTGCCGAATGGATTTCGATGAAACCAACACTGTTAGTTAGATAATTTTCTAGGGAATGTTTTATTATATAACATATCATTCTACGTTGCTTAGTTCCAGAATTATCGGCGGAAATTCGAAAATTATGTGACCTCTTTTATCATAGGACTTACACTGACAGTTTGATAATTTTTCAAAGATACGTAGTTTTTAGAACATAATATATTGTTCTACATTGCTTAGTTATAGAGCAATGAGGGTAAAGTCTGTAATCAGGTGAACCCGTTTATGACAGGTCTCGGATGACAGATGTGCTATTTGACTAACTATCGTCTATTAATGGGGAAATATTCGTAAATAGGTCCAATCAATCAATTCATGGCTGTAGAATCTGTTGGAGTTTGAAAAGAATGTAACAAAAAGAGGGGCTAACACAAAGCATAAAGAAAACTCACAAAAATCTGAAAGATAAACTGTCATTCGAAAGATAAACTGTCACAATTGAAACTAATACTTCTTGAAAGAGAATCAAAGCGCTTTCACCAAGCCTATTGCAGAAAATACACTTGCTTTAAAAAATAATTATTGTCTTTATTACAATAAATATGCCGCCACTCCAAACTATTCACTATGAAATTGAAGAAATTATGTCTAGAGCAGTTAAATTTGGAAATATTATAAGCATAAGTACCATTATTAGAAAGATTTAAATGATTATTACTCGTACATAGCGGAGATATTTATAAAAGTCAGATATGAGCTTAAAAACTTAGAGCGCTTATCAATTTATAATATACAATATTATACTATAAAATTATACAATAAAATTATATATATACAATTTTTTTTAAAGTTGTGAAAGTAAAACCCTATATCAAAAGAACCACTGATCCAAATGACCTGAAATTTTACCAGTATGCTCCCAAAGCAATGGGAATTTTTTAGACGTGGTTAAAAAAAAAAAAAAAAAAAAAACTTAAAACCCGCTGACAGTTGGCGCTGTATATACAGCCAAGTCGGGAGACGATCTTATGCACGATACACGTACAGTGGCGATAGAAACGTGAAGCACGCACACATCGTGTTCATTATTCTACGGATATCCTCGCAATGACTGTGTCATTGACGGATCGTGCGTTGTTAGTGAAACTGTATTTTCAGAATAATGACAGCGCAGAAACTGCTCTTAAGAGATTTTGGACACTTTAAAATTTAAGAAAAGGTCCAATGACGACAGAAGATTTACGGAAAATGGTTTTGAAATTTGAACAGACTGCTTCACTGAGCCTAAAACCCAGTAGAGGAAGGAAACCAGTTGATGTAACCTACAGCGCCATCTGTCGGTGCAATTTTAAGTTCATTTTAAGTAAGCCTAAAAAATCCCCATTGCTTTGGGAGCAACTGGTGAAATTTCAGGTGATGTGCATCAATGGTTCTTTTGTTATAGGGTTTTACTTTCACAACTTAAAAAAAAAATCACCCTGTATATTCCTCGCGTATGCTTAATCATCGTCAATATAGAAAATATCTTGAAAATATTGGTCGTGAAGAAAAACAGATCTAACTTCTTATACAGATATTTGACAGCTTTCAATGATGAAGTTTTAACAGTTCTAATTTCGAACTGTTAAACAAGGTTACAATTCTCCTTTTAAATCGACAAATTATGAATCTGGATTGTTAAAAGTGTACCAATAGATAACGTATTTGGAGTTTTCAATTGAAATTACAAAGTACCTGAGTAAACTTTAACTTCAAGGCAAATTTCATAATGCTATCTTCTTACTTGATAGTATTAGCGTTTTCCAATGCAATTTATTACTTTGATAAAACAATTTCTTAAAAACGTATTTCATTTTAAATGTTGCCGAGAATTATTACAAAAATCATCGGAGTGGAAATTTTTATACTAAAAATATATTGAAAAATGAATTTAAAAGAAGATATTTGGATTTCAAGAAATATGAAAATCAGTTTAATGTATATACTTCACCTTTAATGATTGATGTTGAAATCATTCTTTAGAATTGATTACTGGGGTTAATCAAAATTTAAATGATTCCAAATTAGAGGGAAAATATATAGATATGAAGTTTCCAAATTTCTCAAATTATTCATCAATCGTTTATTTTATGTAGGCCCCCATTCGCCATATTTTAGCTATGTTAAGTAGCGCATTTTAATACGACATATTTGTATAGCTGCCAACTTTTTGTTTTATTTTTAAGTGAAATAAACATAATTTGAAACAGAAAATGCATTTAATAAATGCAATAAAGTAAGTAGCACATAATGCAATCAAATACAAGACACATTTTATTATTTAATAAAATTTCTGATTCAAAATATATTTATTTTTTTTTTACTAGAAGAAATCACAGGAGATTGACAACTATTCCACCTTTGCTAGATCAAGATTAACAGAGCAGCGTGTTCAATCAAATTTAAAATAAATAAAATTTAGAAAATTCAATCAAATTTTATAGATTTAGTTGATAAAAAGTCAGATTTAGAATATTTTTTTTAAAAATAAAATAAAATAAACTATGTGTAATAATAACTTTCGAACTTTGCATAAATGTGTCTTTAACATGGCTGTGTTTTGTACGTACAAATTTTATTCTGTGCAATGGTAATAATATTAACTACTTTTTTAGGGTTTCGTTCATCTCACGAAACCCTATTACTCCCGCTGCGTTGTCTGTCTGTCACAGAGCCATTGTCAAAAACTATATAACTTACAGAGTTGAAACTTTGTGTATATAGCTGAATACAAGCTATAAAGAGCTCAAAATATTAAAATTTGAAAAATTCGTATTATTTTAATAAATAGAGATAAAAAACCAAAATTCTAACAGCCTTTTTCTATTAAATTTAAACATTTTTCGTTATAGCAGATGCCAAAAATTAAAAATCCACGATGAAATTCTTTCCACAGTAATTAATTTTCTATCAGACGATTTCCACGTGAAAAATGAAAATGAAATAAAAAGTTTCACCAATTGAAAAAAAGATAAATATCAAATAAAATTGATTGACGTCATAGTGGTAATAAAACGGAAAAAATTCTCAATAATACAAGGAGTATGAATATGTGTATGTACACAAAGCAGATTAATATCACATCATTAGAGAATTAAAAAGACAATCTGACGTTATATTGGAAGTTTAACGAATTTTTCAGATGTTTGAGAATAATAGAAAGCGAGTATCAATATGAGTAATAGAGAATAGTAAATATATGAGTTTGAGAAACATATTGAATCGTGATAAAAATCCGATTATGGAAATATTCGCATATTTTAACATTTTGTAGGTGTACAATTTGTTTAATTTTGAAATTATTTTTTTCAATATCGCATTTAGTCCGCATGACGGATATTATTATGACAGAATGTAATAGCGAGCTTCGCCCGCTATCGGACTGGTTTAGATGTTCGAAAAAACGAAAAAATAGACCGGTAAATTTTTACTTTATAAAAAACGACTTTTTCTTTTTCTTTTTTTTTTCTTTTTTTGCTAAATGAAATTTATTTGAATTTATTAAAGAAAGGATAAAGTGTTTTGAAAGAAATATTAAACGAAACCCTTTGAGCGATCTTCGATTACACTTACCCACTTGTTTATGTGGCTCGCGGCTTTGTATACAATACTTAATTTGGACCACGGCGGTAAGCGAGTTTGACATACCTGATCTAGGGCATTTTCATATTTCGACCAAAGTGTTTTAAAAATGTTTGGAATCTTCTAGAATGTACTAGAATGCACTAAAATGTTCTTTATATTTTATACATACATACACACACACACACACACACACACACACACACATATATATATATATATAGATATATATGTATGTTCTGGAATGTTTGAGAACCATTTTGTGGGGTTGTAAAACAAGATACGCTGCCGAAGGCGGACGTACTTCCGCGCCGATTCAGGTTGTCGTGAACCCAAGCGAGTGATTCACCAGGAAGAGCCCAGTTTACCCGAGACACCTTCACAAGTGCGTTCTTCGGGCAGCACCGCCACCTGTGCATCACTCCCCAGCACCTCAAAAGTTGAAGACAGAGGTCGCTGTGATATACGGTGGAGCCCAAACTCTTAGGACACCACTACATCACACTTGGGGAGATTGCCGGAGTATCGCGGCAGCTTCGGTGCAAGAAACCCAAAAAGGAAACTGGGCCCTAGGCCTTACGCCTAGCTTCCCTGACAACTCTTACTGTACCGCCGCATTCTATCACAGTGCTCCTACAATAGTTACTACTGGACTAGTCGGAGGCGGCAAAGATGTAGGGAACACTCGCTAGCCCGGGAAGTCTAGGAAACGCATCCCAGAACGCAAAGAGACGTCCTAGCTTACACATGTTCCTACAGAATCCCCTTACGGCTTTGCTTCAGGTTTAAGCTGGACAAAGACGAACAGCAGTTGTGTACTCCGCAGAGAAAATGCCGGGAAAATGCACAGAAACACACATATAAAACACACTAAAAGGGTTAGTAAATTGAATGTTAGGTTGAGATACCACGATCGGCCACAGAAGGTTGTAGAACGTGCCTTCTCACGCGTGCAACGCTTCCGATCGGGTTTTAGTCGCATGAAAATTATGTCTTAGACATCCAACCGTCGGGCGCAGCAAGCTCTGACTACGCACTGGACAGGCGCCACTACGGAACCAAAAGCGCTTCTTGTCCTGCAGAGTCTGTCCTCGGTCCTATCACATTAGCTACCTGTTGCTCTCGCGTCAGGTGTGCCGCAATCACCAGGCACGACAAATAGGCCTACGAGACTCTTTTTACCACTTAGCCGACCCGAGGTAAGTCGCAACAGCTCCAACCCTAAACCTCTCATGTAATGTCAGCTGATAGCAACCGGCCATGGATTCTAGGGAGGGGGAGTCTACGATTGTCCGCATGAGTTCCTGGCCTAGGCTACAAACCTCCTGCAGTCGAGAGCCGACTCAAAGGTGAGGATGGCCCAATGTTATATGGGTGTGATACACCACCCACCTCCGACACCACCGGTTAATCAGCCACCTCTTTCCCCACCGGTCAACGCTCGGAGGTTGTGATTTGTCCACTTCCCTGCCCCCGTCGTGTCGCAGCACAGCTCACAATGCCGGACTCCTGGTCATCTTCCTCACTTAAGGGGAGAGTCAGGACCACCCGGAGGGGTGGCTGATTTTCTTTGGGGTTGAAAGTTGATGGTTCTTATGATGGTTGAAAGTTGTCGACCCAGGCCATTTTTATATTTCGACCACAGATTTCCAAAAAATGTTTGGAATCTTCTAGAATGTACTAGAATGTTCTTGAATGTACTAGAATTATCGAGAATGTACTAAAATATTCTTTCTATTTTATACATACATATATATTTTTTACACACATATATCCTAATAATATTATAAATCCGATTGTGTGCAAATGTTAGGCTGAAGCCAGCGTCAAAATGGAGAAATTAATGGCACTGTATCTTTGCATATAGGTGGATTATAACCCGGAAATGAACATAGACTTGTTTTTGTTTATTTTATTCAAATACTTTTCTTAATTAATTCGAAATTTGATTATTTTCATAGAGAATCAATGGACATTTTTAGATAAAATTTAACCATTTTACTTTATCGTTGCTAGGGCTTTGATCGTTGCCAATAAATAAAAATGCGAAAAAATAATTTTTCCTCAACAATTAAGTTTCAATTGAACGATTTTCACGTGAAAAATTAAAATAATTCAAAAGAAGATGAATTTCTGTGCTATTTGAAACAACAATATGGAGTATTTGTTATTATACATGAAGTATGAATATCGGTTACATTAAAAAGATCTTTTTCTGTCAAAAACTGCGTTATAATTAGAAAGAAGAATTAACAATAATTATATTATTAAGAAAAATATTTCGCTTGAACCATGGAACTATGAAAAGGATCCTTCTTAGCTTGAACAAATATGACGTCATAAATAAAACATGTATTTTCAAATATTCGTAATATTACAAAGAGCATGACTAATATAGCAGTGTATAATAAAAGTATATACATAATGAACGTCATATTTAAGATGAATAAGTGAAATATTTTTTTGATACTGATTAATAATAAGCTTGAATATCAGTTACAAACAGATGTGAATTTTCTGCTAAAATTCACAGTATTATTGCCAAGAAAAGAAAATCATTGAAAAGAGATTTCTCTGGGATCAAAGTGACGTCATAATAAAACGGGATTTTTAAAATATGTTTTAAATGGAGCGTGTATCAATTTCATACATAATCACTAAGTACAGTAAAAGAATAGAGAGGTAATGAACCGTAAAATCGGCTTGCAATATGAAGCAGGTTATCGCTCAAATCATTAGGCCCAAGGACTGACTTCATTGGATGGAGAGAGGCTGCACGTGGAACAATGACTGGATTCATTGGACGGGGAGAGGTTTTCAAAGCAAGCCGCCAGTTGTTTGGGCCGACTGTAGAGTTGCATTTTCAGCATCACGCCAAACATGAACATTTCATCTCTATTTATTCTCTGAACTCTGTGATTAATAATACAAGCATCAGTAAGATTATTAGGAAAAGAAAATCGAACACAAGTCTATTAAGTTAAAATCTGACTGTCTGTTTGTTTTTCGCAACTACTCCTCTTAATGCAACGCGATTTACTTAACACCGGTTATCATTGATTCGAGGATGTCATATAAACTCTGAGAATTTAAAATTTTGAATTAGATTCCGAGATATTAATATTTTTTTTGTAAATTTTAACGAAATTTCTCTAAAAAGGGTGCTTAAATTACTCCATTTTTGTGGATAAAAAAGGAGAAATAAAACGGATTAATATATTTTTATGACATTTTCTCATTAAAACTGAAAAAAATTATTTTATTTTCAATTTGAATAGTTGGTGAAAAAAAAATCTTAATTACAGTAAAATTTCCGAAAAATAAAAACCTATTTCCACATATTCAAACTTTATGAATCAATTTATTCTGCAGAGCAAAAATCTCGCCTGTCAGCATATTGTCAAGAAATCAAGATTTGTTTCAGTTATAGATTAAATCAAGGACACAAATTTGCTGTTATATGCAAACGTAACACTTGCAATTGCAAAGCTTTTTGCAACCCCAAATTACATGCAAACGTAACATTTACATGTAATTTGCACCCAAATTAATTTTAATTTGAACCGTAATAAATGTTAATTTGCAATGAAAGTTACATACAAAAGTAATGTTTACATATAATTTTGGGTTGAAAAAAGCTTTGCAATTTAAGTGTTACGTTTGCATGTAATTTTGGGCTGCAAAAAGCTTTGCAATTGAAGCTCCTTGCATTTAGGTGTAGAACTATTCCTCCCTATTCACAAGAATTGAATTTAAAGAAAATGCATATGCTATTTCCAGTGAATTATTTTTAAATGATGGCTGCTAAAACGTTTCTGAAAGTCGTTAAAAGTAAAATGGATTATCAGGTAAAATTGACATTTCTTTTTACCCAATTCGTCGATTTACACGATTTTATTTGGCCGTCCTTTTTCCATTGGTTGTAGTTTAATTTTCGCGGTTATTTGGCAAAAAATTTTACCTTTTTTAAACTGATTTATGTCAAGGCCCCTATAACAAAGAAATATCGTATTTTTTTCTATGAAATGTGATAAAGAGTTAGTTAATTATTTACGTTTTTAATTATCGGGAGTGAAATATTTTGCTTGATTAGTACATTTATTTTTCTTTTAATGTTACGTGAACGAAGTCACGGGTAACAGCTAGTATATATATATATATATACATACACACATTTACATATTTTTTTTATTAGGTTTACATATGGACCGGAAGGATCGAGAACGTTCTGGAATGTTTGAGGACCATTCTGTGAGGGTGTGGGAAATATGGTGGTTGAAACTGGTTGACCTAGGACATTTTCATATTTCGACCAAAGTATTCTAAAAATAAAAGAAGAAATAAAAAATAAATGTCTTGTAATGCACGTCTTCTGCATTAAATATAGAAAAATACTGCACAGAAATATCAAGAGAAGAAAAAAACAAGCGAAACGGGTTGTCCTCAGTTAGTAAATATTATGAAAAATGATAATGAAAACTGATTGATTACAATTATTTAATCGAGTGAAATACTAAAGAAAAACACAAAGACATTTTTAGTGAGAATTGAATTACTATTGTCTGTAACTTGATAACGAGATATCAAATTTTATAAATCTGCATAAAAAAAGCTTCTTAAAATAAATGCAAACATTAAAAAGACTGCAAATTGAAATGAAAAAAAAAATATTTTTGTCTTGTTTTTATTTGCAATTTAGATGCAGTAGGATTTATATCAATATAGTTTAGGTATGCATATATTGTTTTGAATTTTATTATTACAAAGAATGAAAAGTTATCCATATTACTAATCGCTTTACTATCTTAAATAATTTTCGAATAACGAACAATGATATCAATAATGAAAAACACCTGAAGATACTATGGGCAGTTCCTCAGGCACAAGACCTGATTGCAGTTTCAGTATGCGCTGGATTTTCGGAAGTTATTCCCCTAAATCGAATTTGTGCCAAAACTCATATTTAGGACCAAAATTTGCTGAAAACGAAAACGAAACGGAGTATTTGATCCACAATATTGAGAATAAATACTTTATTCTTCAATTTTGATATCAGTGAATTGGGCCGATTCAAACGTGACAGCTTAATCAGTGGCTAGAATAATTTCAATTAATTTTAATTCTATTAACTTTATTGGCCTTGATTAATTATTTTATTTGACAGTCTATTACTTCGAGATAATGAGAGGAATGAACGACTTTAGTTAATTTAAATTCTATCAATTTTAATCGGCTTGATCGGATTTCTATGTCACAGTATTTAGTGATAATAAATAAACTGAAGAATTTTAATTACCCTATTTAATTGTATAGAATTTGATCTTTATTTTTTAAATTTTTACTTTGAAATTTAAGATACACTGAACATATCCGATAGCTGTAGAGATCACACATAACTTCACTAAATCAGTGAATACAAATCGTAGATATTATGAAAAAATACTACGAATTCACAATTAGAAAGTAAAAAAGTGAAGTTATTGGACATATATGAGGCATATTTTGTGTATTATGGTCAATTATATGATATTAATTTCCGTTATCGATAAATATTTTAAAATAAAGTTTCTAGTGAAAGAACAGTAAGCATTATAAAACTCCTATTATATGGGAATTTAGGTTCAGAAAAAATAAAATCAATTTCTACAGGTAATTTTCTGAATTTCCGGATTTTCTGCCGTTAATAGTGTACCTTATACACAATATATATATATATATATATCATTTCTCTCTATAAATATATCATTTCTCTGCATCAAACACAGGATCCACAGCGTACATGACTAAATTTAGAAATTTAATTATTGTTAAAAAGTTTGTTACCGGATATTGTAAAATTCTATTTAGTTGAATAATTTACCTCTGAAAATGAGAGGCCTCGACTCTGTGATACAAAATGTTTTAAAATATCAATAATAACATAATTATGTATTTTTATATGTTTAAATTTTAACGATTTACATAGTTTAAATAAATAATTCACACATTCATAAATTTTAAAAAGATTTTAGTATCGATTAAGGTATTTCATCTTTTGCTAAATTATATTTTATGTTATTAATATTCATAAGGTATGAATAATCAAAATTTGAAAAGAAACGAAATACTTTATCTGAAAAACTCTGTATAATTTAGTAAAGTCGATTAATATAATCTGAATAAAACTACACTGGCACCATATACATATACTATTTTAAAATTTACATTAATTTTTTTCTTTTGTATTTCAAGAAGCACATTCTTCAAACATACAAGTTCCTTCCTTCAGTTTTTTGAACCACTTGTATTGAGGTGTTATCTTTTGAGGTGTGTTTTGTTAACAATACTTCATTTATTTTTTAAAAGTTCATTAATGTTTCAGAGACAGATGTGAATTTTTTTTAAATATATTTCTTTCATTTTGAAAAACACATGTATTGAAGTTTTATTTCAGTAAATTTATTTTTAAAACATTTGTATTGAGGTATTATTTTCTTTTCAGTAGGCTGTACAACGTCAAATAACTGTGACAACGTATGACAAATACACTTTATTGAATTCGACTCGGATGACATATCGCGAAAAAAAAAAAGATTTCTGATGTCTCTTTAGAATTTTAGAATATATATTTTTTTCTTATTGCGGATAAAATAATTTCTATAAATGGAATCTTCTTTTCATTTTACGAATTCTCAAAAGTTGACATTTGTATAATATTCCTTACAGCATGAGTGCACCAGTTATTGATCTATGAAATATGAAAACTGCAGAAAAGAAGAATTAATGGATATATATTCTATTTTTTGTTGGCAGAAAATATTAAGCTGCATCAAAAGTATTTTCGTTTTTTGAATGTTTTTATATCAAATCCTGTAGCTGGCAGTTTATCACCCCTATTTTTGAACTTAAAATGTTATTTAAGAGAATGCATGTCCCTCTATATTCTAAAATCATACAGACGTCTTTCTTTTTTTTTTTTTTTTGGTTATATAAAGAGGAATAAAAATGCTGAGATATTATGAATCTTAAGGCATGATTTTGAACTAGGCCTTAAAACCAATGAAGGCGACCTCAAAACTCGTGCAGTTGGAGGACAGGTCAATAGCAGTGTCCGGACAGTTCAAAACAAATCCAAACGTTTAAAGGAAGAGTGTCTCAGTGTTGAAATCAAACCAAGAAGTGACAGGGGAATTTTGACCTGTTTAAGAGAAAAAAGAGGAGAATCTATTCTTCACAATAAATTTTCATGCTAAAAATTAACAAAACTACCTAGTCAAATATTAATAATACTTGAAGAAGTAGTTTTGTTAATTATTAGCATCAAAATGTATTGCGAAGAATGGATTGTGCTCTTTTTTCTCTTAAATTGATCAAAATTTCACTGTCAATTCTGGGTTTGATATCAAGGCTGAGAACCACTTCCTTAAAACTTTTGCATTTGTTTCGAACTGTCCGGACACCACTTTCGTCTTGGTCTCCAACAGCACGAGTATTGAGGTCAGCTTCATTGGTTTCAAGGCCTAGTTCAAAATCATGCCTTAAGATGAATAAAACCCAACATTCGTATCACTCTTTACGAACCTAAAAATGAAAGAAAGAAGCCTGTATGATTGTAGAATATAGAGATACATGTACTCTTGTCTTAAATAACATTTTAAGTTCAACAATAGGGGTGATAAAGTGGCTACAGGCTTTTGTATAAAAACATTCAAAACGAAAACACTTTTGATACAGCATATCTAATATACAGCGTGTCCACGTATAACCTGACCGACCTTTATTTTCGCAATCGTTGGTCCTAGATGCACACTTCCAGTTACAAAAATGGTTTAAATAGGGTAAAGAATTACTTTTAACGTGATTTGGGTCAAGAAAAACATTTATTAAAAAATACGAAAGTTAAATTTTTATACGCTCCCCCGGTCCTATAAGTGATATTTAGTAAAAATTTACTGTGACACTAACAAGTGCGACAAAGAAAGTCCAATTCATCTAACATTAAAATTGACCGAGTTCTGAAACTTTGAAATGCATGACTTATACCAGTTTTTTGCATCTAAAAAGAGATGATTTCGGCCATGCTTTCAGGGGTCGTATATAAAGTACTTAAACTTATTTCAAGGTATCTGAGCTTTGAAATAAATCGTACAACTATTACGATTGAGTTAATTTTTATTAGTTAAGTTTCAGATTAATTAAAATAATTGTATTTTAACATATGTTTTATTTTGAAAGGATTTGAGGCTATGATTTCTTTTAACAAAAATTATGTTATTTTCATAAGGTTTTATTTAACTTGCAACGATCGTCTTTCCAGTTTAAAATTTGTACTCGAAGTTTAACTCACTTTAAAATGTCCGATCGAAGTTAAATTTTACATACTGACTTAAATCCGATGGCAATGTAATATTATTATGATTTTCGATGCTTACTATCTTATACATACTTATATTAGAGGATAACACAAAAAAAAAAATTAGGATAGATTATCGTCAACAAGTTTAAAAAAGAGTTTTAGATTAGATAACATAAACCTGCGATGGTTGTGTTTTTTTAATTTTAAAATTACGTTTTATGTATTTTTTAACGCTGAATAATAAAAAAAAATTATGTTCACTTTTAACCATCATATCAGGATATTTCGCAAATCGTAAATTTCAAGGTTAAAAAACAGCGAAAAATCTGATACTATAAAATAGATGTAAGACATTTTTATTCAGTTTAACTTTATTTAATTCAATAGTTTATTCAAATTTTTGGCTTATACTGGGTTTCTTGCAGCTAAAAAGCTCAGGGGTCCGATGAGGTTGGGAGGGGAGGGGGGATCAATTTTAACTTTGAGCTTTTTAACTTTGAAATTTGCGATTTGAGAAAAATCCTAACGTGATGGTTTAAAATGAAGGTCATTTTCGGATTCAGTACTAAAAAGTCCATAAGAATCAATTTTCAAAAGATAAAAAACATGGCACAACCCAAAATTTGAAAGACAGTGTAATCTAACAGCATTTTAAAATCTGTATCATTTTGTAAAGAATTGAGGCTGTTTTTTTTCATCCTATTATTTAACAAAAATTCTGTTATTTTTAGCCTCTTATATGTATTGTATGTATATTGTATATTTTGCATTAATATGTCAGAATGATTATAGATTTCCCAATTATATTAGACTGCAATGTTAATTTTTCTCTCAACTACTTTTTTGATATATCTGACGATTATTTATATTTCTACTACATTTGTGAATGACCCCTATTTCGCAGCAAAAAATATACTCCAACTTTAAACAGCTATTATTCGGTCAATTTTAATGTTAGATGAATGGGACTTTTTTTGTCGTACTTGTTAGTGTCACAGTAATTTTTTACTAAATATCACTTATAGGACCGGGGGACCGTATAAAAATTTAACTTTCGTAATTTTTTAATAAATGTTTTTCTTGACCCAAATTACGTTAAAAGTAATTCTTTACCTTATTTAAACCATTTTTGTAATTGGAAGTATGCATCTAGGACCAACGGTTGCGAAAATAAAGGTAGGTCAGGTTACACGTGGACAACATCCAAAAAATAAATGCTTTCTGAGAAGTTATATTTGTAACTAAACATGTGCTTGAAGTTTAGTGTGGGGAATTTAAAAATTATTTTTAAAGTTTGTCAAATATTGTGTTTTAAAATGTATCCTGACTTTTGGGAACAGTTTTGTACGTGAACTTAATATTTATGAATATTTTTACACAGAAAAAGAAGTGGTCAATAATTGGATCAATCTCATTTTCGAAACAATACCTGGACGTACTTTAAATTTCGGAATAGAAACGAGAAAATGTTTCTGAATAATGCATCCTCGTGCCCTCATTAGTATTTAGTATAAATATGTCAGTAATTTCCTGAAAAAATTGTATGTCAATAATTTAAATTCAAACTTCAAGATATTTCCACTAAATGGTCAATTATTGATGAATTCACCCTATATTACAATTTTCATACCATACTTTGTATATAATATGCAAAAGTAATAATAATTAAGAATAATTAAGTGAATAATTTAGTGCTTTCACCAAAGAAGCGACAGTTAAACAAAATAGCTAGAGCTGTTTTTCAGGTACAATTAGCTTGACCCTAAACCGCAGTGACCCAAAATCACCCACTAATTGAATTTTCTCGAACATGTGACCCCACCCATTGGACTTCTACCCCAAAATTGGAGGATATTTAATTTAGTCAAACCCGTTTGATTCACTTTTTTAGATAAAATTAGCTTGACCCTGACCCGTAGTGACCCAAAATGAGCCCCTAATAGAATTTTCTGGAACATCTGACCTAGTGCAGAGCTATTCTCGTAGCCCAAAACAGTAGGATACAAAATTTAATGAAAATAGTTAGAGCCGTTTTTTAGATAAAATTTACATAACCACACACACAACATTTACTCGTATTATAATATATCAAATGATAAAGTACTAGTCATCTTTTTAAATTATAAAGTGTTACATTTTCTTAATGTTTACAATCAAAGTACACAAAATTGGCCAATTAGAAAATTTTGCTTTTTAGATGTAATAACTACATTACAGAAATATATATGTTTGTATATTTAAAACGAATTAGATTATAAAGAGGTAAAAAAAAACTGATTTATACCAAATTTTTCAATACCATTTAAAATGCTATTTCTACTTCATAATTGAAAATGAGGACCGTGTACAAACTGATCATGGCTTTCTTTAGATCAAATATGTGTTAACAAGTCTGAAAAAATTGTGTAGAGAAAGTGTAATCAGAAATGTGTATGTTAATAAAGTTTTGTACAGAAGTGCTTTGCGGTAGATGTCATGTTAAAAGGCAAACGTGTAAAAAAGGCCAACCTATAAAAAATTATGCCGCATTTCATACTTGCAGTACAGGAGCACCACCTGGAATAGAAATCTGCCATTTTGCGGTCGTGAAAGGGAAGGTATCAATACAATAAATCTTGGAAACATTATTCAAGAACAACAATTCACAAATTGTTTGTTTACAATTCTAATATATAAATGAGCTGCTTCGAAAATGATCATGAAATACAGGGTGATTTTTTTTGTTGTGAAAGTAAAACCTTATAAGAAAAGAACCAGTGATCCAAATGACCTGAAATTTCACCAGTATGCTCCCAGAGCAATGGGCATTTTTTTTGGCGAGGTTAAAAAAAACTTAAAATCGATCCGACAGATGGCGCTGTATATGCAGTAATGTCCGGAGACGAGCTTGCGCACGACACACGCACAGTGGATACTCCTCGCTCTGTTTTGGAACATGCGGTTTTCATGTTTCCAACTGGTAGCTGAAAACGGTGGACAGCATATTGAAAATCTCGTGCGTTAGTTGCGCAGTTCTGTACGAATGCTTTACTCCATATTTTTTTTTCGTTCTGTTTCTGCGAAGGTGTTCGCTGTTCCTTTTCCCAATTACTTCTTTCTGTATGCTTTTGATATGCGTTATAAAGTTTTCTCTTTCTCAAAGTACCGTCCATTATTTTCCTCCCACTGATGATATTCTTTGTTTCTGTTAACTTACAGCGCCATCTGTCGGTGCGATTTTAAGTTTTTTTAACCACGCCTAAAAAATTCCCATTGCTTTGGGAACATACTGATGAAATTTCAGGTCATTTGCATCAGTGGTTCTTTTGTTATAAGTTTTTACTTTCACAACTTTAAAAAAATTCACCCTGTACATTGGAGATTTTTACAAGCATGGAATATCTGATGTTGAACGTCAACTGCAATTGTATTACCGTTGGTGTTTGCTTAGTCTTGTAATTTCTTCACCAATGTACATTTCTAATTTCGTATATTTATTTGTTCAACTATAAATAATTGAATTTTAAATACACAAGAAAAATTTTTGGGGTAATGTTCTTATTGCAGTTAAATATTTTTTTTTAATTGACGAATTGAGCCTACATACAAATTTTAAAACTCTAACTTTAGGAAAATTAATCACAGGGCTATTTCTATAACACAGTCTTATTTTGTACATTATTAAAAAACACTTTTACAGTTTACACTGCCAACTTATCTCCAGCAGATAAAAAATTAAAGTGTATTTTCAACCATTTTGTAACACCCTGCATAGACTAAACAAAAGCTTCTTAAGTATTATGCGTGAAGACAATTCTTTAAACCTATGTATTTTTTATGTACAGGTGAGTAGTGTTGGAATGAACTTTGTAAAATATCGAATTTTTTCTATTATTTATGTTTGTGATATTGTTCTAAATGACTTAAATTTTGCGACTAAAATAATTCAAAGGGGAAATGTTCGGATCTATAAGATGAGTTTCAGAATGAGATTCGAACTAGAGAAAGTAGATAGATAGTCAATTCTAAAATTGAAACACTCACGTTCTTGCACATTTTTATTAAAGACATATAATGATTCTTAATGTAGAACAATGCAATATAACCATGAATGTAAATGAATCGGTCATTTCAAAAACCACATCAGTCACAGAATCAGAACTTTTCAGAAATAAAAAAAACTGTATTATTCACAAGTAAACGGATTTTTATGTTTTTTTTTTTTTTTTTTTTTTTTTTTTGGGGGGGGGGGGGGGCGGTGGCTGATTATAGAGTTTGGACTTCAAAGTTTGTAAATATCGGATAATTTTTATAATTTATGAATAATAAAAAGAAGAATAACAGAAAAATTGTTCCTGACTTATGTAGTTTTAGCAAGAAAGAAGGTTAGGTGATATTTTATTTGAACAAAACAGTCATATTATACATATTTTTAATCAAAATTAATGAAGATAGCTATTATGCGGGAACATTTTTATGTTTTAATATGGTATTGCATGTTAATGTAATATGGAATCTGCATGTAATTTGGTATTGAATGCAAAAACCATTTAAGTCACTGACTTTATGTCTTTTAAGTAATGAACGAAAATTAGAAGGTATTGTTTGAAGAGGAAGGAATACACTGACTTATGTGGTTATCACCCAGATCATGATTCCACCTTGGAAGCATTTGCGACAAAAAGTAAATTTGGAAAAAATAACTTGACTTATATGGTTTCTGAAATCACCGATTCAAATGTAAAATAACCCTTTCGGAGTTACCCACTATTCCAAGAAGCTTTCTTTATCTTTTGAAACCTAGAAAACCAGTATATTTTCGCGATTAAAAAAGTATTTATATAGTGCTGCTCCTGGTTTACGGTACCAAGATCCGACCGGACCAATTTTTGCTTCCACTTCTGCTCTGTCATACGTCGCGCTAAGCCTAGTCACCTTGGACCGTGACAGTGGTGGGGGACTAACTTTCCTATTTTTTATGTCTATCCGTTGTTAAGTGTTTTAATCCTTTTTGTTTTTCTGTTTGTCCGTTCTCCGGGAGGAAGTCCAGACGTAACCTCCTTAGGTGCTCCTTGATTCCGACTGGGGATATATCAATTCTCAGGAGGGAGCCCTTGACTAGTTTGTCTGTCTTTGGTTCCTCCTATGCGTTTCCAGAGGTGCCCGGGGGTGATGATGTCATGGATACACCCCTGCGGACCGAATCTGATCCGGTCCCTTTCATACCCAAGAGTGGGTTCATTTTGCGACGGTTGGATCTCTCAATAGATTACGCCGTTAGTGTCCCGCACGGGATGTGAAGCAGTGGCAAACCAGTCTTACGGAAACATTTCTTATAGTGCATTAATCAGTTTTCTCAATCAGAAAATCGGGTTTTAGGATGTTATCCCTTTCCAATGAAACATTTTCAGCTGTGTAATGGATTTTATACATGCAAGAGTAACAAAATAATATTAATGTTAATGTTAATGCTGTTAATTTACCATGTTTAACTCTAAAACATGTTTGTTGAACATGAAAATGTTTACTTGAGAATGGATAGTATCAGAAACACCTAAATTCTGGTTTGAGAAAACAGATCAGTCTTAATATTCTTTACTGGGGGCTGAGTTAAAAGTCTTACATTAGATTGTAAAACCATACTGTACACGGACTGTGCACGGCCTGTTTAACAATTTATTTTGTTTTATTTTATTTCCTTTTATTTATTTATTTTATATTTTACTTGAGCTTGGGTTCAGATTTGAGTTCTGCATTAGGTTGGGTAAAGCGATTTTGAGACTGGTTTAGTCAAGTAACCAGATTTTAGC
This sequence comes from Maratus michaelseni, assembly GCA_963931845.1. NCBI lineage: Eukaryota > Metazoa > Arthropoda > Arachnida > Araneae > Salticidae > Maratus > Maratus michaelseni. Next base: position 33,981,652 of record OZ007592.1, on the reverse strand, counting down.
CAAACCTCTAACACAATTAGGTAAGCTGTAATTAGTTTTTCTGTGGGTCTGATTTGTATTAGAATCCTGCAACTTGCAAATATAAATCCTAAATCCAACGCAAGAGTCTAATACAAGTGCAACGTTTAAAAAAAAGGAATTGATCCGTGTCAGAGTCGGGTAGAAGCCAGTTAGTTGACCAGAGTCGGCTCGGTTGTATTTCTTCGGCATGTTTGATTTGTATCTGGTTGGAGAACTGTATTACATCGAGTCACGTAACCAAATTTTACAAGTATCTGACGAGGGTTGGTTCAACTGTAATTTTAGGTAGCTTTCATTACAAAAAAGCTACCTATTGCAGCCGTTCGGTTGAAAGCAATTCCAAGCAGCTTTGGTACATTTTCACCGATCTTGACCCACAGACCCCAAAACCACCCTCTGTTCAAATGTTTATATACAGGGTGTTTTACTACCAGACCAACAAACTTTGAGGGGTGATAGTAGACATGAAGACAAACATTATTAAATAGGAAACCATGGGGCGCAAACGTCTTCCGTAGGAGCTAGGGGCCATTAAAGTTTAAGGTCCAAAACTTCAAACGATGATAAAAAACGGAAAAAGGGTTGATTCGTTTGAGGGTTTCGCTAAAATCTTTCCTTATATCACGATTTTCTTCAAAAAAATTTTTAAAGGTTACGTTCAAAAATTGTTGATAGAGGGTGCTTTAGACTTTAGAGCAACGAACAACTACTTTTTACCGTTATTTTTCGTATGGGGTTAAAATTATTCTAAAGTTTAGACTTTAACTTAAATTTTAAGCCCAAAATCGAAAACATTGGGATCGGGTAACTAGCGAATATTGAACTGTGAACAAAGGTGGGGGTGGCGATTTTAAACGCTCATAAACATTGAACAAACTAATCGATTTTGTTGCGGTTTGCTTGTAGGTTATTTCCTTGGTAATTATTTTATTCAAAATGACGTACAGCTTTAGTGTCCTCATTTTTTGATAGAGGGCGCTTCCGACACATCGCCGACATTTCAATGACATCACTCCTGGATATTTTAATACCAGACCAACATACTTCCAGGAAGTGTGCAAAGACGACTCGGAATCACATAGGAATGTAACGTTGGAAATGCCGTTTTTGCGATTCATGGTTAAAAGAAGCAGAGAAAAAAGGAACAGTTTATTTAAAGGTTTTACTACAAAAGGTGTTCGAAATTACGACCAGAAGTAGTCCGGCAAGCTTTACAGCGGAGTCGCATGGAATTCCTCACGCTCTAGAAGATTCCTGGCATCTCTGATAGCTTTCTGGCAGCTACAGAAATACGAGACGCGAGGACTTCAACTGAAGGTACGGGAGTCTCATACACCCATCTTTTCATTTGACCCCATCAGAAGAAGTCCATACATGATAGGTCCAGCGATCTAGCAGGCCCATGAACCGGGCCACCACGACCCATCCACCGCAGTCCAAACGTTAGCCGAATGTTATGTTGAGGTATCGGCGAACGTCATTGGTATAATGGGGAGGAGCTCCATAGTGCTGGAATCACATAGAGCAGCGCAACGAAAGAGGAACATGTGCTTCTTCCAGAAGTTCCGACAGAACGTTTTGTATGAATATCAAGTATGTCCTTCCGTCCAAACGGCAGGGTAGAATGTATGGTCCAATAAGGTAGTCCCCAAGAATTCCGGCCCAAACATTGATAGAAAAACGCCTTTGGTTAGCACGTGGTCTCGTACCATGGGGGTTCGCCAAAGCCCAAATATGGGCATTATGTTTATTGAAGGCTCCCTCTCTTGTAAAAGTTGCTTCATCCGTAAACAATACAGACGCCGCAAATGTGTTGACTGATGCAATCTGTTGCAAATACCATTCCGCAAACGTCTTCCTATGTGGCTAATCTTCAGGGTGTAATTCGTGCACGCTTTGCAGATGGTATGGGCTTATTTTGTTTTCCGATAGTATCCTCCAGAAAGTGGTGTGCGAAAACCCCACCTGTTGTGTTATCGCACGAGTACTCGTGCTTGGATGGCCTTCTGCGATACTTAACACTTGTTCTTCATTGTACGGTGTCCTTGTCGTTCGTTCTTGATTCATCTTAACTTTCGTCAAACAACTAGTCTCACGAAGCCTTCTATTCACACTTGAAAATGTCGCATGATGGGGCGCACGCCTATGCAGAAAACGCTTCTTGCACAACCTCAGCGCGGCGTGTCCCTTACAGTACGCAGCTCCATATACGAGCAACATGTCGACCAGTTCATCGTTCGAATACTTCATCCTACTACCTTTGGAACCGGTTCGCAAATGATCACTTCAGCGTGATCGCTGTTCACGCGCCTTACCGTTCAGCGCTATCTACCGTCGCGTCGCTGTCAAGCTTGCCAGACTACTTCTGGTCGTAATTTCGAACACTTTTTTAAGTAAAACCTTTAAATAAACTGTTTTCTGTCACATTAACTTGCTGCTGCTTCTTTCTGTTGCTTTTCTGCTTCTTTTAACCATAACTCGAAAAAAAAGGCATTTCCAACGTTACATCCCTATGTGATTCCGAGTCCTCTTTGCATCCCTAACGCTTCCTGGAAGTATGTTGGTCTGGTAGTAAAACACCCAGGAGCAATGGCATTGAAATGTAGGAGATGTGTCGGAAGCGCCCTCTATCAAAAAATGAGGACACCAAAGCTGTACGTCTTGAATAAAATAATTACCAAGGAAATGACCTACACGCAAAAAATTGATTAGTTTGTTCAATGCTCATGAGCGTTTGAAATCCCCCACCTCCCTCTGTTCACATTTCAATTCAATTGTCAATTTTCAGTATTTTCCATTTTCAGTATTATCACAAATTTCGCTGGTCACCGATTCCAGCGTTTTCGATTTTGGGCTTAAAATATAGGTTAAAGTCTAAATTTTAGAATACTTTTAACCCCATACAAAAAATGACGGTAAAAGTAGTTGTTCGTTTCTCAAAAGTCTAAAGCACCCTCTATCGATAATTTTTGAACGTAACCTTCAAAAATTTTTTTGAAGAAAATCGTGATATAAAGAATGACTTTAGCGAAAACCGCAAACAGAAGAAGTTTGCGCCCCATGGTTACCTATTTAATATTGATTGTTTTCATGTCTACTATCACCCATCAAAGGTTTGTTGGTCTGGTAGTGAAACACCCTGTATACAGCTGACATTTGACATGCTGTAACTCTTTTATTTATGAACCGATTTGGATGTGATTGAGTATGCGAACAGGGCATACCAAGGTCTCGACCGAGTTCATTGGCCAGTTTCACCCGCCATCTTGTTTCAAAATGACGGTCAGTTAAAAAGTTTTAAATTTAAAAACATTAAAAAAATGTATAAATTGAAAAAATTGTTTTCGTTAAGTGTTCGAACGTGATGCAAGGATTCTGGAAATAATTTTGTTTTGGCTATATCTTAAAAAATGGATGAGATATGGTAGTGTGAAATTGTAGGGTGGCTGAGATTTTGAAACAATCTGATACTGGCAATGCTGTAACACTCGTATTTATGAACCGATATGAATGTGACTGATCATGTGGGCAGAACATAACAAGGTCTCGACCGAGTTCGTTGACCAGTTTCATGCGCCTTCTTGTTTTAAAATGGCGGCCAGTTAAATTAAAAAAATTCAAAATTCAAAAAGAATTATAAAAATTTATAAATTGAAACACCTGTTTCCGTTAAGTGTTAGATCGTGGTACAAGAATTACGGAACATTTTTTGTTTTGTCTTTATCTTAAAAAATAACGGAGATATGACAGTGTGAAATTCTAGGGTGGCTGACAATTTGAATCAATGTGATTTTTGTTGTGCTGCAACTCTCATGCTGAAAGCATTCAAATTCGGTATTAACGGAAACCGGGATTGAATCTTCTATAATCGGGTTCCCAGAATTTTAGCTTCGGGTGTTTGGGTAAAATGAGTTGAATTTTTAATAACATGGATTATGAAAGCTACCTTTTCTGCCCGGTACAGGCCGTAATTTTTTTTTTCTGCAAGTAGGAGCGATCTTAGAATAATCCGTCGGGTTGGAAAGCTTATTTTACCGTATTTATTTATTTACTGCATGTTGGATTTTTATTAAAATCTAATAAAATAACCTACTAAATAACCCGATTTCTAAGTAAATAGAAAAGTCTGGATGTACACCCATTAAAATTTATTATATAAATTTTTTTTAAATGTTTTAAAATTGTGATATTTGATATGCAACAATGTTTGAAAATTTCAGCTCGGTACTTTAAATTGTTACAGAAATGTTTTTGATTAAAAATAAACATTTTACCAAGTGATTGTACTGTTAAGAAGAAACGGTACTTTCTCAATATATATAATATATACATAGAAATTTTAATAAAATATATATAAAAATTAATTCCATTTATATACATAAAATAATACCTACACATAAATTCTGATAAAAAATGTTTATTCATTGCATTTAAATGTTCAATTAAAAGTACATTTCGAAAAAACAAAAACTTTATGAACTTTATAAAAACTTTAAAAATTAAAATGTTTTTTTAAAAAATAAAAAAATAATAATTTTTAACTTCTATTATTATTTAAATATTGACATTTTGTTATTGATTTTTTTTTTACATTTACTAAAATGTAATAAAACTGTATACGCAAGTGAAATATGAATAAAAATACGCACGTATTTTTATTTGTTACTTGGTTGTTTATATCCATGTTTGTAACCATGGAGTAACTTGAGCCAAAATTTTGTTAAATTGAATGATGCTGCATCGTTATATGGAAGTAAACATCCAAGTAAAAAGTAAAAATAATGTGCGTAATTTTTAAAAAGTACATAAAATATTAAATGATTGTGTTTCAAATAAATTCATAGACCGTGCATTTATAGAATATTTTGTTTGTTTTGATAATGGATCAGATTGAGCTGAGACATATGTCAACAGTCTAATAAAACCTATTTTACTGTTTATAATCTTTTTATTTTACATACTTTAGCAATTAAAAAGAAGTTTATGATTCAAGGGTTTATGATATGTTATAAACATTTTTTTTTAATTCAAAAATGATGTTTTTTATTTGTTCAGTAATTTAAATACGATTAAATGTTTGGTTACTAACTATATTAACATTTGATTTTAATGTTTTTCAATATTGTCTGAAAATTTGAGAAAAACAAGTTATTTTAACCAATGATATACTTTTTTTAACAATCTCATTAAAAAACAACTTGAATTACTGATTAATCGCTAACATATGGTTATTTATTTCAACAAAAGAAACATTAATTTTATTAAACTTCATTAAGTTATTGAAATACTTGACATTTGTAATATCTTTCTACGAAACTAACTGAAATCTTTATAATTTAATAAAAAGAAAAACGAAAAATTATTTTATTTAACCTATCTTTGATCGGACATCACTCTGTATTTCCTGTTTCGATTCACAGTCCTTTCTTATTAAGCATTTTTTTCAGAAAAATTCCAAAACAACGACAACAGCATTGGAGGGATCACAATCTCTACGTTAACACCATTATGAATTTTATCGGATTGAGATTTTGCCTGGAATTTGTCTAAAGCGGAATCCCAAGCAGTTTTTTTTTTTTGTAAATTTTAAAATCTAGGTGAACAATACAAACATAAAACAGCAATGTTTTTACGGAAAATGTTCTGTCTGTTCCAACGATTAAATACCCTCGTTGGTTGTTTTATACATAATCATTTATTCAGAAGATACCGCCAGTATTTCCCGCCTTGCGCGCAGGTGTTATTCCTTTTATATGTCCATATAACTTCGCGTGATTAAGAAGTTAACTTAGTAAATTTTTTATGACTGTGGATCCTAATTAAAATTTCAAATTTTAAGAATATTTTTTATGCATTTCTTTTTTATTGAATTACTTTCAGAAGGAATTCAAATTTAATTGCAAAGAAACCTATTTTTTTCGTAATTATATTTTGTTTTTATATAAACTCAGTTTTTCACGTTTTTCTGTGTACTTTTGCTTATATCCCTCCCCTCTCCATTTCTACCAGTTAGGTAAAATGCTAACCCTGTTCTTACACTATCCATTATGCGCCGGGGATGTGTGGCGATGGCCACAGGCACATTGAATCCAATCACCTTCGTAATCTAACATTTAAATGTGCCGTTATACAGAGAATGTTCCCTGTACTTTTTCATCTTAGGTTTTTAATTTTACTTTTCTAAATTTATGAAGAAATATTTCGTACATTTTCTGTCTTAAATCTATGAAGACTTTAAAAAAGAAATGTATACATATATTTATTTCTACCACAAGACTGTAAGTTCTCCAAAAAAAATTTGTCCTAAAAGATTTTAAATCGAACGAAAGCTGTAATGTATTACATGTTCGTACATACTCAAATTGTTTAATTAGCATATATATATATATATATATATATATATTACATTTGTTGAAAAAAAAATTAAAGTTGTCTTTGCTAGAAAGCAATCAATATAATTATTTTTTAATGATCTTTAACAGTATGAGCCATTGTTCATCCGCCGCAGTTTTTTTGGAGCAATGAAAGAAATTAACCACTCTTTTCTTCTAGATAAAAAAAAATAATCATACACTGTCAGTACATGTATACCTCAATCTAAAGACAACAACAGTTTTTATTGTGAAATTCGCCTAAGTTGCTTGATCTTTAGAGTGCGTTAACACCTTTACTCATACAAAAACATCACCCTCCTTTAATTATCACTGTTGTCGTGTATTAATAAAACAAAACGACTTGCAGTTTTCATAACTGAACGTTATTCTTTTTTCAAAATAATAGTTTTTAACAAATTTATGTGTGGTAACAGTTAAACAACATTAATTCAAATACATGTTTTCAAAAATGCTTATTTAATAATTCAACTATTTTCTTACATTTTTCAATAATCCATCCAATTAACATTGAATATATATTTTTGTTTCGTTTTCCGAAATCACAACTTTTTCATTGAAGCGATGTATGTTCAACCTGCTCTTCTACAATTCGGATACTGACCACCCATTTTGCACTGGCGATTTGCTCTGGCAAACTCCTCTGCTGCAGCGACGTCACTCAGAACCAAATTCATTGTGCTCTCATCAAGCTCCGCTCCATTGGATGGACTATAGAACAAACAGAAATTATTAAAATGAGGAAAGCAAATGCTGGCGCTGTATAAAATTAAGTGAGCGACATACAGGGTGTTTCACAAAGGACCCCTACCTTTAAAAATCAATAACCCAGAAACGGTGATAGCGAGAAACATGGAACCAGTAGTATGTTTATTTAAAAAATCGTAAGAATCTTATACATAAATCTCAAAATTTAGTTAAAAATAGCGCCAATAGATGGCACTGCGATAAATAATCGAATCAAAAGTGATTCAAAAGGTGCACCTTTTACACAACAGACTTATCGCGAACGAAGAATGAAATTGTCATTGACTCTCTGCTGTATGCCACCTGTCTGTTTGTTAAAATTTTTTGAAAATCTCACGAATTGTTTTCCCATCTGGGCCTTTTGCGACTTGAAATCGCGTTTGAAAATTTCTCCTTGTGGCAGTAGGACTCTGATTTAATCGGTAGTACTCCAACACAATAAACACACGATCCTCCACGGTATATACATGACTTTCGGAAGTATTTTCACTATAAGCTAATAGCGGTCAGATTTCATTGGCGAAATCTTCAACGGCTAGTCTTTCCATGCTTCTGAACTCACTGTAGAAGGATTCTTAACGCTCTCAGCGCCATCTGTCGGTACTATTTTTAACTAAATTTTGAGATTTATGTATAAGATTCTTACGATTTTCTTATTAAACATACCACTGGTTTCATGTTTCTATCTATCACCGTTTCTGGGTTATTGATTTTTAAAGTTAGGGGTCCTTTGTGAAATACCCTGTAAATTGCAAACTCTTTCTTAATGCCGTCAAGATAATAATAAAGATTGATAATTACTATAATCATTCCTCAAGGTGCCGATATTTTTTAGATTTTGTTACGAGACGATGACGCCCATGGCAGTTATCTCTGTGCTAAATAAGGTGGTCATCAGTTGGATAGTTTAAAACGTCTCATATTACAGGAAAAAGTTTCGATGGACAACAACAAATTTTCTCCATAATATCAGAATTCAAGGTAATATACAACATTCCATCTACAAACTTATACATACCGCAGAACACTCCATAACAAATTCTCCTATGCAGTGAATACTTAGTTTCCCGGAACAATTTATTATACTTAAATTATGTACAGGATGTCACAAAAATTTGAATAGGCCTTTTTTATCTATTGGAGGTACGTAGGCAATGTAAATTGCAAAAGTGTTAGAATTAAAGGCAGGCATTATGACGATGTTGTTGCAAAAAAGCGTGCATTAATTTACATTTTTATCGCTTTCCAACAAAACTGAAACCTGTCTATGCATTCTGTTTGTCTATCTGAAGTCTTTCACCAGCCGTTTGTTCGTGCTCTAACTCTAGTAACTATACTAAGATTAACATGTCAATAATATATGTAATTGAGGTTGACAATGGCATGTTCGCTATCCGACATGCCATGTCATTAACGATTATTTTGCGTCATATTATCCCCTTAAATACATTTCCCTTTGTTTGGAAACTATGACGCAAAAAAAATCATTTACATAAATTTTACTTATGATTTTGGATAGCGTGGCACAAAAGATAAATCAATTTATTGAAATAAATGCATTTCAATGCATAATATAGGCTTACTGAAAGTAATATATTTAACAGTGTATTGGAAAATTATAAGTATTTTTTGTATGAATAAATATACTTTAGAAGACAAACCAAAAATAATTTTAATGGAATTTTAAAACAATACTATTAAATTCATTTGAAGGTGTCACTCGAATTTTGATATAATTTCTTTTAATACCCATATTTTGAATTTAGAACAGATGTGAATGAAAAAGCATCAGAGAATAAATTTTAGATATCTTTTCATGTCAAAAATAATAATTGCATCTGTGAATGCAAATAAGACAAAAAAGAAAATGATGATTTTTATTTTAAATTATTAACATAGCGTCACTCAAATTTTTTAAGACCCATATTTAAAATTCTTAGAGTCAAAAGAAACTGCCGCGTCACAACTTTTAACCCGTTAAAGGATTTTGCACTGATCATCTTGCTGACAATATTTATTTAAAGGCGCGAGTACAGCTCGAACTTTCATTTGTTCATAATTCCCTCTGTTTAAGCGCATTCGAAAGATTTCATCGAATAAATCGCTATTTTAAAGTATTTATATCTAAAAGTAAATTCCAAGGCAGTAGATTCTGTAAAAGATCATTGCCTGCCGTTTCCCTACTCCCCTTTCTTAAACATGAGTCTTGCGGCAGTGCAGAATCCAAAAAGAAACCGGGTGGAATTATGAACAGTGATTTTGTTATTCCAACGTATGATCTGAGGCAATCCCTAAGAATAAAATATGATTAATAACGGTACCACAAGTTATAGTGCAGTTTTTAGCAGCACACAATTTTTCACGTTATAATGGGATGACTGGTAACATGAGGGAGATGGAGCCTAATCAGAATAACTCTTAATTTAAAATATTTAGCAAAAAAAAAAAAAAGAGAGAAAAACCAAATTGTTTTATAGAAATAAATATATATTTTGCATTTTTTGGGTGACCATTCGAGTTATTTGTACGTTGAGCACATTTTATAACAGTTTTATCATGGGAATTTTAAAAAGCTTTCCTAACTTTAAACTTCATAACTTTCTAAACTTTTAGGTAGCTTTCAATACTAAAAAGTATGAAGCTACCTATTGCAGCCGTTCGGAGGAAAGAAGTTCCGGAAAATTTCGATATATTTTCACCGATCATGACCCCTAGACCCCAAAACCACCCTCCGCTCAAATGTTGATTTATATATACAGATATATCCATATATATATATATATATATATATATATCTGACCTATGTCATACGATAACGCTCGTATTTATAAATCGATCTTGATGAAACTAATTGTGTGTATTAAGCTCACCAATGTCTCGACCGAGTTCGTTGGCCAGCTTGGTCTGCCATTTTGTTTCAAGATGGCGGCCATTTAAAAATTTAAAACTAAAATAAATATACAAAAAAAAATGAAAATTCAAATTTATTTTTTAATTACGTGTTAGGCCTTGATACAAGGATTCCAGAGCATTTTTTGGTTTACCTCTATCTTAAAAAATGGCTGAGATAGAGCAGTTTGAAATTCTAGGGTGGCTGACATTTTGAAACAAAACAGCACATTAACGCCATTACTTGCAAATTATTTTCTTTCATTGTTGTAATAATTTTCCCAGTCATACGCATAAAACTATATATTCTAATCCGTTAGCGCCAAAATTGGCGACATTTGGCGAAATATCGCCAAATTTGGCGACCAAAATAAGTCTTCATAAAATGAAGCCAATTTGGCTATTGCTCAATAATTTGGTGAATTTCTTATTCAAATTCAGTATTAACGAATCTTTTGTAAACGTTTCTTTGCATTTTAACTTGCTGTTTTCGTGTAACATTAGCTAAAATTTTAAAACGAAGATATAGGAAAGCTACCTTTTCCTCCCGGTACAGGCCGGAAGGACTTTTTTATTTTTTGTTCCACTGATTTATCACCTTCTTAAAATATAACAAGTGTTTTAAATGAATCACGGACTGAAATACGTAAGCTACAGCGCCCATAAAGGAGGATGTCCTGAATTTTCGAGGGCGTTTGTTCACCTCAAAGATCTTTCTCTTTTATTACACTATTAAACGCTTGTTTTATGTACAAAAAATACTTTCAGTGAACAAAAAATGTGCAAAACGGAGGATTCAAAAATAACTTTAAAGAAATATACTTACTTCACATGAAATAGGATTAAAAATGGTACCACAAGTTATAGTGCAGTTATTAGCCGCGCACAATTTCCCACGTTATAATGGGATGACTTGTTACGTAAGGTAAATGGGACCAAAGCAGAATAATTTTTGATTTAAAATATTTCACAAAAAGAGAGAGAAAACAAATTGTTTTATAAGTTTATACTTTGCATTTTTTGGGTGACCATTCGAGTTATTTGTACGTTGAGCTTTTTTTATAACAGATTTATCATAGGAATTTTAAAAATCTTTCTTAACTTTAAACTTCATAATTTTCTAAACTTTATATTTTGTGTTCCTCTGATTTATCACCTTCTTAAAATATAATAAGTGTTTTAATAATTGGGTAAAGAAATACATAACTACAGCGCCCATATTTGAGGATGTCCTGAAATTTTGAGGACGTTTGGTCACCTCAGATATATTTCTCTTTTAGTACACAATTAACGCTTGTTTAAACTTTGCATTTTTTGGGTGACCATTCGAGTTATTTGTACGTTGAGCTTTTTTTATAACAAATTTGTCATAGGAATTTTAAAAATCTTTTAAACTTCATAATTTTCTAAACTTTATATTTTGTGTTCCTCTGATTTATCACCTTCTTAAAATATAATAAGTGTTTTAATAATTGGAGACAGAAATACATAACTACAGCGCCCATATTTGAGGACGTCCTGAAATTTTGAGGACGTTTGGTCACCTCAGATATATTTCTCTTTTAGTACACAATTAACGCTTGTTTAAACTTTGCATTTTTTGGGTGACCATTCGAGTTATTTGTACGTTGAGCTTTTTTTATAACAAATTTATCATAGGAATTTTAAAAATCTTTTAAACTTCATAATTTTCTAAACTTTATATTTTGTGTTCCTCTGATTTATCACCTTCTTAAAATATAATAAGTGTTTCAATAATTGGGGACAGAAATACATAACTACAGCGCCCATATTTGAGGACGTCCTGAAATTTTGAGGATGTTTGGTCACCTCAGATATATTTCTCTTTTAGTACACAATTAACGCTTGTTTAAACTTTGCATTTTTTGGGTGACCATTCGAGTTATTTGTACGTTGAGCTTTTTTTATAACAAATTTATCATAGGAATTTTAAAAATCTTTTAAACTTCATAATTTTCTAAACTTTATATTTTGTGTTCCTCTGATTTATCACCTTCTTAAAATATAATAAGTGTTTTAATAATTGGGGACAGAAATACATAACTACAGCGCCCATATTTGAGGACGTCCTGAAATTTTGAGGATGTTTGGTCACCTCAGATATATTACTCTTTTAGTACACAATTAACGCTTGTTTAAACTTTGCATTTTTTGGGTGACCATTCGAGTTATTTGTACGTTGAGCTTTTTTTATAACAAATTTATCATAGGAATTTTAAAAATCTTTTAAACTTCATAATTTTCTAAACTTTATATTTTGTGTTCCTCAGATTTAACACCTTCTTAAAATATAATAAGTGTTTTAATAATTGGGTAAAGAAATACATAACTACAGCGCCCATATTTGAGGACGTCCTGAAATTTTGAGGACGTTTGGTCACCTCAGATATATTTCTCTTTTAGTACACAATTAACACTTGTTTAAACTTTGCATTTTTTGGGTGACCATTCGAGTTATTTGTACGTTGAGCTTTTTTTATAACAAATTTATCATAGGAATTTTAAAAATCTTTTAAACTTCATAATTTTCTAAACTTTATATTTTGTGTTCCTCTGATTTATCACCTTCTTAAAATATAATAAGTGTTTTAATAATTGGGTAAAGAAATACATAACTACAGCGCCCATATTTGAGGACGTCCTGAAATTTTGAGGACGTTTGGTTACCTCAGATATATTTCTCTTTTAGTACACAATTAACCCTTGTTTAAACTTTGCATTTTTTGGGTGACCATTCGAGTTATTTGTACGTTGAGCTTTTTTTATAACAAATTTACCATAGGAATTTTAAAAATCTTTTAAACTTCATAATTTTCTAAACTTTATATTTTGTGTTCCTCTGATTTATCACCTTCTTAAAATATAATAAGTGTTTTAATAATTGGGGACAGAAATACATAACTACAGCGCCCTTATTTGAGGACGTCCTGAAATTTTGAGGACGTTTGGTCACCTCAGATATATTTCTCTTTTAGTACATAATTAACGCTTGTTTTGTGTACAAAAACCCCTCTCAATGAACAAAAAATTTGCAACACGGAGCATACAAAAAAACTTTAAAAAAAATATACTTACTTCACAAGATTGTCCTCTTCAACTTGTAACCCTTTTAAAAGCAACAAAAAGAAAAATTAGACATTAAAAGGAATTTATAAAAAAGGAATTAAGGAACAAAGTAACACACAGTATTAAAACTTTAAGCTATAAAAAATAACTATTTCATATAATATCATTTTGTTTTTCTGTTGTCTTTTTGTAAATTTAGCGAATAAATCGAAAAGCGATTAAAATGGTGACCAGAAATTGGGAAGACACACTGGAAAACTAGACAAATGTTTCTTACTGAAGGGAAAAAAATATAACCGTTAACGAAATTAACCCTTTGGGGACGAGCGACACGTATACGCGACGCCTAATCATCTCAGAATCCTCGATTATTTCCACCAGTAAATTTTTATTGTAAGCTGTGCCTTATTTAATGCTAGCATTTTTGCGATTCAGTTAGGCGTAAATTTTTGTTTTGAAAAACCGGTGGTAAAGGATTAAAAGTTCTGTAAAGGACGCTCGTCGCGAAGGGGTTAAACAATAACCACAGTCGAGTTATTCAAGATACCAAAAAGTGATTTTTATCTTTAGAAACATCAAAAAACCGACTTATTTCTCCATTTGTATAAGCATTTATAAAGATAAATTTCCTTTTGATGCCACTGATGTTCGAAAACGTTTCCGAGTAGCTTTTATAGTGTGTTAATCGGTTTTCGAAACAAGAAATATAGGTTTTGAGTCTCTATCAATTCTCAAGTAAACATTCTCGTGTTCAACAACCATGTTTTACATGCAAACATAATGTTAGAAACAACGCTATATTTGAAAAAAATATATTTTTAACATGCTTTAAAGTACGTCTTCAAGCCGATTGGCCCAGTTTTGAACTAACCGAACCTGTGGGATGGTTTAGGTTGGATTCGCTCTTTTTTTAATTTCGGTCTGGGTTGAATTAGGACGATTTTAATTCCTTTAGTTTGGAGTTTGCTTCGACCTATTTATAACAAAAACTGTCCATATTCCACCTTTATGTTCTAAAATATGTTCACCTAGTGAAATTGCATCTGTAATGCTCTGATAGACTATTGTTGTTCTCCACCTAAATTAAAGAAAGAGACAGAATTAAAAAATTACCGTATAATACGCCTATATTGTGAGAGTCAACATCTTAGAACTATCATCACTAAGGCATTGAAGGATCCTGAAATATGGTTGCGCTACCGCAGAGACCACCCTGGTTGAGGTTGGGAGCAGATTTTTAAAAACAGTGTCTGTATTCTATGCTTACATTCTGAAATTCACTATCCAAGAAAATTTCTTCTGTGAAGCTGTTTTAGATTAGGAGATAAAATCAGCTCCTGTTCAAATGCCATCATTAAGTCCTCTATAGATCTTGAATTATGGTTGTTCTCCCATGGCGGGGGCATAAAGGGAATGCAAAAGTCTAATGACAAATAATTCATAATGCGCACCTGTTTTCCGTAGTTCAGTGCACTACAAAATGTCATCTGTAAGACATTTATTGATAATGAATGGTTTTGCCTACAGCAGGCCTGGTGGCGGAACTAAAAAAAAAACCCTACGTATCCTCTAGTTTGATAATCTATGTACAACATATGTCATGTGTTCAGTTCCATACGTAGGAACTAACGAAATAAGTCGCGCAGATTATTTCACACAATCAGGATAGGAATACCCCGAATCAAACTTCAAATACTTTATTCAGAAGAATTCAGCACAGTGTATTCTTCGAACGAATTCTGCTCCATGTGTTCAGACAGTTTATTCGAACTAATGTATCTCATGTGTCTGGTTCGATGCGGCACAGAAAATACGTACACAGAAGAGTTATGGTTCTTCACAAAATAGTCTAATTCGGTTTAGTACGTTTTGTCGAATAATTCATTGGTTCTTTCTAATACACGATATTTCTGTTTTATTGTAGTAATGCTTATTTATTGCTCGTTTTCCTGACAACGATTTATTGTTAACCGCATTTTTTGTTTAAAGTCACATTGTTGTTATTATTGCTTATATTTGCCGCCGCAAAATAGACAACCCTATATTAAAACTTTGTGACGTGTACCTGTAGAAAAAAGAAAGATAATTCATAACACGAAAACTTTTTTTTTTATGCAAATTTGTGCAATGCCACATTAGCAACATATTGGAATTTCATAGCAATTGGCCATTTATATAAATTTATTAAAACCACTAAAAAATATGATTTTTAATAAAAGTTCTCAATAATAAAAACTGATTAGAAAAAAACATTAAAAGCCAGAAAATATACCGACGGTTCAACACCAAGGGTGTCCTTTCCAAGGTCTCACACTGAGAATTTTTTCTTTCGAAGAAGTGAATGTTAAAGCTAAAAAGAGCCTTCAATTGTCACTATTCAGCAACATAAATAAGATTCTCCATTACTCACATAGCATCTTTTAAACTTTTAATTTTGAACTTTAAAGCATTTCTTGCCCCATATTAGGCAATTGGAAAATAAATTATATGAATAATGAATTGTGTTTGTGTATGCTGTAACATTTAAGCTATTTGACTTGTATACAATTCACGTTTCTGCGAAAACACTTGAAAACATTACCACTGGTGTTGAAACAAGTCTGTATAAAAGTTTAATTAAACACTTTTAGCATTTGTGACATTGTGATTTAACATTCATAACACTTTTGTGAAAAACATTTTTTCATAAAACTTTGTAAATTAACTGAGGAATAACAGAATATTTCTTTTACTATTTATAACAAACGGACACAAATTAACTATATTTTAAACAACTGAAATATTTTCTACGACACATTATAAAAATTTAAGTAAAACACAAAAACTCATAAAACTAAACACCACCCCCTCTCCGAAAAATATTTAAACTCCATATCAAAAACAACAATTAACATAAATACTCACCATTGGAATTTGCAGCGATAAGTGCTACAGTGACGAAGAAAACGCATGTGGCAAGAAAGACTTTCATGTTTGCAAGACGATCAACTGAAATGAATGTTTATAAGTAAATAACTCCATTTATTAATATCTCCTTCAATATTTATATGCATTTTTCTATCTATCTAATTTTAAAATACGCATAGCGAACATTGATGTGTCTTATTTCTACATATTCTCGTTCAAATAAAATTTATATAAACCAGTGCACCCGTGCGTACATTTCTCACTGCCGTCTAATATTTTTTACGAATATCTAATATTTTTTAGATACAGGTTTAAACTTCTAAAGAAAAATTAAGGACTAAATATATCGGCAAACAACATTACTCAAGCCAGAATATAGTATCATTTATTCCATCAAAGATACAATAAAAATTGACTGAAGATACCAAGTGCAGAAAAAGAATCAATCGTATTTTATCTGTTTTAGAGGATAATATCATCTGTTTTGTAAAACAAAACATGGGTTAAAGAAAAATAAATTGAGCATTTGAATTTTACTTTTACTTTTTAATCATAAATATAAAAAAAACCGTGCAGCAAAAATGTCTCACTTTATCTTTATTGTACTATTTATTTATTTTTATAATCAAATATTTATTGAGAACGATATCATCCGGTATTTTATTTTTGTGGCAAGACTGATTTGAGGAAAACCTTTAATTTCATTTATGAAAACAATGCCGATTTAATTTTTAAATAACTGCAATTTTTAATCAAAAAACGTCTGAGAAATCGCTACTATATGCCCGTAAAAAAATAGTGAAAATTCTAAATTTCTGTTTTCGGATTCGGATTGGTGGTTAGAATTAAATGTAAAAAAAAAAAAAAAAAAAAAAAAAAGAAATGTTTTGCGATCATTCCATTCCACGGGTTGAGTGACAGGTACAGAAGAAAAATGTCTACTGTACAAGCTGAACTATTTATATTAAGTTAAACTTAAATAATTTCATTTTTTATTTATAATCAAATTATATATATATAGCAATATTAAATTTATTTTTAATGCATTTTCTAATTTATCTACAGAGTGTTTAGAAAAATGTATACACAATTTATTTGACAATAACTGACAAATTCTACTTGCTCTTTCAGATTTACATAACTCGAAATAATTGTTCAAACCAGACTAAGCTTTGAAGGAAATTTATTCTAAAGTGTTACTGTGTTAAGTTCGATAACGTGGCAGAAGTGAAGATAAAGATTCAAACAGAGCCTATACCATTTACAATCCTTAGTATAAGTTATATATGCTTATACGTATATGAGTTTGAGGCAAAGGAAATTTTTTTTTAAATGTTCACAAGCACTATTTTGGGAAGACCGCAATCATCAGCAGGCCTCGCTAATAAAGGGCTGGGTGATCGACATAGCTGCCAACTTTTACGCTTTTTTATACCACTAAAATTTTATAGTAAATTTTACCTTATTAAATCTCCGAAATCGCATGATTCAATAACGCAAAAATTTCTATAAGTTTTTAGTGGTAACAAAAAAGCGTAAAAGTTAGCTATAGTGATCGATGTTTATGATTCCATAGCTGCACGTTATTTGCAGGGCCTGGAACAGAAAATCATCAGTTTGAAAACAGGTGTTAATTTTATCAAGCGTTCATTATTGCAGTTCAATTTTTCCATTCGAAATTAGGTTTGCGCGATAAAAAAATTGAATTATAACCATTGAAATTGTGTTTGCATTTTTGGAGTATAGTTGCCACGAAGAAAAAATATTTTCTGTACTCTGCATAAGAATCTGTCAATTAATCCTTAAAAAGGGAATAATTAATATTATTTACTTTTTTAGGCCGAATTTGATATTTTCTAATTCAATAAAATTCTTGATTTCATTCGATGGATATATCAAATTTTTGAAAGATAAAACACATTTCTCATGTTGGGATATTCACAAATCACATTAGAGTGAGATAGACATAGTAATGAGAGGTTACTTCAGTGTTAAAAATAAAATTAATACACAGAATTTATTAAAATATATTACTTTTATTTTATTAATAATATCATTAATTTTTTTAAAGATATGAATGATTGAGTTTATTGTTCTAAACCAATTAAAGTTTCTTTCCCAAAAATATAATTAAAATTATAACAATATAAAAAAGACAGTAAAAAGTGAGTGATTACAAACAGTAATCAAGTTAAATACTAAAGAGACACAGAAAGGTATTTTCAGCGAGAATTGTATTAGTACTAATATCTGTAACTTGATAACGATATATAAATTTTTATAAAGCTACACAAACATTCATTAAAAAAATATTTCTTCTTGGAAAAACAAAAGCAATATTAAAGTGATTGCAAATTTTATAAAAAAATAATAAATTTTCTGTTTATATATATATATATATATATATATGTGTGTGTGTGTTTATTTATTTAGTTCTGCTTATTTCCAGTAGGAGTTCTTTCAATATATTTTAGTTATGCTTACATGGTTTTCACTTTTATTACTACAACAGTTTTTTTTATTACTGAGCGTTTTATTATCTTAAATAGTGTTCGAATAATCAAAGAATGATATCAATATATATAAAACAATAATATATGGAAATTTAGGTTCAATAAAAATTAAAATCAGAATTGCTACAGAAAAGTTTCCGATTTCTCGAATTTCCTACCATTAAAATTGCAAAGTGCGAATTATATGTAATAAACACATATAGGCAATCTTTTTCCGTTTTTCCTTATCAAAAACAGGATGTGCTGCGTACATGAGTAAATGTAGTAATCTTAATTCTTGTTAAGAAATGTTGAACCGGATAATGTAAAATTTCGCTTAGCTGAACAATTTCTCCCAGCAAATGAGAAGTATCGAGCAATATTTTAAAATATCAATAATTATACAATTTTAAGTGTTGACATTTAAACGCTATATGGTTTAAATAAATAATTCACACATGCTTAAATTTAATAATGAACTTGGTATCACTCAAAATGTTTGATTTTTTCGTTTTGATTTTTTTTCTTTAAATTCTATTTTATGTTATTGATACTACAAATTCAGAATCTAAATTCAGATGAGATACAAATAATCAAATTGTAAAAAGAAGCGAAGTACTTTACCTGAAGACTTCTGTGTAATGTATTACAGTCGATTATTCTAATCTGAGTAAAACTATACTGGCACCATATATATACTATTTTAAAACTTACACAAATGTCAAATTTTTTCTTATGCATTTCCAGAAGCACGTGTTTCAGTGATAGTTATGACAGAGGTTATTTCATTCATTTTTGATAAGCACTTGTGCTGAAATATTATTTTCTTTATCTTTTGTTAAGTATATTTGAGTGATTTTGTAAAAGTTCATGTCTAATAAATATGAAAACTATGTATGACAAATACACTATATTGATCTCGATTCTAACGACATTTTGTGAAAAAGAAGCAAATTATTCTCATGTCTTTTAGAAATTTAGAATATATATATTTTTTTAATTGTGGATAATATCATATCTATAAATGTAACCTTCTTTTCATTCTGCACATTTTCATAAAATTATATTTGTATACTATTCCTATAGTTTGAGTGCACCAGTAATTAACCAGGCGCTAGTAATTGATCCATGAAAAAGAAAAACTGCAAAAAACAAGAATTGAAGGAAATATATTCTACCTGTGGCTGTCATACAATTTATCTAACATCTAAATAAATACGAATTAGATGTTTTTCTAACTAAAAAATAAATAAATAAATAAATATAGACCTGAGACCTGGCTTTAATTGGCTGGCTTTAAATCTCTGGCTTTAATTGCCAATGTTCTGTGTATTGAGCTACCTAAACCGACAATCGGCTGACAAAATTCACTCAGACAACCTTTTTGTCCATATCATCTGGTTTTCCATGTAGACCCATCAACAGAATATACCGCAATGACGTAACTTCATTAAATGATGCATACGTTGGTACACGTTATTGTTTTAACCCAATCTAACTGATTGGTGAAGATACCATGTTGGGAAATGTCAATTCATATGCTATGGTCACCAATCAGTTTGAATGAGTTAAAAATACTGTATCGAATGAAATACCTTTTTACACGTTATACTTGCAAATAAGGATGTGCTTAAAGTTTAGTGTTAAAAAATTGAAATTAATATTCTACATCTTTTCTTATTAATTTGTGGATTATTGCGTTCTAAAATTTTTCCGGATTTTTAGACCACCCGGTGTAAATATCTTTTAGCAGCAGTTTTG
The DNA here is from genome assembly GCA_963931845.1 of Maratus michaelseni. Classification (NCBI taxonomy): domain Eukaryota; kingdom Metazoa; phylum Arthropoda; class Arachnida; order Araneae; family Salticidae; genus Maratus; species Maratus michaelseni. Next base: position 33,961,356 of record OZ007592.1, on the reverse strand, counting down.
AATATGAACATTCATATTTTGATTTTTACACAGAAAAAAAATGCCCAATAACTGGCGTAATCTCGTTTTCTGCCTAATACTGCAAATAACATAAATTCTAAAAAGGAAAATGAGAAATATTTTTGGAATAATAAATCCTCATAATTTATTTAGTATTTAAGGAAGTCTGAAGACAATTATGTCAATAATTTCATTAAAAAAAATCAAACTTGATGATGTTTTCGTTAAATGGTCTTTGGTGCATTCAACCGACATTACAATTTTCATAGATTATTTTTTATATTGTAAGGAATAATGATACTATTTTCTTAATGTTGTATTTCACTGCACAGTTAGGTAACATCAATAAAAAAGCGACAGTTTGTCAATTTTACGGGGTATCCGAAAACTGTGCTTTAATTTGTTACATGTTGGAGATAATTAGCCAGTGTAAATTCCTAATGTGTTAAAAATTTCAGGTTATGTTAATAAAGGAGTTATCCATTTAAATCATAAATTGTCGCACTTTATAATTTTTTATACGATTTCCGAATACAAAACTTATCAATTAGGAATTATTTCTTTTTGGTGAAACAAAACCAATACAGAAAAATTAACTGAATTACAATGAAGGAAAAAACTCATTTGCATCATATTACTTACTATTTACAACGCTACATCTAATTAGAGACTGTGTACAAACTAATGATGGCATTCATTATATTAAATACATGTGAACAAGCGTCAAAAATTGTAGTAGAAATCTCTCAAAATAAAAGTTTTCTCAAAAACCTTTGCGGCAGAGGTCGTATAAAAAGACAAATTCAGCTATAAATCCTGGAAACATTATTGAAGAAAAACAATTCACACAGGATTTCAAAACTTTTTTTTTTCAATTCCTATACGTAACTGGTCTGTTCCGAAAGTGCTTTTGAAATATGATGGAGATTTGTTCAAGCATGGAAAATCTGATGTTGAAAGTCAACTGCAAATTGCGTGTTTCCTCTTTCTTGCAGTATTTTCACAGATTTACATTCCTAATTTTGTGTATGTTCCATTTTCAGTAAATTATAAATATTTAAATTGTAAAGACATAGACATGCAGTTTTTTGTAATATTTATGCAATAACAGAATTTTTTTCAATTGTATACAAATCCATATACAAATATAAAACATGTCATTTTAAGAAAATTATTGGAAAGGCTATTTCAGAAATCAACATAATATTATTTGCTCTATTATTAAGAATACATTTTCAGTTTACATTGTCAACTTATCTTCAACATGTAAAAAATTAAATGGCGTTTTCAACCGTTTTGGAACGCCCTGAATATGCTAAATAAAAGGTTGTGAAGTATAATGCGTGAAACAAAAATGTTTATCCAAGCGTATATATTTGTGTTTAGGTGTATGTAACTAGTTTGAGCTTGTGTGTACATACGTTAAGTAGTTAGTGTATAATTACAGAAAGTCGTTCACATTTTATGTAAACGATTTCAACAAATAATTTCCGAACATATATGCCATATTCTTTGTGATAATTTTACTCTACTGTACATACCTGACTCTTGATTATAATTCTGTATCAAAATTTCCATCATAGTCTATTTTTCTCATAGTACAATCATATCAATTTTCTCCCACACTTCTTGGAAAACTTTCCAAAGTCTTTTCGATGTTCGCGAATTCATTTAAACAAATCAAATGCAGAAAAGCGTTCAATTGGGACAGAATTTATTTCTCAATTATTGATCAAAAATACATTTACGAAATGCCATTATTAAAATATATAATATTTTTCTTATATCAGCAAATAGTTGCTTTAATTAAAAAAGAAAAAAGCATGGCATTCTCTGAAATTTTAATTTTTTTTTTAATTGCTCAAAACATATATTTTAAATGCTTGTTTTAAAAAAAATCCAAACACATTCAGAAATACTTTGATAATTTGTGCATAAGAGTTTCAGAAATTCCAATTCAAATCCAAAATATATAGAGAGTCACTTACTAACAGTGTTGAAATCAGACACTTTTCTCCGGGAGGGATTTCTGTGGCTCAAGGGTTGAGGGGGGTATTGCACTTTTTAACCATTAAAAGCATAAAATCACAAATCTTCTGGGGGAGGATATTTTAATGCTTCGGGGGATTGTACACCTGTGCCACACCCTGAATTCAACACTGCTCTCTAATAAGGGTACCTTTAAGAAATTTCTTTGATAATAAAAAAAATTATAGCTGCAATTATATTTCAGTTTTTAATACTACATTGATATGTCAGTGGTGTATCTAGAAATATGATATCGGGCGGAATAGGGGAGACTGAGTAAAACCTGCTAAGATGGAATTACAAGGGACTGAGGAAAATTCCGCTTAAAACATTGATTTTTTTTATCATAGGAGGCATTAAACGGCATTTTCTTCATCGGAAAAATAAAATTGTAGGCAGGATTTTGTTATATGGAAATTTCTGTTACAGAAAACTTCTGTTTTAGCATCTAACTTCATTATAAAATTCAACTGTAGATATTTTTTTTAATAACTGTAAAGAATTATTTACAGTTGTCTGCTAAACATTTTATTAAAGTTAAGAAAAAAGGCATATACATTTCGTTAGGTGCAAGGCCCCATTGCAAACCTTTTTAATAGCAGTGTATAAAAAATATTTTTACTCACATTGACACCTGCCGCATCCGTTTGTTTATCACATAATATGTAGAAATATATAAGCAATTTATATATATGTGGTAAATTTGATTTTTTGATTAAAAAATATGTAAGGCAGTGTTATGAAAACAAATTAATCTGGTTCAATTTTTTTTAATTAATTAAAAAACCAGGTACATATAAAAATTGTGTTCTTATAACATTCTGGTAAGTGCAATTAAAAAATTAAATTTGTTTACTAAGCTTTTAAGCTAAATTAGAAAAGCTTTTATGCGCATTATTTATACATTTATCTTTTTTTTAATACTCACATAAACATGTATTCAGTAAAAAAAAGTTTATTTATGCTTTGTTATTATGATAAGCAGTGGCATGGTGAAGGATAATTTAGGAATCCCCCTCCCCCCCCCCCCCATCCCTTACTTGTCGAACTTTCACTCTTTTTTTCTTTAAAAACATCAATTGTTGCATTTTTATAAATAGAAATTTTAAATTAAAATAAGATAAGTAAGAAATCTTGAAAGCTGAATGGCTTAAAAAATATCCTGTGAAGATCGTGCTTAAAAGACATACCGAACTAATCGCGGTTGAAAAAAAACCCCGCCAAAACTTAGCCAAGCACTTTAGGTTTACTAGAATCCCAATCCCAGAATTCCCGGCCGAAATTAGAACGAAAGCTACTTCCAGTAGTTTCCTAGTTCGATGGTTTTCTCAATCAAAAATTCTCAATTATACATTTTCAGCTGCGTAATGTATTTTATTCATGCAAGCGTAACAAAATAATATAAATTTTAATGTTAATGTTAATACTGTTAATTTATTATGTTTGTTTGTAAATCATGTTTGTTGAACATGAAAATGTTTACTTAAGAATGGATAGCATCCGATAAACATAAATTATGGTTTGAGAAAACAGATTAATTCATTATATAAACTATATGACAACGTTTCTGTTCTTATAAATGCTTCTTTAACTTTAAATCTGGAAATATATTGGTTTCTCGGTTCTCTAAAGATAAAGAGCACCATTCGAAACCGTTAGTAACTCAGAAGAGGTCACTGCTCATTTTCGTTCCTATTTATGTTATTTTTTGCTAGATAAAGAAAAATTCGTATTTGTTACTAACCGTGACTTCTTTCACGTAATATTTAAAGAAAATTAATGCATTAATTAAGCAACAAATACAATTAACAAACTCTTTATTATATTTTACAGTAGATAATACTTCTGATAATCACAATTTGCGTTATATATATATATATATATATATATATATATATATATATATATATATATATATATATATATATATATATATATATATATATGAGCATTTCATGAGCTTGAAATTTCACACTGTTTCACTAAGATTAAGTATGGAACACATTTTTGTTTTCTTTATTATTCTAGTTTAGCATTTCTATTTATTCTATTTTACATTTATTCCGTTCATAAAAATTGATTTAATTTAAGTTTTCGTGTCAAAGAATATTTTTCAAAATGATTATATAAGTAAATATTTTTGAGGAAATTTGTTAATTAACATGTCACTTTAGATATGATTTTTATTTGATTAGACTAATCTAAAATCAACATAAATGTTGTTTCTTTTTCAAAACAGTTTATGATATAATATTGTTATATGATATTTAAAGTTATGTGATATTTAAAAAAGAAATTAAAACGTGGTTGATCATTAAAATTTGAAAATAAATAAAATAAGCAAGAAATACTTTTAACTCTGATATTTCTGTGATATTTTTTATTTCACAGTGCCACACTTTTAACAACTGTAGATCTACAAATACAGTCAAAAAGTATATGACGTTCCAAAAACTTTCAAAGCCTAAATGCTTATTTGTTAAGCAATAGAGTTGCTTATTTATTTGAATGGCGAAAGCAATCTGAAAAAATGCACCTGAATATGGAGGATTGTCATATTGATTGTTGTGTTATAATTTAGGACTATGGGAATTTGACAGACATGTGTTCCATTAAGAGCCGAAAATTAAACTGCAGAGATATTTTCAACTATAGATTTAGTTATTTTAAAATGATAAGGAATTTTATAAGTATCAGAGAAAGATAACTAATAATATCTCGATTTTTCATTGGCTGTTCTCTTGCTCTTTTCCATAATCATGGTGCCTTTAAAAAAGAAGAGGGGGATTTTTTTGTTTAATTCGGGTTGTCGACTCTTCTTTTAATTTCATGTGAACCATGTCAAATGCAAATTCCATTCTCCAATGACAACTGCATATGCTAACAAGTCTTACATCGACTTTGATATATTTATTAACTTTTTTCAAAATTTAATATTCTGGAAAATTGTGCAGTACAAAGATGTTAAACTTATGCTTTGGTGACCAATACATTCTGTGGAAAATACGGTACTGTGTGTAATTTCTATAAAATACTATTATTTTGTGAATGAGAACCGGCACATGATTTAAAATATGACGACACTTTCACTTGGATAGATTTTTCTCTGAACCGATACGTGTCTAGTTAAAACAAATTCTTTCACTTCATGAATCCTGTACAAATATGCATTTATATTTATAGATAATGGGCATGTTTGTCAACGTAACGTAGGAAAAATGTTGAGGTAAATTTCTTGAAGTTTCGCTAACTTTCTCGTAATTTTCAAATCATTATAATACATTATATTATGTTTAGGTAATAATACATTATGAATTACTAACTCCGCAAGAATTGTTACTTTTCGCCTACAGTTAATTGAGAAAAACTACTTTACTTGAGTGCGTGACGTCACATGCACATTATCTATTTAAAACATGAAAAGGTTTAAAGAAATCCAATACTACTGTACTAATAGAACAATTTTAAATAATATTATTAAATACTAAATTAAACTCAGAAATTATATTTACAATGTAATTTAAACAGAATTTCTTAAAATTGCGTTTCCGATTTATGTGATTTTTGGTGCAAAACATTGTTTCTCAAAAATATATTGTTCTTTCAAGATTTGGATAATAATTTCGAAGCTGGTGAAATGAAAATGTCGCCAAGTTGTCGAACTTAGTTTTTAAAATTAAAATAAATGTTTTACATTTAGAAAATCCACATATTTTTTAAGTGTATAAATCTGATAAATTTCTTTGAATTGAAGTAAATGTGTTAAAAGAGAAAGAAATCAGTTTTCAGAAAACGTATCATAACTCAAAGTTCTGAGAATTTAAACACGTGTAAATTAAAATATCGTTTTACTAGGAAATTAGAACACCTGCTACTCAAAAGTGAAATCACTGCATAAAATGTCGGAGGATCGAGGTGGCCGCTTTAAATTCAGCAAATACGTGATTGATAATACACTAGCACCATTTTGTGATTAAACTTAAATTAATTCCAAAAAGTATCAACTGTGAGAAATGAAGATGATAGACAAGCAAGAGTACTGAAAAATGGATCTAAAAAACCTGTTGTTAATCATACTAAGCCGCCGCCGTGCCAAATCAGATAGACTGACCTTATAAGGAGATTAAAGATTCAAAAACAGATATTGGGAAGCCGCGCGATATCAGATTAGGAGAACTTTGTGTGATAATGTATGTGAAATAAAAACAGACACAAAAATGCTAAGCAATGACATTTTAATTAGAAGCTATACCTTTAAACCTTAAAATGTTATTTAAGAGAATACATGTCCCTCTAAATTCTATAATTATACATGATTCTTTATTTCATTTTTAGGTTATATAAAGAGTCATACAAATGTTGAAATTTTATGCATCTTAAGGCATGATTTTGAACTAGGCCTTGAAACCAATGAAGCCGACCTCAAAACTCCTGCAGTTGGAGGCCAAGACAATAGTAGTGTCCGGACAGTTCAAAACAAATCCAAACGTTTAAAAGAAGAGTGTCTCAGTGTTGAAATCACACCCAGAAGTGACAACGGAATTTTGACCAGTTTAAGAGAAAAAAGAGAAGAATCTATTCTTCACAATACATTTTCATGCTAAAAATTAACAAAGTTCCATAGTCAAATATTAATAATTGCTGAATAAGTAGTTTTGTTAATTTTTAGCATCAAAATGTATTGCGAAGAATGGATTGTCCTCTTTTTTCTCTTAAACTGATCAAAACTTCCCTGTCACTTCTGGGTTTGATATCAAGGCTGAGGACCACTTCCTTAAAACGTTTGCATTTGTTTCGAACTGTCCGGACACTACTCTCGTCTTGGCCTTCAACAGCACGAGTTTTGAGGTGAGCTTCATTGGTTTTAAGGCCTAGTTCAAAATCATGCATTAAAAGAAATAAAACCCAACATTCGTATCACTCTTTACGAACCTACAAATGAAAGAAAGAAGCCTGTATGATTGTAGAATATAGAGGTACATGTACTCTTGTCTTAAATAACATTTTAAGTTCAACAATAGGGGTGATAAAGTGCCAGCTACAGGCTTTTGTATAAAAACATTCAAAACGAAAATACTTTTGATACTGCATATCTAATATATCTAACATCCAAAAAAAAAAAAAGAAAATGCCTTCTGAGAAGCTATATTTGCAACTAAAGATGTGCTTGAAGTTTAGTGTGGGGAATTTAAAATAATTTTGCCTTATCTATTTTTGTTACTTTGTCAAATATTGTGTTTTAAAATGTATCCTGACTTTTGGGAACAGTTTTGTATGTGAACATTCATATTTATGAATACTTTTACACAGAAAAAAAAGTGATCAATAATTGGATCAATCTCATTTTCAAAACAATACCTGGACGTACTTTAAATTTCGGTATAGAAACGAGAAAATGTTTCTGGATAATGTATCCTCCTGCCCTCATTAATATTTTGTATAAGTATGTCTCTAATTTCATGAAAAAATTATATGTCAATAATTTAAATTCAAACTTCAAGATATTTCCACTAAATGGTCAATTATTGGTGAATTCACCCTATATTACAATTTTCATACCCTGTTTTGTATATAATATGCAAAAGTAATAATAATTAAGAATAATTAAGTGAATAATTTAGTACTTTCACCAAAGAAGCGACAGTTAAAAAAAATCGCTAGAGCTGTTTTTCAGGTACAATTAGCTTGACCCTAAACCGGAGGGACCCAAAATGACCCACTAATTGAATTTTCTCGAACATGTGACCCCGCTTATTGGTCTTCTCCTACCCCAAAATTGGAGGATACTTAATTTAGTCAAACTCGTTTGATTCACTTTTTTAGATAAAATTAGCTTGATCCTGACCCGTAGTGACCCAAAATGAGCCCCTAATAGAATTTTCTCGAACATGTGGCCTAGTGCAGGGACGTCTCGTAGACCAAAATGCTAGGATACAAAATTTAGTCAGAATAGTTACAGCCGTTTTTTAGATAAAATTTACATAACCACACACACAACATTTACTTGTATTATAATATATCAAATGATAAAGTACGAGTCATCCTTTTAAATTATAAAGTGTTACATTTTCTTAATGTTTTATACAATCAAAGTACACAAAATTGGTCAATTAGAAAATTTTGATTTTTGGACGTAATAACTACATTACAGAAATACATATGTTTGTATATTTAAAACGAATTAGATTATAAAGAGGTAAAAAAAAGCTGATTTATACCAAATTTTTCAATACCATTTAAAATGCTATTTCTACTTCATAATTGAAAATGGGGACCGTGTTCAAACTGATAATGGCTTTCTTTAGATCAAATATGTGTTAACAAGTGTGAAAAAATTGTATCAGAAATGTGTATGTTAATAAAGTTTTGCACAGAGGTGCTTTGCGGTAGATGTCATGCTAAAAGGCAAACCTGTAAAAAATTATGCCGCATTTCATACTTGTAGTACAGGAGCACCACCTGGAATAGAAATCTGCCATTTTGTGGTTGTGAAAGGGAAGGTATCAATACAATAAATCTTGGAAACATTATTGAAGAACAATAATTCACAAATTGTTTGTTTACAATTCCAGTATATAAATGAGCTGCTTCGAAGATGATCATGAAATACATTGGAGATTTTTACATGCATGGAAAAGCTGATGTTGAACGTCAACTGCAATTGTATTACCGTTGGTGTTTGATTTCTCTTGCAATTTCTTCACTAATATACATTTCTAATTTCATATATATAGTTGTTCAATTATGAATAATTGAATTTTAAATACACGAGAAAAATATTTTTGGGTAATGTTCTTATTGCACTCAAATAATATTTTTTATTTGACGAATTTAGCCCACATATAAAGTTTAAAACTCTAACTTTAGAAAAATTAATCACAGGACTATTTCTATAACAAAGTCTGATTTTTTACATTATTAAAAAATACTTTTGCAGTTTACACTGCCAAGTTATCTCTAGCAGATAAAAAATTAAAGTGCGTTTTCAACCATTTTGTAACACCCTGCATATACTAAACAAAAGAATCTGACGTATTATGCGTGAAGACATTTCTTTAAACCTATGTATTTTTTACGTACAGGTGAGTAGTGTAAGAATGTATGCCTATCCGTTAAAGTGTTAGCGTGTAAATATTGGAATGAACTTTGTAAAATATCGAATTTTTACTATTATTTATGTTTGTGATATTGTTCTAAGTGATTTAAATTTTGCGACAAAAATAATTCAAAGAGAAATGAAATTATATAAAGAGTCATACAAATGTTGAAATTTTATGCATCTTAAGGCATGATTTTGAACTAGGCCTTGAAACCAATGAAGCCGACCTCAAAACTCCTGCAGTTGGAGGCCAAGACAATAGTACTGTCCGGACAGTTCAAAACAAATCCAAACGTTTAAAGGAAGAGTGTCTCAGTGTTGAAATCAAACCCAGAAGTGACAACGGAATTTTGACCAGTTTAAGAGAAAAAAGAGAAGAATCTATTCTTCACAATACATTTTCATGCTAAAAATTAACAAAGTTCCATAGTCAAATATTAATAATTGCTGAATAAGTAGTTTTGTTAATTTTTAGCATCAAAATGTATTGCGAAGAATGGATTGTCCTCTTTTTTCTCTTAAACTGATCAAAAATTCCCTGTCACTTCTGGGTTTGATATCAAGGCTGAGGACCACTTCCTTAAAACGTTTGCATTTGTTTCGAACTGTCCGGACACTACTCTCGTCTTGGCCTTCAACAGCACGAGTTTTGAGGTGAGCTTCATTGGTTTTAAGGCCTAGTTCAAAATCATGCATTAAAAGAAATAAAACCCAACATTCGTATCGCTCTTTACGAACCTACAAATGAAAGAAAGAAGCCTGTATGATTGTAGAATATAGAGGTACATGTACTCTTGTCTTAAATAACATTTTAAGTTCAACAATAGGGGTGATAAAGTGCCAGCTACAGGCTTTTGTATAAAAACATTCAAAACGAAAATACTTTTGATACTGCATATCTAATATATCTAACATCCAAAAAAAAAAAAAGAAAATGCCTTCTGAGAAGCTATATTTGCAACTAAAGATGTGCTTGAAGTTTAGTGTGGGGAATTTAAAATAATTTTGCCTTATCTATTTTTGTTACTTTGTCAAATATTGTGTTTTAAAATGTATCCTGACTTTTGGGAACAGTTTTGTATGTGAACATTCATATTTATGAATACTTTTACACAGAAAAAAAAGTGATCAATAATTGGATCAATCTCATTTTCAAAACAATACCTGGACGTACTTTAAATTTCGGTATAGAAACGAGAAAATGTTTCTGGATAATGTATCCTCCTGCCCTCATTAATATTTTGTATAAGTATGTCTCTAATTTCATGAAAAAATTATATGTCAATAATTTAAATTCAAACTTCAAGATATTTCCACTAAATGGTCAATTATTGGTGAATTCACCCTATATTACAATTTTCATACCCTGTTTTGTATATAATATGCAAAAGTAATAATAATTAAGAATAATTAAGTGAATAATTTAGTACTTTCACCAAAGAAGCGACAGTTAAAAAAAATCGCTAGAGCTGTTTTTCAGGTACAATTAGCTTGACCCTAAACCGGAGGGACCCAAAATGACCCACTAATTGAATTTTCTCGAACATGTGACCCCGCTTATTGGTCTTCTCCTACCCCAAAATTGGAGGATACTTAATTTAGTCAAACTCGTTTGATTCACTTTTTTAGATAAAATTAGCTTGATCCTGACCCGTAGTGACCCAAAATGAGCCCCTAATAGAATTTTCTCGAACATGTGGCCTAGTGCAGGGACGTCTCGTAGACCAAAATGCTAGGATACAAAATTTAGTCAGAATAGTTACAGCCGTTTTTTAGATAAAATTTACATAACCACACACACAACATTTACTTGTATTATAATATATCAAATGATAAAGTACGAGTCATCCTTTTAAATTATAAAGTGTTACATTTTCTTAATGTTTTATACAATCAAAGTACACAAAATTGGTCAATTAGAAAATTTTGATTTTTGGACGTAATAACTACATTACAGAAATACATATGTTTGTATATTTAAAACGAATTAGATTATAAAGAGGTAAAAAAAAGCTGATTTATACCAAATTTTTCAATACCATTTAAAATGCTATTTCTACTTCATAATTGAAAATGGGGACCGTGTTCAAACTGATAATGGCTTTCTTTAGATCAAATATGTGTTAACAAGTGTGAAAAAATTGTATCAGAAATGTGTATGTTAATAAAGTTTTGCACAGAGGTGCTTTGCGGTAGATGTCATGCTAAAAGGCAAACCTGTAAAAAATTATGCCGCATTTCATACTTGTAGTACAGGAGCACCACCTGGAATAGAAATCTGCCATTTTGTGGTTGTGAAAGGGAAGGTATCAATACAATAAATCTTGGAAACATTATTGAAGAACAATAATTCACAAATTGTTTGTTTACAATTCCAGTATATAAATGAGCTGCTTCGAAGATGATCATGAAATACATTGGAGATTTTTACATGCATGGAAAAGCTGATGTTGAACGTCAACTGCAATTGTATTACCGTTGGTGTTTGATTTCTCTTGCAATTTCTTCACTAATATACATTTCTAATTTCATATATATAGTTGTTCAATTATGAATAATTGAATTTTAAATACACGAGAAAAATATTTTTGGGTAATGTTCTTATTGCACTCAAATAATATTTTTTATTTGACGAATTTAGCCCACATATAAAGTTTAAAACTCTAACTTTAGAAAAATTAATCACAGGACTATTTCTATAACAAAGTCTGATTTTTTACATTATTAAAAAATACTTTTGCAGTTTACACTGCCAAGTTATCTCTAGCAGATAAAAAATTAAAGTGCGTTTTCAACCATTTTGTAACACCCTGCATATACTAAACAAAAGCTTCTGACGTATTATGCGTGAAGACATTTCTTTAAACCTATGTATTTTTTACGTACAGGTGAGTAGTGTAAGAATGTATGCCTATCCGTTAAAGTGTTAGCGTGTAAATATTGGAATGAACTTTGTAAAATATCGAATTTTTACTATTATTTATGTTTGTGATATTGTTCTAAGTGATTTAAATTTTGCGACAAAAATAATTCAAAGAGAAATGAAATTATATAAAGAGTCATACAAATGTTGAAATTTTATGCATCTTAAGGCATGATTTTGAACTAGGCCTTGAAACCAATGAAGCCGACCTCAAAACTCCTGCAGTTGGAGGCCAAGACAATAGTACTGTCCGGACAGTTCAAAACAAATCCAAACGTTTAAAGGAAGAGTGTCTCAGTGTTGAAATCAAACCCAGAAGTGACAACGGAATTTTGACCAGTTTAAGAGAAAAAAGAGAAGAATCTATTCTTCACAATACATTTTCATGCTAAAAATTAACAAAGTTCCATAGTCAAATATTAATAATTGCTGAATAAGTAGTTTTGTTAATTTTTAGCATCAAAATGTATTGCGAAGAATGGATTGTCCTCTTTTTTCTCTTAAACTGATCAAAAATTCCCTGTCACTTCTGGGTTTGATATCAAGGCTGAGGACCACTTCCTTAAAACGTTTGCATTTGTTTCGAACTGTCCGGACACTACTCTCGTCTTGGCCTTCAACAGCACGAGTTTTGAGGTGAGCTTCATTGGTTTTAAGGCCTAGTTCAAAATCATGCATTAAAAGAAATAAAACTCAACATTCGTATCACTCTTTACGAACCCACAAATGAAAGAAAGAAGCCTGTATGATTGTAGAATATAGAGGTACATGTACTCTTGTCTTAAATAACATTTTAAGTTCAACAATAGGGGTGATAAAGTGCCAGCTACAGGCTTTTGTATAAAAACATTCAAAATGAAAATACTTTTGATACAGCATATCTAATATATCTAACATCCAAAAAAAATAAATGCCTTCTGAGAAGCTATATTTGCAACTAAAGATGTGCTTGAAGTTTAGTGTGGGGAATTTAAAAATAATTTTGCCTCATCTATTTTTGTTACTTTGTCAAATATTGTGTTTTAAAATGTATCCTGACTTTTGGGAACAGTTTTGTATGTGAACATTCATATTTATGAATACTTTTACACAGAAAAAAAAAGTTATCAATAATTGGATCAATCTCATTTTCGAAACAATACCTAGACGTACTTTAAATTTCCGGAATAGAAACGAGAAAATGTTTCTGGATAATGCATCTTCGTGCCCTCATTAGTATTTAGTATAAATATGTCGGTAATGTCATGAAAAAATTATATGTCAATAATTTAAATTCAAACTTCAAGATATTTCCACTAAATGGTCAATTATTGGTGAATTCCCCCTATATTACAATTTTGATACCATACTTTGTATATAATATGCAAAAGTAATAATAATTAAGAATAATTAAGTGAAAAATTTAGTGCTTTCACCAAAGAAGTGACAGTTAAACAAAATCGCTAGAGCTGTTTTTCAGGTACAATCAGCTTGACCCTAAAGCGCAGTGACCCAAAATGACCAACTAATTGAATTTTCTCGAACATGTGACCCCGCCCATTGGACTTCTCTTACGCCACAATTGGAGGACACTTAATTTAGTCAAACTCGTTTGATTCACTTTTTTAGATAAAATTAGCTTGATCCTGACCCGTAGTGACCCAAATTGAGCCCCTAATAGAATTTTCTCGAACATGTGACCTAGTGCAGGGCTCTTCTCGTAGACCAAAACGGTAGGATACAAAATTTAGTCAAAATAGTTAGAGCCGTTTTTTAGATAAAATTTACATAACCACACACAGAACATTTACTTGTATTATAATATATCAAATGATAAAGTACTAGTCATCCTTTTAAATTAAAAAGTGTTACATTTTCTTAATTTTGATTTTTGGACGTAATAACTACATTACAGAAATATATATGTTTGTATATTTAAAACGAATTAGATTATAAAGAGGTAAAAAAAGCTGATTCATACCAAATTTTTCAATACCATTTAAAATGCTATTTCTACTTCATAATTGAAAATGGGGACCGTGTTCAAACTGAAAATGGCTTTCTTTAGATCAAATATGTGTTAACAAGTGTGAAAAAAAATTGTATCAGAAATGTGTATGTTAATAAAGTTTTGCACAGAGGTGCTTTGCGGTAGATGTCATGCTAAAAGGCAAACCTGTAAAAAATTATGCCGCATTTCATACTTGTAGTACAGGAGCACCACCTGGAATAGAAATCTGCCATTTTGTGGTTGTGAAAGGGAAGGTATCAATACAATAAATCTTGGAAACATTATTGAAGAACAACAATTCACAATTAATAAGGACTTTACGTCGCACATATAAATACTCACCAAACAATTGCTTCCAACGTAAAATTCGTTTAATAAATATGAGTTATTTTAAACTACATATATAAATAAACCTCGACGTTTCGGTTAATCTTTATAACCATCAGCAGGAGAAAAACTTCATAAATATGAACAGCAAAAAAATTATGAAGTTTTTCCTGATGATCGTTATAAAGATTAACCGAAACGTCGAGATTTATTTATATATGTAGTTTAAAATAACTCATATTTATTAAACGAATTTTACGTTGGAAGAAATTGTTTGATGAGTATAACAATTCACAAATTGTTTGTTTACAATTCAAATATATAAATGAGCTGCTTCGAAAATGATCATGAAATACATTGGAGATTTTTACAAGCATGGAATATCTGATGTTGAACGTCAACTGCAATTGTATTACCGTTGGTGTTTGCTTTCTCTTGTAATTTCTTCACCAATATACATTTCTAATTTCATATATTTAGTTGTTCAATTATAAATAATTGAATTTTAAATACACGAGAAAAAAAATTTTGGGTAATGTTCTTATTGCACTCAAATATTTTTTTTTATTTGACGAATTTAGCCCACATATAAATTTTAAAACTCTAAGTTTAGGAATATTAATAACAGGACTATTTCTATAACACAGTCTTATTTTTTACATTATTAAAAAATACTTTTGCAGTTTACACTTCCAACTTATCTCCAGCAGATAAAATATTAAAGTGCATTTTCAACCATTTTCTAACACCCTGCATATACTAAACAAAATCTTCTGAAGTATTATGCGTGAAGACAATTCTTTAAACCTATGTATTTTTTATGTACAGGTGAGTAGTGTAAGAATTTATGCATATCCGTTATGGCGCTATCACACGTACTCTCATATCATAGTCAATATCAGATATTTCATCCGAAACACGTTTTTCAAGAGGAAAAATCTCGAGTTCGTCCCGTTTGATAGATTGCCTCTCGTAATTTCTTAAAGATCTAACGTACAGTAGTGTGTATCCTCTACGATAGGTATCAGCTCAAAATCTACCAATCAGAGATCTCTAAAATTCCAAGATGGCCACCGTCAGTAAGCCAACATCTTACGTTTAGCGTGGTCGTCGCAAATATTGAAACCAAAATACAGAAGAATTAAGAAAAAAAAAACAAATCTTTAGTAACACAGGGACCAATTACACACGAAAAGAACTTTGAAAATGTGCAGTTATTTTGTAATTAAGGAATTACATATGCGTCGATTGCCTCTTCGGAGTTCGTCGTTATTTACACTCCCGATAAGAACTTTATTTACTAATTTAAAGTTATTTATTGCGATTGTTTTATTTCAATCCCTTATATTATTTGCTATATGTTATAATTGTACTGTCGTAGTCACTTATTTACTTCTCAAACTGTACTAGTTTAACTATTTTCAGCAGCTATATTTGGCGTTATTTCGTACTTGTTGCGAAATTATGTCGCCAAAGATAAAAATGCAAGCAAACATGCATCAAGGTATTTTATTGCAATTCAAATTATTGCCTCATTTTAGCATGAATCAGAATCCAAAAGATTCCAAATTTTGTAGTGGAGGGGGGGGGGGACAGAAAATTTTCTTATACTTTTAGAAAAATAAAATTTAATAAATGAAAATTTAATCTAGCAGCTATTTTTGTTAATTATATTTTACCTTTTAATAATTTTCTTTTAAAACAAGCTTGATAATATTTTTTTAAAGATATACAACTATTATACAGACACACATATTTATTCGTCAATCGGTGGAATAGTAAAAATATATTCACAGTTGTTCGATCATCCAAGGCTGTCTGCTAGATGGTTGGCGACTTTCTCTCCAACACGGTTTATTAGTGAAAAATTGCAAATTCAATATCAGCCGGAGTAGCTCAATGGTCAGAGCGATAACCTGGAGCGCTGTGGACCCAGGTTCGATTCCTGGACCTGGCTAATTTTTCACTTCATGTTGGATTATTGTACTTAATGTATATGGGTGATAATGTCCTTTTCAGTCTATTTTTCCTTTTTAATTATTGAATTTCAACCACCCTAAAGTTTTGTTACCCCCTCCTAGCGGTGTATACCTTTTAAACCTTTATATGTGTTTCAATTTGTTAAGTAAAATGTGCCCTTTTTTATTTTGTATTGATAATAAATAACGCATATAACCCCCCCCCCCCCCCCCGAAAAAAAACCCCTCAAATTAAAATATTTTGCTTCCCTTAAAAACAAAAAAAGAATTAAAATTTATATATTTTCGAAAACAAAAATGAATTGTAACGTAAAACTTTCCTAACAGAAATAGATTTCTAGAATTTTCAAATATGCAAACCCAAAATTAAAACTCATTCCGCCAAATAATTTTTAAGTTATGCTTAAAAAGCACTTGTCTTGTAATCTGTTTTGCGACGATCGAACATTTATTTAACATTACGAGGTCCAAACATAAAATCTGCGTAATATCTAAACTACTTTAACGAGTGACTTTCAGTTTGATACACGAAGGTAAAATTTACCGAAAAATATGATGTCGAAATTAGGGTTTAGTACTAAAAGTTTTAGAATATGTTACAATTGCTATACGTAAATTCATCCCCCCCCCCCCCCCCGCAGTAAAATTTATGTACAGCATTATTATTAGATGTTATTACTAATCTATTGTTACTTGTGACATTTTTATAATGATTTGCGGCAGAGTTAGTAGAGGGTATAACTCCCCCACCAGGACTGTACACAATATATATGAAAAAAAGGATTCTGTTTTTGAAATAAAAAATATCAAATTGAGTTAAACTTTCGAAAAATGATTAAAATTATCAAAACCAAGGAAGAACAAACTGCAAAAAAGTGGGAACTATATCTAAATTCTATTACGTATTTCATTTTTATATTACATTCAATATGTAACATGAATTACATTTAAAATATGTAAAATATATTAACTAAAAATGTCATAATAGCGATTTTGGCAAAATAACTAAAACTTAATTTAACATCTTTCTTTGTGTTACAGATTTCGGCTTAGCGATATTGTGCGGTTCCAATACACGTGACAAAAAACTAGTTTTAATACTATTTTTAGTAATACTAGTTTTAGTACTATTTTTTTCTAAATCACTTAATACTAATAGTTCAGAATTCTTAACATTTACAGGTAAGGAAAGACGTAAAGTGAAGATATGGACTCTATAATTTAGAATTTTAATGTTATATTAGTGAGAGTATTGTTTTTATAATCTTGGAATTTTAAGTAAAATGATCACAATATTTTATTTATAGAACAGACACGAAAAGAAACTGCAATATATAAAATGTTTGTACGCGATAAGGCTTCCTGTGTTTCAGTCGAACTCTACACTAAATATTAAAACACCTGCTGCAATTACTCGCCAAATGTTACGCCCTCTCCTTACATTAGCAGATAACTTTCAATAGGGAAAATAACCCTATTTGCAGCGTGAAATTGTAGCTCGAGTGGCAATAGCATATACTTCATATCATATGGTCGTCCGTGTGATAACAGCTTTAATGTGTTAGTGTGTAAATATTGGAATGAACTTTGTAAAATATCGAATTTTTACTATTATTTATGTTTGTGATATTGTTCTAAATGATTTAAATTTTGCGACTAAAATATTCAAAGGGGAAATGTTCGGATCTATAAGATGTGTTTCAGAATGAGATTCGAACTAGAGAAAGTAGATAGATAGTCAATTCTAAAACTGAAACACTGACGTTCTTGCACATTTTTATTAAAGACATGATGATTCTTAATGTAGAACAATGCAATATAACCATTAATGTAAATGAATCAGAACTTTTCCGAAATAAAAAAAAAACTGTATTATTCACAGGTAAATGAATTTTTATGAGGTTTTTTGGGCTGATTATAGAGTTTGGACTTCAAAGTTTGTAAATATCGGATAACTTTTATAATTTATGAATAATAAAAAGGAGTAGAATAACAGAAAATTTGTTCCTGACTTATGTGGTTTTAGCAAGAAACAAGGTTAGGTGATATTTTATTTGAACAAAACAGTCATATTAAACATATTTTAATCAAAATTAATGAAGATAGCTATTATGCGAGAACATTTTAAAGTTTTAATATGGTATTGTTTGGTAATGTAATATGAAATCCGCATGTAATCTGGTATTGCATGCAAAAACCACTTAAGTCGCTGTTTTTTTTTCGTTTAAGTAATGAACGAAAATTAGAAGGTATTGTTTGAAGAGGAAGGAATACACTGACTTATGTGGTTATTACCCAGATCATGATTCCACTTTTGGAAGCATTTGCGACAAAAAAGTAGATTTGGAAAAAAAACTTGACTTATATGGTTTTTGAAATCACCGATTCAAATGTTAAATAACCCCTTCAGAGTTACCCACTATTCTGAAAAGCGTTCTTTATCTTTAGAAACCTAAAAAACCAATATATTTTCGCAATTAAAAATGTATTCATATAGTGCTGCTCCTGGTTTACGGTACCAAGAGAGTAGTATGTGAAAAGGCCCTTCTAAAACCATTCGAATGATATCCCAATCATCGTTGAGAGTTTGGTATGTCAATAGAGAAAAGAAAGTTAGCATCATCAGTTATACCATGCCTGTTCAACCTTTCCGTAAGCAGGAGGAGCACCTCCACTCTTGGTAAACAATGGAGGGAGCCATTAAAAATGCAACAATATTATATCACAGTATTAGTAGCGATACACATACCTGTTGCTTAAAACTAATGCTTACTGAAGCAAAGTTATTTAACTTTGCTTAATCGTCCCATATAGAATTTTGAAGTCACAGTGACGCCGCAATGACGTCAAACTGTGACTTTTTGACTGTTAGCGTAACGTCACGTGACGTAGATATTATGTCAGCCTGACTTGGGCGAAGACTCTCGCACGCTAATTTTAAGCCTAGGGGACCACCATTTTCAAATTTCTCGCTTGCATTTTAATATTTTTAAATATTTTTTTTGCGCATAACATAGCTAAAGTTGATCTTTGTCCGGACTTTTCGATTTTGGTTGCATAGGTTTTTTATAAAGCTACTTTCATATTCAGAACCGGTTTCGAAAATAAAAGTAGTCCGATTTAAAAAAAAACTGCAACCAAAATCGAAAATGTAAAAATTAGTTCGGTTAGAAATTATACTATACAAGAAAAATCATTTAAAAATATTAAAATGCAAGCAAGGAATTTTAAAATATTTATTCTATAGGTTTAACATTAGCGTGGAAGTTTCTTCGCATGACTAATGTATGTTCTTAAGTATTTTATTAAGTATTTTATTTTATTTTAAATTTTCTGTGACGTCACACTTTCTGACATCATCGTATGACATCAATGTCAAAAATGTGACATCTATTTGGGTTAGGAGATTTTAACCGAATCTAACCCTAAAAGTTGAATAGATTATTTTTTTCCAGGATGGATTTGGATTAGAAATCCGCCGTCTGGTCAGGTAACCAGATTGTTTGAAGAACCCGACAAGGGTCAGATCAGCCTTAATTTTCTTTACTTAAGGCTGAGTTTTGTTAAAAGTCTTATATTAGGTTGTAAAACCATACTGTACACGGACTCTGCACGGCCTGTTCGACTGTTTATTTTGTTTAATTTAATTTATTTTATTTATTTATTTTATATTTTACTTGAGCTTGGGTTCAGATCTGATTCCTGCATCAGGTTGGGTAAAGCGATTTTGAGACTGGTTTATTCAAGTAACTAGATTTTAGCCGAACCTAACACGTTTAGGTAAACTGTAATTAGTTTTTCTGTTGGTCTGGTTTGTATTAGAATCCAGCAACTTGCAAATATAATTCCCAAATCTAACGTAGTAGTCTAATACAAGTGCAACGTTTAAAAAAAGAAAAAAAAAGAAAAAAACGAATCGATCCGTGTCGGGTAGAAACTAGTTAGTTGACCAGAGTCGAGTCGGTTGTATTTCTTCGGCATGTCGGATTTGTATTAGTCTCCTGCATCTGATTGGGGAACTGTATTGCATCGAGTCACGTAACGAAATTTTACAAGTATCTGACAAGGTTTGGTTCAATTGTAATTTTAGGTAGCTTTCATTACAAAAGGCTACCTATTGTAGTCGTTCGGAGGAAAGCAATTCAAAGCAAATTTGGTATATCTTCACCGATCATGACCCACAGACCCCAAAACCACCTTCTGTTCAAATGTTTATATACAGGGTGTTTCACTACCAGACCAAATAACTTTGAGTGGTGATAGTAGACATGAAGACAAACATTAATAAATTGGAAACCATGGGTCGCAAACGTCTTCCGTAGGAGCTAGGGGCCATTAAAGTTTAAGGTTCAAAACTTCAAGCGATGATAAAAACGGAAAAAAGGGTCGATTCGTTTGCGGTTTTTGAAAAAATCCTTCCTTATATCACGATTTTCTTCAAAAAATTTTTTAAAGGTTACCTTCAAAAATTGTCGATAGAGGGTTCTTTAGACTTTAGAGTAACGAACAACAATTTTATACCGTTATTTTTTGTATGGGGTTAAAATTATTCTAAAGTTTAGACTTTAACTTAAATTTTAAGCCCAAAATCGAAAACATTGGGATCGGGTAACTAGCGAAAATTGAACTGTGAACAGAGGGGGGGGGGATTTTCAACGCTTATAAACATTGAACAAACTAATCGATTTTGTTACAGTTTGCGTGTAGGTTATTCCCTTGGTAATTATTTTATTCAAAATGACGTACAGCTTCAGTGTCCTCATTTTTTGATAGAGGGCGCTTCCGACACATCGCCGACATTTCAATGACATCACTCCTGGATATTTTAATACCAGAACAACATACTTCCAGGAAGAGTTAGGGATGCAAAGAAGACTCGGAATCACATAGGAATGTAACGTTGGAAATGCCTTTTTTGCGATTTATGGTTAAAAGAAGCAGAGAAAAAAGCAACAGTTTATTTAAAGGTTTTACTACGAAAGGTGTTCGAAATTACGACCAGAAGTAGTCCGGCAAGCTTTACAGCGACGCCGCATGGAATTGCTCACGGTCTAGAACATTCCTGGCATCTCTGATAGCTTTCTAGCAGCTACAGAAATACGAGCCGCGAGGTCTTCAACTGAAAGTACGGGAGTCTCATACACCCATCTTTTCATTTGACCTTAGCAGAAGAAGTCGATACATGATATGTACAGTGATCTGGCTGGTCCATGAACCGGACCACCACGACCCATCCACGCAGTCCAAACGTTAACCGAATGTTACGTTGAAGTATCGGCGCACGTCAGTGGTATAATGTGGAGGAGCTCCATCGTGCTGGAATCACACAGAGCGCGCAACGAAAGAGGAACATCTGCTTCTTCGACAAGTTCCGACAGAACTTCTTGTAGGAATATCAAGTATGTCCTTCCGTCCAAACGGCAGGGTAGAATGTATGGTCCAATAAGGTAGACCCCAAGAATACCGACCCAAACATTGATAGAAAAACGCCTTCGGTCAGCACGTGGTCTCGTACCATGGGGGTTCGTCAAAGCCCAAATATGGGCATTATGTTTATTGTTAATATCGCTTGTAAAAGATGCTTCATCCGTAAATAATACAGACGCCGCAAATGTGTTGTCTGATGCAATCTATTGCAACCATTCAGCAAACGTCTTCCTATGTGGATAATATTCTGGGATAATTCGTGCACGCTTTGCAGATGGTATGGGCCTATTTTGTTTTCCGATAGTATCCTCCAGACAGTGGTGTGCGGAAACCCCACCTGTTGGTTTATCGCACGAGTACTCGTGCTTGGATGGCCTTCTGCGATACTTAACACATCTTCTTCATTGTACGATGTCCTTGTCGTTCGTTCTTGATTCATCATAACTTTCGTCAAACAACTAGTCTCACGAAGCCTTCTATTCACATTTGAAAATGTCGCATGATGGGGTGCACGCCTATGAGGAAAACGCTCCTTGTACAACCTCAGAGCGGCGTGTCCGTTGCAGTGCGCAGCTCCATATACGAGCAACATGTCGACAGTTCATCGTTCGAATACTCCATCCTTTCTTACCTTTAGAACCGGTTAGAAAATGATCGCTGTTCACGCGCCTTACCGTTCAGCGCTATCTACCGTCACTGTCAAGCTTGCCCGACTACTTCTGGTCGTAATTTCATACACCTTTAGTAGTAAAACCTTTAAATAAACTGTTTTCTGTCACATTAACTTGTTGCTGTTTCTCTGCTTCTTTCTGTTGCTTTTTACTCTGCTTCTTTTAACCATAACTCGATAACAAGGCATTTCCAACGTTACATACCTATGTGATTCCGAGTCGTCTATGCATCCCTAACGCTTCCTGGAAGTATGTTGATCTGGTAGTAAAACATCCAGGAGTAATGGCATTGAAATGTTGGAGATGTGCCGGAAGCGCCCTCTATCAATAAATGAAGACAGAAAAGCTGTACGTCATTTTGAATAAAATAATTACCAAGGGAATGACCTACACGCAAACCGCAACAAAATCGATTAGTTTGTTCAATTTTTATGAGCGTTTAAACCCCCCCCCCCCCTCTGTTCACATTTCAATTCAATTGCCAATTCTCATTATTTTCAATTTTCGGTATTATCACAATTTTCGCTGGTCAACGATTCCAGTGTTTTCGATTTTGGGCTTAAAATGTAAGTTAAAGTCTAAATTTTAGACTACTTTTAACCCTATACAAAAAATAACTGTAAAATGTAGTTGTTCGTTACTCAAAAGTCTAAAGCACCCTCTATCGACAATTTTTGAACGTAACCTTTAAAAATTTGTTTGAAGAAAATCGTTATATAAAGAATGATTTTAGCGAAAACCGCAAACAGAAGACGTTTGCACCCCATGGTTACCTATTTAACAATGATTGTCTTCATGTCTACTATCACCCCTCAAAGTTTGTTGGTCTGGTAGTGCAACACCCTGTATATAGCTGACATTTGACATGTTGTAACTCTCTTATTTATGAACTGATTTGGATGTGATTGAGTATGTGCACAGGGCATACCAAGGTCTCGACCGAGTTCATTGCCCAGTTTCACCCGCCATCTTGTTCCAAAATGACGGCCAGTTAAAAAGTTTTAATTTTATAAACATAAAAAAATATAGAGATTTAAGAAATTGTTTTCGTTAAGTGTTAGAACGTGATACAAGTATTCTGTAAATTATTTTGTTTTGGCTATATCTTAAAAAATGGATGAGATATGGCAGTTTGAAATTCTAGGGTGGCTGGAGATTTTGAAACAATCTGATATTGGTTATAGGGAAAGTCGGACAAAACCGGTACCCTAACGGGTTTTCTTTTATTGTTATTAACTATGTGAACAAAACAGTCAAAATTTGCATTAAAACGATAAACTGATTCCTTTTGAAGAAAAAAAGTATGCATTCAATCGGGAACAGCAGCAATTAAGATCATAAAAGCACATTTTTTAGAAGTGTGCAATGTCCCGGTTTTGTCCGACCTGGTCGGACAAAACCGTGAACGGTAAATAATAATTAAAAACACATTGTAACTTTGCAATAATACTATTTATTAAAGGGAAACTTGCAGGATCTGACATATTATACTTATAGAATTTGAATCTATATTAAATTTACATCAAATAACAATGATGTAAGTTATGGCTTAAGAGTTAAACTTGTTTGGCACAAAAATCACAAATGAAAGTTTGATTTTGTTCATCTGCATTGCTGCACGCTTCATGTGCCCACCCTTTGCAGTGAAGGCACTGTATCCAACACTCCTTGGGTTTAGATTGTTCATATAAATCTTTGCAAAAGATGCATGCTTGATCACTTTCATCCTTCTCCTCGTTTGATGTCACGGGCCTGATCTTGAAAAGTTTTGGCTTCAGGGCTAAGTCTTTCTTGTTTTTTCATCTTTTCTTTTTCTTCTAGTTCGAGTTCTAATTTGTAGGGGGTTGAAGTAAGGATAGCTGTTTTCCCTCTACGCTTGTCGGATTTCCTAATGGCCCTAGGGCTGGTTTGTACTGGAATAGGCTGTATATCCTGTGGTGAGACTACAAAAGGATGCTTGATATCTCTGCCTAGACCTTGAGAAGACGTGGACGGTTGCACAGGAACCTGCAAGCTGAAGTCGTCGTCTTGCACAGGAACTGGAGCCTTCGAAGTCGGCGTTGACAGCTTCTCTATAGACCCATTCCCTTTCTCAGGCTGAGGTTTATAGGTTCCTACAGGCATGTCTACATCAGGATCTTGTTGTTGTTCAGGCAATACTTGACATTCAGCCAAAGGATTCTTTTCCACTTCCATGGGCCTCTCGGTTCTCTCAGTGGGAGTAAAGAGGTGATCTGGGAATACATCACTGTTAAACTGGTAGATCCCCCCCGTCTTTGTAAACCGTTTTATAGCAGATAGAGCGCCCACAAAATATTTGTCACATATAGACAGACAGACTCACAGACAGATATTTTCTAAAATCCATCAATTCATGTTCAGGACCTTCTAAAACGTATAAATGTATCGAAAACCGGAAGTCGAAAATTTTCACGAATCCAATACTTTCTTTTTCTAAAGGTAGAAGAAAGTAAAAATTAGTTGTAGTTTATTATGTACAAATAATTTGATACACAGAAAATGAAACACTTAAAAACTACCGTGAAATTAAACAAAAAGTGAATTTCGCGAATAAATTAATCTAGCCCCAACTCGATGATTTACTAATTTTGTTTTTAATTTTCAACTTAATTTGGAATATAAATGACTAAAAAACAGTTTTCTATATAACAAATTAATTTAAATAATACTTTTTGTATAGTTTTTAAATATTTATAGATAGTAAAACAATAACTAAACAAGTGAATTCCATTTCAATCACGCAAATAAATGAGTTGTCCAAAACCGTGAACTTCCCGGCTTTGTCCGACCACGCCATTTTCATAAAATGTTACTCTAGCGTTGTTCAAACAACTCATAGACACCAATACAAAACGTTAAAATAACAAGTAAATAATGGGCTTTCATGCGTTTTACTTACCTAAACTAAATTCTTAGGCATTTAGGTTAGGTAACGTAATATTGCAAACGCTGAATTGTTAACTTTTTCACGTGAAATTTAAAAAAAAATCACCACTGCGAAATGAATTGCTTTACACGACTAGTATTTACTGGGTGCTGTCAAGCCTCTCGCCTAGAAGTAATTTTAGAAGTTTCCGCTAGATACTGCCACAAATCAAGTCATAAAATCTGAATCCCTGTTTTATCCACCTACCCGGTTTTGTCCGACTCTCCCCTACTGTAACTCTCGTATTTATGAATCGATATGAATGTGTCTGACCATGTGTACAGAACAAAGCAAGGTCTCGACCGAGTTCGTTGAACAGTTTCATGCGCCATCTTGTTTTAAAATGGTGGCCGGTTAAATTAAAAAAAAATCAAAATTCAAAAAGATGTATAAATATTTATAAATTGAAACACCTGTTTCCGTTAAGTGTTAGATCGTGGTACAAGAATTACGGAACATTTTTGTTTTGTCTTTATCTTAAAAAATGGCGGAAATATGGCAGTCTGAAATTCTAGGGTGGCTGACATTTTGAAACAATGTGATTTTTGTTGTTGTGTAACTCTCATGCTGAAATTTGCATTCGAATTCAGTATTAACAGAAACTGGGACTGAATCTTCTATAGTCGGGTTCCAAGAATTTTAGCTTCAGGTGTTTGAGTAAAATGAGTTGAATTTTTAATAACATGGACTATGAAAGCTACCTTTTCTTCCCGGTACAGGTCGGAATTTTTTTTTCTGCAAGCAGGAGCGATCTTAGAGTCCTGCATCGGGTTGGGAAGCTTATTTTACCGTATTTATTTAACTGTTGCATGTTGGATTTTTATTAAAACCCTTCCATATAATAAAATAACCCGATTTCTAAGTAAATAGAAAAGTCCGGATGTATACCTATTAGAATTTATTATATAAAAAAATTTTAAATGTTTTAAAATTGTGATATTTGATATGCAACAATATTTGAAAATTTCAGCTCGGTACTTTAAATTGTTACAGAAATGTTTTTGATTAAAAACAAATATTTTACCAAGTAATTTTACTGTTAAGGAGAAACTGTACTTTTTCAATATATGTAACATATACATATAAATTTTAATAAAAAATATACAAAAATTAATTTTATTTATAACCATAAAATAATATCTATACATAAATTCTGATAAAAAATGTTTATTCATTGCATTTAAATGTTCAATTAAAAGTACATTTCGAATAAAAAAACTTTATAAACTTTATAAAAACTTTAAAAATTAAAATGTTTAAAAAAAATTAATTTTAAACTTCTATTATTATTTAAATATTGACATTTTGTTATTGATTTTTTTTTTACATTTTGGTTGTTTATATCCATGTTTGTAACCATGGAGTAACTTGAGCCAAAATTTTGTTAAATTGAATGATGCTGCAACGTTATATGGAAGTAAACATCCAAGTAAAGAGTAAAAATAATGTGCGTAATTTTTAAAAAGTACATAAAATATTAAATGATTGTGTTTCAAATAAATTCATAGACCATGCATTTATATATTTTGTTTGTTTTGATAATGGATCAGATTGAGCTGAGACATATGTAAACAGTCTAATAAAACGTATTTTACTGTTTATAATCTTTTTATTTTACATCTTTTAGCAATTAAAAAGAAGTTTATGATTCAAGGGTTTATGATATGTTATAAACAATTTTTTTTATTCAAATATGATGTTTTTTATTTGTTCAGTAATTTAAATACGATTAAATGTTTAGTTACTAACTATATTAACATTTGATTTTAATGCTTTTCTATATTATGTGAAAATTTGAGAAAAACAAGTGTTTTTAACCAATGATATACTTTTTTTTTAAATCTCATTAAAAAACAACTTGAATTACTGATTAATCGCTGACATATGGTTATTTATTTCAACAAAAGAAACATTAAGTTTATTAAACTTCATTAAATTATTGAAATACTTGACATTTGTAATATCTTTCTATGAAACTAACTTAAATCTTTATAATTTAATGAAAAGAAAAACGAAAAATAATTTTATTTATCCTATCTTTGATCGGACATCACTCTGTATTTTCTGTTTTGATTCACAGTTGTTTCTTATTAAGCATTTTTTAAAGAAAAATTCCAAAACATCGACAACAGCATTGGAGGGATCACAATCTCTACGTTAACACCATTATGAATTTTTTCGCATTGAGATTTTGCCAGGAATTTGTCTAAAGTGGACACCCGAGCAGTTTTTTTTTGTTAAATTTTCAAATCCAGGTGAACAATACAAACATAAAACAGCAATGTTTTTCCGGAAAATGTTTCTGTCTGTTCCAACTATTATATACCCTCGTTGGTTGTTTTATACATAATCTTTTATTCAGAAGATACCGCCAGTATTTTCCGCCTTGCGCGCAGGTATTATTCATTTTATATGTCCATATATCTTCACGTAATTAAGAAGTTAACTTCGTAAAATTTTTATGACTGTGGATCCTAATTAAAATTTCAAATTTTAAGAATATTTTTTTATGCATTTCTCTTTCATTGAATTACTTTCAAAATGAATTCAAATTTAATTGCAAAGAAACCTTTCGTTTTCGTAATTCTATTTCGTTTTTATATAAACTCAGTTCTTCACGTCTTTCTATGTACTTTTGCTTATATCTATCCCCACTCCATTGTTACCAGTTAGGGGAAATACTAACCCTGTTCTTACACTATCTATCATGCACCGGGGATGTGTGGAGATGGCCACAGGCACATTGAATCCAATCACCTTCGTAATCTAACATTTAAATGTGCCGTCATACAGAGAATGTTCCCTGTACTTTTTCATCTTAGGTTCTTAGTTTTACTTTTCTAAATTTATGAAGAAATATTTCGCACATTTCTGTCTTAAATCTTTGAAGACTTTAAAAAAGAAATGTATATACATATATTTCTTTTTACCACAAGACTGTAAGTTCTCCAAAAAATTTGTTTTCCTAAAAGGTTTTAAATCAAACGAAAGCTGTAATGTATTACATGATCGTACATATTCAAATTGTTTAATTAATATATATATATATATATATATATATTACATTTGTTGAAAAAAATTAAAGTTGTCTTTGCTAGAAAGCAATCAATATGATTATTTTTTAATGAACTTTAACAGTATTAGCCATTGTTCATCCGCCGCAGTTCATTTGGAGCAATGAAAGAAAATAGCCACTCAATCAAAAAAAAATAATCATACACTGTCAGTACATGTCTACCTCAATCTAAAGACAACAACAGTTTTTATTGTGAAAATCGCCTAAGTTACTTGATCTTTAGAGTGCGTTAACATGAACTCATACAAAAACATCACACTCCTTTAATTGTCACTGTTGTCGTGTATTAATAAAACAAAACTACTTGCAGTTTTCATAATTGAACGTTGTTCTTTTTCAAAATAATAATTTTTAACAAATTTATGTATGGTAACAGTTAAACAACATTAATTCAAATACATGTTTTCAAAAATGCTTATTTAATAATTCAACTATTTTCTTACATTTTTCAATAATCCATCCAATTAACATTGAATATATATTTTTGTTTCGTTTTCCGAAATCACAACTTTTTCATTGAAGCGATGTATGTTCAACCTGCTCTTCTACAATTCGGATACTGACCACCCATTTTGCACTGGCGATTTGCTCTGGCAAACTCCTCTGCTGCAGCGACGTCACTCAGAACCAAATTCATTGTGCTCTCATCAAGCTCCGCTCCATTGGATGGACTATAGAACAAACAAAAATTATTAAAATGAGGAAAGCAAATGCTGGCGCTGTATAAAATTAAGTGAGCGACATACAGGGTGTTTCACAAAGGACCCCTACCTTTAAAAATCAATAACCCAGAAACGGTGATAGCGAGAAACATGGAACCAGTAGTATGTTTATTTAAAAAATCGTAAGAATCTTATACATAAATCTCAAAATTTAGTTAAAAATAGCGCCAATAGATGGCACTGCGATAAAAAATCGAATCAAAAGTGATTCAAAAGGTGCACCTTTTACACAACAGACTTATCGCGAACGAAGAATGAAATTGTCATTGACTCTCTGCTGTATGCCACCTGTCTGTTTGTTAAAATTTTTTGAAAAGCTCACGAATTGTTTTCCCATCTGGGCCTTTTGCGACTTGAAATCGCGTTTGAAAACTTCTTCTTGTGGCAGTAGGACTCTGATTTAATCGGTAGCACTCCAACACAATAAACACACGTTCCTCCACGGTATATACATGACTTTCGGAAGTATTTTCACTATAAGCTAATAGCGATCAGATTTCATTGGCGAAATCTTCAACGGCTAGTCTTTCTATGCTTCTGAACTCCCTATAGAAGGATTCTTAACGCTCTCAGCGCCATCTATCGGTACTATTTTCAACTAAATTTTGAGATTTATGTATAAGATTCTTACGATTTTCTTATTAAACATACCACTGGTTTCATGTTTCTATCTATCACCGTTTCTGGGTTATTGATTTTTAAAGTTAGGCGTCCTTTGTGAAACACCCTGTAAATTGCAAACTCTTTCTTAATGCCGCCAAGATAATAATAAAGATTAATAATTACTATAATCATTCCTCAAGGTGCCGATATTTTTTAGATTTTGTTACGAGACGATGAGGCCCATGACAGTTATCTCTGTGCTAAATAAGATGGTCATCGGTTGGATAGTTTAAAACGTGTCATATTACAGGAAAAAGTTTGGATGGACAACAACAAATTTTCTCCATGATATCAGAATTCAAGGTAATATACAACATTCCATCTACAAACTTATAAATACCGCAGAACACTCCATAACAAATTCTCCTATGCAGTCAATAGTTAGTTTCCCGGAACAATTTATTATACTTAAATTATGTACAGGATGTCACAAAAATTTGAATAGGACTTTTTATCTATTGGAGGTACGTAAGCAATGTAAATTGCAAAAGTGTTAGAAATAAAGGCAGGCATTATGACGATGTTGTTGCAAAAAAACGTGCATTAATTTACATTTTTATTGCTTTCCAACAAAACTGAAACCTATGCATTCTGTTTGTCTGTCTGAAGTCTTTCGCCTGCCGATTGTTCGTGCTCTAACTCTAGTAACTATACTAAGATTAACATGTCAATGATATATGTAATTGAGGTTGACAATGGCATGTTCGCTATCGGACATGCCATGTCATTAACGATTATTTTGCGTCATATTATCCCCTTAAATGCATTTCCCTTTGTTTGGATACTATGACGCAAAATAATCATTTACATAAATTTTACTTATGATTTTGGATAGCGTGGCACAAAAGATAAATCAATTTATTGAAATAAATACATTTCAATGCATAATATAGGCTTACTGAAAGTAATATATTTAACAGTGTATTGGAAAATTATAAGTATTTTTTGTATGAATAAATATACTTTAGAAGACAAACCAAAAATAATTTAAACTGAATTTTAAAACAATACTATTAAATTCATGTGAAGGTGTCACTCGAATTTTGATATAATTTCTTTTAATACCCATATTTTGAATTCAGAAGAGATGTGAATGAAAAAGCATCAGCGAATAAATTTTAGATATCTTTTCATGTCAAAAATAATAATTGCATCTGTGAATGCAAATAAAACAAAAAAGAAAATGATGATTTTTATTTTAAATTATTAACATAGCGTCACTCAAATTCGATATCCTTGCTTTTAAGACCGATAATTAAAATTCTTAGAGCCAAAATAAATTGCCGCGTCATAACTTTTAACCAGTTAAGGAATTTTGCACTGATCATCTTGCTGACAATATTTATTTAAAGCCGCGAGTATAGCTCGAACTTTCATTTGTTCATAATTCCCTCTGTTTAAGAACATTCTACAGACTTCATCGAATAAATTGCTATTTTAAAGTATTTATATCTGAAAGTAAATTCCAAGGCAGTAGATTCTGTAAAAGATCATTGCCTGCCGTCTCCCTACTCCCCTTTCTTAAACATGAGTCTTGCGGCAGTGCAGAATCCAAGAAGAATCCGGGTGGGATTATAAACAGTGATTTTTTATTCTAACGTATGATCTGAGATAATCCCTAAGAACAAAATATGATTAATAACGGTACCAAAAGTTATAGTGCAGTTTTTAACAGCGCACAATTTTTCACTTTATAATGGGATGACTGGTAACATGAGGGAGATGGAGCCTAATCAGAATAACACTTAATTTAAAATATTTCGCAAAAAAAAAGAGAAAAACCAAATTGTTTTATAGAAATAAATATATATTTTGCATTTTTTGGGTGACCATTCGAGTTATTTGTACGTTGAGCACATCTTATAACAGTTTTATCATGGGAATTTTAAAAAGCTTTCCTAACTTTAAACTTCATAACTTTCTAAACTTTTTTATTTTTTGTTCCACTGATGTATCACCTTCTTCAAATATAATAAGTGTTTTAAATCAAAACAGACAGAAATGCATAAGCTAATGTGCCCATATTTGAGGATATCCTGAAATTTCGAGGGCGTTAGGACACCTCAGATATCTTACTATTTTAGTACACAATTAAACGCTTGTTTTGTGTACAGAAAATCCTCTCAGTGAACAAAAAATGTGCAACACGGAGCATACAAAATTAAAACTTTAAAGAAATATACTTACTTCACAAGATTGTCCTCTTCAACTTGTAACCCTTTTAAAAGCAATAAAAAGTAAAATTAGACATTAAAAGGAACTTATAAAAAAGGAATTAAGGAACAAAGTAACACACAGTATTAAAACTTTAAGCTATAAAAAATAACTATTTCATATAATATCATTTTGTTTTTCTGTTGTCTTTTTGTAAATTTAGCGAATAAATCGAAAAGCGATTAAAATGGTAACCAGAAATTGGGAAGACACACTGGAAACCGAGACAAATGTTTCTTACTGAAGGGGAAAAAATATAACCGTTAACGAAATTAAACAATAACCACAGTCGAGTTATTCACGATACCAAAAAGGGATTTTTATCTGTAGAAACATCAAAAAACCTACTTATTTCTCCATTTGTATAAGCATTTAAATAAATAAATTTCCTTTTGATGCCACTGATGTTCGAAAACGTTTCCGAGTAGCTTTTATAGTGTGTTAATCAGTTTTCTAAACAAGAAATATAGGTTTTGAGATTCTATCAATTCTCAAGTAAACATTCTCGTGTTCAACAACCATGTTTTACATACAAACCTGATGTTAGAAACAACGCTATATTTGAAAAAAATATATTTTTGACATGCTATAAAGTACGTCTTAGAGCCGATTAGGCCAGTTTTGAACTAACTGAACCTGTGGGATGGTTTAGTGTTGGATTTGCTCTTTTTTTAATTTCGGTCTGGGTTGAATTAGGACGTTTTTAATTACTTTAGTTTCGAGATTGCTTCGACCTATTTACAACAAAAACTATCCATATTCCACATTTATGTTCTAAAATATGTTCACCTAGTGAAATTGCATCTGTAATGCTCTGATAGACTATCAGGTATTGTTGTTCTCCACTTAAATTAAAGACAGAGACAGAATTAAAAAATCTCCGTATAATACGCCTATACTGTGAGAGTCACCATCTTAGAACTATCATCACTAAGGCATTCAAGGATCCTGAAATATGGTTGCGCAGAGACCACCCTGGTTGAGGTTGGGAACAGATTTTTAAAAACATTGTTCGTATTCTATGCTTACATTCTGAAATTCACTATCCAGGAAAATTTCTCCTGTGAAGCTGTTTTAGATCAGGAGATAAAATCAGCTCCTGTTCAAATGCCATCATTAAGGCCTCTATAGATCTAATTATGGTTGTACTCCCATGGCGGGGCCATAAAGGAAATGCAGAATTCTAATGACAAATAATTCATAATGCGCACCTGTTTTCCGTAGTTCAGTGCACTACAAAATGTCATCTATAAGACATTTATTGATAATGAATGGTTTTGCCTGCAGCAGGCCTGGTCGCATAACTAAAAAAACCCTCCGTGTTCTCTAGTTAGGTAATTTATGCACAACGTATGTCATGTGTTCAGTTCCATACGCTGGAACTAACGAAAGAAATAAGTGTCGCAGACTATTTCGCATAATCAGGACAGCAATAACCCGAATCAAAATTCAAATACTTCGAAAGAATTCAGCACAGTGTATTCTTCGAACAAATTCTGCTCCATGTGTTCAGACAGTTTATTCGAACTACTCTATCTCAGGTGTCTGGTTCGATGCGGCACACAGAATACGTACACAGAAGAGTTATGGTTCATCACAAAATAGTCTATTTCGGTTTAGTACGTTTTGTCGAAAAATTCAGTAGTTTTTCTCATACACGATATTTCTGCTTTATTGTACTAATGCTTATTTATTGCGTGTTTTCCTGACAACGATTTATTGTTTACCGCATTCTTTTGTCTAAAGTCTCATTTTGCCACTATTGCTCTTATTTGCCGCAAAATAGACAGCCCTATATTAAAACTTTTTGACATGTACCTGTAGAAGAAAATAAGACAATTCATAATACGAAAACTTTTTTTAAATGTAAATTTGTGCAATGCCACATTTGCAAAATATTGGAATTTCATAGCAATTCGCCATTTTTACAGAAATAAAATAAACTTAAAAAGAAAAAAGAAAGAAAGAAAGAAAACAGACAAGCAGAAAACAGAATTTTTGGTTTCTGGTGAAGTTTGAAATAAGACAGCAACCAAAATGAAAATTTTAAAAAATAACAACAAAAACAATTATGAAAATCAAAGCATCCGTTTTAAAGTTTTACTTGTACCGAAACAGATAAAAAAAGTAAAAGAAAGGAATAAAAGAGACGGTAAGAAAGAATTATAGACAATTTACATAACCTGGTCTTTTTGAACTGTGAACAGTATTATAAGTATTTTCTGTCACATTCCTATTACTATTAAAACCACAAAAAAATTATACAAAAGTTCACAAATACTAAAACTGATTAAAAAACATTGAAAGCCCGAAAATATACCAACGGTGTTGTTACCAGGGTCTCACACTGAGACGCTTTTAATTTTGAAATTTAAAGCATTTCTTGCCATATCTTCGGCAATTCGAAAATTAAATTATATGAACAATGAGTTGTGTTGGTGTATGCTGTCACATTTAAGCTATTTGACTTGTATACAATTCACGTTTTTGCGAAAACACTTGAAAATACTACCACTGGTGTTGAAACACGTCTGTATAAAAGTTTAATTTAACACTTTTAGCATTTGTGACCTTGTGATTTAACATTCATAACACTTTTGTGGAAAACGTTTTTTTCATAAAACTTTTTAAGTTAACTGATAAATAACAGAATAGTTCTTTTACTATTTATAACAAACGGACACAAAGAAACCATATTTTAAATAACTGAAATATTTTCAACGACACATTATAAAAATTTAAGTAAAACACAAAAAGTCATAAAACTGAACAACACCCCCTCTCGTAAAAATATTTAGACTCCATATCAAAAACAACATTTAAATACTCACCATTGGAATTTGCAGCGATAAGTGCTACAGTGACGAAGAAAACGCATGTGGCAAGAAAGACTTTCATGTTTGCAAGTAGCTCAACTGAAATGAATGTTTATAATTAAATAACTCCATTTATTAATATCTCCTTCAATTTTTATATGCATTTTTCTACCTATCTAATTCTAAAACACACATAGCGAACATTGTTGTGTCTTATTTCTACATATTCTCCTTCAAATAAAATTAATATAAGCCAGTGCACCCGTGCGTAAATTTCGCACTACAGTCTAATATTTTTTACCAATATCTAATATTTTTCAGATACAGGTTTAAACTTCTAAAGAAAAATTCAGGACTAAATATATCGGCAAACAACATTACTCAAGCCAGAATATATTATCATTTATTCCATCAAAGATACAATAAAAACTGACCAATCGTATTTAATCTGTATTAGAGGATATTATCATCTGTTTTGTAAAACAAAACACGGGTTAAAGAAAAACAAATTGATCATTTGAATTTGAATTTTACTTTTTAATCAAAAATATAAAAAAAAAACCGTGCAGCTAAAATGTCTCACTTTATCTTTATTGTACTATTTATTTATTTTTATAATCAAATATTTATTGAGAACGATATAATCCGGTATTTTATTTTTGTGGCAAGACTGATTTCAGGAAAACCTTTCATTTCATTTATGAAAACAATGCCGATTTAATTTTTAAATAACTGCAATTTTTAATAAAAAAAACTGAGAAATCGCTGCTATGCCCGTAAAAAAATAATGAAAATTCTAAATTTCTATTTTCGGATTCGGATGTGGTTAGAATTAAACGTAAACATAAAATGCTGTTTTGTGACCATCCCATTCCACGGGTTGAGTGAAATGTACAGAAGAAAAATGTCTACTGTACAAGCTGAACTATTTATTATAAGTTAAACTTAAATAATTTCATTTTTTATTTATATTCAAATTATATATGTATAGCAATATTAAATTTATTTTAAATGCATTTTCTAATTTATGTGCAGAGTGTTTAGAAAAATGTATACACAATTTATTCGACAATAACTGACAAATTCTACTTGTTCTATCAGATTTACATAACTCGAAATAATGGTTCAAACCAGACTAAGCCTTGAAGGTCATTTATCGTAAAATGTTGCTGCGTTAAGTTCGATAACGTGGCAGAAGTCAAGATATGGTTTCAAACAGATCTCCCTATACCACTTACAATCCTTAGAATAAGGTGTATATGCTTATACGTATATGAGTTTGTGGCAAAGGACATTTTTTAAAAATGTTCATAAGCACTATTTTGGGAAGACCGCAATCATCGACAAGCCTCGCTAATAAAGGGCTGGGTGATCGACATAGCTGCCAAGTTTTACGCTTTTTTTACCACTAAAATTTTATAGTAAATTTTACCTTATTAAATCTCCTAAATCGCATGATTCAATAAGGCAAAAATTTCTATAAGTTTTTAGTGGTAACAAAAAAACGTAAAGGTTGGCAACTATGGTAATCGATGTTTATGATTCCATAGCTGCACGTTATTTGCAGGACCTTGAACAGAAGGTCATCAGTTTTAAAACAGGTGTTAATTTTATCAAGCGTTCATTATTGCAGTTCAATTTTTCCATTCGAAATTAGGTTTGCGCGATAAAAAAATGAATTATAACCATTGAAATTGTGTTTGCATTTTTTAAGTATAGTTGCCACGAAGAAATATTATTTTCTGCACTCTGCATAATAATCTGTCAATTAATTGTTAAAAAGGGAATAATTGATATTATTTACTTTCTTAGGCCGAATTTGATATTTTCTAATTCAATAAAATTCTTGATTTCATTCGATGGATATATCAAATGTTTGAAAGATAAAACACATTTCTCATGTTGGGATATTCACAAATCACATTATGATGAGATTAACATAGTAATGAGAGGTTACTTCAGTGTTAAAAATAAAATTAATACACAGAATTTATTAAAATATATTACTTTTATTTTATTAATAATATCATTAATTTTTTAAAGATATGAATGATTGAGTTTATTATTCTAAACCAATTAAAGTTTCTTTCGCAAAAATATAATTAAAATTATAACAATATAAAAAAAGACAGTAAAAAGTGATTGATTACAAACAGTAATCAAGTTAAATACTAAAGAGACACAGAAAGGTATTTTCAGCGAGAATTGTATTACTACTAATATCTAAAACTTGATAACGATGTATAAATTTTTATAAAGTATTCATTAAAAAATATTTCTTCTTGGAAAAACAAAAGCAAATATTAAAGTGATTGCAAATTTTATAAAACAATAATAAATTTTCTGTTTATATATATATATATATATATGTTTATTTATTTAGATCCAGTAGGAGTTCTTTCAATATATTTTAGTTATGCTTACATGGCTTTTACTTTTATTACTAGAAATAATGAACAGTTTTTTTTAATTACTGAGCATTTTATTATTTTAAATAGTGTTCGAATAATCAAAGAATGATATCAATAATGAAAAAACGTTAATTAGACGCACAAATAAAAAATATATAAAACAATAATATATGGAAATTTAGGTTCAATAAAAATTAAAATCAGAATTGCTAAGAAAAGTTTCCGATTTCTCGGATTTCCTACCATTAAAATTGCAAACTGCGAATTATATGTAATCACATATAGGCACTCTTTTTCCGTTTTTCCTTGTCAAAAACAGGATGTGCTGCGTACATGAGTAAATGTAGTAATCTTAATTCTTGTTAAGATATGTTGCACCGGATAATGTAAAATTTCGCTTAGCTGAACAATTTCTCAAAGCAAATGAGAAGTATCGAGCAATATTTTAAAATATCAATAATTATACAATTTTAAGTGTTGATATTTTAACGCTATATGGTTTAAATAAATAATTCACACATGCTTAAATTTAAAAATGAACTTGGTATCACTCAAAATGTTTGATTTTTTCTTTTTTTTTTTCTTTTTGATTTTTTTTTCTTTAAATTCTATTTTATGTTATTGATACTACAAATTCTTAATCTAAATTCAGATGAGATACAAATAATCAAATTGTAAAAAGAAGCGAAGTACTTTACCTGAAGACTTCTGTGTAATGTATTACAGTCGATTATTCTAATCTGAGTAAAACTATACTGGCACCATATATATACTATTTTAAAACTTACACAAATGTCAAATTTTTTCTTATGCATTTCCAGAAGCACGTGTTTCAGTGATAGTTATGACAGAGGTTATTTCATTCATTTTTGATAAGCACTTGTGCTGAAATATTATTTTCTTTATCTTTTGTTAAGTATATTTGAGTGATTTTGTAAAAGTTCATGTCTAATAAATATGAAAACTATGTATGACAAATACACTATATTGATCTCGATTCTAACGACATTTTGTGAAAAAGAAGCAAATTATTCTCATGTCTTTTAGAAATTTAGAATATATATATTTTTTTAATTGTGGATAATATCATATCTATAAATGTAACCTTCTTTTCATTCTGCACATTTTCATAAAATTATATTTGTATACTATTCCTATAGTTTGAGTGCACCAGTAATTAACCAGGCGCTAGTAATTGATCCATGAAAAAGAAAAACTGCAAAAAACAAGAATTGAAGGAAATATATTCTACCTGTGGCTGTCATACAATTTATCTAACATCTAAATAAATACGAATTAGATGTTTTTCTAACTAAAAAATAAATAAATAAATAAATATAGACCTGAGACCTGGCTTTAATTGGCTGGCTTTAAATCTCTGGCTTTAATTGCCAATGTTCTGTGTATTGAGCTACCTAAACCGACAATCGGCTGACAAAATTCACTCAGACAACCTTTTTGTCCATATCATCTGGTTTTCCATGTAGACCCATCAACAGAATATACCGCAATGACGTATCTTCATTAAATGATGCATACGTTGATACACGTTATTGTTTTAACCCAATCTAACTGATTGGTGAAGATACCAATTTGGGAAATGTCAATTCATACGCTGTGGTCACCAATCAATTTGAATGAGTTATAAATACTGTATCGAATGAAATACCTTTTTACACGTTATACTTGCAAATAAGGATGTGCTTAAAGTTTAGTGTTAAAAAATTCAAAATTAATATTCTTTATCTTTTCTTATTAATTTGTGGATTATTGCGTTCTAAAATTTTTCCGGATTTTTAGACCAGCCGGTGTACATATCTTTTAGCAGCAGTTTTGAATATGAACATTCATATTTTTATTTTTACACAGAAAAAGATGCCCAATAACTGGTGTAATCTCGTTTTCTGTCAAATACTGCAAATAACATAAATTCTAAAATAGAAAATGAGAAATATTTTCGGAATAATAAATCCTCATAATTTATTTAGTATTTA
Source organism: Maratus michaelseni (assembly GCA_963931845.1). Classification (NCBI taxonomy): domain Eukaryota; kingdom Metazoa; phylum Arthropoda; class Arachnida; order Araneae; family Salticidae; genus Maratus; species Maratus michaelseni. The sequence continues at coordinate 33,922,069 of OZ007592.1, read as the reverse complement.
AGAAAGTCTGAAGACAATTATGTCAATAATTTCATTTAAAAAAAATCAAACTTGATGATGTTTCTGTTAAATGGTCTTTGGTGCATTCAAACGACATTACAATTTTCATAGATTATTTTTTATATTGTTAGGAATAATGATACTATTTTCTTAATATTGTATTTCACTGCACTGTTAGGTAACATCAATAAAAAAGCGTCAGTTTGTTAATTTTACGGGGTATCCGAAAAATGCGCTTTAATTTGTTACATGTTAATATAATTATTCAGTGTAAATTCCTAATGTGTTAAAAATTTCAGGTTATGTTAATAAAGGAGTCATCCATTTAAATCATAAATTGTCACACTTTATAATTTTTTATACGATCCCCGAATACAAAACTTATCAATTAGGAATTATTTCTTTTTGGTGAAACAAAACCAATACAGAAAAATTAACTGAATTACAATGAAGGAAAAAACTCATTTGCATCATATTACTTACTATTTACAACGCTACATCTAATTAGAGACTGTGTACAAACTAATTATGGCATTCATTATATTAAATACATGTGAACAAGCGTCAAAAATTGTAGTAGAAATCTCTCAAAATAAAAGTTTTCTCAAAAACCTTTGCGGCAGAAGTCGTATAAACAGACAAATTCGGCTATAAATCCTGGAAACATTATTGAAGAAAAACAATTCACACAGGATTTCAAAACTTTTTTTTTTTTTTCAATTCCTATACGTAACTGGTCTGTTCCGAAAGTGCTTTTGAAATATGATGGAGATTTGTTCAAGCATGGAAAATCTGATGTTGAATGTCAACTGCAAATGGCGTGTTTCCTCTTTCTTGCTGTATTTTCACAGATTTACATTCCTAATTTTGTGTATGTTCCATTTTCAGTAAATTATAAATATTTAAATTGTAAAGACATAACAATATAATAAATTATAACACCTTGTAATAGTATATTACTTTTAAATGCTAAAGGTGTAAAATTAACAACGATAATATAAATTAAAATAACTTTTATTAGTTGTTTTACATGTTTCGACTCTTTCCGAGTCATTTTCAAAAACATTGAAAAGTTTTAAAGTTAAAGCTGCACAAGCCCGTGCAGCTTTAGAATATGCTCATTTTGTTTTTGAAAATGACTCGGATAGAGTCGAAACATGTAAAACAACTAATAAAAGTTATTTTAATTTATATTATAGTTGTTAATTTTACACCTTTAGCATTTAAAAGTACTGTAAAGACATAGACATGCAGTTTTTTGTAATATTTATGTTGCAATAGAAGAATTTTTTTCAAGTGTATACAAATCCATATACAAATGTAAAACGTGTAATTTTAAGAAAATTATTGTAAAGGCTATTTCAGAACATAATCTTATTTGCTCTATTACTAAGAATACATTTTCAGTTTACACTGTCAACTTATCTTCAACATGTAAAAAATTAAATCGCGTTTTCAACCGTTTTGGAACGTCCTGAATATGCTAAATAAAAGGTTGTGAAGTATAATGCGTGAAACAAAAATGTTTATCCAAGCGTATATATTTGTGTTTAGATGTATGTAACTAGTTTGAGCTTGTGTGTGCACGCATTAAGAAGTTAGTGTATAATTACAGAAGGTCGGTCGTTCACATTTTATGTAAACGATTTCAACAAATAATTTCCGAGCATATATGCCATATTCTTTGTGATAATTTTACTCTACTGTATATACCTGACTCTTGATTATAACTCTGTATCAGAATTTCCATCATAGTCTATTTTTCTCTTAGTACAATCATATCAATTTTCTCCCACACTTCTTGGAAAACTTGCCAAAGTCTTTTCAATGTTCGCGAATTCATTTAAACAAATCAAATGCAGAAAAGCGATCAATTGGGACATAATTTATTTCTCAATTATTGATCAAAAATACATTTACGAAATGTCATTATTAAAAATATATAATATTTTTCTTATATCAGCAAATAGTTGCTTTAATTAAAAAAGAAAAAAAGAATGGCATTCTCTGAAATTTTACTTTTTTTTTAATTGCTCAAAACATATATTTTAAATGCTTGTTTTTAAAAAATCCAAACACATTCAGAAATACTTTGATAATTTGTGCATAAGAGTTTCAGAAATTCCAATTCAAATCCAAAATATATAGAGAGTCACTTACTAACAGTGTTGAAATCAGACACTTTTCTCCGGGAGGGATTTCGCCCCACCAGTGGCTGAGAGGTTCTGCTCTCAAAGCTGGTAGACGGGAGGTGCTGGGTTCAAACCCCTGTTGCGTTCGTCGACCTAACCGTTCGGAGTTTTCCGTGGTTTTCTTCGAACCTTGCCGTAAATACGGGTTAGGATCCCTTAAAAAGACCCCCACGGAGGGCACTGCCCCCCTCTAGGGCCTATATCCCTCGTGTTGATATTTGGCCGTCATAAATCAACCCAATCCGGGAGGGATTTCTGTGGCTCAAGGGTTGAGGGGGGGGGGGGCAAGTATTGCACTTTTTAACCATTGAAAGCATAAACTCACAAATCTTCTGGGGGAGGATATTTCAATGCTTCGGGGGATTGTACACCCGCCCCACACCCTGAATTTAACACTGCTCTCTAATAAGATTACCTTTAAGAAATTTCTTTGATAATAAAAAAAAATTATAGCTGCAATTATATTTCAGTTTTAATACTACATTGATATGTCAGTGGTGTATCTAGAAATATGATATCGGGCGGGATAGGGGAGACTGAGTAAAACCTGCTAAGATGGAATTACAAGGGACTGAGGAAAATTCCGCTTAAAACATTGATTTTTTTATCATAGGAGGCATTAAACGGCATTTTCTTCATCGTACAAATAAAATGGTAGGCAGAATTTTGTTATATGGAAATTTCTGTTACAGTAAACTTCTGTTTTAGCATCTAACTTCATTATAAAATTCAACTGTAGATATTTTTTTAATAACTATAAAGAATTATTTACAGTTGTCTGCTAAACATTTTATTAAAGTTAAGAAAAAAGGCATATACAGTTCTTTAGGTGCAAGGCCCCATTGCAAACCTTTTTAATAGCAGTGTATAAAAAATATTTTTACTCACATTGACACTGCCGCACCCATTTGTTGTATCACAGAATATGTAGAAATATATAAGCAATTTATATATATGTGATGAATTTGATTTCTTGATTAAAAAATATGTAAGGCAGTGTTATGAAAACAAATTAATCTGGTTCAATTTTTTTTAAATTAATTAAAACCAGGTACATATAAAAATTGTGTTCTTATAACATTCTGGTAAGTGCAATTAAAAAAATTACTTTTGTTTACTAAGCTTTTCAGCTAAATTAGAAAAGTTTTTATGCGCATTATTGATACATTTATCTTTTTTTTAATACTCACATAAACATGTATTCAGTAAAAAAAAGAGGTTTATTTATGCTTTGTTATTATGATAAGCAGTGGCACAGTGAAGGATAATTTAGGAATCCCCCTCATCCCTTACTTGTCGAACTTTCACTCTTTTTCTCTTTAAAAACATCAATTGTTGCATTTTTATAAATAGAAATTTTAAATTAAATTAAGATAAGTAAGAAATCTTGAAAGCTGAACGGCTTAAAAAAAATCCCGTGGAGTTCGTGCTTAAAAGACATACTGAACTAATCGCGGTTGAAAAAAACATCGAACAAGGAAAAAAAAACCCGTCAAAACTTAGCCAAGCACTTTAGGTTTACTAGAATCCCAATCCCAGAATTCCCGGCCGAAATGAGAACGAAAGTAACTTCCCATGCTACTTCCAGTAGTTTCCTAGTTCGATGGTTTTCGCAATCAAAAAATCGGTTTTTAGGCTATTATCCGTTCTCAATTATACATTTTCAGCTGCGTAATGTATTTTATTCATGCAAGCGTAACAAAATAATATAAATTTTAATGTTCATGTTAATACTGTTAATTTATGATGTTTGTCTGTAAAACATGTTTGTTGAGCATGAAGATGTTTATTTAAAGGATAGCATCCGAAAAACCTAAATTATGGTTTGAGAAAAAAGATTAATTCATTATATAAACTATATGGCAACGTTTCTGTTCTTATAAATGCTTCTTTAACTTTAAATCTGGAAAATATATTGGTTTCTCGGTTCTCTAAAGATAAAGAGCACCATTCGAAACCGTTAGTAACTCAGAAGAGGTTACTGCTCATTTTCGTTCCTATTTGCTAGATAAAGAAAAATTCGTATTTCTTACTAGCTGTTACCCGTGATTTCTTTCACGAAATATTTAAAGAAAATTAATGCATTAATTAAGCAACAAATACAATTAACAAACTCTTTATTATATTTTACAGTAGATAAGTATTTTGAACATGACAAATTAATAAGTATTTTTATAGTAATAAGTATTTTTATACTTCTGATAATCACAATTTGCGTTATATATATATATGAGCATTTCATGAGCTTGAAATTTCATACTGTTTCACTAAGATTAAGTATGGAACACATTTTTGTTTTCTTTATTATTCTAGTTTGGCATTTCTATTTATTCTATTTTACATTTATTCCATTCATAAAAATTAATTTAATTTAAGTTTTCGTGTCAAAGAATATTTTTCAAACTCATTATATTAGTAGATATTTTTGAGGAAATTTGTTAATTAACATGTCACTTTAGATATGATTTTTATTTGATTAGACTAATCTAAAATCCACATAAATTTTGTTTCTTTTTCAAAATAGTTTTTATATATAGTTTAATATAGTACTGTTATATGATATTTATAGTTATATGATATTCAAAAAAGAAATTAAAACGTGGTTGATCATTAAAATTCGAAAATAAATAAAATAAGCAAGAAATACTTTTAACTCTCATATTTCTGTGATATTTTTTATTTCACAGTGCCACACTTTTAACAACTGTAAATCTACAAATACAGGCAAAAAGTATATGACGTTCCAAAAACTTTCAAAACCTAAATGCTTATTTGTTAAGCAATAGAGTTGCTTATTTATTTGAATGGCGAAAACAATCTGAAAAAATGCACCTCAATATGGAGCATTGTCATATTGATTGTTGTGTTATAGTTTAGGACTATGGAAATTTGACAGACATGTGTTCCATTGAGAGCCGAAAATTGAACTGCAGAGATATTTTCAACTATAGATTTAGTTATTTTAAAATGATAAGGAATTATATAAGTATCAGAGAAAGATAACTAATAATATCTGGATTTTTCATTGGCTGTTCTCTTGCTGTTTTCCATAATCATGGTGCCTTTAAAAAAGAAGAGGGTTTTTTTTTTGTTTAATTCGGGTTGTCGACTCTTCTTTTAATTTCATGTGAACCATGTCAAATGCAAATTCCATTCTCCAATGACAACTGCATATGCTAACAACTCTTACATCGACTTTGATATATTTATTAAATTTTATCAAAATTTAATATTCTGGAAAATTGTGCAGTTCAAAGATGTTAAACTTATGCTTTGGTGACCAATACATTCTGTGGAAAATACGCTACTGTGTGTAATTTCTATAAAATACTATTATTTTGTGAATGAAAACCGGCACATGATTTAAAATATGACGACACTTTCACTTGGATAGATTTTTCTCTGAACCGATACGTGTATAGTTAAAATAAATTCTTTCACTTCATGAATCCTGTACAAATATGCATTTATATTTATAGATAATGTGCATGTTTGTCAACGTAACGTAGGAAAAATGTTGAGGTAAATTTCTTAAAGTGTCGCTAACTTTCTCGTAATTTTCAAATCATTATAATACATTATATTATGTTTAGGGAATAATACATTATGAATTACTAACTCCGCAAGAATTGTTACTTTTCGCCTACAGTTAATTGAGAAAAACTACTTTACTTGAGTGCGTGACGTCACATGCACATTATCTATTTAAAACATGAAAGGGTTTAAAGAAATCCAATACTACTGTACTAATAGAACAATTTTAAATAATATTATTAAATACTAAATTAAACTCAGAAATTATATTTACAATGTAATTTAAACAGAATTTCTTAAAATTGCGTTTCCGATTTATGTGATTTTTGGTGCAAAACATTATTTCTCAAAAATATATTGTTCTTTCAAGAATTGGATAATAATTTCGAAGCTGGTGAAATGAAAATATCGCCAAGTTGTCGAACTTATAAAAAATATATTAGTTTTTAAAATTAAAATAAATGTTTTACATTTAAAAAATCCGCATATTTTTTAAGTGTATAAATCTGATAAATTTCTTTGAATTAAAGTAAATGTGTTAAAAGAGAAAGAAATGAGTTTTCAGAAAACGTATCATAACTCAAAGTTCTGAGAATTTAAACACGTGTAAATTAAAATATCGTTTTACTAGGAAATTAGAACACCTGCTACTCAAAAGTGAAATCACTGCATAAAATGTCGGAGGATCAAGGTGGCCGCTTTAAATTCAGCAAATACGTGATTGATAATACACTAGCACCATTTTGTGATTAAACTTAAATTAATTCCAAAAAGTATCAACTGTGAGAAATGAAGATGATAGACAAGCAAGAGTACTGAAAAATGGATCTAAAAAACCTGTTGTTAATCATACTAAGCCGCCGCCGTGCCTAATAAGATAGACTGACCTTATAAGGAGATTAAAGATTCAAAAACAGATATTGGGAAGCCGCGCGATATCAGATTAGGAGAACTTTGTGTGATAATGTATGTGAAATAAAAACAGACACAAAAAATGCTAAGCAATGAAATTTTAATTAGAAGCTATACCTTTAAATGTACAATTTACATATGCAGTACAAGTTACAATAATTTGAAATGGATATTTTCCTTCTTTGTCAGGAAAGCCAACATTGTCAAAAACATTACCGATTGTACAATTAAACCATCCAGCTATAAGTAAATTTAATTCTTCAGGTTCAAATGATTTCAATAAACAGTCTTTTAAATGGTCAGTGTCACAAGGCAACTTTTTTATTAAATATTTTATCTTCTACGTGTCTAATAAAGAGCTCCGTCATGATGAAGTAGTGAAAAGAGATACTGCTTAACATCTAGAACATATTTTTCATAACAATAGGTCACTCTTATCAGGCAGTGTATGCTCCCACATGACACATACGTTCAGATTACATCCAGTTTTCATGTACTAAGTCCGAAATACGACTATAGATGTCATTTGGACGTAGACCGCCGGCTAAAATATGTCCAGATATTGTTCAATGTTTTACATATACGTATGTACGAAGTATCTACAAAATATGAACGTCAATTGAGGACATAAATTGGATGAAAACCAAACCTGCTCTCGCCATGTACATATCGACGAAATATCTACAAAAAATGGACGTCAGTTTATGTCTTAAATTAGATAAAATCTTAACCTTCCTCTCCATGTACGTAACGACGAAATGTTCCAAAATATGGAGGGAATTTAATAAAACTTTAGATTCAGTTAGGCCTGGATATAAATTGGTGCTGATTAGGTTTTGATGAAAATCGTCTAACAGGTGGCGCTGCTATGCTGCATTTTTCACGATTTCCGCCATAGCTATATCTCAAGAAGTAATGCACGGATTTTCGTCAAACTTCAGATTCAGTTAGACGTAGACATAAGTTATTGTTGATTAGGATTTGGTGCATATCGCCCAACAGGTGTCCATACTATGCTGCATTATTCACGATTTTACGCAATAGCTCTATCTCAAGAACTATTTCACGTATATTTCATCAAACTTCAGATTCAGTTAGACGTTGACATAAGTTGTTGCTTAAAAGGTTTTGGTGTTAATCACCCAACAAATGGCGTTGCTATGCTGCATTTTTCAGCATTTACACGATTTTAGCGATAGTCTTATCTTAGGAACTAAAGCATGGGTTTTAATGAAATTTTAGATTCAGTTAGACCCTGATATAAATTGGTGCTGATTAGTTTTTGATGTAAATAGCACAACAGATGGCGCTGCTATGCTGCTTTTTTCACGATTTCTTCAATAGCTCTATCTCAAGAACTTATGCACGGATTTTCATCAAGCCTCAGATATAGTTAGACGTGGACATAAGTTGTTGCTGATTAGGTTTTGGTTTAAATCGTCCAAAAGATGACGCTGATATGCTGCATTTTTCATGATTTTCACAATAGCTATATCGCACGAACTAATGAACAGAATTTCATCAAGCTTGATATTCTGCTAGACCTTGACATAAATAGATGCTGATTACATTTTGGTCTAAATCGCCCAACAAGTGATGTTTCCGGGTTGCATTTTTCACGATTTCCGGCATACCTATATCTGAAGAACTAATACACGGAATTTCACAAAACTTCAAATTCTGTTAGACTTTGACAAAATTAAATCCTTATTAGGTTTGGTTGTATACCACCCAGCAACTGTTGCTGTTATGTTCTGTTTTTGGCGGTTTTTGGCGGTTTTCGCGATAGCTATATCTGAAAAACATATAAATTGTCATTTAATGTTTGCTGCAGACGATTAGATTTATATAGAAGAAAGTTTTATGATGATCACAACATACTAGTTGGAAAATATCTGTCTGTGTCTGAAACAATTTTTGTGGCCTCAAGAACGAACCTCAAGAACTAATGCCCGGAATTTTATAAAATTTTATACTCTGTTAGACATTGATATGAAGTAGTACTGATAGGGTCTGGATATATAACGCCCAACAAATGGCTCTGAATGCTGCATCTTTTACGATTATCATAATAGCTATATCTCAAGAAATAATGCACAGAATTTCATCAAATTTGTCATTCCTTTAGATCTTGATATAAACAGATGCTGATGGTTTTGGTGCATATCGCCCAACTGGTGGCGCTGATATGCTGTGTTTTAAACGATTCTCATCTTATCACAAGAGCTAATGCACAGAATCTCATCAAATTTGACATTCCTTTAGACAATATAATAAATTATAACACCTTGTAATAATATATTTCTTTTAAATGCTAAAAGGTGTAAATTAACAACATAATAAATACACAGTAAAATAACTTTTATTAGACAAGTTTTGGTTCACTTCACGTATCATTGCACTCACGTGCAATTATGGAATATTCTCATTTGTTTTTGAAAATGGTTCAGAGTGAGCCGAAACATGTCTAATAAAAGTTATTTTACTGTGTGTTTATTATGTTGCTAATTTACACTTGTCAGTATTTAAAAGAAATATATTCATTTAGAACTTGACATAAATAGATGCTGATTAGGTTTTGGTGCATATCGCCCAACTGGTGGTGCTGATATGCTGTTTTTGCACGATTCACGTCATAGCTGTATCTCGGCATCTATATGGAATGTAATTTCATTAAACTTTACATTCAGTTAGATCTTGAATAAATTGATGCTGATTAGTTTTGAGTGTATACCCTCCAACAGAGTGTATACCCTCCAACAACTTCTATGCTATTTTTTGCACGATTCTAGTCATAGGTATATCTCAACATCTAGGGAATATAATTTTGTCAAACTTTATACCCAGTTAGATGTTGAATAATGTTGCACTGATTAGGTTTGGGTGTATATCGTTCAACAGATGGCGTTTTTTGCACGATTCACGTCATAGCTGTATCTCGGCATCTATATGGAATGTAATTTCATTAAACTTTACATTCAGCTAGATCTTGAATAAATTGATGCTGATTAGTTTTGAGTATATACCCTCCAACAGAGTGTATACCCTCCAACAACTTCTATGCTATTTTTTGCACGATTCTAGTCATAGGTATATCTCAACATCTAGGGAATATAATTTTGTCAAACTTTATACCCAGTTAGATGTTGAATAATGTTGCACTGATTAGGTTTGGGTGTATATCGTTCAACAGATGGCGCTGCTAAACTTCATCTTTTACGATTTCCGTACCACGGACTTTTATAAAAATTGGTATTGCCTTTGACCTTGACATGGATAGATGCTGATTAGATTTTGGTGTATATCGCCCAACAGTTGGCGTTGCTACGCTATGTTTTGCAAGATTTTCCTCCTAGCTATATCTTAGCATTTATGGGATGGAATTTCACCAAATTTAGTATTCAGTTAGACCTTGACATGTTGGAACTGATTATAGGTTTGTGTGCATCTTGCCAAAAGGTGGCGTTGATGTACTGCTTTTTTATCAATTCCCATGATAGCTATATCTCGGATTCTTATGGGATATAATTTCACCAAATTTAATATGTACGCCATTTATTAAACACTAGCACGCTTCGCTGGTCGATTTTTCAAACTTTGAATGATTAAAATTTCATTTAGTTCCACCTTCCAGCGCCAGCAGGTTCATTCTGTCCTAAACAAACATCTTTTCGAACGAACCTATATACCTGATCTATATGCCTTTAACATTAATACGATATTTAAATTACGACCGAACTTTCCCCTTCCCTCAAAATATAACCAATGTCCTTTAACATTAACAAATATCAGTAACTTTTGAAACAAAAACAAATTGGCGCATTTTTTGGTTTGATTTCGAACTTTATTATCTCACCTTTCTTGCGGATGTTTTATTCACTGATGAAGCTAACTTTTCTCGGTCAGGTGTTTTAACATCCATAATTCTCACCTTTGGGCTCATGATAACCCACATGACACAAGAACACATGCTTACCAAGAAAGGTTTCCATTAATGTTTGGGCAGGCATTGTGCACAGTAACATAGTAGGACAGTACATTCTACCTAGTCGTTTACACGACCACGCATACGATATCTTCCTGCAATAGGTCTTACATGAACGTCTGATCGATGCTCCTCCAGCGGTTCGCACACGAATGCGGTTCCAGCACGATGGAGCCCCAGCTCACTTCAGCAAGAACTTCAGTAATCAACGAAACGCTGTCTACGCCCAGCATTCGATAGGACAGAGACGGACCTGTTCCTTGACCACCACGTTCCACAGATTTGACGTGTTTCGATTTCTTCTTTTAGGGTCACATTAAGAACAAGGTGTACGATACTCTCATGACATCTGAAGATGATCTGCTGGCCCGATTGTCTGTTGCTGTTGAAAATGTGCGTGCCATGCATGACGTTTTTACTAATGTAACGTCAACCCATGCGCTGCCGCTGTGAATCTTGTATCGCTGTTGGTGGTCACTTTTTTAAGCAGCTATTGTAAACTGTTTGATAAATAAAATGTTACTTTTCTTTGTCTTTCCTTGTCTTTTACTTGTTGTTAATACTGCCTTACGTGCTGGCACGTCAACACTACATTAAAACACCCATATTCCTATACAAAATCTGCTTATTTAGGTCCCCTCTAGTTGCCTTTACATTTCTGACATATAGTTTTGAAACACCCTGTATATAGATTATGTTCTTGCAGTATTTATTGGCCTTGGTCATACACCAGAAGTCGGTGCTATGCGATGTTTTTACTATAAAATGCTCCCTATTTTATATTTGAAGCTAATTATTAGAAGCATATATATGTTGGTCCAATTTTGAATTTGAATATCCAACTGGAGGTACAGTTGAACTGTGTCTTTTTCTATGCAGTGATCACTATAACTTCGAGTTCAATTCAAAGAAATGCATCCTATTTCGTAATTGTTGGTGTGTAACAGTGCTATTTAAATTAATATATTAGAATAATACTATAGAAGAAAGCTTTTTGATGGCCACAGCATACTAGTTTACTCATCAGAAGTCTTCAATATTACGATATTTTTCTTCTACTATGTACATAACTTGCAAATCAGAATTTCATTCCGACGCTTATAACTTGAATTCTGCTGAATGGAGTTTGATTGGACTTGCACTGTTAGTTGGATATTTTTTCAGAAAAGGTTTTAGTATATAGCATATCGTTGTACGTTGCAAAGTTAGAGAGCTATAGTGGAAAATTCTATAACCATGTGAACTCGATTATGAAAGATTAGCATTTTTAAAAGGTTTTACTGAACAGATTTTGATGAGACTTGCATTGTTAGGTAGATAATGTTTCAGGAATGGTTTTAGTGTACGGTATATTGTTCTATCGTTTTTTACCAAATCCTACTGTAAATGATCAACTAAAATAGTTGGTCCTTGACAGCTCAAATTTTGTCTACACATTAGAAAATATAATAGCACAATGGATTTTGTATTGTTTCCAGCAATGCGGAAGGACATACCTGGTAAAGGTCCATATTGCATTAGAACAGAAAATTAAATTCACCTATATATTTAGTTTAAGGTCCGTTGATTGAAGATTCTTTGGAAAACCCAAGCATATTAGCGGGCAAAGCCTGATTATATAGAATATAACCTGAGCGAGAAATGAGTTATATGTTTGAACTTCTGAGGCCACTGACCCCAGTTAACTATACTGCCTATCTCAACAATTCAGATCTGATCGAGAATAAATTGTACTCTCTAAAAGACATACTAGTGTGGAAGATTATGGTTATTATTCAAATATAATTTCGGGAAAGATTAGTTTTTTACAATGAAGCTTGATACACACTCACGGAGGGATTTTTTTTTCAATTCCTACTATTAGCTCGCACTCTCTATATATTTATATATCTTGTTCAAATTTTCAATCGTTAATAAAATATTTTCTATTCATCCATTCAAGTTCAAATACATTTTTTTAAACTTGTAGTGGATGACACTTGTTGTTAATACAGTTTTTTTTTCAAATATTAATTCATTAATTAAATTTAATTAATTAATTTTAATTTTATTTGGGAGAAAAAATTTCTCCCATTGTTTTCATAAATGAAATGAAAGATTTTTCTCAAATTAGTGATGCCACAGAAATAAAATACCGCAACGATGATTATAAAAAAAAATTTCAATACAGATAACGTGGGACATTAATGCTGCACGGGTTTATTTTATATATTTATGATTAAAAAGTAGGAATTGACTTAAAAAAAATTATATTACTTGTTCTCGTTTCATTTACTAATTATTACAGTGAAAACCTATGTAAAAACCGCTCAGTGGCCAACTGATCAGGTTGCAAACTTGCACAATATCAAATGGGACCTCTTACACATGAGATAATATGGGCCCTAAAGCTATATGTATTTGTGGCGACTCATCCGTGCAGTGCTCTCTAGCTGTTCCCGCTGTGGACAAACTCTAGAATCTATCTACCCTCTGGAACAACCCTACGATGGTCCTTATCCAGTTACGGAACGTAATGACAAGTATTTTTCGGTCAATATTAATGGACGTGACACTCATATTTCCATTAATCGACTCAAGCCTGCTTTTTTGTTCAATACCGCCTATCTGGACAACGATCCTACCTCATACGTTACCCGCAGTGGGCGCCATGTAAGATCTTTAATTCCTCCCACAGATCTTGTTTAATCTTTTTTTTTCGTCTTTCAGACTGGAGGGGGAGTACCTGTGGCGACTCATCCGTGCAGTGCTCTCTAGCTGTTGCCGCTGTGGACAAATTCTAGAATCTATCTACCCTAGATTCGAGCAACTCATTCATGCAGTCACTCCAGCTGTTTCGACAGTGGACAAATTTCACCAGCGAGACCTACTGGTACTGAGATATGGAAGTACTCTACTTCTCGACACCCACTTCGATGGCTCGGCTTTCCGATGCGAATTATCTGATGACAGAATCGGACGGGTTGATAAGATGCAAGATCTCTCAAACAGGACTGTATTCATTAATTATTTTCACAATGGCAACAGGCGAATGCTCTTGTATTTAAACTGGAAGTTATTGATAAGAAGCGAGGGGGGCCTCCGTGGCCGAATGGTTAAGACACCATTCCGCTAATCGCTTGAGAGCGTAGGAGTCAGGTCGGCGGGTTGGACTCCCGCCAGCTCCATTGCACACACTTTGTGGAACTCCCGCATGTAACTCTCTGGTGTTGTAAATTTCCTTGTGGCTATCTCGTCCCTGTATATTGACGATGACTTATAAGCGGGCACTTGATGTCAAGCACACAAGTCAGACGTATGTTCTCAATAAAAAAAGAAGCGAGGCAGGAAGTCAAGAGAGCATTACAAAGCTTTCTATACAAACTGGACATGTGTGTCTTTAGCAGTGCAAAAAGCACGTTACTTTCATTTTATAAATTTCATAACTTATGTTCGTTAGGTTAATAAAAGAATTGGTTAACCTCCATTGGTCTAGCTGTCGTCTACATACTTTCACACGCAATAATATTAAGCTGTCGGTGACATTGTAGGGTTAAGTTCATGTTACAGCTATACTTACCCGTCTCGCCACCTCTACAGATTTGGTGACCCCGGACGTCCACAGATCTGGTGACCCTAGTGAAAAGTTTTCTTGACGACTGACCGTTCTGGACTAATCTGAAACATCTGTTTTCAAGTGAGTATGTTCCAATTCTCATTACATTAAGTATTTATTGTACCATATGCTGTCGCTATGCCTGACAACGAAGTTTCTCGTATCGCATTTCGTGCACCCCCCGTTTGGAAATCTGATATAGACTTGTGGTTTCTTCAAGTAGAATCTGGATTTGTTACGGCAGGAATTACTAACGACGATACAAAGTTTCATTGTGTTGTGGCTGCATTAGACACAGAGATTTTGTCTTACGTACGTGATCTAATCCGTACACCCCCTGCCACAAACGCGTATGGAACGTTAAAATCTCGCATTACGGAACAATTTTCTCAATCTGAGAGTGTTCGTTTGAGAACACACTTTTACAAGATTTGCAATTAGGCGAAAAACGCCCCTCGCAGCTGTTACATGAAATGAAAACTCTCGCTACTGATAAAACATCAGAAGATGTTCTGCGTACACTTTGGCTTCAGCTTTTGCCAGTATCCGTTCAGCAAATTTTGTCTATAAGTAAAGATAATCTAACCGATTTGGCTACAATAGCTGATAAAATTTTTGACATTCCTGGTTTGGCACCAATATTATCTGAAGTGAAAACATCTGGTATTTCCTCAAAACTTGATGGATTAAAACGTCAAATTGACATACTCCATAAACGTTTAGATGACTTAACTCGGTCTACTAAACGGACACGTAGTTTGAGTAAGAACAAACCTCTTACACGTAATCGTTCCAGAAGTGGTTCTCGTGAAGCCAGGAACCAGAAATTATGTTGGTACCATTTTCGATTCGGAAACAAAGCTAAAAAATGCACAGGATTGTGTAACTTCGCTAAGGAATTAGATACCACTTCGTGTTTTTTCGAAAATGACAACTATGGAACTCGTCTGTTTTTGTCAGATAGGAAATCAGGTTTCCGCTTTTTCAGATTTCCCAATTTACTACAGACATTCGCTACATCCCTGGAAAGGATAATATAGTGGCTGACGCCTTTTCCCGTATTTCGGAAATTAAAGTACCTGAGAGTATTGATTATCTCGATCTTGCAAAAGCCCAATGTGACGATGCTGAATTGCGTTTACTTCGGGATTCTGACACCCTCAAAATGATTCCCCTTGAACTTTCTCCTTCCAAACTGCAACTTTGGTGGGATATATCGACAGGAACTGCACGACCTTACGTACCGCCAAATTTTCATTTTACCCATTTTTTTGATGCTGCATAATATTTCGCATCCAGGTGTTAAAGGATCAGTCGACCTCATTCGAAAACGTTTTGTATGGAAAAATTTACGTAAGGATGTAACAGTGTATGCTCAAAAGTGCATCGCCTGTCAGAAAAGTAAAATACATCGTCATGTAAAATCTAAAATAGGACATTACCCACTCCCTAAATGTAGATTTAGACATATTCATCTAGATATCGTAGGGCCACTCCCACTATCGAATGGATTTCGATACTGCTTAACTTGCATCGATCGATATACCAGATGGCCAGAAGTTTTCCCATGGCAGATATAACTGCAGATACGATAGCTCGAACGTTTTATAATGGCTGGATTGTCCGATTCGGCGTCCCAGAATTAATAACTACGGATCAGGGTCGACAGTTCGAAAGCGACCTTTTTAAATCACTTGCGAAATTTCTTGGCGCACATAAAACTCGCACAACAGCATATAACCCTTCCTCCAATGGCGTGATTGAAATTTTTCATCGTCGCCTTAAAAGTGCCATTAAATGCCACGCGACAAATGGACAGAAATTTTGCCAACGATACTTTTGGGATTGCGAAGTGCATTCAAACCTGATTTGCATTCCTCCTCGGAGCTGGTTTACGGTTCCCCTCTTTGCCTTCCCGGTGAATTTTTTCGTTCCCAAACAACGAAACAGCCGGAACACCACGAATTCTTAATTTTACTCCGGGAGATGATGCAACGCCTCCGACCAGTTCCAACTTCGCATCACACCAAAATTAATGTTTTTGTCCATCCTGAGCGAGGCTAACGAAAAAGAAAGGCTACCGCGGTGCGTTACGCGTATCTTTTTTTACAGACCGCCGGAGTCACATGATTCTCGAATGCACCAATGCGAGTGTACGAAAAGACCATCACGTCACTCTCGCGGTCTGTAAAAAAAGATAAGTGGAATACACCACGGTAGCCTGTCTTTTTCGTTAGCCTCGATCCTGATTTGATGACGTCATCCCATGTCTTTGTCCGAAAAGACTATGTTCGTAAAAACTCTGGAACAACCCTACGATGGTCCTTATCCAGTTACGGAACGTAATGACAAGTATTTTGCGGTCAATATTAATGGACGTGACACTCATATTTCCATTAATCGACTCAAGCCTGCTTTTTTGTTCAATACCGCCGATCTGGACAACGATCCTACCTCATACGTTACCCGCAGTGGGCGCCATGTAAGATTTTTAATTCCTCCCACATATCTTGTTTAATCTTTTTCTTTTCGTCTTTCAGACTGGAGGGGGAGTACCTGTGGCGACTCATCCGTGCAGTGCTCTCTAGCTGTTGCCGCTGTGGACAAACTCTAGAATCTATCTACCCTAGATTCGAGCAACTCACTCATACAGTCACTCCAGCTGTTTCGACAGTGGACAAATTTCACCAGCGAGACCTACTGGTACTGAGATATGGAAGAACTATACTTCTCCACACCCACTTCGATGGCTCGGCTTTCCGATGCGAATTATCTGATGACAGAATCGGACGGGTTGATAAGATGCAAGATCACTCAAACAGGACTGTATTCATTAATTCTTTTCTCAATGGCAACAGGCGAATGCTCTTGTATTTAAACTGGAAGTTATTGACAAGAAGCGAGGCAGGAAGTCAAGAGAGCATTACAAAGCTTTCTATACAAACTGGACATGTGTGTCTTTAGCAGTGCAAAAAGCACGTTACTTTCATTTTATAAATTTCATAACTTATGTTCGTTAGGTTAATAAAAGAATTGGTTAACCTCCATTGGTCTAGCTGTCGTCTACATACTTGCACACGCAATAATATTAAGCTGTCGGTGACATTGTAGGGTTAAGTTCATGTTACAGCTATACTTAACCTTCTCGCTACCTGCACATATTGTTTAGGAGCTTTCGGTTTTATGGAGTAGTCGGATAATATGGAATACGAAAGTTTCTGCTTGGTTAAGCGCTGCCACAAAGCGGCAATATCATAAACTACTTAGGAACATTTCCAGAAAACCCCACAGAACGCACAGTTCGTCGGTTGTTGCAAGGGCGTGTTGTGTGAATAAATATTTGTTTATCATCTTTGGAAAGTTTCAGGAAATATTTTTTCAAAAATATTTTTTCGTTATTAGAAGTAATAATTGTAACATTGAAATTAAGCATAATGTTCCCCGAAATATTATCAGTTTATGATGTAATTCTCGTTTTTGAGCTCGCAATTCGTACCAATAAAGATAGAGTAATTTTTTCCCAAACCGGCGGGGTCAGGTTATATGAAATAACAATATGTCATAAAATACTCGATGATTATGGTGACACAAAGACAGATCCTTATATTTGTGATTTGTGCAAATCTGAAGTATGAAATGAAGTATATTGGCTTATTACCTACACACTCTATTTTGATCATGCTCTCTTGATACCATTACATGTGTTTTTTGCCAAACTTTGTTCGTTTTCTTCATATTTAACCTCCTATTCCATATTTTCCGACTACTCCAAAATAATGTTTCATTATTATTATTTGTTTATATGTGATGAAATTTCGTAAACTGATTTTTGTCTACAAATAACTAATCACAGATATTTGAAATCTGTGATTGTATTCAGTTTTCAGGTCCTAAACAATATCGAGATGTGATATTGCCTCAAACGTAAATAGCATTCCATATTATTTGAAGTTCCTCTACGTGACAGAGAAATTTTGAAATGGATCTCTATGACTTGCTGCATTTATACATCAGTATTTCACTTGCATTTACTTGTGTGATGCAGCCTCTCGGTATAAACTGTGCAGCACATATTTCTTTACTTTTATTAATTGAAATTCCTGTTACAAAACTTTTTTATTTAACCTAAATACTGGTTGAAGTCCCTCGTTCGCAGTGTATTAATATAGGAGATTGCATGTCATACATTTCTGTACTTTTGATCTATTTGTTAAGCGTTTACAATAAGAAGTAATGAATTAAAATATTGAAACTGGTAGACGTTATGTTCAATTTGGTTAAAAATTATAGAAACAATGCTATGAGTCGAGAATAAAATTATTCTATACATCCAACAGAAACTTTTTATTTATAAAATTCCCTATTTACTTTGACATTTCTGTTTACTGCCGTAACATATTGTGAAATGTTATGTACTAGGCTGGATCAATGGTGTAGTAGTAGCGTGAGACAGATTATTTAATAATGTAAATAATTCACAGATAATTTAATGTAAAATTTATTAAAGTAGAATATACAATAACAAAGATACATTAAGTCGAAGATTATAATTAACATGCGGGTTGAGATCAGTTCTAAACTAAATATGCAGGATGCAATCGAGAGGAAAAGTCTTATTTAAATGTGTAGTCTCTGGTTCTCAAGAGTTTATAAAAGTAAGAATAGTTAAAGTAAAACGCTGACTGTTTTCAGCACGTAACTTGGAGTTGATAGTTACAGGTAATGTCCGTGGAGATACTCTTCTGCACATTCTAAGTCTCTGATGAAACTAAAATCACAATAAGTGCTAGCGCACTATTCCTTTCCTCTTAGGATCAAAGGGTTGATTTTTACCTAGACACTCTTTCGCCTAATTCTCCCATCCGACGGTTCCTAGAGCAAGGGAGGGACTCACGTCTTACTCTAACCACTTCGCATTTCAAGTCTCGGTCAAGACATAGAACTAGAAGAATCTAAATTTCTCATGTCTTTTTAATAAAAGGGGGCATAGGCGTTTTTGTTTGTTTTACTATGTATGGGAACGTTACCACAACACGTCTGCGAGTTCCTCGAAATCTGGGTAGGGGTGTTTCGCAGGCGTGTGCTGACCGATTAATCAGAGCTGAGCCATGGCTAATTTCTAGCGCGAACCGTTTCAATTTACAAGTCAGGAACTGTCATTAGGAAAGACTAATGATGCCGTTGAAGTTCCTTTCTCTGCCCTCTGCTATAGGTCCTTCAGCTTGGAAACAAAGATATAGTAGATTATCTAGCTAAAAATATGAAATATATTGAAGCATACACGTAGTAATCTATGTGTATGCTTTAATTAGTATTTTTTGTTGTTGTTGCTTGTTTCCATTTTGCATTTTTTTTAAATATTTTTTTTGTTATCAATATTAAATGATAGAATGGTACACGTGGATGGCTTTGTCTTCTGGCAACCAATATTTTCAAATCTATTCAACCATTGATACCGTCTGTGTCATATAAAAAACTGCACTGTAAAGAAAATTTGTTCAACGTTGAATCATTTGATGGTGAAAGGGTAAAAAAGCAGAAGCACAAAACCACGGCTCATTTGCTTTTTCAAAACTTCTGATCATGGCTACAATCGTTTTATTTTCACCTTCCTATGACCATATGTAACAGCCAATCAGAAAAACTAGTTCTACGTACTCTCAATATGCTGCTTTAGAGAAGAATGATGCCCGCTTGTTTGTAAAATTTTTAGAACACTGACTTCAAGTCAAAATGTCTAAAATGCAAATCCCGAACCAGGTTTCTGTGTTCGCAGTGTGTCGGATTCTATTTGAACAAAAGCTCCGATCTTGCTCTCTTGTTTGCAGAGGAGAACGATGGCCCGACCTCCGGAACTCAATAATGCCCCACGTTGGAGAAAACCGTTTGAATTAGATGTTTATGTATCACAAAATAACAACAACAACAACAACAAACAGAGGAAAATGACAACAAATAACATAAAAATATCATAACATCAAACATAAATCAATTTTTATCAAAACATAAAAAATATCATAAAAGGAATATCTTCCCCACGAAAATGTACAGTAGTTCCATCGTTCAGGCTACAATTCAAAACAAGTGGCGAAGCATGTTGTGAAAGTTGTACCTTATATCGTTGAAAGAACGTGATCGCATTGAATTTTCTTCGACGGAATTTGTTCTTCATGGGGCCAACTAAAAATCGTCGACTCACCAAAACTATTTTGTACTTGTTGGTTTGATTCATTAAATTAATAGTTTTTAGAGCTATTTTGTTGAAATGTTCCCGTACAAACCCCTAGTATATCATCCTAGTACAAAATCCAATGCATATATTTTTGTTAATTCATTTGAGTAAAGTTCAGAGACGTAACTTTCATAAAATACTTCAAAACTTATCATGAAATGTAGATTGAACGATAGGATCATTGTATATAGACGAGGAACTGTTAAGGATGTTAACTGCAATATTTGGGGAATTCTGAAAGATTTAAGAAACGATTTTGGTACTTTTCCAGTATAAGGGCATTTGCGAGAAAAGGAAATTTGGCAACATATTTTCTGGCAACCTATTCACTATTTCATATACACAAGCACTTTTATTCAATATTTATACAATCTATTTAATATAAAAAAGCCATTTATCTATTTTTGCATACAAACAGAAATAGATTGTATATAAAAAACAATAATTATTTATATATATATAATATGCATATATAAATTCATATATAAGCAAGCATAACATTTCATTAGGTTTGTTTTAATAGCTGTTTATATCATTTGGAAACAGATCTCATCTTCTGAAGCCCGAAATGCATCAAACTTTAAAAGAAAGCACTCCAAGACCACTATAGTTGAAAAGTAGCCGATCTTTCTTGCAGGTTGTTTAACAACATCGCACAACCCAGTGCAAAGTAAAATTTATAGTATTTTGATTATGGATGTTACACCGACAACAGTATCAGTCATCCGTAATCGGTATACCATTCACTTCACTTTGGAACTGACTGTGCAATGTTGCTGTGCCTACTTTTAAACCGTTGGTAACCTGCCAGCTCATTCATACTTGTTTCAGTTATGCAAGAAAAATCGTTTCCTAAATGTTTCGTGCTTCATAAAGTACTTCAGTAAATTTCTTCACCAGTTTATTGAGCTTTTTTTTTTGTCGGCCTAGTATCACTTGATGTTTTGGAAATGTTTAGGACATTTTCGGTACTTTTCCGTTATACCAACACCACGCCAAAATGTATGATAATGCGCCATTTCTTTCAGTCCTGACGGTGCAAAGATTTTTTATTGCAAACAGTGTCAAGCATTGGGACTATTTATTGGACAGAAATATCTATTATTATTATTATTATTATTATTATTATTACTTAATCATAACCTTGCAAAACATCTTAATTCGCAATTGTTTTAATGGAAAATATTTTTCTAGTTATAGCTTACATTTTCTGCTGACGCCGAGATAGATTTTAACCACCTGGCAGTTACCCGGTGATGAGGAAGCTACAATAAAATTGTTCGAGGGCTATATACAAAGAAAAAAAGATTCCGAGATGCCGGCAACGAAATTTGAACAATAAAAAACAAATTTTGTTGACCCTAACACATAGGCAATCATTGTCATATGCAATCTTTTGAGAGACTATGAGGCATTCCAAAATGGGAAAACAAAAGACAGCGCGATTTAAAACTCTATCCTATCCTATTCAAAATCCTATATCATTGAATTCATGTGGACGTCTTTATTAAAATAATGAAGAGTTTACTGCGATGCTACGAGACAATTACAATTTAATGCTGCAGTTTAAATTGAGCTTTTTCTTATTACTTTACTGTGTAATATTTAATATTTATTTCTTCATTTATTTTAAGCATATATTTGTATTGATGTAATAAAACAGTTCATTACAATCTGTAATTTTGAAATGTTGTATATTTTAAATGATTACTCTTGTAAAAACAATGTTTTTATTATTTTTAAATGTTTCATTTGGCGCTAACTATTATGCGTGGCGACAATAGTGTTGGTGTAACGGAAAAGTACCGCTTTCATTTCTGAAAACTACCGCATTCTTTTCTGAAACGATAAATTGTAACATTTTTATGATTTTACTTTCATTTTTCATGGAAAGTGCCTTCTTATAACATGCGCTGTAACAAAAAAATAGTCCATTAATTGCCACTATAATTTTTAGCGGACTTTCTTTTTTACCTATAAAAGTTACTTTGTGAAAGAGTAAAAAATTATTTTGAATATGGAAGTGCTTTTGATAAAGTTAAATTTTCATTTTCTCTAAAGTTGTAAGATTTATTTTTTATATTACATTGTAAAAGAAAAAAAAATATATATGTAAAAAAGCGGAATTTGTACTGGTAAAATATAGAAATTTTTCTTAGAGAGTAAAAATATAAAAAAAAACCCTTCAAAGTGCTGACGAAACTGACAAATTTAGCAATATTATCTCTTACCAATATTATCTATCACAGATATATTTAAATTCATATACGCTGCTTTCTGACACATTCACGAAATCTTTTCATCATGAAAAACAATCTATAAAAATCCGGAAAATATATTGGAAATCAACGGAATTTATTTTTACAGTATACCTGAACTCCCCCCCCCCCCAGCAAAGTTTCCCTGCCTTGCATCCGATCTCAAAATCAAAGGGAACAAAATTAAAAGATGCATATATGTTTCTAAAAATTGTTTCCTTAGACTTTAAGTATTTAAAAAATCTTTATAAACTTTGAAATTTCCACTTGATGAAATTTTATCGTCTTCTTAACAATTCTTAAAATTTACGAAGACAATTTTTAAAAACGCTTATCGTCGGCATTGATGTGTACTTTATGATGGTGAAAATCGTATTTTAATAATTATATTAGGTAATGAGTAATCGCGGTTCTATGTTTTCCCATAGGTTAACATGGGATTTAGCGATTGGGGACTTTCAGTGAAGTGGCTACTTCACCAGATCATGTTTTCATATATACCCATATCTTTCGCATTAGTGACTGCGCGAGGTAAACCGATATGGTCAAATGAAGTGTCGTTGAATCAAATGGTTCCCCTGGGTATCATTGAGAACAGAATGCAGCGATAACGCCGATATAACGACAAATATGTGTCGAAATATCAAAGAAGAGATCTATCTCACCGAGATATATATAAAAGAAAAGTATATAAAACCCATATTGAACCCCACATAAAAATTCCATCTTTAAAGACATCAATAATAGGGAGTACTAACAAAATGTTTGAAATGTTGTTCTGTATTTATTACACAGGCCTCCAATAGTTAAAGTCAATGGTTGGAAAAACTACTCTTTTTCTCTTAAAAAAAATATAGCTACATGTACTTGATTTAACATGTAGTTAACTACAACTACAATTACTTGTTTTCAAAAGTAGTGATTACAAACTATTTTTTTAAAAGTACTCACTACTTCATCTCTTTTAGCAGACATAATGCTATCTATACTCAAAGTTGAGTAAAACAGGATACTCATATATATTTATGCATAACCATGCACTGCATAACATTTATTTACTGTTTTTACAGTAAATAATCCATGGGATCATAAAATTAATGCTTTCTACTCGTGTATGTATACGAGTAAGAATGAATAAATATTATATATATATATATATATAAATTGGAAAAACTACTATTTTTTTAGAGAACTGTAACTATATATACTTTAAATATATATATATATATAGTTAACAACAACTGCAATTACTCGTTTTGAAAAGTAGTGATCGCATACTACTTTTTTAAAAGTACTTACTACTTCACCACTTTTAGTAGACTGAGTTTGTCAAATAATTCTATCTATACTCAAAGTTGAGTAAAACATGATACTCATACAGATTTATACATAACTTTTATTTACTGCCTTTACAGTAAATATTGCATCGGAACATAAAATTAATTAATTCATACTACTCGTGTACGTATACGAGTAAGAATGAATAAATATTATATATATATGTGTGTGTGTGTGTGTGTATAAATTGGAAAAACTACTAGTTTGTCTTTAGAGAAATATAACTATATATACTTTAAACATATATATATATATATATATATAGTTAACAACAATTGCAATTGCTTGTTTTGAGAAGTAGCGATTACAAAATACTTTTTTTTAAGTATTCACTAATTCACTACTTTTAGAAGACTAATTTTGTCGAATAACATTATCTATACTCAAAGTTGAGTAAAACATTATATTCGAACATGTTTTATGCATTAACTTTTATTTTTACTGTCGTTACAGTAACTATTGCATCGAACATAAAAATTAATGCATACCAGAGTACGTATATGAGTAAGAACGAACAAATATTTTACAAGGAAAAAGTCTATTTTTAGCAAAAGTTGCATTTCAAAATTACCAATCGTGCAGGTAAGAATTTTCCTACATACGGGTAACCTAATGATTTGCTAAACGCTAAAACTAATATTTGTTACTAACATGAGCAGATTTTTACACTGAACACACTTTTTGCTCAGAAGTAACAAGGGTGACCACATGATTTGTAAAATGGTCTTTCTACGTGTTTGTTTCTGAGAGAAACATTAAAAGTAACGTAAACATCGATTCCCGTCATATAAACGTACTCATTTTGCGTCATATAAACTTACTCATTTTATATTGCGCCACTTTCTATATCACATTTTTCAATAAGTAATGCGTTACATTACTATAAAAAAAATAGTGACAACTGCAAATTCGCTTCTTATAGCGAACTACTTCCAATCCCTAGTTAAGGTATATACAATTTTTTTCTAAAATTTAAACGAAATTTAATAAAACTTTAAATTGGTACGTAAGCGCCTCAAACTATGATACATCATACAGCAACATAACGCGATGTTAAACTTTTGTAATATAACAGAATAATCAAAATAGTCAAATCATGACGCATCATGATCCCAGAGCAGGCAGACTCATATAAATTGTAGTCTACTCGCACAGTTATTGTAGGTCATACAACGAGTACTCATTCTGTTAAGAAGATTGCTGATGACAGTTTGTGGCAGAAAAAGGTCACTCATCTAACAGGGTGGAATTTAAGTCCCGTTGGGGACTGGGAGAGGATAAACGCCATGCCATGGCTATCTAGAATATCCGAAACATGTTAAATGGTTATCATTACATTTAACGTTTAATAATTTATTTCTGAAAAATTCTGTTTATTTTCTTATGAAACTATTTATTAATTCTGGGAGTCTGACCTCCAGAACTCTCCGTTTTCTCATTGATTTGATAATCGCAGCACTTTAGAATTCAATTACCTAAAACTTTTTCTAAAATAATTAAAATATTTGTTTTATGATAACAGCATAATTAATTAGCTTCAACGGTTAATTAACCTCATAAGTATTTTATTAATTATTGACAATCTTAACAGTTCAGTTTATTGGAAAATAGCTATACTTGAGCCGTCCCATATTTTTTTATTGATACACCACTGTCTGAATACTTTATTATTTATTTACGCCTTGAAAGCACGTATTTTCTGCCATTGAGTTCAGAATATTTGCCATCGAAAAGCGTCCTGCTCGTTAGTCCCTTTCATTTTAGGGTTAACATTTCAGCCAAACCAAATTCTGAGTTAAGATTCGGTTGGCTCCAACCGAAAGAAATTACCCGTGTGACTTGGAAGAGGAAGGAAAAAAGTAGGATGCCTGCATAAAAGAGCTCTGCATACGCACAGAGTATCCTCAGATTGAAATTTTTGTACAATCTAATGCAACCCATGTTCCAGAGTTAATCAATACTAGCTTGGATGAGTTCGATTAGACCAGTGAGACAAGTCTACAACATTATCTTCGCAATAATGGTAGACTCTCTAAAACGCTTGGCGCACCACTTTCTTATAGAGGCACCCTCAGTGACATTTTACTGTCGTATTCATCATCTATCTCAGATGACAGCTAAACGCGAGAATCTCGGTCGAACACCCAAATGATTTTCAGCATTAACCTGACTGGATGTGATCGTGGCCGAAGTCCAATCTGGTTAAGGTTGAATATGGTTGTTATTAACAGAAAAAAAAACAGTGCACATAGTAATAGTATTGTCAACTTAGCCCTTCCGGAATTAAATCGTAGTTCACTTCTTTTTGTCTCGCTTAGCCCTGGAAAAGTTCTGTTAGCCCCTAATTACAGATCCAGCCCATTTTATTATTACATTTTTTGGAACATTTACTAAGCAGCGCTGGAAAACGGGCTAAGATGAAGTTAAACTAGTACCCTTTCAGCCCATTTTGAGTCGCCATGTTTTCTCCTTTTCTTCCCTGATGAGTTGGCAACACTGAGTACATTATAAACAAGGAAAATATCACTCTCGCAAAATTATTGCGGCCTTTTTATATACAAGACTAAATTTTGTATGTAAGGCTGAATACTGTACATATGACTAAATTCAATCATGTGTCAAAGCCAACGTTTGAAAATTGATTAAACAGTAGATCGCAACACGAAGTTGTACAACTCAATGTATTTTGCCGTAGTAATCAGAAACTAGGAATAAGATAAGATAATTATGCTTTTTAAGTGCCAGTCTCCTCCACCCCAAAAAACTGGCCTGTTCCTCACCTCTGACAAGATAATTATGGTTTTTAAATGCCAGTCTCCTCCGCCCCAAAAAACTGGCCCATTCCTCTCCTCTGACCTACTCTTCGAAGAAGAGAAATGGCCTTTTTTAACCTTCACCTGCGGAAACTGACCTGTGAACTTACAGCCAGTCGCACTTTCTGATGGTAAAAAGATGTCATAAAACCTGCCATTATGTTCCAAGAAAAAATAATAAATGAAATGAATCTCTCTCCCTTTTTTGTGTGGGGTGTGTGTTTGTGTATGTAAGTGTGTGTTAAAAAAGGAGAGAGAGCGACCTCAGAATGCTCAGCAGCGACCTCAGAATATCTCAGAAGCAGATTACCCAGACTACTTTAAATTATTGCATTACTTTTTATTAACTATTTGGACTATTATCTATTGTATTATTTTACTATTATCTATTGTATTATTTTACTATTATCTATTGTATTATTTTACTATTATCTATTGTTACTATTTATTGTAATTGTATACTATTGCACTATTGATATTATATGGAAAATTTTGATTTTAAGGCCGAAATATTTCTAAGATTTGAAAAGTAAAAATATATTAATGAGAATTTAGTCATATATACATACACAAAGGCCGGAATAATTTTTATATAAATCAAAGTGCAATGAAACTTCGATAAACTAAACTTCACTGAAGATCATCGAGTAAAACAACACCCAGAAGTTCAAAATTTATTCCATTAACGTCGGTGAAATCGGAAGAAAAACAAACGTTAAATGCGACACAAATCGCTGAATTTTTAAACTGACCGGCAAACAAAGTTTATTATTATTTTTTTAAATTTAAATCCGTTAATTAAATTACAGCAAAAACAATTAATTACATTTTTAAAACTGAAAACGCGTTTCCACTCCTGTGCCAGATTAGTTTAGAGAAGTTTCATCACAATAAATCTTAAATACTATCTTAAAACTACACTTAAATCTACACTTAGAAACTACATACTTAAAACTACATACTTAAATACTAAATAAGAAAAAGAAAATTAGATGCCACCACCTTCAGCCTTCCGACCCACTCAACCCCATTTATCCGAAATTTTTATCTTTTTTTTCCTCAAACACCTATTCGCTGATGCCCCCTGATGGGTTTCTACCGGGTTCCCAAGCCTAACGGCAAATGGGTTTTTAAGGATCTCAAGCCTTGAAAACTATCAATAACTTAAATATTACTCAACATAAATTTAAAATGCCACGCAATAAATCCTATTGACTCTTTTCTCAAATCCTTATTCGATTTAGAATTTTAAAAAACAACAGAATCCATAACAATCCCTATTACTACACCGTTTTTGCTTTATTTATTTCACTGGATTAAGAAACATCACGCCTCATTTTATTGATTCGTTTATTAATATTATTTTTTTACTTTTAAATTCCCTCCCGCTACATCCCCTTCTACACTATCGCCCTCCCCCCAAAGGTGAGCTGCATTGACTGCAATGGTCCAAACAGCTGCTCACCACCGACCGTGACCGCGCCTCATAAAAAGGCAGTAACCAACCCCCCGAAAACCCTCAAACGCGGCCTGATCGCGAATTCCCCAGAAACCGCAGAGTCGTCGGTGCATGAGTGCAAAGTGACAACTGCCTCCTGCGACCCATCCTGACATCCTACCCCCCAAAGGCAAGCTGCATTGCCTCCAATGGGCCAAAAAGCTGCTCACCCCCGACCCGGACCATCGCAAAATTCCCATGAACGGCAAAATCGTCGGTGCATTCCTGCATAGCGACGATTGCCTCCTGCAATCCCTCCTGACTAACGCCCTCCCTTGTTCCCTCCTGACATGCGCCCTCCACTGTCCCACCCTGACACCCCACTTTCCCAAAAAAAGGCCTAGGACGTACACTGGGCCCATCCCAGTGCACCACGCGTTCCCCTTGCCTAACCGGCCATTCCCCAGCCAATACCCTACGGACCATCCTAAAGTGCTCCCGTATCTGTTCCCTTATGCCCAACTCACGCGACCCAGAACCCCCCTCTCCCTCCTCAACTAAACCCCCCTTCCCCCCAGAATCTCCCACTACCCCCCAACCAGGAACCCCCCCCCTCTCCCTCCTCACCAAATCCCCCCTCTCCCTCCTGAACGTCTACACTTCCCTCCTGAGCCGAACCCATACTTCCCTCTAACATCCCATTTCCATTCCCAACTGATCCCCTGCGAGAGCCCCCCCTGCAACAACGAAAACTAAAGCACCCGCAAAAAAAACGATCCTCACCATTCCCACTCCCAGGTCCCTCCCTCTTACCAATCCCTAACTCCCCTCCCCCCACAATCCCACCTGCCTGACCGGCCTCAGATGATGACACCTTACTACCTGAACGACAACAGCGCTGGAAGAACGCCGACCTATATGAAGAAAGAAGAAATTACACTTAATATTACTCATCCAACAACAATACATACATTTACATAATCAAGAAAGTAATATTCAGACTTGAATATGTCTTTACAGAATATATATTAACAGACTTACGTAACGCGTTAAATATACCAATGATAACATTTCAATTAAACAAATTCACTAAAAAAATCTTACACAATAACAATGTGATAATATAGTATATTCAGTTACCAATATACTTTTTCAGGTATACATTTATTATGTTCAGTCAATCAATCTTATATTATACCCGTACATTTAATATGTGTATATCTGTGGATTGGAAACTTATATTAATTTATACAATTCGATTAAAACATTTCCTCATACTATTCAAGACTAATAATTACAATTATATTGCAAAATAGTGGCGGAATGGTTGGAATAGTACCGGTTCACAATCTCTTTGACTTGAGTAGCCCTTTCCGGAATAAATTTTTTTGGCATAGCCTCTTAGGTTTATCGTACCATACGTTTTATAAGATTACGGTTTTTAAAAGTAATATTACTTAGTAGAGCTGCAAAGAGGGATAGTTAGTAAGGGTTAAAGAGTTAAAGTATCATATCTAAATAAATTTGTGATGTCATGCGATGTAATTACAATTTTGTACTTCTGTGTTATATCGGATCTCACAATTACGATTACGCCAAGGTTGCAGTCAGTTTCGCAAAGGTCATAGCGCAAACGTAACATGCACGTGTAATAAAGACTTAAAAATAAATACCACAGCATTAAATATTATAATATTTTATGTTAATAAGATTGCATTACAATGATTGCATAACAAATTACCGATGTTTGAAAACAATATTTTTACAATGTTTCAGAATAATAAATCCTTTTCAGCATTCAGTGTAGACTGTTGATCCATTTCCTACATTTAAGCAAATTTTTACCATGAATGTACCAGCATCTCTTTTTGAGATTTGAACAAGAAAGCATTCGCTATTTTCGCGGCATAGGCCTTCAGAAATCTGATGCTGTGGGAGTATACTGCCGTTGTTGTTTTTTCTACGTACAAACAAACTTTTGCAGGTCTCAACTCTATATAGGCACTACCAATTCGACCATTGAATCTTTGTAGTATTGGGAAGGGATTATGTATGTTGCACTTCTATGATGTAACTATTACCAATCATTTGTCACATTTTCAGTTTTATTTAGGCTGCGATTGCGATTCCTGCCTCGCTTAAGATCAACCCAGAGCGTAAGTTCTGTCTTGCGATATAAACAAAGTGTAAACAGTATTGCAGTGTCTCGCGATCTTACGATAACATGAACGCAATCGGTACTTTCGGGTTATAGCTGCCGGCGAGGATGAATCGCCAATCAACAAAATTTATCGACAAATTATAAATCATATATGACTTTATAGTAATATATGATATATATATAACATTTCGCGTCGCATATGGCGACAGTTATAGTCATATATGGCGCATTTACGGGGTGATTCAAAACTGTAGGAACAAACTTCTAGGAGGGGTGGGGTATCTAGACGACTCAGAATCACATCGCAACGCAGGTTCGGAAATGCAATCCTAACGAGATGCAGGGGTTGTTAGGGCTCAATCGTCGTAATCGAAAATTGTCATTTAAATACAAGCTTAAAATAAGTCATGACTTTTCTGATAATGAAGTTCTCCGAAATTTTCTGCCTACGTGCCTCTTCTTACCATTTACAGTTTTGCACGTTTGAGTGCGCTATTTATCTGCGTAACGGTATTTTTCGCCAGAGCTGTAGTTGGATTCCTCAAACTTGCAAAACTTTAGATGATACATTTTCTGCCCACGTACGTGGGCAGAAAACTTCGGGGAACTTCATTATCAGGAAAGTCGTTACTTTTTTTTAGTTTATAGTCTTTCAATGTCAATTTTCGATCAAGATGATTCATCCCCTAACCCCTACCCATCTCGTTAGGATTACATTTCCGAACCTGCATTGCAATGTGATTCCGAGCCGTCTAAGTGTAATCCCCCTCCCCCCATCCCTGCTAGAAGATTTTCCTTCCATTTTTGAATCATCCTGTATATGACAAGCGTATAAGATGTATATGATGTATATAGGGCATATAAGACGTAAATAATATGTATATAATGACTTATATGGCACATAGTGTTTGGAGTATATATATATATTATATATATGCGTATATATGATGCATTATATAAGCTTTGCGATGATTTTGGCGAAATTTTAACTGAAATCTTGACATAATCGTAATTATGAGGGACGCTATAACCCTAAAGTACCAAGTTATCTTAAGATGAAGCACTTGTGTATGCGCGCGCAATCATAACACACTTAATTACGACTTCTGATTAGCTGATTGTTTTTCCTCTGCTTGAGGCATTGCAATACAAAGTTAAGCTGGATTGCAGGAACGCCACCGGTCTATGAATGTCAATTTTTCTGTCCAGCAGTACATAAACCTTAAAAGCAATTACGAATGGTATTTGCGAAGTACTAAACAAATTTTCAACACGGAAGCCTCATCTTTTTTACAACTTTTTACGTTTCTTCTCCACATAATTTCATCCTTGGAAACATACAGTTTCAAACCATGCCCATTGTTCTTGGATAAAAGCCCTCGCTATTAAAAAAATGACATTGCATACATCTCAGTACTAGGTAAATCAAAGATTGTTTCTATGTATTTAAAATTAAATACAGGTGATTTAAGAAAAAGAGTACAACATACCATTTAAATATATATATATATATATATATATATATATATATATATATATATATATATATATATATATATATATATATATATATATATATATATATGAAATATACAGGGTGATTCAGAAGTAAGTGTACAACTTCTAGATGCTGTAAAACACGAACAGCTTAAGGCACTTTCCCCAAATGCAAGCTGTAAGTTAGGTGTACTCATAAAGTTTTTTTCGCTGATGTGCGAAATGATAAAGGTGGTAGGTAGCGTGTGATGCGAATATCTGTAGAAATGACTGCCTCTGCAGTGGAGATGGCATTTTGTGTTCTTGAATTGAGCAAAACGGAATCTGTCAGCATTGTGCACAGGCATTTTCGAACACGATTTGGAAAAGAACCTCTTACCAGAAAATGCATTTACAATTGGTTTAAAAAATCTGAAACTACGGGCTGTTTGTGCAAAGTGGACAAAAATTGATTACCGGTTTGATGTGTGTCATGTGACTTTTTAAACCAATCATAAAGGGATTATCTGGTTAGAGTTTCTTTTCCAAATCGTGTTCGAAAATGCCGTTGCACAATGCTGACAGATTCCCTTTTGCTAAATTCCAGAACGCAAAATGGCTTGTCCACTGCAGACGCAGCCATTTCTATTGATATTCGCGTGACAAGTTAGCTATAGCCTATGTCACTTCACACGGCGGCGGGAAAAAATTATGAGTACACCTAACTTACTGCTTGAATTTGGGGAACGTTCCTTAACCCTTTCAGGGGCAAGCAATTGTGCTCCTGTAACGTCAAATTCACACCGGTATTTACGAAATAATTTAGTTCAAAATAAGGAAAAGTAATTTTTCAACTTTTTACGAGTCAAAGTTAAAAACGCAAAATTTAATTAAAAGTTTCTGGTACGAATTGTATTAAAATTAGGTGGTATATAATATATACCACCGCCCCTCAAAGGGTTAAACTGTTCCTGTTTTACAGCACCTGGAAGTTGTATACTTACTTATGAATTACCCTGTATTTTGGAACATCGACGATAGCATAAACACAGAGACCGATCAATGGCATGTGGGGCTCGGAGCACACATACTATTTGAGGGTTCCTATTCCAAATGAATCTCAAGTTACAAAATTAATTCATTACAAACATAACATACAGCCTACGGGCAGTTAAAATTTTACACATTGTTTTATGTTTAAAAAATTCGTTATTTTTTCTTTGTGATGCTGATTTCAGAATCGTAATGACTTAAGTTATTTTGCACAAGAATGTTTGACGTAATATTCAATTTTTAGAAATGTGACTCTTTCTTTTGAACTCACTTGCAAACACTAATGACAAATAGGTGATAACAAATGGGTGAAATAATGTTTTAATGCCAATTGTAAACAGAAACTTTCTTTAACGAGTATTTTTCAGAGACTACATAAAAAGCATTTTACTGCCACCTATAAGTTCAGAACCGAGACATGTGCCCCTTGTGCCACTCTGATAACCAGGCCCTGCATAAGCACGTACTATTTCTTTAGGACTGTAAATCACTTGACGAGATATTACAATCTAATTTGGTGATATATCTCTGTTCCTTGGCGATTCCTCCTCTTGGGTCGCTATAACAAAGAATTACCAAGTCTTCTTTTGGCCCTCCCTTCTACACTGGTACCCGAGGCACATGCCCCGCTTGCTCGCCTCTCCTGGTTTCCTCCCTGACCTATATCACATTTTATACATGCACGTATATAAATATTGAAATTGCGTTTCTGATGACTACTATATGATATTAATTGTGCAGTTAGAAAGAAAAAAAGGGTTAGTGCAATTAGTATTATCGGCGATATTGTTGGCGTGGTGTATCTGACCTGGCACGGATAATATGTGAGTGCCAAATGCATTTCGATACTGTATCGATTGTAGAATGAAATGTGATCTCATTCATTTGAAACCACATTGTTCTAAGCATCACTTATGTTTGACGCCCATTTTGACTGTAGAGCCAATTACATGTAAGATTAGCTGCAGCTGCAGACTAATATACGGTAAAAAAAATGAATCTTAAAATGTGTGAAAACAACATCAGTATGAAAAACGATGATGTAAGCAAAATATATTTCATACCCATTATGCCCATTATGGTACTTTTCCGTTATACGGATACCATGCCAAAATGTATGCTAATGCATAATGTATGAAAATGTATGTATGTATGTAAATGTATATAAATGTATTTATGTAAATGTATATATGTAAATGTATGTATTAAATGTATGTAAATGTATGTATTAAATGTATGTAAATGTATGTATTAAATGTATCTAAATGTATGTATGTATTAAATTTATCTAAATGTATGGTTGGCGACAATGGTGTCCGTATAACGGAAAAATACCCACATTATTTACACATTTAAATAAATTATCCTGTTTTAAGAAATTGCAATGACTAAGAACATTTCTGGGGAACATTTTTATTAAAGTGCTGATAACACTAAATACAGTAACCCCCCCCCCCCATTTTTTTCTCTTTCTACGTATTGTAATATAGTTAATATTATATAGTTGACATATGAAAGGCAATTTCAAAAACTATTTATAATCAACTATATAATAATAAACAGATAGCTAAAGTTATATGTATGTTATAGTCATAATATAGTAAGTGCATGGGATATAAATATATTAATTCCGACAAAAATAACATTACAATTGTAAATACTATATTTATTGCTAAAACCGCCAATCTTATGTTACGTATTTAATAAATGTATAGTACAACATTACAGTTTTGTATAGTTTGCTTTTACATTAATTACCATTTTAAACAATGTCATGTAGTTAATAATGTCAAATTAACTGTTTTGTGTCTCAAATTAACTGTTTAAACATGCTTAGCAACGATAAACAAGATTGGCAATTGGCAGCAATTTTTGGCGATCTATCTCCTGTTCCGGATAACACGCAAGTACCCAAAATAATATGCAGAATGCAGAAATACAAAATACATAATGCAGAAATTTACTAATATTGTAAGAAAAAGAAAGTGAAATCAGTATATTATAAGAACTTAAACACAACTAAATTCAGAATTTGAAGAATTTAATATTAAACCTAAAAGCCAGATGATTTGAATTACTAGACTATTTTATATGGACAACTTAAGCAAATAAAAAGAAATAATACTAATAAACAACTGAAAGAGGTGGAAATCTTTTATGTAGTATATTATAAAAGTTTAAATAAAGTTTAAAAAGCTGCTTTAAGCTAGATGAACAAATTATTGAAGTTCGAAAATAAATTGAATTCCATTGTTGGAATGTCAGCCATATTGGAATTAGGCTTTTGGAATGTCAGCCATATTGGAATTAGGCTTAACGCATTTTATATCGTAGAGCGATTTATGCAAAAATATGGAATTTGAACAGAAAGTTTTACGATAATATTTAGATATATGTCGATTCATCATTTATATAACAAGAAAATAAAAATATGAATGCATAAATTAAAATTTTTAACATGTAAAGATTTTTAAGTTGCGTTACATGTATCGCTGCAATTAAAACCCGATTTCACTTTCAGTGTTACATGAATATTAAATTTTAATAAAATAAAACATCAAAATAAATAAATTTACTCACAAATGGCGAAAAAAAGCCATGATTTTTATTAAAATTAAAACGTTTTAATTACTATAAATTGCTAACTCAAATTATGCAACCTTCAAGGTCGAGAGAATATAGCAAAAGAAAGCTAAAATGAAATCGCAGAGTAATTGTGAAATTTTAACAAGAAACCAATGAGTCATTGTTCGATTATTAGCAGTACTGAATCACTGTTGGTGTCATTGAATATGACGTCATTATAGCAAAATATTTTATATTCATGGATGAAAATACATCATTTACTTTCCGAATGACGTCATTTTCTTCACTGAAAACATTACGCTTCACATCTGTACTAATATTATAAAGGAGTAAAGATTGTTTTGTTGTTTTTTTGTTTGTTTGTTTGTTTGTTTGAAGGGATAATCTCTGGAACTACCGAACCGATTTCAAAAGTGATGGTAGCAAATTGATAGAGACAACCCCTGCTCCAACATAGGCTATATTTTATGTCGGTGCCACTAGCCCCAGGGGGGTGCAGGAGCGAAAAACGTTCTAAAATTGCGATTTTTTTCATACTGAAGGAGCTAGAAAGTTGAAATTTGGCATTGTAGTTACTTATAAGATGTAAATGGTCTCTAAGAATAAAATAAAAAAAATTCGAAATTTAAAAGGGTGAAATAAGCGAAATACGTTCTACAAACATTCTAAATTACAATTTCTATGGAATCTCTTGAACTACCGAACCGATTTCAAAACTGATGGTGGCAAATTAATGGTGACAACCCCTGCTCCAACATAGGCTATATTTTATGTCGGTGTCACTATCCCTAGGGCGGTGCAGGAGCGAAAAACGTTCTAAAATTGCGATTTTGTTTATACTGAAGGAGCTAGAAATTTGAAATTTGGCATTGTAGTTACTTATAAGATGTAAATCCTCTCTAAAAACAAAATAAAAAAAAATCGAAATTTAAAAGGGTGAAATGACCGAAAAGCGTTCTAAAAACATTCTAAATCACAATTTCTATGGAATCCCTAGAACTACCGAACCGATTTCAAACGTGATGGTGGCAAATTGATGGTGACAAACCCTGCTCCAAAATAGGCTATATTTTATGTCGGTGTCACTAACCCCAGGGGGGTGCAGGAGCGAAAATCGTTCTAAAATTGCGATCTTTTTTATACTGAAGGAGCTAGAAATTTGAAATTTGGCATTGTAGTTACTTATAAGATGTAAATGCTCTCTAAGAACAAAATAAACAAAATTCGAATTTTAAAAGGGTGAAATGAGCGAAAATCGTTCTATAAACATTCTAAATTACAATTTCTATGGAATCTCTGGAATTACAGAACCGATTTCAAAAGTGATGGTAGCAAATTGATGGTGACAACCCCTGCTCCAACATAGGCTATATTTTCTGTCGGTGCCACTAACCCCAGGGGGGTGCAGGAGCGAAAAACGTTCTAAAATTGCGATTTTGTTTATACTGATGGAGCTAGAAATTTGAAATTTGGCACTGTAGTTACTTATAAGATGTAAATGCTCTTTAAGAACAAATTTAAAAAAATCTAAATTTAAAAGTGTGAAATAAGCGAAAAGCGTTGTAAAATCATTCTAAATTACAATTTCTATGGAATCTCTGGAACTGCAGAACCGATTTCAAAAGTGATGGTGGCAAATTGGTGGTGACAATCCCTGCTCCAACATCCTCTTTAATAAACAACTATGCGTTGCTGACGACGGGGTTTTTGCTAATTGTTGCCACAGATTAATCTCGGAAAATGAAACATTTGAAGTTACTGAAAAAAAATAATAGCTCAAAAAGTATTTGTCAGAAAATTGTTAGGCAAACTGCGTTTGAAAGGTAAAAAATTGTATTTT
This sequence comes from Maratus michaelseni, assembly GCA_963931845.1. Taxonomy (NCBI): domain Eukaryota; kingdom Metazoa; phylum Arthropoda; class Arachnida; order Araneae; family Salticidae; genus Maratus; species Maratus michaelseni. Next base: position 33,884,656 of record OZ007592.1, on the reverse strand, counting down.
TATTGATATAAATTTCAAATCTAATGATTATGCCATTTTTCAAAGATTGAATTTGAAAAATTACCAAATTTCACAATGGAGTACCATAGAAAAACCTTCATGCGTAAAAAGATAATGATGAGGGCGACGTGTCCCGGCGTGTATATTGGCTATAGCACGAGTCACAAATTATAGTAGCCTTATTATTCTGTCAAAATATAAAAGTGAATTATGAAATGTCAATATTTTGTTTGATTAAAAGTTCGTTAAGAGAAATTGACCAGCGTAGCGGGCGTAGCTTGCTAGTATATTATATTATAATACGAGAAAATCTTGTCTGTGTGTGGTTATGCAAATTTTATTTCTACTTCTCTATATTCTCTTTTGTGATACAAATTATATATTATAAATATATCTTCTTATCAGATGTGGATTTTTTTTTTCATAAAAATTTTCAAAGAACATATTTACAGCGCCTAGCGGAAACTTTATGTATTATGTACAAATCTACGCTCTGGTCGCTAACGCTCATGAACCCCCGTGAATTGCAACGCAATTCACATTGGAAACGCTACGCGGTCCCAGCTGGCTTCGCTGGCTCGCCGCTTTTTGCAGTAGCTCTAGGCAGAATGATTATTATAAATCATTTTAACTATTATAAATCATTTTAACATATGAAATTTGCAATTTTTTTTTAAGTAAAAAAAAGCTATTGAAAACTTTGTTCAAAATAGAATTAAAAATGCATTTCGTTGGTGCTACCAATGGGCATATAACATTTCAGAATTTTGAAATTTAAATTAATTAACTGAAAAAATTACCTTGGGAACACAATTAATTAAAAACTTCGTTCATTGGGCCTATAATAATCTTCAGTATGTTTTTAATTTATTTTTTTAAACTCTTAGAAAAACACTACGTGATAGCAAGATAGTTCAATATAAATCAACAATTATCGTCTAAGTTAGTTCGACGTGAAACATAGAATATCTCTCAGACGCTTGGCGAGTTAAGAAAACGTAAACAATGCGTTTTCTGCTGTGTTTAAAAGAAACTCTTAATCAAACAGCTGTTTTAATGAATGCGTCGCCCGACCGTAAAACGAATCAATTACCTTTGTTATTCATACATCGGCCGAAAGATCGTGCTGTATTTAAAAATAGCTCCTGCACGAATTTGGATTTGCTGAATTAAAACTAAAATCCAGGGAATATGATGCCATATTGACAAAATCGCATACTAAAACATTTTAGCTTTATATCGACTCTAAATATCATGACGTGATTGAGAGTTCTTATCGAACTGTTCCTATGCATTTCCTGGCTGTAGCTACTCTTTTCCTGCACGTAAATCCTTCATACAATGGAAAACCTACTCAGAAATCGGTTGTTTCTTTGAAACAATACTACCGTGTGCCATCACACTTTTGGAGTTTATATGCGAATGCGCCCTTTCTGTCAAATCTGACATCATTGAGTCATTCATCCCTGCCTAGATTAGAGCGTCATTTAAGACGTTGTGTTAAAATTCCTGTTTCATTAAATATGTATTATAATTAATTGGAAATTATATAATTCTCAGAAATATTTTATTTTTTGTCATGCCAAGGATCTTTAAATAAATAGCAAGAGTTCAGTCTATGTAGATGCAGGGATAAGCGTCCGTAAATATGTCATCACTGAAAAAATTATAGTAAAATATATCCATGGATGAAAATAAGTCTTTTGTTTCTCGAATAACATCATTTTCATCATCGGTAACATTCCTCTTTCCATATTACGAACTATGATAAATTATTTACTGTTATTCTATTTACAGGTATTACTTAATATTTATTCTCAATAAATAATCTGTGTTTTGCTCTCTCGCGTTTACTGCATAATTAAACGAAATCATTTTAATATGATTATATTTTATGATAACCATTGAATTTTTTCTTTTAAATACGACGCAAATTTCAATGGTGAAATCACGCTTCTGATTGGTGGAATGTAATAAATCAAATTAATTTTATGTTACTAAGGTTGTTGCCACACGGCAAGCTACAAATTCTGCCTTATTTTCGCGCTACGTAAAAGAAATATATATATACATGTTTTTACCTTAACCTAAAACACGTTTAATGTTATTGTGAATGTTAAATATCCCCAGTTTTTTATCTAACTTTATTAAAACACCTTTTCGCTATATTTCAGCACATATTTAGCACAAATAAATGCATATTTTATTTATTTGTTTAACAAAATGCTTCTTTTATATTTAATAGATAATGATCTGCATGGTTTAAATTCCCTATTACTTTATTTTATTTCAATAACTCAATTAAATTGGTTTTTATTATAATTTACGTTTAATTATTAGAAACAAAAAGTGGTATTTTATAACTTGAATTCTTACATGATTAATTTTTATATAATTTCTTACAATTACAATCGAGTTCATTTATAACAAATATTCTTTTTCCAAGCCCTGCTGTTGAAGCCCTTGCTATGTGAAATATTTTAATGATATATTATTTATTTACATTTTAGTTTATGCATTCTTTCATGATAGTTTTCAGAAAGTAGTGATAGTTTTCACTTTCATTATCCATTAGTTCAAAATTTTATACTGTAAATATTTTTTGCTGAAATAGAATGAGAAAATAAGAGGCAAACTGTCAAGTCCTATAAGCACAGAAATTTTAATTGTTGTCTACACTTTAAATCATAAGTGAATAATTTATTTACTCAAAGAAAGTTGTAAAGACTCTTATACATGTAAATTATAGGTAAATCATAGTCGTTCTGATTAAACGTACATTTTAAATAAAAGGCTTTTTGTGCTAGATAAAATATTTTCTAAATTTTGAATAATTAAGCTTGCAAACAATTTTATTTACTTCTTTTTAATTGCTAAACGGTGTTAAATAAAAATATTATAAATAGTAACATAGGTTTTATTAGACTGTTGGCATATGTTTCAGCCCAATCTGAGCCATTATCAAAACAAACAAAATTATTCTATAAATGCACGGTCTATGAAGTTATTTGAAACGCAATCATTTAAGTTTTCACGTACTTTTAAAAATTGCGCACGTCATTTCTTTTTACTTGGATGTTAATTTCCACGTTTGTAACCATGGAGTAACTCAAGCCACAATTTTGTTAAATTAAATGATGCTGCATCGTTACATGGTAGTAAACATCCAAGTAATAAGTAAACATAAAGTGCGTAATTTTTAAGAAGTTCATAAAAATTTAAATGATTGCGTTTCAAATAAATTCATATAGACCGTGAATTTATAGAATATTTTTGTTCATTTTGATTATAGCCAAGATTGAGCTGAAACATATGCCAACAGTCTAATAAAATCCATTTTACTGTTTATAGTATTTTTATTTTACACCTTATAGGAATTAAAAAGTAGTATATGATTCAAGGTTCTATGATTTGATATATTTAACAATTTTATTAGTACAAAAATGATGCTTTTTATTTAATGAGTAATTTAATTACGATTAAATGTTTGGTTACTAACTATATTAATGCTTGATTTTAATACTTTTCTATATTATATGAAAATTTGAGAAAACATGTGATTTTAACCAATGATATTAAAAAAAAATCTCATTAAAAAACAATTTGAATTACTGATTAATCACTTACATATGGTTATTTATTTCAACAAAAGAAATATTAAGTTTATTAAACTTCATTAAATTATTGAAATACTTGACATTTGTAATACCTTTATATGAAACTAACTGAAATCTTTATTATTCAATGAAAAGAAAAACGAAAAATTATATTTTTACCCACATATCTTCGATCGGACATCACTCTGTATTTTCTGTTTTGATACAATCAAAGTTGTTTCTTGTTAAGCATTTTTTAAAGAAAAAAAATCCTTAACAACGACAACAACATTGGGGGGAATCATTTCCTCTAACGTATATCTACGTTACATATGGTTATTTATTTCAACAAAAGAAATATTAAGTTTATTAAACTTCATTAAATTATTGAAATACTTGACATTTGTAATACCTTTATATGAAACTAACTGAAATCTTTATTATTCAATGAAAAGAAAAACGAAAAATTATATTTTTACCCACATATCTTCGATCGGACATCACTCTGTATTTTCTGTTTTGATATAATCAAAGTTGTTTCTTGTTAAGCATTTTTTAAAGAAAAAAAATCCTTAACAACGACAACAACATTGGGGGGAATCATTTCCTCTAACGTATATCTACGTTAACACCAATATGATTTTTTTCGGATGGAGATTTTTCCTGGAATTTGTCTAAAGCGGACTCCCAAACAGTTTTTTTATTGTTTGTTAAATTTTAAAATCCAGGTAAACTATACATTCATAAGACAGCCATTTTTTTCCAGAAAATGTTTCTGTCTGTTCCAAAGATTCAATACCCTCGTTGATTGTTTTATACATAATCTTTATTCAGGAGATTCCGCCAGTATTTCCCGCCTTGCCAGGTGTTATTCCTTTTTTATGTCCTTATAACTTCACGTAATTAGGAAGTTAACTTCATAATATTTTTATAACTATGGATCCTAATTAAAATTTCAAATTTTAACAATAATTTTTTATGCATTTCTATTTTATTCAATTACTTTCAAAATGAATTCAAATTTAACTGCAAAGAAACCTTTCTTTTTCGTAATTGTATTTCGTTTTCATATAAGCTCGGTTTTTCACGTTTTTCTATGTACTTTTGCTTATATCCCTCCTCTCTCCATTGCTACCAGTTAGGTGAAATTCTAAGCCTGTTCTTGCACTATCCATTATGCACCGAGGCTGTGTGGCGATGGCCATAGGCACATTGAATTCAAACACCTTCGTAATCTAATATTTAAATTTCCGGTTACACCGAGAATTACTTTTATTTTTCTAAATTTATGAAGAAACCTTTCGCACATTTTCTGTCTTAAATCTATGAAGACTTAAAAAAAAATGTATACATATATTTATTTCTACAGAAAAACTGTAAGCTGTCCAAAAAATTTGTTTTCCTAAAAGATTTTAAATCAAACGAAAGCTGTAATTTATTACACCATCGTACTTATTCAAATTGTTTAATTAGCATATATTTATTTTTTTACATTTGTTAAAATTAAAGTTGCCTTTGCTAGAAAGCATTTAATATGATTATTTTTTAATGGTCTTTAATAGTATGAGCCATTGTTCATACGATGCAGTTCATTTTGTGCAATAAAAGAAGATAACCACTCTTTTCTTCGATTAAAAAAAAAAACCATACATTGTCAGTACGTGTGTGCCGTAATCTAAAGGCAACATTACTCTTTATTGTGAAAATCGCCTAAATTGTTTGATCTTTAGAATGTAAACGAGTACGTTAACACCAATACTCGTAAAAAAACATCACCCTCCTTTTAGTATCACTGTTGTCGTGTATTATTAAAACAAAACTACTGTCATTTTTTATAACTGAACGTTATTCATTATCAAAATAATATTTTTTAACGAATTTGTGTGGTAACAGTTAAAGAAATTTAATTCAAATACATGTTTTCAAAAATGCTTATTTAATAATTAAACTATTTTGTTACATTTTTCAGTAATCAGTCCAATTAACATTGAATATATATATTTTTTCCGAAATCACAACTTTTTCATTGAACTGATGTATGTTTAACCTGCTCTTCTACAATAGGGATAACTTCCACCCATTTTGCACTGGCGATTTCTAAATTCTTCTGCTGCAGCAACGTCACTTTTTAGTAAATTTTCGTAGACTGCGAGAACGAAATTCATTGTGCTCTCATCAAGCTCCGCTTCATTGGATGGACTAAATAGAAAACAAAAATTATTAAAATGAGAAAAGAAAATGCTGGCGCTGTATAAAATTAAGCTGAGCGACATAAATTATTATAAATACTTATTTAATGCCTTCCAGATAATAATAAAGATTAATAATTACTAATTTTGAAACAAGCATAAAGCATACTTCAATTGTTAAAACCAATTTTGTCTTGCAGCATTTCAAAAACTCGGCTCTTTATACTTGCACTGCGCCTGTAAAATTTGGCCTTCATTTCAAAATTAGACTTATATGCGGTAGAACATGCTGCCATTAACACCACCCCTTTTTTCGGCGCTTTTTTAATTATATAAATACGTAACACAGTCGTCGTCTGGTCCGTCCGTCCGCATATAATAGCGCAAAAACTACCCAACCAATTAGTTTGAATGTTAATATATATAATCGTTGTAGGATTTTGTCGAGTCATTTAAAATTTTGTGAAAATCGGATCAAAACTTAAAAATATATTAATAAAAATATTTATTAAGTTATTTGAATCTTTTAAAAATCGGTACTTCCTTGTTATAGCAGCTTCCGAGGATTAATCGTCAAACGACCGAGATGTATCGCCAAGTTATATGACATGTATGACGTTATAGTCTTATATGACGTTTATGACATTCTATATCCTCAAGGACGAAGCGGTGTCACATTCTTCATTCTATTAAATCCTATCATACGTTATTAATCCAATGATATCCCATAATAGGTCATGATTCTAGGCTTAGATGTTGATTACGTCCTATTTAAGATGGAGTCTATTATTTGATTATTGAATTTATTTGTATTACTGAATTTATAATCCGAATTTGTGTACTAAAATTGCTTAATTATAGCAATCCTATAATCTACTGACAGTTTTTTGGCTAGATGTTTCCTGAGAAATAGATATTAAATGGAAAGAGAGACTAAATATGGATTTCAAGTTCTGAAATTTTAAAAGCTAGGCTTAAGTGTTCCATTATAATTTTCAGTAAATATAAACAAAAGATAAAATATTGCCAACTTCAACTGTACTTATTTTATTACGGAAATGAATAATATCATAATAACAGAATATATAATTCATTTTGAACTGTAAGCGGTCCCGTAGTTGCTTAACATGCAGGGAAAAACTTCTACCGCTAATCTTGAATAGAAAATTAATCCTTATTTGAATGCCTTATTCATGCAGAATTTCTGTCATAATTAATGTAAAAATATCTATCCTTTGTTACTGGTGGACGTTTGCGCCGGTGGCGACGGTAGTCAGGCGCTGCGATTTTGCCGTATTGTGAAAAGATAAACAATCCCCATGTCAATGATTTGATGAATGTGAAAAATATTTGATTACAACCGAGGACATTTCCACCTGTTCAAAACGATTAGAAAATTTTTCCCTAATTATGACAGCATTTTAGCATGGCGTTTAAATAACACAAAAATTTCTATTGAAAATTACTGGTGGAATTTTTCCCCGGCGGTAATCAGGCACTGTCGATCCAACGTAAACAAACAACAGCCAGCATCTTGTGACTACATCCTCAGTTATTTTACTCGTAACTGGTAGACATTACACAATACATCTCCTTATCTTTATCTATAGCTGTCTTATCGGAAATATCTTTCGTAAAGTGTTTATCTTCAAATGACTAAGATCAACATTAGGCAAATAGAAATAAATCATGCCACAACCTTTTGTGCTAAGAAATCTTGAAAGTGGTTTAAACCCTAAAAATATCAATTTCAAACACTGCGCATTTTATTCGAAATCTACGGCACTTATTATCTATAATCAATCCTCAAGGTGCGATAGTTCTTAGATTTTTTTACGAGGCAGTTTACCCATGGCAGTTATCTCTGTGCTAAATATGATGGTCATCGGTTGGATAGTTTAAAAACAGTCATATTACAGGAAAAAAATTGGGTAAACGACAAGAAATTTTCTCACTCATAATATCAGAATTCAAGTTAATATCCAACATTCCATTTACTACTTTTGAATATAAATTATCCTATGCAGTCCATAGTTAGTTTCCTGGAACAATTTATTATATTTAAATTATGTACAGGATGTCACAAAAATTTGAAATATTCATTTTTTATCTATTGGAGGTATGTAGGCAACGTAAATTGCAAAAGTGTTAGAAATAAGACAGGCATTATGACGATGTTGGTGAAAAAAATCCTGCTATTAAATTACATTTATAACGCTTTCCAACAAAACTGAAACGTGGCTATGCATGCGGTTTGTCTGTCTGCCGTCTTTCGCCAGCCGTTTGTCCTTGCTCTTACTCTAGTAACTATACTATGATTAACATGTAAATTATATATACAATTGAGGTTGACAATGGCATGTTCCCTATTGGACTGGTGTGGGAAACAATTATCATTCGTTTGCAGGGACACCCGAAAAAATCTAGTTATACTAAGTGGTCAATGGTGCAAAAACATTTGCGTTTTATTTTAACGATGTCACACTATTTTTTAAACATAAGAAAATTTATGTGCATTTTCACGGTGCACTAGAACATGCTTTCTGTGGAATATGAAATGCAAAGCATTTATCATTCATCTGCAGAGTCATACACAAAACAAAATTCGTTTTTATAATAGTCTACAGGGAAAAAAATGTTTGAACATATTTTAATGAAGTTGCACCATTTCCATAATAAAAATATATATATATACATTATTGAGGCACGCTACAAGTTCGAGCTACAGATCTAGGCGCGCTGCAAGATAACATATTTTGTTTATTTACGAGGTCACACAAATATTTTGATTACAGTAGTGTCTATGAGCGATAACTGCAGGAAGTGTGTTTTAGTTGGGGTATGCTGTTTTAAGTTTGATTAAATTTTCTTACTACAAAGTGTATATAAATTCTACAGATTATATACAGGGCTACACATAACAATTTGTAAACATTGATTTGTACGAGCGGGAATTCCTTTATGCTGTTTTTAAATTGAGTTATCTTTTTTTTCATCTGAACTATATTTAGTATAATAAAACATGGTTTCAAGAATATAAATCAATTTATATACGGGTGTTACGCAAAGAAGTGGATACATTTCTGTTTACTGATGGTGATTTCTAAAAATATGATTTCATTAGTGTTATGTGTTTTTCCTTAAATAATGTTTTTTTTTTTTTTCTAATGCACTATATTTAAATTTTTCTTACACAATATAGGGTAGATGTGCTATTAATGGACACTCTTAAGGAATTTCTTTAAAAATTGTTTTTTAGTTAATAGTTATATTTATTATATTCCAGTTTTTTCAATATTATATTAATCTATCAACAATATTTAACTATTCTCATAGTCTCATTTCCCAATATGAATCAAAATTTAATTGTAAGTAACAGAAATATATCAAAACACCAAAATGCCAGTTATGGACACCTTTTGTTTCAGTAGTGGACACCCTCTGTTCCAGTAATGGACACCCCATAAAAAGTAATAAATATAATTATTTTTATGACTGTATTTAGAATCAGAATTTAATGAAAGCATACTAATAAAACAAAGTAGTTTTTTTTAAATAAATTTAACAATTAGGATACCAGTAATTAATAAAATATTTGTGATAATCATTCACTGTTTGCATCAATTATTGTAAATATCAGAAAATTGATATTTTAATTATTATAGATGGATAGTTTAAAATACTAAATATCAGACAATTACAGCTATCAAATGATTGACAGTGGGGTATTTAAAAGGTAATAATTAGAAAAAAAAGTTTTGGAGTACTGGTGTATAGTTTTGTCTCACTTTTTGTAACAATTAAATTTCTAGAGACTACTTCATATATTACTTGAAATAATTAATATTACAAATATGAAACAAATTATACTGTGAGTTGGATATTTTAAATACTAAATAAAATTATTTCAAAATAAAACTGTAGAACTGATGCTTGAGGCCATTGATCTGCAGATTTACTTGTTTCATGATTACTATAACTTTCATTAATATTACAATTTTTTTCTGTAAGAGATGAATAAGCAAACATTTAAGACCGAAAATAGATTTTTAACAATAAATGTAACTTAATTGTTTTTATTTAAATGGGGAGGGATTAAGGCCTTTGACTGTGCCATTAAACAATATTTTCTGCTTCCTGACTGGTTTGATTGCCAGATTATAAAATATGCAAAGCAGAGTTACATACATTAAAAAAAATATTGAAATTTTATTAACCACATAAAATAACTTAAAATAAACTATTTATAAAAGTTTTGGTGTTATTTCATTTTGGTAAGTGTAATTTAAAAATTAAATTTGATTATTTAGGTTTTCAGTTAAGTCAAAATATTTTATGCACTATAAACATTACTGAAATTGTATTTTTTGCAATGTCTACGTGGGGTGTCCATTACTGGAAAATGACTAATTAAGCATCCCAGTAAAGGACACCCCTCTTAAAACCTTAAAAATAAATTAAATCTTATAAATGGCTATTAGTATGTAAAATTCAAAGTTTTCTATTACTACCAAAACAAAAAGCTTCAAATTTTGCAAGAAAATAAAGAATAAATAAATTTATGAAATGAAGCCAGCTCATGGCATGTTCATTAAGATTTTCACTGAAAAACATTGGAACTTCGAAACATTATGTTCTGCTTCCTGATTGGTTTGATTTAAAGTGTCAACAATAACCCAGATTATAAAACATAAAAGGGGAAGCTATGAAAAAAATAATAAAAGATATATTTTTATTGGTTATTTTTTTATAAACCAAAAACATTGAAGGGTGTCCATTACTGGCACATCTACCTTAGTTTGATGTTAAAAATAAACTTGTTTTTAAGATAAATATATGTTGTTTCATTTTAAAATTGTATAATGTTTTCTTTTTTAAGTTAAATATTTTGAAAATTCATGAAATGCATTAAAAATTAATTTACAGGTTCAGAGATTATATCTGTCTTTAGATTGGGCCAAAATTCGTTTATAATTCCAAACACAGAAAAAAGCATAGATAAAATCTGAAAAAAATATGCAACCTGTTTAACTTTATTTTTAAACAGAAATTTTGTTAAAATATACACAAATTTAGGTTCAGTAATATAATAAATTCAAAAAGATTGCAGGTAGAAACATTAATAAATTTTATGAAATTATTGTGCACATTTTAAACAAAGTACGTTTTTAACTTTTTGAGATAGAGCACTGTAAAGTATCTTTTTAATCACTGCTTACAGTGAGAACAGCATATATATTTTTTAGCCAAAACTCGTGTAAATATCGGGATTTTTTAATACAGGTTATCTTAAAATGATCAAACAATGTTTTTTTTTTCGTGTTTTTTTTTTCGAAAATGTTAATTTTTTGAAGATTAAAATTTAATTCCTTTTAAAAAGTAGGCATACTTCAAATATACAAACAGAGTAATATTTTTCATATACAGTCGAACCTCGTTAACGCGAAAACTCAAGGGGAAACTTTTTTTTGTTCATTTTAAAATTAGTTCGTGTTATCCGAACTTAAACACATTACATACAACTGGACGGGACAGTCGGAAACAGTTCGCGCTAAAAGTAATTCGCGTTAAGCGGGTTCATGTTAACGAGGTTTGACTGTATGAGTAAATGTACACTTTAAAATATTATAATCCTTGCAATATAGGTTTAACTTTTTTTTTCAGATTGTCGGGTGATTTTTAATAGGACAGAAAAAGTATTTTATACACTTACATTCTGTTGCTCTCAATATATGCATCAAATTATAAGAGTAATAATAATAATAATAATTATTATTATTATTATTTTACACTCCCATTTATGGATTTTATTTGGTACAAAAAGTTACATAAACAACTTTAAAAGTCAGAAGCATGAAAAAAATAATACTTTTAAACAGTTTGTAATGTTTACTAATTTTAGATTGTAGACATTAAAAGCTTGTAGCCCTAAGGGAAAAAACAGAATTGTGAAAATATTTTCCATCAATTATTGATTTAAAATATTTTTAATTATATTAAATTACGTACATTTTTTTTTGTTATCCAGCTGTTTTGTCTGGGGAATCGTAAGAAGATAATAATCCAAGAATCAAGAACAATTAATTAATAAATACAGCTAAAAGGCGACCGAGTGACAATGAAGGAAATATATAAAACACCTTGCAAAGCCAACCCAGGAACCATTTGACTAATTATTGCATGAAATTAGGCTAAAATTATATTATAAAATATTTTCGCTAGCCAAAAGAACGTACGTCTAACGGCTTGTAGTTGAAGAATAAAATGACAGGTTTTTGTCAGTGTCCAATATGGCAGGTGATTTATTCATTGTTTGTCTTCCGCAGATGATTAGATTTTTGCCTCACTTCCGGAATACATTTCCAGCAAAGTTTTCATTTCCTAAGAAATCTCAATAAGTACATCTTTCAATAATATAATTTTTAACTCAAGGCCGCTGTAAGCATCGGTGCAGGGAGCCAAGATGGCGGAGCTTGAAAGATAATTACAGAGGTGTTACCACGCAAACAAAGCTTAATCCATGAATTTAGGAAACTATATGCAAAAGAAACTTGTTTTTCTCAGGAATCTGATAGAAACCTATCAAAACACGGAACGTTCCTGAAAATAATTAGTGACGATACAGAATTTTTTTACAGTGAAGTTATAGTGCAGTTATTAGCCGCTCACAATTTTCCACGTTATAATGATTTACAATAATTCACAAAAAAGAGAAAAAAACAATTGTTTTATAAGTTTATACTTTGCATTTTTTGGGTGACCATTCGAGTTATCTGTACGTTGAGCACATTTTATATCTGTTTTATCTTGGGAATTTTACAAAAGCTTTCCTAACTTTAAACTTCATAACTTTCTAAACATAATATTTTTTGTTCCTCTGATTTATCATCTTCTTAAAATATAATAAGTGTTTTAAATCAATAATTTCCCATAAATGAGGATGTCCTGAAATTTCGAGGGCTTTTGGTCACCTCAGAGATCTTTCTCTTTTATTACACTATTAAACGCTTGTTTAGTGTACAGAAAATCCTCTCAGTGAAAAACAAATGTGAAACACGGAACATACAAAAATAACGTTAAAGAAATATACTTACTTCACAAGATTGTCCTCTTCAACTTGTAACCCTTTTAAAAGCAATAAAAAGAAAAATTAGATATGAAAAACAACTTATAAAAAGAATTGAAGAAGTGACGTTCAGTATTAAAACTTTAAGCAACAAAAGTAACAATTTTACATAATATCATTCTGTTTTTCTGTTGTCTTTTTGTAAATTTTGCAAATAAATCGGCAAGCGATTAAAATGGTGACCAGAAATTGGAAATAGGCACTGTAACAGACAAATGTAAAGACAAATGTTTCTTACTCAAGGAAAATAAAATATAACCGTTAACGAAAGTATGCAATAACCACTTTCGAGTTACCCACGATACCGAAGAGTGATTTTTAACTTTAGAAACCTCAGAAACCTACTTAATTTCTCGATTTAAATAAGCATTTAAAAAGATACATTTCCTTTTGTTGTCGCTGATTTTCGAAAACGTTTTCGAATTGCTTTTATAGTGTGTTAATCAGCTTTATAAACCCGGAATATAGATTTTTTGAATTCTATCAATTCTCAGGTAAACATTTTCGTGTTCAACAAACATGTTTTAAATACAAACATAATGTTTTAAACAACGCTAGATTTGAAAAAAAATATTTTTAGTTTCTTTAAATTACGTCTTTGAGCCAATTAGCCCAATTTTCAGCCCCGTGGGATGGTTTAGGGTCGGATTAGCTCTTTTTAACACTTTCCAACCTAGTTGAAAAGTGTTTATGACTTCGGTTTGTCTGGCCGTATGGCCGTCTGGCCGTCTGCCGTCTGCCGTCTGGCCGTCTGTCCGTGCTCTAACTCCCGCAAATATGCTCGGATTGCTCTGCAATTGTTATATGTTATAGTCGTTATCTATAGCATGTTCCCTATTTCAACGGAAGTGTGTAGCACTTTTACTTTTTTTACAGGGACACTCAAAAGAATTCCATTACATTGCGGTCTATGGGGAAAAATCACTTGAGGTTTATTTAAATAATGTTTCACTATTTTAAACGCATTGAAATTTATATATATCACTAAGGTGCATTAGAAGAAGCTTAATATGGAATAGTGTGTGCATAGCACTTATAGTTACTTTACAGGGACAGTCAAAAGAATTCCGTTACATTACGTCTATGGAGAAAAATCGTCTGCGGTTTATTTAAATAATGTTTCCCTATTTTAAACGCATTGAAATTTGTATAAGGTGCATTACAAGAGGCTTACTACAGAATATTGTGTGTATAGCAGTCATCCTTCATTTACAGGGACACACAAAAGAATTCTCTACTGTCTGTTAACAATAATTCCTGGAAGTGCGTTTTAAGTTACTGAACGCGATTTTAATTTTAACTCGCTTTTTGTCTATTACGTGGTGTGTATAAATTCTGTAGATCCTATACAGGGAAGCACAAAAGTTCGCGAACACATTTCCGTATTATTTAACTCCAGACGGAGAATTTTAAACTCTGCTACGCGTTTCCTAACTGAACTAAAATTTAGCATCCTATGTAGTATATATACAAATCTATAGATCCTATACAGGGCTGATGAAAAGTATTCGGATTATTTAGATGTTATCTTTCAGCTTATTAAACGGTATGATTTGTAAAATTATTTTGGTAGCGTTGGAAAGTGTTATATAATCTATGCTTGACGCATGATTTTTCGTTCTTGTTTATTTATTTATTTCGGTCAGTGTCGAATTACGACGATTTTAATTCCTTTAGCTTGGAGTTTGCTTCGACCTATTTACAACAAAAACTATCCATATTCCACCTTTATGTCCTAAAATATGTTCACCTAGTGAAATTGCATCTGTAATGTTCTGCTGGCCAACTGGTATTGTTGTTCTCCACCTAAATTAAAGAAAGAGACAGAATAAAAAAATCTCCGTATCCTACGCCTATATTGTGAGAGTCACCATCTTTGAACTATCATCACATAAGGTATTGAAGGATCCTGAAATATGGTTGCGCTGCCTCTGAGATCACCAGGTTGATGTTGGGAACAGATTTTAAAAACATTGTCTGTATTCTATGCTTACATTCTGAAATTCATTATCCAGGAAAATTTCTTCTGTGAAGCTGTTTTAGATCAAAAGAATCAGCTCCTGCTCAAATGCCATCATTAAGGGCTTTATAGATCTTTTGTTATGGTTGTTCTCCCATGGTGGGCGTAGACAAGGATGGCAGAATTCTAATGACAAATAAATCACGCACCTGTATTCTGAAGTTCAGCGTGCTGCAAAATTTTATCTGTAAGACATTTATTGATAGTGAATGGTTTTGCCTACAGCAGGCGTGGTCGCGGAATTAAAAAAACCCCCGTATCCTGCAGTTAGATAATTTATATACAGCATATATCATGTGTTCACTTCCATACGAAGGAACTAACGAAGGAAATAAGTCACGCAGACTATTTCACACAATCAGGACAGAAATATCCCGAATCAAACTTCAAATACTTTATTCGAAAGAATTCAGCACAGTGTATTCTTCGAACGAATTCTACTGCATGTGTTCAGGCAGTTTATTAGAACTACTGTATCTCATGAGTCTGGTTCGACGCGGCACACAGAATACGTACACAGAAGAGTTATAGTTCATCACAAAATAGTCTAATTTGGTTTAGTACGTTTTGTCGACTAATTCAATAGTTCTTCCTAATACACGATATTTCTGCCTTATTGTACTAATGCTTATTTATTGCGTGTTTTCCTGACAACGATTTATTGTTAACCGTATTCTTTTGTTTAAAGTCACATTGTTGCTACTATTGCTTATATTTGCCGCAAAATAGACAACCCTATATTAAAACTTTGTGACGTGTACCTGTAGAAAAAGAAAGATAATTCATAATACGAAAACTTTTTTTTATGTAAATTTGTGCAATGCCACATTAGCAACATATTGGAATTTTATAGCAATTGGCTATTTTTTACGGACATAAATTAAACTTAAAAAAGGAAAGAAAAGAGAAAAAGAAAACAGACAAGCAGAAATTTTTGGTTTCTGGTGAAATTTGAAATAAGACACCAACCACACAAAATTAAAATTTTCAAAAATAACAACACAAACAATTATGAAAATAAAGGTATCCGTTTTAAAGTTTTACTTGTACCGAAACAGACAAAAAAAAGAAAAAAATAGGAAGAACAGAGACAGTAAGAAAGAACGTACAGACAATTTACATAACCTTCACTTTTGGAAGTTGGTATAAAATTAATGCTATAACTTTAATGAAAACGACAATTAAGCTGGTCTTTTTGAAATGTTATCAGTATCGTAAGTCTTTTCTGTCACATTCCTATTACATAAAGTTATTAAAAACACAAAAAAAATATTTTGTTAAACAAGAGTTTACAAATACTAAATTTGATTAAAAAACAATTAAAGGCCAGAAAATATATCGCCGATTCAACACCAACGGTGTCATTTCAAAGGTCGCACACTGACAATTTTATTTTTAGAAAAATGTGAAAGTTAAAGGTAAAAAGTGCCTTCAATTGTCACTATTCACCATTATAACCAAGATTCTCATTACTCATATAACTCGTTTTATGCTTTTAATTTTGAAATTTAAAGCATTTCTTCCCATATCTTAGGCAATTGAAAATTTAAATTATATGAATAATGAGTTGTCATATATGAGTTGTCATATATGATGTTGAAATAAGTCTGTATAAAAGTTTAATTAAACATTTTTAGCATTTGTGTCCTTGTGATTTAACATTCATAACACATTTGTGGAAAACTTTTTTTCATAAAACTTTGTAAATTAACTGACAAATAACAGAATATTTCTTTTTCTATATATAACAAACGAACACAAAGGAACTATATTTTAAATAACTGAAATATTTTCAACGACACATTATAAAAATTTAAGTAAAACACAAAAAAATCATAAAACTAAACACCACACCCTCTCCTAAAAATATTTAAACTCCATATCAAAAACAACAATTAAATACTCACCATTGGAATTTGCAGCGATAAGTGCTACAGTGACGAAGAAAACGCATGTGGCAAGAAAGACTTTCATGTTTGTAAGACAATCAACTGAAATGAATGTTTATAATTAAATAACTTCATTTATTAATATCTCCTTCCATTTTTATATGCATTTTTTCATTTATCTAATTGTAAAACACACATAGGAAACATTGTTGTATCTTATTTCTACATATTCTCGTTCAAATAAAATTAATCTAAACCAGTGGACCCGTGCTAACATTTCGCACTGCAGTCTAATATTTTTACCAATATCTAATGTTTTTTTAGATACAGGTTTAAAATTCTAAAGAAAAATTAAGGACTAAGAATATCTGAAAACAACATTAGTCAGGCTAGAATATCATGTCATATGTTCCATCAAAGTTACAGTAAAAACTGACCGAAGATACCAATGGCAGAAAAAAAATTAAATCGTATTTTAAGTGTATTACAGGATAACGTCATCTGTTTCGGAAAAAACAAAACATGGGATGAAGAAAAATAAATTGAGCATTTGAATTTGAATTTTACTTTTTAATCATAAATATAAAATAAACCCGTTCAGGAAAATTTCCCACTATATCTTTATTGTTTTATTTTTTTTCTCTTTTATTTATAATCAAATATTTTTATTGAGCCCGATATAATCCGATATTTTATTTTTTGGCAAGACTGATTTGTGAAAAACCTCTCATTTGATTTATGGAAACAATATTGATTTAATTTTTGAATTGACTGCAATTTTTAATCAAAACTATGTTTTAACGAAATGTACGTTTGTCAGAAGTCTGTTCAAAATACTTTTATATGGTATCTCATCCATCGTTATGCGTTTTGTATTTGCTTAGAATAGGGGATGTTGACACCAGAAATAACATATATATAATAGTGATTGACATTAAAAAAAAAAAAAAAAAAAAAAACATATGAAATAGAAAATGCGCTTGCTGTAATTCGATAAACCGTTATTTTGCAATTGGTATGTTACCGTTAACCTTTAAACGCTAGGATAGCTTCCAGTGAGTTAATATGTTTACATTTAGGTTATATTTCAGGGTTCCGCAAAGTAATCATATAAACGCAAATATGTTTATTTATGTTTGACTATTTGTTTTAATTTAACTTTACAAATTCTGAACTTAAGTCATAATTTAAAAAGATATATTTCTAACTGTCTTATTACTTTAACTAATAATTAATTTACTCCTCATTGTATTTAATTTTTGAATTCAATGTAATTCAATGTTTCGAATTTGAAGCAATCTAAAAAAATATATATTTTTTTTTTCTCATTAAAAGACAAAACTTTAGAAGGCAAAATATGGAAAATATGTAATTTAAAATATTCTTCGATTTTAATTTGGACTTTAAAATGCTCATGTACCTGATAATGTTTATATTAATTTCAAATATATAATGTAAGTTATTATTATCACCCCTAATTTGTGTACCCAAAATACCATAACTTATATGTAATATTTTTAATATGACTTAAACGATTACGTTGAACTTTTTCTTACATTTTGTGAATTTTTCCCCGCATATACGGTTTTAGAAAATAATTTATTATTATTTCCTATCACATGTATTAGAATAAATGTTTTCGAATACTCATTTTTTTTTCAAATTATGATCACTTATTTCATTAGTCGTATTCTAAAGTACGTGCGTCTAAAATTCTAAAATATTTCTATGATTATCAAAAACGTTTTGCTTTTCCATTTAAACTTGAAAACTCTCGCGTTTGAAATAGTTTCTAGATAAAATTAATTAATATATATCAGCAGTAGTTTTAGTTGAACATTTTAAATTGAAATGCAGCGAGTAGAAGGTGAGTGAAGCTTTCTATGTTTGCGCTTCAATCTGACGATGAAATTAATACGATTTCTTTATAATAGCTCGAACAATTACAATGTAACTCACCACAAAAACTAAAATCTTACAAGGAATGTCTTCATAAGCGCTTACTGCAAAATATAAGACTTATCTATATCAGACTAGAAATTCAGATATCTATACTATTATATAAAGAGGAAACGGTGACTGACTGACTGACTGACTGGGTGACTCATCAACGCCCAGCCGAAACTACTAAAGTGAGGGTCACGCAATTTGGACTGTAGATTGCTGTTATGGCCTAGGCAAGCAATAAGAAGGGATTTTTGAAAATTCCCCCCCCCCCCCCCCGAAGGGTGTTAAAGGGGGGTTCGAATGTTTTAGGTCATTTTGCCATATCTCAGCAGCAGTTATAGGTAGGAGCTTGAAATTCCAGAAAACAAATCTACTAAAAAAATGATTAAACACATGTTTCAGCGATTTTAGAAATTCCCCCCAGAAGGGGGTTAAAGGGGGGTGGTCGAATGTTTTAGGTCATTTCGCCATATCTCAGCAGCAGTTATAGGTAGGAGCTTAAAATTCGAGAAAACAAATCGACTAAAAAATGATTAAACACCTATTTCAGCGATTTTAGAAATTCCCCCCAGAAGGGGGTTAAAGGGGGGGTGGTCGAATGTTTTAGGTCATTTCGCCATATCTCAGCAGCAGTTATAGGTAGGAGCTTGAAATTCCAGAAAACGAATCGACTAAAAAAATGATTAAACACCTATTTCAGCGATTTTAGAAATTCCCCCCAGAAGGGGGTTAAAGGGGAGTGGTCGAATGTTTTAGGTCATTTCGCCATATCCCAGCTGCAGTTATAGGTAGGAGCGCGAAAATCAGGAAAATAAATCTACTAAAAAAATGATTAAACATTTATTTCAACGATTTTAGAAATTCGCCACCCGAGGTGTTAAAGAGGGAGGTGGTCGAATGTTTTAGGTCATTTCACCATATTTCAGCAGCAGTTATAGGTAGGAGCGCGAAAATCAGGAAAACAGATCTACTAAAAATGATTAAACATGTATTTCAGCAATTTCAGAAATTCCCCTCCCGGAGGAGGTTAAAGGGGGGGGGGGTCGAAGGTTTTAGGTCATTTTGCCGTATCTCAGCAGCAATTTTAGTTAAGAGCACAAAAATCAAGAAAACAACCATGATTAAACATGTATTTCGGGGATTTTAGAATTTACCCTCCCGGAGGGGGTTAAAGTGTGGTGGTCGAATGTTTTACGTCATTTCGCCATATCTCAGCAGCAGTTATAGGTAGGAGTGCGAGAATCATGAAAACAAATCTACTAAAAAATATTTAAACACATATTTCAGCGATTTTAGAAATTCAGACACTATGAGGGGTTAAAGGGGGGTGGTCGAATGTTTTAGGTCATTTTGCCATATCTCAGCAGCAGTTATAGGTAGGAGCTTGAAATTCCAGAAAAGAAATCTACTAAAAAAATGGATAAACACGCATTTCAGTGATTTTAGAAATTCCCCCCGAAGGTTTTAAACTGTGTGGTTTTGAAAATTTTAGGACATTTCGCCATATCTCAGCAGCTGTTTTACGTAGGTGCGCGAAATTCAGGAAAACAAATCTACTAAACAGATGATTAAACACGTATTTCAGTGAATTTAGAAATCCCCCCCCCCCCTCGAAGGTGGTTAAAGTGGGATTCGAAAGTTTTAGGTCATTTCGCCATATCTCAGCAACAGTTTTAGGTTGGAGCGTGAAATTCAGGAAAACGAATGCAATAAAAAAAATTACATTGTATACCCGTGCAAAGCCGGGTCGCCTAGAAGCCGTAATCACATCTACTAAAAAATGATTAAACATCCATTTCAGCGATTTTAGAAATTCCCCCCAGAAAGGGGCTAAAGGGGGTGGTCGAATGTTTTAGGTCATTTCGCCATATCTCCGCAGCAGTTATAGGTAGAAGCTTGAAATTACAGAAAACACATCTACTAAAAAAGGATTAAACACCTATTTCAGCGATTTCGGAAATTCCCCCCAGAAGGGTGTTAAAGGGGGGTAGTTGAACGTTTTAGGTCATTTTGTCATATCTCAGCAGCAGTTATAGCTAGGAGTGCGAAAATAGGGAAAATAAAGCTACTAAAAATGATTAAACACGTATTTCAGAAATTCACCCCCCCCCCTCCCGAAGGGTGTTAAAGGGGGTGATCGAATGTTTTAGGTCATTTCGCCGTATCTCAGCAGCAGGTATAGGTGGGAGTGCGAAAATCAGGAAAACAAATCCACTAAAAAATGATTAAACACCTATTTCAGCGATTTTGAAATTCCCCCCAGAAAGGGGTTAAAGGGTGGTGGTGGAATGTTTTAGGTCATTTCGCCATATCTCAGCAGCAGTTATAGGTAGGAGCGCGAAAATCAGGAAAACAAATCTACTAAAAAAATGATTAAACACGTATTTTAGAGATTTCAGAAATTCCCCCAGAAAGGGGTTAAAGGGGGGTTTCGAATGTTTTAGGTTATTTCACCGTATCTCAGCAGCAGTTAAAGGTAGGAACGCAAAAATCAGGAAAACAGATCTACTAAAAACATGATTAAACATGTATTTCGGCGATTTTAGAAATTCCCCTCCAGGAGGGGGTTAAATGGTGGTGGTCGAATGTTTTAGATGATTTCGCCATATCTCAGCAGTAGTTATAGGTAGGAGCGCGAAAATCAGGAGAACAAAATTACTAAATGATTAAACACCTATTTCAACGATTTTAGAAATTCCCCCCTGAAGGTGGTTAAAGAGGGTGGTCAAATGTTTTAGGACATTTCGCCATATCTCAGCAGCAGTTTTATGTAGGAGCGCGAAATTAACGAAAGCAAATCTGCTAAAAAAAATTGGTTAAACACGTATTTCAGCGATTTTAGAAATTTCCCCCCCCAAAGGGGGTTAAAAGGGGGATCGAATGTTTTAGATCATTTCGTCATATCTCAGCAGCAGTTTTAGTTAGAAGCACAAAAATCAGGAAAACAAATCCACTAAACAATGAATAACACACATATTTCAGCAATTTTGGAAATTCCTCCCAGAAGGTGGTTAAATGGGAGGGGGGTTGAATTTTTTAGGTCATTTCGCCATATCTCAGCTATTATGTAGGAGGACGAAATTAATTAAAACAAATCTACTAAAAAATTGGTTAAACACGTATTTCGGCGATTTTGGAAATTCCCCCCAGAAGGTGGTTAAAGGGGTATTCAAAAGTTTTGGGTCATTTCGCCGTATCTCAGCAGCAGATTTAAGTAGGAGCGTGAAATTCAGAAACACACATCTACTAAAAAATGGATAATTACGCATTTCAGTGATTTTAGAAATTCCCTTCGAAGGGTCTTAAAGGGGGCGGTTTCGAAAATTTTAGGACATATCGCAATATCTCAGCAGCTGTTCTATATATGTGCGCGAAATTCAGGAAAACAAATCTACTAAACAAATGATTAAACACGTATTTCACTGAATTTAGAAATCCCCCCCCCCCCACCCGAAGATGGTTAAAGGAGGATTCGAAAGTTTTAGGTCATTTCGCCATATCTCAGCAACAGTTTTTGGTAGGAGCGCGAAATTCAGGAAAACAAATATACTAAAAAAATTACACTGTCTACCCGTGCAAAGCCGGGACGGGCCGCTAGTATATATATAAGTCTGAGAAAGGGCTACTATATGCCCATAAAAAAAGTAATGAAGATTTTACTATTTTCGGATTCGGCTTGGTGGTACAAAGAAATGTAAAAAAAAAAAAAAAAAAAAAAAAAAAAGAAAATGTTTTGCGATCATTCCATTCCACTGGTTGAGTTAAATGTACAGAAGACAAATGACTACTGTACAAGGTGAACTAGTTTTATTAAGTTAAACTTAAATAATTGCATTTTAAATGTATATACAAATTATACATGTATAGCAATATTAAATATATTTTTAATGCATTTTTAAATTTATGTACACAGTGTTTAGAAAAATGTATACACAATTTATTCTATAATACCGGACAAATTTGACTTGTTCTTTCAGATTTAACTAACTCGATATAATGGTTCAAACCAGACTAAGCTTTGAAGGAAATTTATCCTAAAGTGTTACTGCGTTAAGTTCGACAACGTGGCAGAAGTGAATATATAGTTTGTAACAGATCTCCCTATGCAACTTACAATCTTTAGAATATGTTATATATGTTTATATATATGATTTTGAGGCAAAGGGAATTTTTCAAAATGTTTATGATTCCATTGCTCCACGTTCTTTGCAGTGCCTGGACCAGGAAGTCATAAATTTGAAAACATTCATTACATATCATTCGACTCTTTCCGAGTCATTTTCAAAAACAAAATGAGAATCTTCTCATTTTGTTTTTGAAAAAGACTCGGAAAGATTCGAGAAATGTAAAACAACCTAATAAAAGTTATTTTAATTTGTATTATGTTGTTAATTTACACCTTTAGCATTTAAAAGGAATATATATTATTACAAGGTGTTATAATTTATTATATTGTTAATTAAAGTTCCTTTCAAAAAAAAAATTAAATTTATAACAATATAAAAAATGATAGTGAAAAGTGATTGATTACAAACAGTAATCAAGTGAAATACTAAAGAGACACAAAACGGCATTTATGTGAGAATTGTATTATTACTAATGTCTGTAACTTTATCACGATATATACATTTTTATAAAGTTATTAAACATTTATTAACAAATATTTCTTCTTGGAAAAACAAATGCAAATATTAAAGTGGTTGCAAATTTTATAAAACAATAATAAATTTTATGTTTATTTATTTATATAATTTATTTGTTTAGATCCAATAGGAGTTCCTTCAATATATTCTAGTTTAACATATATTGTTTGGCTTTTATTATTACTACAAAGAATGAACATTTATTTTCATTACTGACCATTTATCTCCTTAAGTAGGGTTCGAATAATTAAATAATTATATCAATTATGAACAACACCTGACTGTACGAGACTGATTGTAGTTTCGAAATTAGAGGAATATTCAGCTGTTTTTTCTCCTAAAACAAATATTTTCCGAAACTTGCCAATAACGAAAATAAAAGAGAACATTGGGTCGGAAATATTTAAAATACATAAAGCTATTTTCCGTTTTAACATCAATTTATTTGGTCATTTAATTTGTGTTAGTTTATTATTTTGTAACAGTTTAATAAGGGATTAGAACAATTTCAATTAAATAAATTTCTGTTAATATTAACGAACTGGGGTCAATTTATTTATGTAACAACCTACTTCGAAATATTGAGTAAATTGAACAGATTTAGTTAATTTCAATTTTTTGAATTTTAATGAATTGGATCGGTTTTTTTAT
This sequence comes from Maratus michaelseni, assembly GCA_963931845.1. Taxonomy (NCBI): domain Eukaryota; kingdom Metazoa; phylum Arthropoda; class Arachnida; order Araneae; family Salticidae; genus Maratus; species Maratus michaelseni. The sequence continues at coordinate 33,860,595 of OZ007592.1, read as the reverse complement.
GTCACAGAACTTAGTGATAATAAATGAACTGAATAATTTAAATTACCTTATTTAATTGTGTAACTTGCGTTCTCTGGGGCAAAAACGAAACCTGTCACATATGCTGCCGTCAAGTGACATTAGAAACAAATTATATGTTGGATATTATAATTTACAATATTAAGCAACAGATTACAGTGTTAGATTTATTTCACCAAAAATGTGGCATGGCACTTTTTTGCCCCCCCCCCCCCCCCCCCCCCCCACCCCAATTCTTGTTAAAAAGTGTAGAGCCGGATAATGTAAAATTTTGCTTAGTTGAATAATTTATACCAGCAAATGTGAAGACTCGAGCAATGTTTTAAAATATCAGTAATTATACATTTTTATGTGTTGACATTTAAACGCTATATAGTTTAAATAAATAATCTACACATGCATAAATTTTAAAATGAATTAGGTATCGCTTAAAAAGTTTGATTTTTTTCTTTAAATTCTATTTTGTATTATTGATGCTACGAATTCAGAACCTAAATTCAGATAAGGTACGAATAATCAAATTATTAAAATAAGCGAAGTACTTTACCTGCAGACTTCTGTGTAATGTATTAAATTAATTAATAAGAACTGACTAAAACTACTCTGGCACCATATATATACTATTTTAAAATTTACGCAAATGTTAAAATTTGTCTTTTGCATTTCCAGAAGCATGTGTTTCAAAAATAGTTATGACAGAGGTTATATCATTCATTTTTGTTTAAGCAATAGTGTTGAAATAATATTTTCTTTACCTTTTGTTAAGTATATTTGAGTGACTTTTTAAAAGTTTATTCATGATTTAGTGACATTTAGTAACTATGTTTTATTTATATTTTTAAAATATATTTCTTTCAGTGTTATTGGATGTTTTTTAAACTTTTATATTAAGGAATTTGTTTCTTTTCAGTAGGATTTTCAACGAATAATATATATGACAGCTATGTATGACTAATACGCTATATTGATCTCGATTCTAATATCATTTCGCGAAAGCGAAACGAAATATTCTCATGTCTTTTTTTTGAATTTTAGAATATATATATATTTTAATTGTGAATAAAATCATATCTATAAATGTAACTTTCTTTTCATATTTTTATAAAATGATATTTGTATACTATAGCTATAGCGTGAGTGCATCAGTAATTAACCAGGCAATAGTAATTGATCTATGAAAAAGGAAAACTGCAAAAAACTAGAATTAAAGGATATATATTCTACCTGTGGCTCTCAGAAAATGTATCTAATATGTAAATAAATACGAATCAGATGTTTTTCCAACTACGTAATAAATAAATAAATAATTAACTAAAGACCGGAGACCTGGCTTTAATTGACTGGCTTCAAATCTATCAGAGACATGGCTTTAAATCTTTGGATTTAATTGCCAACGTCCTGGGTATTGAGCTACTTAAATCGACAATTGACCGACACAACTCTCTTAGACAACATTTTTGTCTATATCATCTGTTTTGTCATGTAGACAGATCAACAGAATATACCGCATATTGCCCAACTTCATTAAATGATGTATACGTTGATACACGTAATTGTATTTCATCCAATTAAACCGATTGGTGAAGATACCAGGTTGGAAAAAATGTCTATTCATATGGTATATTCACCAATCAGTTTGATGGAGTTAAAAATAGTATACCTAATGAAATACCTTTCAACACGTTACACTTGCAAATAAGGATGTGCTGAAAGTTTAGTGTTGAAAAATTTAAAATAATTGTCTTTACCTTTGGTTTTTAGTTAGTGGATTAGTACGTTCTAAAATGTCACCGGATTTTAGGACCACTAGGTGTACATATCTTTCAGCAGCAGTTTTGAATATGAACATTCATATTTTGGTTTTTACATAGAAAAAACATTCCCAATAACAGGCGCACTCTCATTTTTTTACTGCAAATAACTTAAATTCTAGAAAAGAAAAGGAGAAATAGTTTCCGAATAATAAATCCTCCTAATTTATTTAGTATTTAGGGAACTCTGCAGAAAAATATGCCAATAATTTCATTAAAAAAAAAAATCAAACTTGATTTCCACTAAATGGTCCATTTTTAGTGTATTCAACCGATATTTCATTTTTCATAGATTTTTTTTATATTAAGCAATCATGATACTTTTTTCTTAATGTTGTATTCCCCTGCCCAATCAAGAAACATCAATGAAAAAGCGACAGTTTTTCAATTTTACGAAGTATCCGAAAAATGCGGTTTAATTTGTTACATGTTGGAGATTATTAGACAATGTAAATTCCTAATGTGTTGAAAATATCAAGTTATGTTAGTACAGGAGTCATCCCTTTATATCAGCAATTGTTACTCTTTATAATTTTTTATACTATCCAATAAGACAAAACTTGTCAACTAGAAAATATTCCTTTTTGGTGCAACAAAACCAAAACAGAAATTTTCATACTTGAATGAAGGAACTAATGAAGAAAAAAAATGATTTACACCTTATTTCTTACTATTTAAAATGCTACTTCTTCTTCATCATTGAAAATAGAGACTATGTACAAACTAATGAGGCATTTTGTATATTAAATACATGTTAACAAGTGTGAAAAAATTGTATTAGAAAATTTTCAATTTAAAATTTTGTGCAGAAGTCCTTTGCGGTAGAGTTCGTGTAAAACAGACCGATACAGCTATAACTCCTGGAAAAAAAAGAAAAAATAAACAATTCACATAGGATTTTTAAAGCTTTTTTTTTTCAATTCGAATACATAACTGGTCGTTACCGAAAGTGCTTTTGACATAGGATGGAGATTTATTCAAGCATGGAATATCTAATGTTAAATGTCAACTGCATTACCGTCAACTGTATTACCGTCCGTGTTTCCTCTTTCTTGCAGTATTTTTTTACAGATATACATTCCTAATTTCATGTATGTTCAATTTTCAGTTAAATATAAATAATAGATTTGTAATGACACAGACATGTAGCTTTTCGTAATATTTTTGTTGCAGTAAAAGAATTTTTTTTTCAATTGACAAATTTGGTCCATATAGAAATATAAGACATGTAATTTTAAGAAAATTAATGGAAATACTATTTGTATAACATAATCTTATTTTTCTATTATTAAGAACACTTTTTCAGTTTACACTGTCAACTTATCTTCGTCAGTTAAAAAAATTGAAACACGTTTTCATTCATTTTGGAACACCCTGCATATGCTAAATAAAAGATTATGAACTATAATACGTGAACCAAAAATGTTTACTCAAGTGTATATATTTGTCTTTAGGTATTTGTAACTAGTTTGAGCTTGTATATGAAAGCATTAAAGAGTTAGTGTGTAATTATTGTAATAAACTTTGTAAACAGTCTTATATGTGTTATTGTTTATGTTTGAGTTATCGTAATAAATGTTTTAGACTTTGCGACAAAAATATTTTAAACTGGAAATGTATGAATGAGTAAGTTGAATTGCAGACTGAGATTCGGATCAGATAAAGTAGGTAAATATTCAATTCCAAAGCTGAAACGCTAATGTTCCGCCCGACGCACAGTGGGACGTTTTGAGGATCTAGGTGGACAAAATTATTGTGTTGAAGTTTAATTAGGTTTTGCTGGGTTTTCGAATGTATCAGTAATAAAATAACCAAACAGTGATAAATATTTGACTTATTTAATTATTTATATTATTATTATTATTATTATTATTATTATATTATTACTTATATTATTATTATTTTTTAAATTATACTATTGTATTGTCATAGAAACTACACATGTATTCAATGTTTCAGCTCAAATTATTAAAAGTGGTGAAAATTGACTTGCAAGATTTGAATTAAACACTCAGACGCACACTTCAAGTTAATATAACTTAATGATTCGCAAACTTTCGCAGGAGCTGTCTTAAGTTTTCAGTACTTTAAGAATGGCACCTTGATTTAAAAAAATGCTTATTGCTTAATAATGCTTAATACTGTATTAAAAGTCAAGATGAAGTTTGAAAACAAGATGGCGCTTATTTTCAAATAACAATAGGTTAAATCGTGTGACAAACATGTGACATATGTCCAGTAAACTCCTGCTTTCAAATAAAACAGAAAAGTCACGACTTGCTTTCGAACTTACAGAAAAATAATGCAACTGTTGAAAGTCTCTCAAATCAACTGCCTTCTTTACGGTCGTATTTAATCGACACATCGTGTTTTTTCGACAAAACTCATACGGATCTCGACAAAAGACACATTCAGCTACCAGTATACGCGGTCTTGTTAAATTCCGAGATAATCGGAAAAATGAATTTTGTCCACCTAGATCATCAGAACGCCCCACTGTGCAACGTTCGTCCATGTAAATGTTATGAAGCTTCAACAGTCACAACGAGTAAATCCTTCGGAGTACTTCGCACTACACTCTTTGAAAGTAATTGTAAGCACGTTTTACCATTAATTTTTAATTAACTTCAGATTTGTTTTATAAAGATAAACGAGAACTATTTAACGAGATATGAATTATAATTGTGTAATTGATATGATTGTACTAATTGTAATTCTGTAATTAATATGATTGTACTAAGAAAAAAATTGACTATGATGAAAATTTCGATCCAGAGTTATAACCAAGAGTCAGGGCAAAATTTTGTAAAATTATCTTATTTTCGCTGTTGTTTATGTTTGATTTAACGTTCTAAATATTTTAAAATTTGCGACTAAAATATTTTAAACGGGAATTGTTTCGATGTGTAAGTTGAATTGCAGAATGAGATTAGGGTCAGAGAAAATAGCTGGATAGTCAGTTCCAAACTGAAACGCTACCGTTTCGCTGACGTTCATCCATGTACCATTTATGAAGCTTCAACAGTCACTACGAGTAGATCATTAGGAGTACTTCGCACTACAGTTTTTCAGAGTATTTGCGAACACGTTTTACCATTAATTTTTAATTAACTCCAGATTATTTTTATAAAGCAAGCGAAATATGAGTGTGCTACGTCAAATGACTCTTCTAAATCTTTTCGAATGATACCTCTTTCAGCGCTGGGCGTTTGGTTATGTGCATAGAAAAAAGAATGTTAACATCAAAAGCAATATATTTAATTAAATAAATTTGTATTTATCCATGTCTCATTTAGTAAGTTCTAAGACGTTTTATTTTATTCTAGTTCTTATTATTTTATTTTAAGAAGGATCGCGATGATCAGTTAAAAAAAAGTATTTTCAGATGAATACTATGTTTAATATATTTAGCAGAATAATTTGAGGCTTAAAAAATATTTATATTTTTCATTATACACACACACACACACACACACACATATATATATATATACATATATATATATTAGTTATTGTATTATATTTAATTATATTATAATATAATACCAATATAATCATATCCGTAACTATGATTTATTAGTTATAAGTTATAGTTATGAGTATGGTTGTATTTGTTCTATTTAATGATAATAATATTTTAATTGCTATTATAATCATGTAGTATCGTTGTGTTCCATATAAAGAGCACACAAATGAACAACAATAATATTCAAATAGACTAGATGAATTTCAATATTAACTGTTGACTTTTATATTTAAAACAATTTATTTTACACGATAAAGTGGACAATGATTTTTTTACTTAAAATAATGTATTTTATTGATGCAGTTCCGCAGAAATTTATATTATCAATGGATGTGTCTGAACAAAAATCGCAATTTTTGTATTTTGATTTTGTATAATAACTGTCATAAGAATTCATAGCGAAATGATTTTTAAAATGTGTTTGGATTTATCTTTGCTTCCATCTGCATCTCTATCGAAATCAACCTTATACATTAATCACTAATGCGATCCTTATCTACTTATTCATGATCCTTATCTGATCGTCAGTATTGTAAAGCTAAGGTAAAGCCAGGAGAGATGGCGCGGTTGGAGAGATTGCGCACATAGAGGTTGTGGGAAGGAGTAGAGTGAGCTTGCAGCAACTCCTGGTAGTTGTACAACAGCAGTAGTGGAGTGTCTACTGGAAAGTGCACGTTGATTGTTTTGAGCGTCTAAGATAAAGCATTGCTATTTTGTTTTGATTTCCCAAAGTAAGTGCTTGAATTTTCCTAGCTATTCATCAGAATTTCTATACAATGTTAGTAGTACAAAATATTTTAAACTTAAACGATTTCTCATAAGCTACTAATCTAGACTAACAATGTGAACATCAACGGTTCGTTTTAGTAGCGGCCATGTATAAATAAAAGGCCGCGCAATCTCTCCTACCGAAATTGGAAAGTTTGCACATCTGCTACTTAGGAGAGATGGCGCATTGTTCCCATTAGTTTCCATGCTAGGGTAGATTACGCAGCTTATGGGTAAATTTGCATAAAAAAATGAAAATGGACTAATTTTAAGTTAAACGTGTTTTCAAGTAACTTAATGTTATTTTGTAATCTTATCTGGACTCGCTTTTTCTGATTCTTTAATTTTTTCCCCTTTAATTAATTTTTTTTAATCTTTTTTAAAATTATTTCCTTTTTCCGATTCTTTAATCATTAGCTTGAAATATTCACTGAATGACTGAATGCAAGAATATTTGTTCACAAAAATCTTGCAGCAATGTCATTTAAGTGTAATTATCATTGTTAACAATTTAATTGTAGTTATTATTAGTAACAATCTCTCCTACCCATGTGCGCAATCACACCAACCGTGTAAGGACAGATTGCGCAAAATAACTTTCTTGGTTTTATTACAACTGTTCTATTAAATTACAACGTAATAACAAAATAGCAATGGAAATGCATAAAAAACAAATGAAGTAAAAATTATTCATGGATAGTTTAGCAAAAAATTAATATTTAGATTTTTTATTGTTATTCTTTTGAATTGTGCGCAGACTCTCCTAGCTTTACTTTACATATAATTTATCATCATACTTATTTTATTACAAGTCAGCCATCAAACATCTATTTATTTCTGCCTGATGATTTGCAATTTATCATTTTTTCTAAACATCTTAATTGTTAAATAGCAATATAAATGATTAAACTAAAAAAGTGAATTACTTGTTTAAATTAAATTTCTGAATTTTAAAAATGTTTATACAAATTTACCTTTTTAATGACATTTAAAGGAAAATAAATAAAATAAATTACAGGAAAGTTTTTGAAAAGGCGCACTATTCAACAAAATATGCTTTTAAATATTTAGAACGATTCGAAATGCTTGTTATATAATGTCGTTTTTTTATCTTTCCTATATATTATGACATCCAGTGGCTACCTCTCTTATCCAGTACATAACATTTATTCGGGACGTACGTTACATTCTATGAAATCCTAGTTAAATCTTTAGTCACACTAAGACTTCATAAGCTTTTAGTCACACGTTAGTTTTGAATCTCTATTCCTACTATTATAAAGAAATAACGTTTGTGTGTTTGTTTGCAGGGGGTAAACTCTGTAACTATCAAACAGCTTTAAAAATAATGGTGGAGAAGTGCTTGTGGAGAAGTGCCAGAGATCGGCTCTGCTTCAACATAAGCTATATTTTATATCGTTACAAAAACTACCAAGAAGGTGCAGGAGAAAAGAAAGTTCTAAAATTCCGGTTTCAAAGATATTGTTGGCGCTACAAACATGAAATTTGGTATGGTACATTTTAAAGTGTAAAGATGTAAATACTCGCTACAAACATTTTAAAAAATTCGAAATTTAAAAGGGTAAAATGAGTGGAAGACATTGTAAATTACGATTTATTACGAACTGTTAGGGTTAGAAACTTTAAATTTGGCATGACTGTTACGTTTCAAGACATAGATACTTGCACAGAATAATATTTTTAAAAATTGGAAATTTAAAATGGTGCAGGAGAAAAACATTCTAAAATTATAATTCCCGTAATTACTGTTGGTGTTAAAAACTTCCAATTTGACATGGGGGTTAGCTATAAGCTGTAAGTGGTAGCTAAGAATTGAGTTAAATGAGTGGGAAAACGATCTAAAAATGTGCTATATTACGTTTTATATGAAACTGTTACGAGTAGAAACTTGAAACTTGACATAACTGTTACTTTTACGACGTAAATACTTTCAACAGAACAATTTCAAACATTTTGAATTGTAAAAGCTTTGAGGAACAAAAAGCATTCTAATATTACAATTTCTCCGATAATGCTGCTAAGTTAAAAACGTAAAATTTTGCACGGTGGTTGCTTTTAAGATGTGCATGCTTTCTAAGAACGGTTTAAAAAAAAATCGAAATTTAGAAAGGGGAAATGAGCGGTAAACCTTCTAAAAATCTACCAAATTACGATTTATTCGGAATTGTTAGGGCTAGAAACTTGATATGTATAAGGTATAATTTTTCCTTCAAAACAATCAAAAGACCTCATGCAGCTTGAATGAAACACAGCGGGTTGCTATGCAGCTAGTACTGTATAATTTCATAGAGTGACCAAAATTACTAGTACATAAGTTTTGGGGATATATATATAATACACTTAGACTAGATATATCACCATACAATGCACATGGTTGTAACTGAAGAAGTGAAGTGCTATAGGGCGAATTATAGTTTACGATAAATATCTATTTGTTACACATTATCGAATAAATGATTGCTAATTTTGTTGGTGCTAGAATAGAGGTTTTCAGCTGGTGTAACATGTGCCGAGAAAAATTTCAATCAAATTCTATGAAATTTTCATGAAGTGACAAAATTATTTCTTTTTAAAAGCAACATTTTAAATAATGCTATTTATTTTCAGATGATGTTCAGTGCAATTCAATTGTATTTTTTCATGGTTTATTTCATTGTTTGAATACTTTTAATAAAAACTATGTGGGGAAATATGAAAATGTTTTCATAAATTTAGATAGCTAAATGTTTCTAAAAAAACATATTTCTCTGAAAGTCAATGGATTAAAATAGAAAATAAAGTATAAATTTTAAACTAATGAAAAAACGTAAACTGGAAAAAAGTATTGAACAATTTTATTATATATTTTCTTGTTTCGTAAACAAATGTAGAAGAATATATATGCACCCAGTTAGATCTAGTAAAGGTCATTCTGAATTAGATGCGACATGCCTAATTTTAAGTAAGTGTACATGTAAGTCATAAAAATTAAATATAATTAGAGGAGGAATTAACAGAAATAATAAATGGCAAAGTAATAACATGAATAATTCAACAAAGAGCATTGCAATATTTGTCAGTGCAATGCTCTGTCTCATATCAATTGCGAATTCTCATGTATTAAGAAAATTTCGTTCTCATCATTATATTTGAAAAGAAAAGTGTAGCAATATGTCATATTAAAATTATAAGAGAGCGAAATCTGTTTTCTACATAATATCGAATACATTATTGCTAATTTTGTTGGTTCTAGAACAGAGGTTTTCAACCGGTGTGCCGTGAGAAGATGTTAGGTGTGCTGCGAAAATTTTCAATCAAATTGTATAACGATTTTACGAAATAACAAAAATAACTGTATTTTTAATTCACCATATACTAATAATGCAATACAATATCTATATTTAGAATAATACAGTTTACTTTGAAATGATGTTTAGTGTAATTAAGTTTAATTTCTTTCATGTTTATGTCATCCTTTAAATACTTCTAAAGAAACTATGTGTGGAAACATGAAAAGATTTTCATGCTTTCAGTTTGCTGATTCTTTCGAAGAAAATTATAATTATTGTGAATTGAAAAGGATTAAAGTTGAAAATGCAGTAAATAGTTTGAACTGAGGTAAAATGGGGTCAGTGTAACCACATTTTGGTATAGATCGACTTTAAACTTTTCTCACAACTCTCCTATTAGACGTAATCAAGTGTATTGTTTTTTTTAATATTGTTGGGTTATGACCTGTTAGGTGGAACAGCTCAGATGTGAATTTAAAATATGTTTTTAGCTTTTTGATATCTTGTGGTTGTAGTGCTATTCTTGGCATTCGGGACGAGTGGAACTAAAACTTTTATCTTACATTTAAAGCATGTAGTTTCAGATCTAGAGCAGGTGTAGAGTGCTCCTATAGTTCCATATTGATTTCATATCGTTTTGACTTGTTTACGTATTGTGTTTAAGTACAAAGTTATGAACTTTTTTGTAATCACAGATACGAAACAACAGAATAATGCAAAAAACTAAAAACAAACAAAGAATTTAAGCACTCTATACCTCTATACCACACTCTATAAGCACGGTTTAGACATTAAGCACTCTATAACTTTATCATTAAAAACAAATTGCACTAAAAAGGAAATTCACTTTTTAATTTTTATATTTTGGAACTTCGATTAAACAAAATGTTCTAAACTGTTAATGGCTCAGTTTACTGCTTACTTAAAAAAATAACAAAAGTAATTTTGTGATTTCTACTCCAATTAATATGAAAAATAATAAATGGGGAACAATACTTCTCTACGCTCCGAATTGAAGGCTCGCTATTTTTTTTCAATATCTGAAGAATCCATTTACTGACATTCATTGATATTACGCTGGATTGTTGTGAATTAAAAAGTGTAATTAGGCGTGTTAAAGTGCAATTAGAAACGTAACCAATGTGGTTCCTTCCACCAGTTCGTGTGACTACATTTGCTCCACATGCAATATTGAAGTGTTAAGTGGAACCACGGCTGTAAAAAAATTAATAAAAAGCTAGAAATATAATAAAATAAAAGAACATATTTCTAAAATTTATTTTCTAAAGTTGTCTATGGGTATAAAAGTAAAAAATACTTGTGCTCAGTTAAACTGATGGCATTGAGCTAATTGTATATTATACTCTTATTTCAAAGAATAATGTCTCTCGAAAAAGAAAGAAATCGACAATAAATTAAGGGGTATTAGCCCCTCGTTCCCCCTTTACACTTAACCATTATACTTAACCCCTTTATACTTAACCCTTTATGCAAAACTAATCAGGGAAAAGCCTTATCACAACGAATCTATATAAAAAAAATTAAGCAAATCAGATAATTCCCATGAAAAACCCATTTATCTAAATTAAGAGGATTACCCCCTGTTTTCCCCTTTTATACTTAACCAATGAACCCCGAAAACCAATCAGGAAATCGCCTTATCATAATGAACCTATATACGATATTTGAAGCAAATAGGATATTTTTATCCAGAATTATCGCGTTGCGTACATACATACGTACATACATACACACATACATAATTACGTACGTAGATATAGAACCTGCGGGAACATTAGCTCTCAGGCTTTGATAGCCTGTGAGCTAAAATACTACTCTTTTATATGAATTCAACCTTTAATTTAAAAATCAAGCCTAATTTCGTGATTGCAATTTATACCGTTCCAAAAACATTCCGTTACAATACGCTAATTTGGGGAAGGCTCCTATTATTGAAAATGCATTGTTTTGATTTACGCTTAGTAGAAACCGCGAGCTAAGGAATCTGTTTAAAAAATAATAATTTCTTATCTGTTTCTATTTTAAAATTTAAAGACAGGAAAAAAAATTCTTTAAACTACAGTATACCACCGTGTAACGTGATTAACAGTTTACGCGTTATACGAAATCGCATTGTATGAGGGAAAATCTTGAATATAAGATGCTTGAATTCATGCGGTCAAGTCGTTTGGGAAATATGCAGGCTAAAAGTGTGGAACTCCTATTGTTAAATTCATTTTCAATCGTTGCAAAACACATTGCAATGCGGGTAGTATTTTAAACATTACTCTAGAACTACTTGGTGAAATGAGCTGCAAAATTTTTATTCACATATTTGAAGCTTCTAAAAAAGATTTCAGTTAAAAAACCCATAGATTACAATTCATACTTTTTTTCTAAAGTTAAATTAAAAATATACATATTTACGAAACCGCGAATATATTATGGATCCCCAAATTAATTTTGAGTAATAAAAATTGGAAATTTGATATTTCAGACATTTTTCAAAAGATGATGAACAGCAAGTCCCTGTAAGTGAATAACAAAAACTTTGAAATCCTATGGAATACAGTTGATATTATTATTCTTATGAACCACTGAAGCGATATCAATATTTATTTTTATAATTTTGTGGCATGATAATTTGCTATATTTCAACTATTTTCGTTTTCTGTAATAACAATTTGATTTTAGTTAAGTTAAATAATAATAAAAATAATAATTTAGTTAAATAATAGTAATTTAGTTAAATAATAATAAAAAAACGGTCAAGTGCGAGTATAACTCGTGCTCAAAGGGTTCCATAGATTACATTTATTAATTACTATTTATTAATTAACAAACTCCTACTACCCGTAATTTTTTAATAATTTTAGTTTCGGTAGATTCGGAAATAGGAGAGGGGGGGGGGACATAATTTTCCAGTATACTTTCGATGATATATCTGAAAATATAATACCTAAAATTAATACAAATATATTTTTGAGTTCGATGTTACGAGATCTTTCGAACGATATATAACATTTTTTTTCAAGTTACTCAATTAATATCACGGCTAATTACTGACAATTGGTTTCGAAAATTATTATCGAATATCCTTGGATGATTCTGCGTCGATAGATACCTTGAGCGTCCATCAACCCCACCACTAACCGTCTGAAATGTAGTTTCTGTACAAGAGAAAAATGTGTTTTTCTCAAAACCTGTATAACCTATGAAAATTGCTATAGTTTTCTTGGAAGATTTAGATAAACTACTACTATCCATAATTTTTTTTTCATAATTTTAGTTTCGGTAGTTTCGGAAATAGAGGGGCGGGATGGCCATATTTTTTCAGTGCGTTTTCGACGATATCTCTGAAAATATAATATGTAAAATTAAGACAAATATATTTTTAAGTTCGATGTTACGAGATCTTTCACACGATACCCCACATGATATACAAAAAAAGTTTTTTTTTTTCAAGTAACTTAGCTAGCACCCTACATTTTTCCTAAATATATTTGTAAATGGCTAATAATATGAAAATATATGTGGGTGAAAAGGCTTTATAACTTTCCCAAGTTTGAACTTTCCACGTCCCATAGTTTACGAGAAATAGGGTTCTGACAGACGGACAGACAGACAAAGGAGTGATCTTATAATAGTTCCGCTTTTACTTTTTAAGTACGGAACCCTAAAAATGATATTACATACTTGTAACTATTGTATTTTTAGTGTTACGTACCCCAAAATTTAAAAACGGAACCTTTAAAGAATCACTTTCCTGTCTGTCTGTCAATAATCTTTTTTTTTTTTTCTCAGGAACGGCTGAAGGTATTAAATTGAAATTAATATCATACAATAAGGTCCACGCCCCATTCTGTTTTAAAAATGTCAATCTTCAAACTCAATGAAATAAAAAGTTACAACATTAAAACTATGTTTCCATACAAGCTCACTCTCAAAATCATTAGAGTACTTCCCATTGACTTGGAATCTTGAAATATTGACGGTGGTGGGGAGCCCTCAGGTTGTGAGCCCTATTTGCATTTCTGTTTTTTTTTTTTATTAATTTCCTAATGATCAAATTATAGCTTAGCTTCTGCGAAAACTATTTAAAATAATTATTGAAATCGCTTCAGTAAATCCCGAGAATAAGGTATTCCGATCACCGCCGCTTTCCTTAGGATTTCGCATGTGTTGTTGTGTCGTCAAAAGGAATTGCTCCATAAGTATGTCAAACCTTCAGCATAGATTTTACGAAAAGAAATATATACACGAATTCCTAATTATGTGAAATATTTCTCAAAGTCTGTGAGTATTATACTCATCCCCTGCAATAACTCTCTTTTCTAAAGGCATTTGCGTTTTTTTAACTCTTTAATTTATTTTTTAATTTATGTATATTTTGTTTTATATATATTTTAGTTTAGTTTAGTTTAGTTTTGTTTAGTTTCAGTTTTATTTTTATTTCATGTCATGTTATATTATTTTATTTTATCTTGTTTATTTATTTATTTATAATTTTTATTAAATTTTTGCTAGTAATATTACGCAAAAAATGAAATCGTTAATCATTTACAGGGCTCTCAAATGGTCCACTTTTTGAAAACCAGTATTTTCTAAGAAAAACTTTCCTGGTAGGTTTGTACATCATTTGCAATAGCGGTAAAGTTCGGGATAGGTTTCTAAGATTTTTTTAAGGAAAATCTAAAACGAAAATTTTCGTGCATTTACTAAAACATATGACGCAGATATTTATATTCAATCAGAAACCGCCCTCCAGAGCCTCGTCTCTTGAGGATAATCAAAATACTATTCTTGCATTGTATTTCGATTTGTGACTGTCAAAAAGTGTTCCATCTCTCAAAAACGTTTTCTTAAACACGTGTGCTTCTTATATTTTAAAAATAAAAGAATATAAAAATACAACATACGAAAAATGAAATAGCTGTTACAAGTAATTGATATGTAACTGACAGAACAATCAAGATAAGTGGATTATATTTAAAAGATTTTTGTACATTATATAAAACTACATAATAATAATTTTTAAAAAAATCCTGCTTCGCAAGAATTTAGTTTGAAATATTCTATTGTAGACAAAGTTACTGTCAGAAGAATGTTATATACATATGTCATAACTGTCGTTAAAACATGTGTCTAGAAGTACCAGAGGCGAATAGCATGTATATAAAATTTTAAAAGTATATATACAATTCTTGTCGGGATCAATGTTGATAGCAGTACCCTGGTTTATTGAATTATACAGAAGTCATCGGGTAAATTATATCGTTTATTTTTTCGTTTTGATGAATACTTTGAAAATCTATCAGTAGTTACTTAGAAATTGTCTTAAAAAATTATGTTATGCTCTCAATGACATAGAATTGCACACAGCAAAATGTATATTATAAAGTAATGGTTGCACTAAACAGTGTGCAGTGCATACCGTTCTACCTCAATTTTCGAATATAATATTTCTCCTTATATTACTGCAGAAAATTATAACAAATTCTGCGATTAATCTTAAAAAGATTATTAGTGTGAAGGTAAAAAATTAGACAAAGATATTAAATCTGAAATACTGGATCATACGCCTTGAAAATTCTAAGAAGTTTTCGCACTTTGAGCATGTGATTATTAAATTTATCGAATTAAGTTGTTAAAAGCAATATTAAGTTTTATAAAAAAGCTGAACGATTGTTAAATGCAGCTGTTCCTTTTCAAAGGATATTTTTTTTCAGAATAGTTTGAATCCATTAGTATATAAAATACTTTGACTTATTATATTTTGATATAAATGTTATATCCCCTCTCTCGTAGCAAACCAATATTCGGCCAATATTGGGTTAACCTTGGCTGCAAGTGGAGTGCTTGGGCTAAATATTACCATCAAATATTGACCTATTAATGAGGTATTTCAATTTTTCTAATGCAGCAATAGTAGCAAGTAATACGTTGCATGCTTATCATTTTTAAAGCCTGCAATATTGGCATTACAATGCTAATATTACCAAGAAATCGCCAATATTTCTTCAACCTTGGCATTTCACTACAAATAATAATAGCTTAAAGCCAATACTTAATCAACATGGGCATTATATTGGAAATATTTATAGCGAATGCAGTATTGCAATCATATACAGTGAATATTACTATGGTTTTAAAAAAACTTTTAGTAAAATTTTCCGAGCTTTCACGGTAGGGAGAAAGGAAAACATCGCAGAAAATTTAATTTTATGATGTGTGGAATTCACTTCAGCTGGAGTTCGAATCCCGGTCCTTTAATTTGCAAACCAGTATATTACCTATTACACTGCTCCAAAATTCCTTTTCCATCGTTGTGTTATCTTTTCTATTTTGGCGAAGCGGATGCCGTCTCCTTACAGATGTTTTAATTAGGGAGTAAACGCTAAAATACAGACAAAACAGGTTTTCTACAAATGACTTTTTAAACTCATGGATTTTCAGCCGTTAAAATAGAACAGTACTCATTCTATAAGATATATATAGTATATATGTTTCTCGTTTTAACCTATCAAATACAGGGTGACATTATACACCAGTAAATACGATAATTAATTTTTCATTCCGTTCTAATTAAAAAATTTCTCAATATAGTATAGTTGTCGATCATCAACAATCAATATAGGATTGGAATTTAAAAAAATAACTTCATAAGTACATAACTATAAGTAAAGGAGTTTCTTGAACTGGGTTTTCATCTCATTCGATATTGCAAACTGGGTGCTGTTTCTAACACACTGTTTGAGCCACTTGTGTCGGCAGCAGTTGGCGAGGATACGTCAGATGATAGACCATTGGCACGTTAAGCCAAAATGCCTAGCTTCGATTCCAGACCTAGATGTTTTTCACATAGCTGAATATAAAAATTCTCCAGTAATTAAATATTAATCATGAAATTTAGATCATGTTATAGAACGATTACAGTGTTCTACAGACTTTGTTGTTACTTGAACTACCTTAATGTTTGAAAAATGTTTGCGATCCACCTATTACGCAGGTATATAGAGAGCCTTGTAAATAATCTATCGTAAGGAAAATTCTAGCTTTTGCATAAAATATACACACGATACAAGAGTACAGTAATAGGTAATTCTAATGTATAAGCGAAATTATAAAAGAAAAATAACTAGTAAATAAAGAAAATTACATTTTTTACTATATACATTATTTTTAAAATACCGTTTAAAGGCTGACGCCGTTTATGACATTATTTTGCACTAATAAGAAAGTATATATCAGGATTAAAACTTGCTTTTAGCCTCGCACCGTTCTCTGCGTTTGCTTAATTGCTCTTTTCCTAACATAACTAGGGAACTGAGTTAGATACAAGCATGAATGCTGTATCTAGGTATATAAAATAAGAATGTGCTGTACGAAGAGGTACCTGACAGCGTCCGTTATCGACAAAAAGCGGATTTAGCGTTCCTTTTCTCAAGAACAGTACGAGATACGGTAAAAAAGTCAATAACACACTTTTAATGTGTTTGCGATTTAGTATGAAATGATGTCTTAAATGAAAAATTAACATTACTGGAAGCCTTGAAATGTATTTTGTTATATTCAGTCTCCAGCTGAAATATGTCACTAACTGTATGCCGAAGTGTATCATTAAAAATAGATGAACATTTATTAATAGAACTATTACATGTTAGGTAAAGCTAATTTTAATAAGAAAAAGAAGTAAACTATGTTGAATGTCTCCACCATTAGAAGCAATGCATTCTGTATGTGTCCACATAATTGACCCGTTGAGCACATATAGTTTGATTCTCTTATTAAAATAAATTGTGCATTCGTTACATGTCTTAATTTTATTAGACATGTGAATCTGTTTGCAATGCCACCCTTCTGGAACACAGTTAAGGACCTATATAAACTTGTGACTGGATACAAAAAATTACATTTCAGGACTGCTAATAATGTCATTTTCACGTGTAAGGCGTCATTTCGTACTAAATCGAGGCCGACTTTGCTTTTAACGTTTTTCTCGTTTTATGTATCGGTGTCGAGATAGGAATGTTAATTCCGGGATTTACTGCCAGGTTGTGCTGAAAGTACCTCATCGTACAACGCAAACCTATTTTATTATACCTAGACATACCTCATCGTACAACGAAAACCTATTTTATTATACGTAGACACCACTTTTGCGCTTATGATAAGGGATGTTGTGTGTGTGTGACAGAGAGAGAGGGGGATACGGTGGTGTACATCGTATACCTTCTGGGTTTTTTAAAAAGAAGTGCAGTATAGCCTCTATTTCTTAAGGTGTCTACTTTTAAAAAGCGGTTTTCAACCAAAATTATTTCAAATATATATATATCGCATTTTATTAAAGCCCAACGTTTTACCTTCCCAAAACCGTATTTATTTTTATTGTACAATAAATAGAACCGGAGTTATAGCGGTTTTTAAACTACACAACAGTTGTTACTCAAACCAGAATATCTGTTTAAAGGGCCAGAAGTATTATTTAAAAATGCTAACTGTGGGGAGGGAAGCAAAAATGTAGCCTTCCAGTAAAAAAAAAAGAGACTCAGTACTTGAAAAAAAAGAGTACGGCTTATAAAAATAGCGAAGTTAAGATGCATGATACTGTAAATTCTTGTAGTAGAACATAAATCTAAACTTTAAATGCATTTTTTTGAAAATATAATTTTCGGCGAGAATGTTATACGCAAAACATGATTTCTCAAAAAGTTATTGGAATAAAAGTATGAAATTTAAATTGTATGTTGTTTATACTATTGTGAAGGCATACGACTAAAGATTTAATTTTAGAATATTTGTTTTATGGATGTTTAGTGGAATGACATCGATAAATTTTCTGAAAATCAGCATGTAAAAAAGTGCAATATGCTATACGTTTTGGAACGTTTAAAATAGATTTTAGTTCATTGCCTTCACCAATGTCATACATATGAGGTGTAAAAAGGAAATTAAGATACATACAGTAGAATTTTCTGTAGAGTATTTTGCGTATTGGGCAGAATGTCACTAAATTTTGGTACAAATTCCTTCATTTATCAAACTCTTATCAATGAATAAAATATTGTTTGCTTTTCTTCACACTTTCTAGTCATAATCTTAATAAAAGTAAGTTAAAACAATAATTAAATAGCTTTTTGGAAAAAATTGCTCCGTATGTAGTCAGGTACCTTAAGTAATGTTATAGCGTATATTCTCGGGCGTATCCCTCTGAATTGAGCGTATACCCTCTGAATTTTTTACGACTACAGCCCTGCTTGTGATTTAATGTCACCACTTATTTGAGAGAAAACAGACTTAAAGAATCACCCTGTATGTTTAGAGACCTGACCAATCGTTCCGTGACCCACCAGTGGGTCGCGATTCGCGACCCATAGTCTGGAAACCGTTGGTTTGATCATATATCGGTTACAGAAAGATTTTTAGATCTAAACAAGAACAGACTAAAAATGATTTTGTTTATTTGTACTTTGTGTAAAAGTATACAAAGTTTAAATTATTACACAAACTATTCATTTACTATTAATAATATTTTTTTGTTTCTAAACGTCGCACGATGTTCGTTTTGTAATTTTAAAATAATTAATGCAAAGCTTTTAAAGTATCAAAGTTATTCGTTTTTAATGTTCTGACCGTTCTTAACCACTTTAAAAAATCTATTTTAAGTGGAAAATATGTTTTTCATCCGTTTAAACATAATTCATGCATGAAAAATTTAGAGTGATTATAGCTTGAAAAATATGTTATTTATTTAAAATCTGTATTTTTGCAGTTGATCGAGTTACCAAACATGAAAGTCTTCATTGTATTATGCATTTTTTCTGTCTTGCTAGCACTTAGTGCTGCAGTTCAACCAGGTGAGTTATGAAATCATGTTTTTAACAATTTTTTGTTTTTTCTATTTCTAATTTTATATCCATTCTTATATTTTGCACAAAATTGAAAAATGGTCTCTGTTTGCTGAAAAAAAAAGAATTGGTTTACATAAATAATTTTTATGAATATTTGGTAATTTACATTTACAGATGCGGGATGGAGGTGGTATGTGTAATTAAACTATTTAAATATTCCAAAAGTATAGTAAATTTTAATTGAAAAATTTCACTTGCATTTTAAAACGAAATAAATTCTTTTTAAACTATCCACAACTTGTTGCTCCCAAATATATTATATATTTGTTTCTCCAGGATAAGTTGAATCAAAATAAAAATTGATTAATTTGTTTCCAAATTGATAGGAATTAAAACACTTTTATGGTTCAGGAAAACTCAATTAGATGGATAAAAAATGCCTCAAATATCACCTCTAAATATATAAGAAGGAAAAATCTTCCTTATTGTCAAATTGTTTCATCTCACAGTGGCCAAGATTTAAAGTTCATGGTGACTAAGATTAATATAAATACTTTTTTAATATTTTTTAACCCTTCAGATCCCAAATGGTATCTACCGGAGCAATTTTCATTTTTTCGATTTTTCCCGTTATTTTGATTCTAAATAAGACATATATCTACAATTAATTATATATATATATATATTTCCAATTGTTTGTTACAATTCTTAACACCTAAATGTGCACTAAACACTATAGCAAAAATTTCGTGACAGTTTTCTTACCCAAGACTTATAAATGTATTATACAAACGATACATTTTGAGATAATATCAGTACTCTCCTCTACAAGTCGTGGCAATTACAGAATTTGGGTGATGTCAAAGTCTTGTTAGTGAAAAGACGCAAGGATTTTCAACATTATAAATAGCATCTGCTTATAACAGCAACTAGATATAAACACCTTCACTAATTCGCCGAAACACCAATAGATAATTCTAAATTTTCCTGTGACAAATTTATCCAGAATGACCGAACAAAGGAGAGGTGAACCGTAATAGATGCATGGGTACTGGGAAGATGAAAAAACGCCTTCTTGGCCGAGTGTAGGACTGCGGCGCGCAACAAACTAAGTTAAAACATTTTAAGGTACTTTTCCTTTATACGGAGGGAGTTGCCTTGGATATTTTTTTTTAAGCTTGGCGCAATTCGGGTTTCAGATAGTGAGAGTTCTTGCCAAATGATACAAACAGCTATGAAAACAAACCTGATGAATTTTATGTGATTATTTATACATGTACTATCTCTCTTTCTCTGTGTGTATATATATATGTAATTATATATATAATTATAGCTATACATAACTATTATATATATATAATTATTATTGTTGTTGTTGCTTTTTGTATACAATTCACATTTTATATATAAAAATGGCATCTTTATAATAATTAAAAGATATAAATATTCAGAAAATTGCTTGTATTTATGAAACAGTGAGCAGGTTGTGCAAGAAAGTGTGCAGGAGAATTTCTTTCTCTCGCCAAGCCCATTTTCTCTGTATCGCCAAGGACCCTATAGAGGAAAAGTACCCATTTTAATACAATTGACGATAAGATGGATGTTAGTTTCACAGACATTTTATTCTGCAGGATAATTTCACCAATACTGAGATTAATATCTTGAAAACCTAAGCAATTGCCATGGTTTGTTGGTTGGTTATTTGCTACAACCGATTATCTGCGGTAGGCATATAGGCCGGTGTGGGGGGGGGGGGGGCGGTTGCCCTCCGTGAGGGTCTTTCTAAAGTATCCTGACCCGTATTTACGCAAGGTTCGAAGAAAACAATTGTCATGAGAGAGTCAAAATGACTAAATGTTTTTCTATATTTTAAGTTAAAATAAGGGAAACTTTTACATGAAAAAATTATTTTATATGTGAAAGTGATACTACGTTAAAAATGAAATTTGTAAAATTGATACATGACTAAACGTTTGTATCAATGTAGTGTAATTTCCATTGACTTCTCATCATATCTGTAAATTTTTACAAATTATATCAATGTAGCGTGGCGTAATAAAATATTTCAGATTTATGAATTTAAAATCACATTTCGTTACAATATGAATATAAATATTATAAACGAATATTATATATGAATATTATTGATGAATAGGATGTTGCTTTTGCATTTAAAAGCCATAAATTAGAGATAAAAAATACATTGTTAATATACCGAGTGTCCTAAAATTGACCGACTGATTTTAAAATTCAATAACTTGCAAACGGTGACAGATATTTAAAAATTTCTTGCAAGAGGGTTATGTAAGTTATCAGGAGTTCTTTTCCCTCTGATTCCTGATTTTAGTTCAAATTACCAGCAATAGAGGACGCTGCGAGCAATAGATGTCCAATAGAGGCAGAAACAGATATCACCCAGCATTGATGCGAAGGAAAGAGGTTAAAAAAATGGAGTTGGTCTCATTCACTAACACAATCTTGTTCTTAGGGTTCTTATTGTATTGGCGAGTGAGACCCATTCCATATATTTAATCTCCTTCGCATCAATGCAGGGTGATGTCTGCTTCTGCCTCGACTGAGCGCGTATTGCTTTCAGCGACATCTATCGCTGCAACTAAAACCTGGAAACGAAAACCAGTAAAAAAAAATCCTGATATCATACATCACTCTCCTGCAAGAATTTTTAAAATAACTATTACCGTCTGCAAGTTATTAAATTTTAAAATCACCCAGTTCACTTTCAGGCACCCTGTTTATATATATATTTTTAATTAATGCTGACTTTCTTTTTAAGATCTGGCAATGAAAAAAACATTATTCCTTGGAAAAAATATCAAAAAAAATTGTGTTCAAATAATATATAATTGAAATTTATTTAAAAAAATTATAACTGAGCTAAAAAATTGCCTAAATATAGTTACAATCTATCTAAATTTAAAAGGAATTAATTCGGCTATTATGAGAATTTTATTTGACTCGTTGCGGAATCGATAGAAAATCGTTATGTACACATCCTAAAATGAACGAAGCGCCTTTAAAGTTGAATACCAAATTAACAGTGATAGTTATTGAAGTTATATTTGAGAGTATTGTGTGAAGTATGAAATTTCCTTACTATGCTTCCATCCTTTAATGCTAACAATCCCTAATAGGTGGTGCTGCTCAAAATGTAATTCTACACAAAAAAATCTTGCGATTTCAAAATTCAAAAAAATTTTCGGGGGAGGGGGGTCTTTAACAGCTAAAGAGACTTAAGTTTAAGAGCTAAGTTAAGTTTGATAAATTTGAATACGTTAATTTGAGCGTTCTAACATTTTGAAACAGAACAGCGCCCGCCATTCATTTGTGATATTTGTAACTAAAGCAAAAGGAAATAGTAAAGAAAATTCTGTTTTTACCCATTAAATTCCTAAAAAAAATTTTCATTAGCTGCTTAACGTTTACTTGTTCTTGAATTTTAAAACGCCCAATTCATTTTCGTTGTGTAAAAAGTTAAATTATGTTTCATTTTGTGTTATTTGTATTCTTAATAATATTTTAAAATATGATTTTATATTGATTTATTTATGTTTCTTTAAAGAACGAGAAGTTGAAGAAGACAATCTTGTGGAGTAAGTATTTTTAAATAAATTCATTTTAAAAACATTATTTTATCTTTTCAACTTATTATGTTCAAATTTTGTGTTAAAAGATATAACTTTCCTCATACTTTGAGTGTTGTAAGAAGCACATGGACTGCAAAAGAAAAAAATGTCAAAAATTAGTTGTATGCATATGGAAGTACCGGTTTCCAAAAGTCACAAATAAAAATAATAAATAAATAAAACTTCAATAATTCGAAAAATATAGACAGTAGAACGATGTCGCTGTCACAAAAATGTACAGAAAGCGATTCTTTTTCTTTTTTGTGGAGAAACTATATTTGTCAAAGTAATTACGTTCGCCACTAACGAACTGTGTTCCAGTAGCGTCAGCAGCATTTACAGCGATGCAGCACAGCTCGCAACGCAACGAGAGTTACAAATTTTCAGTTTGAGTGATAGGCGCGGAAAGATACTCTGCAGAGAATCAAAATGATATCTGCTGTTATTCCCTTAACATGATATATTTTTTTTAGATTGCGTAGCAGGCCCCTAACTGCCAGGCTTTTGCCCAGATTAACGGGTTGATGCCTGGCTACGGGCCGAGGATTCGCCTGCTCTCCGCATGGCGAAGATGTGTTTGATAAATCTATAGGCCGACGTGGCTTCATTGCGTCTTGTTGCCTTAATTGCTTTTTCTTAGTTGGCCGGTTGCTAATTGATTTTGGATGAGACGGTTCATCACTGCACAGTGTAGCGAAGTCATGCCGGACGGATGTGAGATGCTGGAATATTTACTAATTCCACGTTGCATCGCTCACTCATACGTTATGGCATCACTACTCGAGATGGTCTTGTAATTTAGAACCTTGATATGATGACGAGACCTTCACCTGACCAGGCACTCCAAGAGTGGAATTCGCAGGTAACTTGGAGGAATTTACACCAACGACGGATTTTACATGCACTGGGCGCCATTAGCGTACATGATTGCCGCGTCTGAAAAGGAATGGGGTTAGTCATTTTATAACACTTTTAATACAGGAAACTAGGTGCTACTTTTAGACTTTGAGTACCATTACTTTACTTGGTTGTTTGTCTTAATTTACCTATAGTTCTACCCTATGATAATTTTAACTGAAACTAATTATTCTACAGAGCTGCTTATTCCTACAAAGGGAACATTATATGTATAATTTACTAAATTAAGAGAGGGGGTTTGACCGTCGGCTATATATTATCTATATATAATTTAATATATATAATTTATATAACTTAGATAAATCTAAAGATGGAAGGGGAGGAACAAATGGCTATATATTAACTAAATATAATTAATTATATAATGTTTATAACTAGCACTAACTTAGCTGTAGGTGTGCTGAAAAGTTTAATTCAAGTTAAAAATTGCTAATAAAAACTGCTTAACTAATACGTACTAAAAATTAAATATTAGAGGGGATTGTAAAGTTACCTGACAGTTTACAGGGGGAGATGAACTTGGATTTTATTCCTTAACTACAAACTTTAATTTATTTGCAATTCTAAAAAAAATATTAGTAATATTTAGTATAAGTACCACCTTTTAGGTACTAACCTTTATGATTTATTTGTACCTTCAGTTATTCTATACCTACTGACATTGTTATTTAAGATATCGCTGGTGTTTTCATCTCCTTTCGTGCGACATTGCCTGTATCTTGATTACAGTGTTTTATTTTTGCCGTTTATATTGGCTTGCCTCTATCATGGTGGTGTCGCTGTCATGGTTATCGCCGCTTTTATGGACTAGTCTCTTTTTTGCATTTGTTTACTTTCTATTAGGGTTTTTTGCCACTTCTATAGGCTCGACCCTGTTGGGCTATGTTCGTCATTGTCTTTATCTTGTTGTTACTATCTTGCACTGTTATTATTTGTCCCGTTCTTGGAATTGGTCATATTGCTGTTTTTTTTGTCACTTTCGGTAATTTGTCACATGTGCGACTTTTGTCGCTGGTAGTTGTCACTATCTTTGTAGCTGCATATTGTTGCGTTTTGTCACTTATATATTTTTTACTTTTGTACCCTTCCTTCATAGCACTGTGGTATATATAATTTTTATTTCTTCGTGAATGCACTTAATGCGATCAGTCCATTGAGTCCTATTGGCTGTTATCACTACTATGCTTTGTGTGCAACTTAGGTGGTTCGCTATTTGAAAACTTGGCGCTGTAATAGGGTGAGGCTTGTTCCATGGCCGTTAGTCCGTCTTTTTCCTATGAGGCTGCATCACTAGATGAGGCACACTTTATCTATGATTGCTTTTTGTTGCGGGTGTGCATTTCGTTTTTCACCTCTTGCTTTGTTGCCACTTTTTGGCGCTTTTTGATTTACTCTTCACTTTTTTAGTAATTTTACAGTATTTCATAGACGACTTCCACTCCTCACTAACACTGAAAAAAAAACGATTTTTTTGGCTTAGCAAAGAGGTTCCATAGCTACTTTTTTTCTTTTTAAGCATTAAATTATACTTACCGAAAGGGGGGCTTTCAGGTAGAGGAATGCAAGTCAGGAATCTCGCTGCTGGGAAGGTGTGTTAGTGTGATATAAGATCGATATTTTCTATTAACCATCTGATCATTACTTTTCCTTTTCTTTGTACATGTTTATTGTTCGCTAGTTTGTAAAACACATGTTTTGGTTATTTTGTGTGACGTGAATCAGATGGAGTTTTTGGGTTAATGGGCAGGATGGGAAATAGTGTTTGGGGGTTCCCAATTCCCCGCATGAGCAATTTGGTTGTTCTTTACGCGTGAATCTGTGTAGGTAGCCCGGGAATGCTCCGTGACCTGTGTATATTTGACTTAGCAGATTGCAGCTGATGATTTGGCGAGAGTCTACTTTTGGGAAGTATTCATATGTCGTCCAGCCCGTGTCTCCATTATCCCGCTCGAACTGCCATTACTTGGTTGTTAGTTTGTTTAATTTTCTTTTTATGTTTCATATTGTTCTCTCTAAGTGATATGGGATTTCTTTTGTTTGGTTTTCTGCTGACTTTTTTGCCAATTCGTCTGCATTTTCATGCCCTTGGATGCCCACATGTGCTTTTACCCATCTAATTTTAAATTTTTTATTTGAATATTTTGCTATTTTTGTATGTTATCTATTAGTTTTGTTACCGTGAATGGTTTGCTGGATGATTGAATGGCTGACATGCAGTCCAAGCGGATGCTGTACTCCTTCCCTGTGTTGTTTCCTCATTCTGCTCCTTTGAGTATAGTCAGTAGCTTGGCTTCAAAAACACTGTTATGCTTCCTTAATGGTACTGGCCATGTTTTTATTTTTTTATGGTTTTTGAATGCTACGAATGCCAAACCCATAGCACCTGTTTCCAATTTTGATCCATCCGCGTAGATTACTGTGTCTTTAATGTTGTAGACTATTCTAGGTTCTATTGTATCTTCTGGGTGTGTTTCCCATACATTAATCTTTTTTACGTAGTCTGTTTGGTTTATTATTGTTCCATGTATTTTTGCTGTTTCTCTAGGTCGTGATATTGTGCCGTAAACTGCCACATATCTAACTTGGAGGTGTATTGGAATCAGGCCAGCTAGTACCTGAAGGGCCGCAGTGGGAGCGGTTTTATATGATCTAACTATAGCCAGCAGAAAGTGTCTTTGGCAAGTTGTTAATACTTCTTTGCTTCTTTGCTTCAATTTATGCCCCATACTGGGGCCGCTTAGGTCAGTGCTTTCTCAGCTACTGTTCCATACCATGTTTTTATGAATTGTGGTTTTACATCCCAACCCCTTTTGGCCATTTGGCCTAACATACAGAATGATTTTCTAACTTTGGTTGTTTGGGTCTGGCAGTGTGGCAGCCAATATAAGTACTTGTGTATGATTACACCTATGTATTTGATCTGTTCCTTCCCCTGTAGTTCTCTGTTGTTGTATTTAATTCCTTTTATTTTGTATGTGTCCGCTGTTGATAGATTTTTAGTGTGTGGTCTGTTTAGGTACAGTAGTTCTGTTTTGTCCCAATTTAGCTTTAGACTATTGCTTTCTACCCATTCGTTAAATTCTTTTAATATTTTTATTTGCTAGATTTATTAACTTTTCCTTGGTTTTTGCTTTTAAGATTACGATGAAATCGTCTGCAAATGCTTGAATTCTTACTTTTTTGCTCCAGTTTTTCTTCAGTGCTGTGTCCTCTATCAGCAGCCACAGCAATGGCCCGAGGCAGCTTCCCTGTGACAACCTCTAAATGTCTTTTTTGAATGTTTGATCCAGTTTTCTTCTAGTGAAACGTACCTGTCCTCTAGAAAACTTATAATCCACCCAACAAACACGTCATATGTGGCCGCTTGCTGTGAACATTATGGCCAAATATTTTTGCGGCAATTTGTATCCAGCCACCATTGTATATTAACTGATGCGCCGCTACATCCGATAGCAGTCGACTAACGGATAACGGGCGAGCGCAGAGAAAACTACTGCATTTTCCGCGCTCAGTAGCCACTAAAGTTAAACTTTAGGCCAGCATGTAAAAGCTTGTCATCACCTAGAAAACAGAAGGCCAGTGTCGTCTACTTGATATAATGTTGATAATAAGACAGAGAGAAATCTTTTTTCCTCACTTTTTCAGCATAATTTTCGTTATTTAAAATTTGTTTTTCTATGAAAGCATATTAAGTAAGATGCGAGTAAGTTAAGTTTCCAGCCAGCGTATAAAAGTCCTTCATAATCTAGAAAATAGAAGGCCAGTGCTAAGTAGTTGATATTTTGATTATAAGAGATAAAAAAAAAAAAAAATTTCAAAATATTTTTCACTGTTTAAAGAACATTGTTTAATTAGATGAACGTATTAAAATAATAATAAGAAGAATAATAATAATAATTTCGATTTTATGCACTAAAATATATATTTGAAAATTTTTCTTTCTCTTTGCTTTTACCTATTTGTGTAAATTACAAATAAAATTAACTTGTTTGCAAAGTATTTCTCAGGCGGTTTTCAAATTCCCTACTCAACAAACGCGAAACTTCCTGACACTCTTCTGATTCATTTTGAAACGTGAAGTCATAAAATTGACAGGGGTCACTGTTGAAGTGATTTGGAATCAAATGGCGTTTTTCATTTTTGATAAATAATTTATTGCGTTATAAGCGATTTTTGTAACGTGACCACAGATTTTTCTCTTTTCCCACACTGTCGCGCCGGAAATTTGGTTCAAAACGTCACATTTGACAATATTTTCTGAAAGATCTTTCGTCATTACTAAAAAATCGAAAACTCTGTTCGATTAGATAGCTTCTGAATAAGAACACCTGCCAATATCAGGCATTTTCGAACAAAACTGAATTCAGAAATGTGTCAGAAACTAGCTGATTTCGATTTGAGAACAGCCTTAATACATTGAATTTTCTTATGAACACACTGGAATAAAAATGAATATCCTTAAAATTTTAAACAAATTCAGACCTAAACAATATGCTACTAATATATAATTCACTTTTTACAATTCGGTGTTGCAACTAATTTTTAATATCGTATGAAATTTGTTTAAAAAAGTATTTTTTTTTTTTTTTCAGATGATCAAAATTAAATAATATTTTAAAGAAAAATTATGTATATAATTGAAAGCAAGACAAAAAGACAAAGTGATTTATTTTATAAGGCATATGCCGCTTTATAAAATACATTAAAATATTTTGTCCCTCCCCCCTCCCCCCTGCTCTTCAAAAAGGCTTCCATGTATTAGTAAATTAGAGTTTCGGTTGAAGGACGCATTGGAAGGACGCGGGGGATCAAGGTCAAGATAGGGGAGACTGAAAATTCTCGGAAGACACACGCCCGAGGCTCAAATCTGGCTTTTTTTTACTAGTCATTCTCATTTAGTTAGAGAGAGCGCTTAAGAAATGTTGCCTGTTTATATCTTGTATGAGAGAAGCGAACCAGTAATTTCTTAAACATTGGTAAGGTTTTATCAGTTTGTCTATTCATTAAATATATATGTTGTGATAATCTTTTTTGCATCATTTGATTCACGATAGAATTATTTTTTATAAAACCGCACGAAATTTTTAACGTGCTTTTCTTTCCAAAATGTAGAATGATATTTATTTTACAATTGCTTATTTCATGAGATTCACTGATACTGTACTTTATTGCTTAAGGACGTTCTCAAACCCTGACCCATTTCTCAATTAATTTTTGTTTAGAAACACATAAAACGTGCAGGTGTTGCCATTCAGAAACTATGTAATTGAAAGACGTTTTTCATTTTTTGTTAAAGGCAGAAGATATATCGTAAAATACTGTCAAAGTCGGCATTTTGAACCGAATTCCCAAAGCGGCTGCTTGAGAAAGGGAATAAAATTGACGTCAAAAATCCTTATAATTCGATAAGCATTTTATTTATCAGAAAATGGAAAACTCATTTCGATTTCAAATCACTTCAACAGTCAGGCATACCAATTTTATTCCTTTACGTTTTAAGATGTGTCAGAAAGTTCCGTGTTGTCGAGCAGGCAATTTGAGAACTACCTTAAAATAGAAAATATTGAGATTTAATTTTCTGTCATTTTTTTTTCTTTAACGCTTTTTAAATCTATTAAATAATATTTTCCGATAATGCATATGATTTAAAAATAATCTATAATAATAAACTATAAAAATAATATATAAAAATAAACTATAATAATAAACTACAATATATAATAAACTGTAATTTATTTAAAATAATTATTTTAGCATTATATAATAATTTTTAAAGAAGTTTTTTCCTCTCTTTTTCTGAGTGTGGTAAATAATTGTTCTAAAAAAATTGTAAATTTTAATACAATTTAGAAAACTAGAATAAGAAAAAAACATTAAAAATTTCATGACAATTTCAAATTACTGAATTTTCATGGGAAAAGATTAGAATATTATTATTATTATTTTAATATTTGGCTATTAAACTTTAAAAGATAAATAATCATAAAAAACTGGTCATTCATGGACTATATAAAATAAAAATGTATTGCAATTTTCTTTTATTTATTTATTTTATTACTTAGGTGAAAATTAATATTCATAAAATTAAAATGATGCAAAAAAGTTTTTTTTTATTATCAATAATGATTTAATGAATAGACATCTTATGCTGGTAACATACTTAACAATAATTTATTTTAAAACCATTGTGAAAAAAAAGAAAGAAAAAAACTAACATTAGACATACATACACATAAAAGATTATTTAAGCACCAATTCAAATTTTATTCTGTTAAAAAAATGTTTTTTAGAAAATTATTTAAATTATAAAGTGTTTTTGCGTGAAAGTAAGTGCTAATTAATAATCATTTAGGTTCACTTTTCAAGAAAACTATAAGTTCAAATTACCTTGTTTTTTTTTTTTTTTCAAAACAAAATACTTGACATAGTGAATTAATTAGTTTTTTTAATCATGTACTTTTAAAATTTATATGAAATATGATTATTTAAAAATGGCATTGGATAAAAATTTTAAATATATATAATTGAAAAAATAAAATTAATTCACTATGTCAAACATTGTGTTTCTCAAATTTTTGACAAAAAAAATCAAGGTAATTGAATTTATAATTTTCTAGAAAAGTGTACATAAATGATTATTAGTACTTTATTGCACGCAAAAACACTTTATCATTTAAATAAACTCCTAAAAAATATTTTCTTTTATAGAATAAATTTTGATTTATGCCTAAATAATCTTTATTGGGCGACAATGGCTGGGTTTTGGCTAGCTTACATTTATAATACCCAAAAAAGGCATTTTTGTGGGCAGTTTTGGGCTGGATTTAATTCTTGAAAACCACAAATGGCGTTGCTACGGCAAGTTTCTGGCTAGCTTTTATTCATTATGAGTTTTAATGGCCTAGCTATGGCTAGTTTCCATTAATAATTGCCATTTAAAGTATAATTGTGGCCAGTTTTAGGCAATCTATCATTTATGATTAACCGTTAGTGGCCTAATTATGGGGATCTTATTGTATTTCTGGCCAATTCTGTTGCGGCCTCATTATGGCCAGCGTGACAGTTTTTTTAAGTTGCCATTACGGCCAATGATAGCGGCCCTCCATCTGACAGTTTGGGCCAAAGCTAACGTAGCCATCAGTGGCCCGAAAGTTCTGTGTTCGTTGGGCAGTTTATAAATATCTTGGCAGGGGGATTGTTTTAGAATTTTTTTATTATAGGCCATTGGATGTTATCAAATTCGCCTGAGATATCCATGGGGATGTGTAGTGTTTGGTATTTATCATCTTTGTCTTGGTTTATTGTTTTTATCAGGTTGTGTAGTGCATGTTCTGTTCAAGCTCCTTGATTAAAACCATATTGCTTTTCGCTCCAATAGTTGTTTTTTGTGAAGTGGTGGGATATTCTACCGTGTACAATTCTTTCTAATATCTTACTAAATGCTGGTAGTAAGCAAATGGGTCTATAGTGTTTTGGTTCTCTTGGATCCTCCTGCTTTGTGGAATAGAACTACTGTACCGATCTTAAATCATTTAGGAAAGTAATTTAGGCGTATATATGTGTTGTATAGTGTTAGGAGTAACCATGGTGCTGCTTTGTGCATACGTTTGATTAGATTGTAGACAATGTAATCAAAACCCGGTGATTTGTTTTGCTGTATGTGTTTTATAATTCTGTTTAGCTCTTGTTTTGTTATTTATGGTGGCATTGTGTCTTGAAACCTGGGAGGTGCTGGCTTTAAATTATGCTCTATTGCTGGGTCTGTTAGGTATAAGCTGTTTAAGAAGTGGCCAAGGAATTCTTTTATTGTGACTGGCCTGTCATTTGGTACTATGTTCACCAGTCTTGAGTTTTGTTTTATGCCAGATGCTATTACATGTTTTCTTAAACGGCGACAGGCAGAAGTTTTGGGATCGCTAGTGTGCTGACTATCAGTGACAAATACAGTTCGTGTGTATAGATTTTTTTTTAAATCTTATTAAAATAATAATGCTATAAAAAGTGTATCTCTGCGTTTTTATGAGGAAACCATGTCGAGCCACTGCCTATACATTTCGAAGTATTTAATTTTTATTTTATTTGCAACATCCTCCTACATTTAATAATTTTCATGTAAATGATGTGTTGAACAATTGTTTAGCTATTTCAGAAAAAAAAACAGCTTCTGTTTTCGGCAATTATATATGAGTGTAAGTACGCTCGCAATTGAGTAGCCCTCTGCAATAACAAGGCAAGTGGAAAATGGAGTTTTCATCTACAAAGCTTTTAAATTTGTTTTCAACATTTTAATTTAGAATATAACTTCTTTGTATATATTCCAATTAACTACCGTAATTTCGCGCGTAAACACCGCACCTCAGACAATTCGATTTCCTACCAGAATTTATTTTAAATAAAATGTGACTTACTTCTGCTTAGAACTTATTTGACTTCTTATTTTCAATAAAATTTCCGGTTTGAAAAAGACTTAACTAAGCCGCGGCGCATACGCGCGAAATTACGGTAACAAGTTTTCTAACATATTTTCTTTGCTTATGATCATAAAGTTTATATTTCCTTATATGCTGAATACATTACATTACTGAAATCTGAAAATTGAACACTTACTTTATTATTGCATATCCTATGGTTTTGGGTGAAAGAGAAAGGTCATTTGGAAGACATAATGACTATTTTTACAAGTTTTATATGATGCAATACAAGAGTTTACAAAATATGAAATCATCTTAGCGGTTTTTTTAAATGTCCTAATACTGCCCTCAGCTCTGTTACCATAATCAGAAAATTGAGATACGTGAGAGTTGAAAAATGTTCTTACAACCCATGACGTCTCGAATGTGAAATTAAGCCCGAAGATTAGCAAGGTAGGTCAACAAGCCTTCTTTTACATTGTTTACCTGGAATCAAGGTAACTCCACCTGCCTTGTTATTGTAGAGGGCCCTCCAATTTTCCCAAACAAACACTGAACATAAAACGTACCTTTATATACTAGAAATTTAATTAAAGCGTGGACCGTTTTAATTTTTTAAAAGACTTCCTATCTTATATAGTTTTTTACAGGATCATGTGAAAAATTGCACTGTATGATTATCAACTTAATGTCAAACATAAACGATGAAGGCAATTGGAGTACATTTTTAAATGGGAAAATGGAGAAGAGTACAATTTGATTGATCGAACTTATTTCAGATTATTCATTCCTCTACTACTGTCTAACTACTCTGTGCTATTATCACCGGATAATGAGTTCTGATAATTAATTACTTTTGAAGTATATTTTCCTTTTTTAATCCTTATATGGGGAAAGACTTACTTCTGTGTCTATTGATAGGCAAATGAAAGTTTTGTGGGGAGATCAATCTAGATATATTATAGATATAATGCTACAACGATAAAAGTTTGACTAAAATTTGAGCCTTTCCAGCGCTTCTAAAATTTTGTACACAAAAATAAGCTCGAAATTTTTTTATATAAACAAATTCGCATCGGGAAAGGAGAATTTTCCTTTTTGTTCAAAAAACGTCATTGACTAGGGGCGTGGCTTCTACCTTACAGAAAATTCATTTATGTCATGTTGTCCATATATATATATTTAGATTGTAAGACATTATAATAAATCCGTATATTGAAAGATATTTTACTGATGCATAGACTTGAGAATCCTATCTAGGAAATAAATTTACGAAAGACATTCAGAAGAGAAAGGAGCTTTTATTCTATCCAATGGTTAGAGTATCATAGTTGAGATTTTTTCTAACAGAGCGAAAATATGCCGGGACCAGGACTCGAACCTGGGTACTCGCAAAGTTGGAAAAAATCTGAACTATGATACCCCAACCATTGGATGTAATTTATCTACTTGAATATACTTTCCTCTGTTAATTAGGAGCTTCTATTATTTTAAAATCGAGATTGAATAAAAATTGACTGATGCGAATGTTAATAACACCAGATGATTCAACCCGGCCTTCTGGGGTTACAGAACATAGCAGAAAGACCATTTTGTAACTCTAAATAAAACTCTAATAGATTTTTCATGTTTAATATGTATTTTTAGATTGCCTACTAATAACTTCAAAACGCAATTTTATGTATTGAAATAAAGTTTCTAAATTTATTAAAAGTGATACGTTCGTATTAGCCGCATAATCACCAAAGATTTCGCTACTAAAAACTGACTATTTGATTCTGATTATTTTACTTTTTAAGCGTGCAGTTCATATGTGTGCCAATCATGCAAATGTTTTAATAGCAGTTCTAAAATTATTCAGTTTTCTCTTACGCGACAGTGCAAATTTTTCAAATCATTACAAAGAAAAACCGTGCGATAAATAGGTCTGGGAATTGCAATCAAGCAACATGATTAACACATACAAAACAATTTTTCAATTTCTACTATTAGTTCACATGCTCCCTATATATATTTATATATCTTGTTCAAAATTTCAGTCGTTAATAAAATACTTTTTTACCATCCACTCAAGTTCAAATACATTTTTTAAAAACTTGTAGTGGATAACACTTGATGTTAATACAGTTTTTTTTTTCAAATATTAATTCTTTAATGGTTTTATTATTTACACAAAACTCAGTCAGAAATGCGAAAAAAGAAAAAACAGAAATATATCTAGGTTGTATATAAGGTTATTCTTGAGGAGTCACTTTTTTTTTGGTCCTATAAGGTTTATTTTAATATTATAAAACAAATTTCTAATAAATTTAATTAATTGATTTTAGTTTTATACGGGAGAAAAAAAAATCTCTTATATAAGATATTTAGCAGGATATGAATTTAGGAATAAATACCGTCAGTGGCGAAGCGTGTAGATCGCTGGAAAAAAATTCTTTTTGACCTAAGTAGGAATTGGCTTTACTTTTTTTTTCATTACTTGTTTTTAATATTTTCGAATAGGCCACCGTCTGTCGTAAAGCGTCCGTTCTTGCTAGAGCAATGCCGCAAATCTAACCAAATGACCTTCACATTTCGTTTAGGCTATTTATCACATGAAGTGTCATATTCTACTAAACTCATGACTCTGAACTACTTTATGATTTATTCTTTTTTTTTCATACTTGCAGTAGTTTTTGAGATTGGATCGCAAAGATCCACGTTTCGCACCGTTAGTGTTGTTGCGTTGGTCACATTATTTAGCGCATACCAACTTACTTAGGTGTAGATTAAGTGGCTGAGTAACTTACATCCTACCTATCCTGTAGGGGAGAGGAAGAAGCACATGTGAACATTTTTTTCTTTTTGGATTCTTTCTCAATATCTATATTGTAAAGTAGAAACATGTCCGTGCGTACGGCTGAGGTCATATCGACGGTGGTAAGGACCTGAGCAATCAATTTCGTTTTATCGCAATTTCTTTAACGACTAAACATCGCATAATTTAAATTTTCATACCCTAGAAAAGAAAAATAAATATACTTTCAATTTCAATTTTTTTGAAAACTATATCTCCATTTACTGTTTTTTTTTATGATTCTTAAAATAACTTTCAGGCATGAATTTTTTTCCTACTATCTCAAAATTGAATGTGTATCCCGATTACACTTAAACCGATTAGACTTAAGATTAACCCGTTTGCACTTATAACAGTGTAAATAATTCAGTATTTGTTCGTTTCCGTGTAATATTCCACAAATATAAAAACAATTTAACTTCTTCATATGTGAAACATTTAAATATTCTTATTCGGGTTTCAAGAAGTCCAGCAGCATTCTCTCACTTATGCATACGATGTATCTTTATTATAATCGATTGTTACGGGAAAATTAAGTTTGCTCTACATGGGGGAGAAATTTACTTTAAAAAGTTAGTTGTGCCGTTGTTCAAAATTAGTATGTTAAATTTTGTATCATCCTCCATTCTGATATTATTTTAATAAATTGTTTCTTTTTTCAAAGTCCATCCATGCAGGAAGCAGAACTTGAAGAAAGCTTAAGAAATTTAGTTCTGGCAGCGTACGAAAATTTATTTGAAAATGATGTCAGTGCAGAGGAATCAAGAAGAACGAGGTGCAGGGCTAATTGCGGTACTTGGCCCCATTGTCATAGAAATTGTAAAGGTTGAATTTACATCTAGTTCAATAAAACAATTACGTATTAAAAAAAAATTAAAATTTATTTACATTGAATATTGAAAGCTGTAACGAATCTGTTGAATTATATTAAATAAACATTTTTAAAAACGTGTGTTTGAATGCATTTTGTTTAACATTTCTCACAATGGCTTCCAAAAATTAATATTTTGATAAACAGTAAAGTTTGAAAATGATAAAAACCAATAGTTGTCACATTTTTATATATTACGCAACACAGCGAAACGTAAAGGGGAGGGGGTTGAGGGATAATGCTTTTTTTGCGTATTGGTGTTAACTTATTCTTTATTCTTCTAAAGATCAAACAACTTAACAATTTTTTACAAATAAGGTACTATTGCCTTCATTTTGCGATACTGAAATACCTTGACACTGTTTCGTTATATTTTCTTTTCGAAGAAAGATTTTATGTTTTTTGATGATTGAAAATTTTAGACTTTTCAAACTATAAAGATCATTGATAAAATTCATGTTAAAAACATAAATGAAAAAGAAATTAAATTTCTAACGAAAGCAATTTTAATAGTCTGAAACAATTGTTTAAAAATGAATAGTAGCTGATAGAACGGAACTTTTTTTGTACAAAACACAAAATAAAATTCTACGATCACGTCATGTGTATAAATTACAGTGTGTGTTTGTGTTAAACGTTTTTCAGGAAAACAGATTTTTGAAATGCCTTGAGTTGGTTGCGAAAAAAAGAAAAGAACTTTTATTATGAAATTATTTTTCGAAAAAATATACACGTTATAACACATATATTTTTTTATTTGTAGACGCTTTGAATATGCAAATCGAAAATTAGAACTTATTTCACAAAATAGTTTTCGTAATATGCTTAAAAACTGTCCTCATTGCAGTTTGTTTTGCAACTATTAATAAAAAGTTAATTTTTTTTAAAGAAACACAGTTCTGTAGTGAACTTAAAAGTGGAAAGTTATTTTTTCATTGAAAAATCTGGATATTAAAACAAAAATCATAAAAGCGTGAATGAGTGATAGAAATACTTTAAGTGAATCGAAATTTCAATCACATTCATAATAGGATTTATTTTTTTTATGATTGTTTCTAAATTTTGTTCTTTGTTATTTTCAGTGTCGTTTAACATCCGTATATAATGGACTTCCTAATAGTAGCCTTAATATCAAATTTAAATTTTCATGCAACTGTAATTTAAAGTAATCATAATTATAGAACGTTTTGCAATCATTTCCTGTTTTTAAATCTTTAATATTTTAAAATTTTTAGTGACCATTTACGTCTTCAAAATAAGCCATCCCCGGATATCGTCCGGATAGCTGAGTAAGGAGAGCGTTGGTACGGCAAATCAAAGTACCCAGGTTCGAGTCCTGGTCCCGGCATATTTTCGCTCTGTTGGAAAAAATCTCAACTATGATACTCCACCCATTGAATATAATTTACCTAGTTGAATATACTTTCCTCTGTTCATTATGACCTAATTACATGGTATACAGGAGTTTCCGTGCTATTTCAAGATTCATCATGCAAAATGCTATAGTTATAGCTCGGATGAATGAAGTTATCGATGCAGTTCGCAGACTTGTCCAACAAATAAGAGTGAAATATGCCATCCCAGGATATCGTCAGGATAGCTCAGTAGGGAGGTACGGCAAACCAAAGTATCCAGGTTCGAGTCCTGGTCCCGGCATATTTTCGCTCTGTTGGAAAAAATCTCAACTATGATACTCCAACCATTGAATATAAGCAAACTTACTTTTCTTTTTAATATAAGTATTTGTTAAATGAATTAAAATGAATTTATCAATACATAATAACAACTGAAATAATAAAAATATGGTATTGTAATCGGAAACACAACTGTACACATGTTTTAGATCTCGCACATAAGTGTCAAAGGATAATAAAAAAATTTATTTTTACATAAATGGACAAAGTTAAGTTAAAAAAAAGAGTGGAGAAGGAGATTTAACATTAGGAGTTTTACACTTTAAATCTGCATAATTTCTAAACTACATTCCAGAATGACTTCCCTTTACGTATCGTAAAATTTACCGAAAAATCGAAACCGCTGTCGTTTTGACAACTTCAAAGTGTATCACAACTTCAATATGGACATGGCTAATAAAGATTGTTATTTTAACAAAAATTGAAATAAGATATGATTCCTAATAAAATAACTGTTATTAACAATTTTAAAATTAGTTGAAAAGTGTTATAAATTCAGTTTGTCTTTTGGTTGTCTGTCCGTGCTATAACTCCTGTAAAGATACCCAGTTTGCCATACATTTGATATACGTCAATGAGGTTTAGTATAGCATGTTTGGTATTGAAAATTAAGTGTTTACCATTTAAAGTTCATTTACAAGGTTACTCAAAATAATTCCGTTACATTACGGTTTACGAGGAAGAATCGTTTGCCGTGTATTTTAATAAAGTTACACTGTTTCAGACGTATTGAAATTGATATACCGGGTAGTTATAATATGAGTATCTCTATTTGGAGCTGTCTGTATCTTGAAGGAATAACCAGAACGAAACCAAAATCGGTACACTTACTATTCGAGAAGGGGGGGGGGGGAAATAGAACAATAAAAAAATAATTGCAATAATTGCCGACAGATGGCGCTTTTGAGTATGAAATGCAATGTGGTTTCATTCGGATTATTCCTTCGAGCTACTGAATCTCCAAATAGTGATACTTATATTATATGTGGGACATTGCATTCATCATACATTTACAGGGACACACAAAAGAATTCGGTGAGTATCATGGAGGTGTCGCAAACCTCAATAACCGCATATCACAACATATGCGAAACATTACTAATAATGTGTTACATTCCGCAGTTGAACACGTCGTGCACTGCCTGGATTGTCTCCTGAGCAATATGGCCATGTGGAACCTGAACATGATCTGCACCGCCATGCGAAAGCGTAACCATATTCTCTGTGACATTTTCCAATAAATTAGGTGTGCCACCCGGTTTGATCTCTTAATTCTTTGTTCTTGTATTACACACTACATTTCACACTCGGTAGCGCCGTCTGTCGGTGATTATTGCAATTTTTTTTATTGTTTCATTCTTCTTCCCCTTCTCGAATAGTAAGGGTATCTATTTTGGTTTCATTCGGATTATTCCTTCGAGCTACTGAATCTCCAAATAGTGATACTTATATTATATGTGGGACATTGCATTCATCATACATTTACAGGGACACACAAAAGAATTCGGTGACCTTACTGACTGTCAACAGTAACTGCTGGATTGTGCGTTTTCAGTTTTGATATGCATTTTTAAATTAAACTAATGTTGTTATATATTATTTGTAGTCTATACATGCTATAGTTAATATACAGAGCAGAACAAAAGATACATTTTGGTTTATTGGCGGAAATTGCTGAATTAGAATTCTTAACTGTGGTATGCGTTTCTTAACTGAACAAAATTTTAGCTTGCTGTGTAGTATATATATACAAATCTTTAGTTTAACTATAGGGCTACGCAAAATAAATCGGATATTTTTCCTACTATTGATGGTCTTGTTTACTTAGATATAATCTTTCACCCTATTAAACTGTGAAGTTCTGCTAAAGTATTCTTGAAGTGCTGGAAAATGTTTCTTAATCTATGCTTGATGCTTGATTTTTAGTTCTTCTTGTTTTTCTCCCAGATTATTTTGCGTTTAAAATGCACGAGGTGTTCCTTTTTTATTTTGACATTTAATATTCTTTTACTAGGATGCAGAAAAGATATCAGATACATTATTGCTTATGAGTGATAATTCCTTTATTTGCGTTGAACGTTTTTAAGTTTAATTCAACTGTATAATTGCCAAAATGTCAGTTAAGGCACACTGTTTAGACGCGAAAAATTTTTGGTTTCGGTCTGTTTGTCTGTTTGTTCCGCGATAACTGCAGCAAAACTGATCCGATTAGGTTGATTTTTAGTATGTATGTTTGTGAGGTATTCCGGAATTAGCTGTATAGTTTTTAGTTACATTTGGTTCATTCGTTCGAAAAATATAGAATATTCCGTTTTAGGTCATAATTCTATCCTATGGGAATGCAGACGATTTTCAAATTTCATTTTTAACTGAAATGAAAATCGCATACTTGAATAATGGATTTAAACGTAAAATTATGGTAAAATGTAACGTAAGATATTTTCGATATGGTGGTTTTTAATATGTCCAATAGCTTTGAAAACTTGCCGATACATGTATTAGAATTTAGAAATTAATCGTTTAAATGAATGGAAATTTTTTTGCATCTGTTTGGGAAAAATAAAACTTTTATTTCATATATTTTACAAATTTTAAAATGCATTTCTTTTACTTTGCTCTTTAATTTATTAGTTGCTTAGCACCCATATTTCATACAGTATCAAAATAACAAGATTCAAATAACTCGCACTATTTTGCTGCAATACTTTATTAGCAAAATACATTATTTTCAGATGATTTTCCTATTCTATTGACATAAAAGAGAATTTATTTTGATACAAGTTGCCATTTAACCACTATAGAATGATTACTGAAATATTTTTTTCCAAACGAAAATTACAAAAACTTTCAACGGTAATATGGATTCAAGTCTTGTAGTATGCATTTACTTTTGTTTATATGTATTTCTTAGATGAGATATTATTCATTTACTGGAACAGATGTGGATGTTTAATCGTTTAAAAGTTTATATAATTTTTAAAATAGGGTAAAATCAATCGTACAACGAGGTCGCTAATCTAAAGCAGGGGTGGCCAACCTGTTTGGGAAGAGTGCCACTATCTGAAGAAAAAAAAATATGCGTGCCACTTCCAATTTTTCCAACATACTTAAAATATCAAAAGGCGATATCATGTTATTTATAAGCTGATTATGTGATTTTTACGCCAATACCACATTTTTTCCTTGTAAGTCTGAGTAATGGAGATTTAAAAAATAATATAAATAAAACAAAAATATAAACTTAGGTTTTTATTGTTAATAAACATTTTTAAAGGTTCTGCCAGATTATGTATTAAATAAAAATGAATAACTTGAAACATTTAATTCTAAATAATTATTAAACAAATAGTCAGTACTTACTTAATGTGGCTTTTGAATTTTTAGCTTTTTTACTAAGTCATCTATATTAGGATTAATTTTTGAAGACGCTAACAAAATTAGGTTTTTTAGGTACATATCAGTTAATCTTGAACGATATTTTGATTTTATTATGTTCATAATAGAAAACATTTGTTCACAAACATATGTTGATCCAAACCTACAGCAATATCTGACAGCCAAATCATGTAAATTTGGAAAATTACTTGCCGGTACAAATTTCCAATATTCAATATATTTTGGATCACTTGCAGCTGAAATAAGTTCCTTATATTTGCTTTTCAGTATAGCATGGTTCTGTAGGTCAATAAT
This sequence comes from Maratus michaelseni, assembly GCA_963931845.1. Classification (NCBI taxonomy): domain Eukaryota; kingdom Metazoa; phylum Arthropoda; class Arachnida; order Araneae; family Salticidae; genus Maratus; species Maratus michaelseni. The sequence goes on along the minus strand of OZ007592.1, from coordinate 33,819,267 downwards.
TTCCATTTGGATTTCAGGTGGGTAATAATTAATTTCTTGCAGAGAAATTGAAAAGGGATTTGTGAATAGATCCACATTTTTTTTATCAGCTTGAAAATCCTCAAACCTAGCACTGAATGAATCCTGCAAAATATATAGTAAATTTTTAAACCTCTCATAGTTCGGAGAATTATTGACTTTAGTAGCTAGTTCTTTCATTAATGTGAAATGTGTTAATCTTTTTTCTCCAAAATCGAGATGAAAAAGCGAAAGTTTGTTTACAAAAGAAGATATATGACCAACTAGAGTAGGAAAAATACAATCTTTTCCCTGTAACCTTAAATTTAAATTATTTAAATGTTCCATAATATCAGTAAGAAAAGCTAAATCCCATAGCCAATCTGCATTCTTGAGTAGCAAGCACTCACATTGTTTTCATCCAGATATTTTAAAACGCACTCCTTCAACTTCCAAAATCTCGTGAGTGCACTTCCTTTGGAGAGCCAGCAAACACTACAGTGAAGGAATAACTCGCCTTCCGTTTCTTCCGGGAGAAGCTCACGAAATCGTCGTCTATTTAGAGCTCGAGCTCGTATTTTGTTGAGACAGCGCACTACAGGGTCGACAACAGAAGACAGGTTTAAGTCCTTGGCACAAAGAGCTTTTTGATGAATAATACAGTGATACTTAAAAACTTTTCTTGCCAAATAATTTTCAAGCAATGTAACAAAACCTTTTATCCTGCCAGTCATGCAACGTGCTTCATCTGTGCAAACACTATCTAATTTTGTCCACTCTACTTTGTTAACTTCAATTGCATTTTTAAGTTCTTTAAAAATTTCCTCACCTGTAGTAAAAACTAATTGGCGCAAATCAAGAAGTTCTTCCACAGTATCAAAATTATCGTTCGCGTAACGCACAAATATGCTTAACTGCGCACTGTCTGTGATGTCGCAGCTTTCATCCAAAGTTAATGAAAAGTATTTGCAATATTGCAGTCCAGAGACAATCTGTGTACCAACATCCTGGCCCATGTCATCTATACGACGCATGACGGTATTTCTAGACAAGGCTATGTTATCAACCATATTTTTGAGCTTTTTATCGCCGACATTTTGGGCAAATATTATAAGGCTATTTTTTATTATCTCCTCTCCGTCAGAATAGTTTTTTTTCTTGCGGGCTAACAACAGAGAAAGTTCATAAGAAGCCCTCACCATACTTTCCATTTCGTCATTTCTCTTCTTGAACAATGATTGTTGGTCGGCTAAAATTTTCCTTTTTTTGTTAATAAATTCCAATCGCAAGTGTGATCCGACAGGATATTTACTATTAAAATCACTATGTAGTTGTGTGAGATGCCACTCCAGATTAATTTTTTTCGGCACTGCTACACAAGATCCACATATCAAACAAACAGGCTTGGAAGTATTTTGATTCGTAAACAAAAATTGTTCTTCCCAGACAGTTCTAAAATCACGAATTGCAATATCGTCTTCATATTTTCTTTTCGATGTCGAATATTTACTCATAGACATAATGAAAAAATAAAAAGTTTTAAAACAACTATACCCGAGGCTAGAATTTAAAAACAATTTTAAAAAAAACTTAACACTTTGCTTGGCAGTTCTACTAGCTTCCCGCTGAAGTACTGTTGCCAATTTCTGCATGAGGAAAAATTCTTTCTTCCGTTTGCCGTTTGCTGATCAAGAGTGCGGGAAAAGAAATACCGTGAATTCAGACGAAACGGGGGATTTCTGGAGTAGAGTGCCTATATATTTTTAGATTAAATTCACTGCAGCGCTGTTAATGTTTTTTTATTGGTGATTTCAGGCGCTTATTAGATTAATGTAGTGACTTCTTTTAAGTTTATTGCGAAAATTAACTTTGGACAGTTAATAAAGAACATTTCTATCTGGATTTCTGCCTATTATTTTTAATTAAAAAAAAATTCAATAAGTCTTCGCGTGCCACTGTTAAAACTCCGCCGTGCCGCGTGTTGGCCATCCCTGATCTAAAGAAATTAGAGTAGTAAAACTTTCCTGAACTATTACAATTACTGGAAATTGAGAACATAAAAGCTATCACAAAATTACTTTATAGCGCCGAATCATGTTTGCTATTTAGTGAATTGACAGTGGGCAAGGTTATGAATGATTATCCAATAGGTTTAAAAGTTTCCGAATATGCCTATTTTGGGGAAATTTTAGTATGCTAATGACATCTAATTAAATCAGGATGTACTTAGGTAAAATAAATATTATAGAATGACCATCAAAACTGTTTTTCGAAACAAAAATTCTAATAACGCTAGATTTCTACAATAGATATAAGTAAAAATAGTAGATTCAATATACATTTTATAAGTTGCTTTTGTACATGAGATATTATTCAACTTAATCGATCAGATGCAGGTATTTCGTGGTTGGCAGGTAAGTAAATATTGCTATTTGGGTATTAGGATAACATGAAATTATTTTCGAAATTGTTGCTTATCTTAAAAAAACCACTGTGTAGAACGAAATCCAAGATATACTAGAATCATTCACACAATGTATAGGAAATCATGGATATAAATTTAATAAGATTACGAGGTATTCAGGGGGCTCTGAATAATTTAAAATTTACCAGAAGTTCATAAGAATTTTAGAATATCACTGCATGAACCGCGTTTAAATTAACGCTTCTAATTTCTGAAACCTCCAAAGTGTTTTATATGCGTATAAATATGTATGTAATATTAAAAAAATTAAATTGCGGTTTGTAAGATGCTAAATAATATGAAAAGTGGGAATAAAAAACAATGACTTTCAGAGCTGACGTTGAGGCTCCTGATCTGCAGTTTTACTAGCAATATATAGTACATATAAATTATATTGATAATATTTAGTGCTGCACAAAAGAATTGGAATACATTATCGCTTCTAGAAAGAAATTGCTGAAAATGTGCTTTCATTTGTGGTACGCATTTTGCAATTGAACATAATTTTAATACACCATGTGTATTGTGCGTAATATATATATATACATATATATATAGGCCAGCATAAAATAATTCTGGCCATGTATGGATGGTAATTGAAGAAAGTACAATTTCTTTGAATACGGTATGGTCTATGGGCGGTAATTTCGAAAAGATGGCTTTCAGTATTGGTGTAACGAATAGTGATTTGGTCGAATAGCCGAAACCGAATATTCGGTCACATTTTAGCCCGAATAAAATTTAACACAAATTAAAATTTATATTTTATTATTTGTATGTTTAAGTAACTTAACAGCATGCATATTTTTGTAATATTTCAAAAAAATTATTAAATCGAAATTACTAATATCATAGTTTTCGTTTGTAGATATATGTAATTTTTATCAATTTTTGCTAAAATTAAAGGTCATTATTACCACTGCTAAATGTACTTTTTCTTTCTAATTTTTTTTTTATTAAAAAACTTATTTTAGCACTAAATAAGAATTCCCGTTTAATCTTTCTCATTTATTGAACATATCAAATTGATTTTCTATAAGACAGGATGATCAGTTATTTACATTAAAATATAAAGACTAGTCTTTGATTCAAATATGAAGTGATCATTTTATTCTTTCTTACGTGTTAGTGAGATTCACTCATGATTCCTACTCTCCTCTATATTCAATGAAATATTTCCTAAATCAGCTCTTGGTCATATGAAATTTATTGCGAGGACGTTTGCGTGTTCAAATTTATTTATGATTTAAACAATGAAATGGGAATATAATTTTGCATTTGATTGATTAAAGTTATACTTCTTATTTGAATAACGTTGCATAAACATGCTGCAAGAAAAATATTCTTATAATTAATAATGCAATAATAATAATTCTCTGGACTACCTAAAAAATAATAATAAAACAACTAAGAATGTATTCATAAAAACACATAAAATTACTAAATGATACACAAAACAAGAACCTTTATATCAGGGCTGTCTAACCTGGCGCCCGCTATTCACCAGAAAATTCTTACAGAAAAATTAGCCTTATTTAATCTCTGAATATCTCCAATCAAATACGGCAAATATTTCTATAAGGCTTCTCTGGTAAATAGCGGACGCAAGGTTGGACAGCCCTGCATTATATGAACTTGTACTTTAAATGAATATGATGACAGAAACATAATACCTACGTTTCGAACTACAGTCGTCCTTAGAATAAAATATGATGTTGAAGTGATTTATTTACAAGAAAGGTTATGGTTTTGTTCACCATTTAGAAATGTTATGTGTTATTATTATATATTAATATATTCTTATTTATAATATTTCATGGTGCAATTGTCCAACCTGTATTAATGAAAAATATTCATATTTATAATAATATCATTATTCGCACCTATTTATAACTTAAACAGCCTAACAATAAAACTTAAATTTGTATACAAATTAAAATTGATTTAGTATTAAGAGATGTGATAATAGTATGTTGAAATAGAAATCGAAAATATTTTGCATTATATTGGGTGTCTCATTGGTTTTTTTTAACCATGCCATAAGTTTTAATACCGTAATTTACTAATAATTATTTAATTGCAGATTTTTTAGTAAAAAAAGCCGACATTACTATTTGGAAAAAATATTACTAAAATTAAAGAAACAGATAAGTCCTGTGTAACTGACTACTCAATGAAACACCTAGTGAAAAAAAGAAAGTAATAATGCTACTAAAGAGTGCGAATCGCTCTAACACATTTGCAAAGCCGTAGTGTAGACATTAATATCCAAGATCTTTCGAACTGAATACTACTATTCATCTTTCTATAAATGTATTAAATCTATAATCTATTGTTGCCTAATAATTTTCTCTAAGATCGGCTTAAATCTCCAACTTTAACATCATTTTCCAAAAGATTCTTAGCCTCAAATGAAATAGAGAAATATTATTCTACTTCTCGATATGAATAATAATACTCTGGCAAATTTTTTGCATTTAAGCATTAAAATAACAGGATGAATGGGTCCTAATGTAGGAAGTTTGCATTTGATAAAAGCATTGCGAAAACAAATACCATATATATCATATATATCAAATTCCTATCGTCGTATAACGCGCACTTTTAGATAAGAAAATTTCAGGTTCGCGTTGTATACCGATTATTTAAAAAAAAGACGTGAAAATAATATAAATTTCTACATTTACAAATAGGATTTTTTTTTCTACAAAAACTTCTTTATGTTTCAATTAGATGCACTTTCGATTGTTCTTTATTGGATACTTTTAGATAACATATTTCATGCAAATTCACTTGCAAAGCTTAAGACGATTTACAAGGGGAATTTTATGCCGAATATATCTGATAGAAAATAGAATTCGTAAAATTTTAGTCCGCGTTAAATGACGGAATATACGGCAATAATATTTTTATTTAAAATATTTTTAGTCTAATAATATTTTTATCCTACTAAATATCCAACAGAATTTCTACATAGATATTAAGAAGAAATTTTCAGCCAACTGGCTTTCAATATTTGGCAAAAAAAAAAAAAAAAGACCGAATACCGAATAGTAAGTGAGTACTATTTACGCACCTAGTTTTCAATTCCTTTCACCGTATAAAAAGAGAAAGTTTTTTTTAAATATTTTAATTGTATTCAAACTGTTTTATAATCTACGAAAGACGCGTTGTTTCTCTTCTTTGTCGTAATATGCACATATTTTAATTTAAATATTTTAAAAAGTCTGCCAGTAATTCTTCAAAATTATAAAATTTTCAACTCGCCAAAATTTAATATAAAAATAATTCAAGGGTCTTATCACTTAGTAAATGAATAGTTTTGAATTTCTTTTCTAGCTACCATAAATCATCCCAGAGAATGAGACGTTAGTTTGATAGATGATTCTCATAAAAGGCTTTATGATCATTGATGATCAAAACATAGAAATAATGATAAATGATTCACAGTTTTAAAATAGTAGTGACTAAATGAAGATGAGAAATATGTAATAAATATCGGAAAAGCCTTTTATTCCTAGGCGAAATATAACATAGCAGTTTCAGCAAACCAACACAAAATAAAAATAATTTTAAAATTAAGTTAGCTGGAAAATCAATACTTAGACTATTGCTTTAATCTATCAGAATTAATTATATTAGGATTTTCCATTAAGTTTGTACAATAATATTAGTGTAGAAATCACAAACTATGTACCTTCGGACGCATATGCGCCCTCGAATTCTATATAAATATATTTATATAAGTCGGAACGACAAAGTGCCAAACTACATTTTTGGTGAAATAAATCTAGCACTATAATATGTTGCTTATTATTGAAAATTATAATATTTTACATATTATTTGCTTCTAATGTCACTTGGTGGCAGCATATGTCCCAGGTTCTGTTTTTGCCACAATCGTTCATGCCCTCAACGAAGATAGTTAATTTACAAAGGACGTAAGAGTAATATCATTAAAGTAATGCTATATTATTATTTCGAATACCTCAAATGTTACTAAGACATTGACAACAAATTTTCTGTTATATATCTTGATTTGAGTACTTGATCTAACTTTCAAACTGATATATCTCAGAAGTTTAGAAATGTGGCTTAAAACTTTTTTGCCCCGATACCCTCAATTACATGGTTTCCTCTGAAGGCCTATTTGCTAGAAATCCTACATAAGAGATAGATTGGATATTGAACAAAAATGGCGGACATGTCTTATTCATTACAGGGAAAATACACTCATATTTATGTTTTACATGGCTCTCTGAAGGTATATAAAACGAATTTTCGATGTTTTTCACAAAAATAAAAGCGTTAAATGCTGAAGAAAATAAAAAACGTTCTATGGCAATTAATCAATTTTGAAACAAACATGGCGGGTATTTCGTCAATGTCCAATCTCTCTCTTATGTAGGATCTCTACTATTTCCAACTATTTAGCGCCATCTGTCTGTGATATTTGAAACTAAAATAAGGAACATAGTAAATAATTTCAGAGATTATTCTATTACAAGAAGATGTTTAGTCTGTGTCATCGTTTACTTCTTATTGGATTTAAAGAGGGTTCATTAAGTTTATTCTATGTAAGTTCATTTTAGAATTAACTGTACATAATTTGTACGGTGGTTTTCGTTGAAAAGAAACTATTCTCCACCACTAGAAAGAACTGCATATCTATACGGTATTTTCTTAGGTAACTGCTGGGAACAAAATAATGAAATATTCATTCGTACTCACTAAAACAATGTATTTGGGTGTTGTTCCATTCTTTGTTGGTTGGTTGGTTGATTTATGACAGCCGATTATCTACTCGAGGGATATAGGCCCTAGTGGGGAGTGTCCGTGGGGGTCTTTCTAAGGGATCCCAACCCATATTTACGGCAAGGTTAGAAGAAAACCACGGGAAAACCCGAACGGTTAGGTCGACGAGCGCCACAGGGATTTGAACCCAGCACCTCCCGTCTACCAGTTTTGAGAGAAGAACCTCTCAGTCACTGAAGAGGCCCCATTCTTTGTAGCCTTGCTAGCTATAAAGAAGCTTTAATACCGTTTACTTTTCAGATATTTTGCAAATATACATATATGTATATACAGCGTATTTTTTCTAAATTTATGCTTAGATGGGTCTCTCAGTTTTACTTAAAGACAGTCGAAGTAATTCCTACTGTCGTTGTGTCCGATGTTCCGACAATTGCCCGAGTTAAAATAGCATTTTTTTTTTAAATACCAAAGATGTCACTTGAAATTTTCTATATATATCAAATAAAAAAATTTAAATAAAATAAAGTCAAGCTTATACACAAATGGTTTTTCAAGCATTTTTTTAAAATCAAATACCAATTATTAAAAAGTTTTAAAAAAATGCATTTTTTCAAAGAAAAAATAATTTATATATTAGCTACAATGGTTCGCTTCAGATCAAACATACATATCTGTACTAAAATGTTTAAGCAGGATTACAAAAAATAATATATAATAGTTTCTAAACAAGAAAGAAAAACCATGCATCAAGCATAGATTATGAAAAACTTTCCAACACATTTCGAATGCTGCAACAAAACTTCATCTTTAATAAAGTGAAACATTACAATTTGTGAAACGCATAACACATTTGAAAAGCTAATTTCAGCAATTAACATCTATAGTCGGAGGAATATCTGAATTATTTGTGCAGGCCTGTTTATGATCTATATATTTGTATATATACTACAAAGTGTGCAAAAATTTAGTTCAGTTAGGAAACGCGTAACATTTGAAAATTCCCCTTCAGCTATTCCAATCAACAAGCGGTAATATACTTGAATTATTCTGTGCAGCCATCTATATGATCTATAGAATTTATAGACACCAAGTAATATGCAATTAATTAGTTAAATTTAAAAACATATACCATAATAGAAAACACACTTCCAGCAATTATTGCTCATAGGCAGTACTGTAACCGAATTATTTTGCGTGTCCCTTTAAATGGTTGATAAATACTATGCACGCCATATTTTATAGTAAGCATGTTGTAGCGCATCTCAGTGTTTATATAATTTCAATATGCTTGAAGGAGTGTAACATCATTAAAAGACATTGAAACGGTTTCCCCCCCCCCTTCCTGGGCAATAAAGGACAGTGATAGGTAATAGTCTTAATCTCCGACAGATTCGGTTTCTTACATAATTCTATCAATAGCGGGCGAGTTAATTCAGGAATTTAGACACGAGTCAAAAGAGGTCAGCGTTACTTAAAAATGTAAGCGTTGTTTTAAAATGCGATTTGGGCAGGAATAAATTTATACAATATGTGCGATTTCAACCAGTAGTGACGTTGTGCTTCTCTGGTTGGAGAATGGGCACGGGACATTTAGCGTATGCCCCCCCCACCCCACACAAGAGGGATGTTAAGAAAAATAGACAGAGAAAAAAACAGCATTCAGGATTATGACTTTCAGATAAGCAGAGTTTCCTCTCACAAGTTGTTCCCTTTTTGGAACTTAAAATATATCGGCAATTCATATGGAGCAATGCCTAACAGCAGCCGAGTAACAGCGGATTAAAGAGCGTACGGCGGCTTACAAATTTTTTAGAGTTTTGTCCTTTTAGGTAGACTAAGTATTTCCCAGTTGACATCGTAGAGCGCATGGATCGGAGTATTTACATCGTGAAATCGCCTGTGGAGCAGCGGTTCGGTTTCTCTATAAATTGTGCTCATTTTGGCAGACAAGAAAACTATAGTACGTCGAACTTCCACTTGAACCGAGAACAGTTTTAGCTTATGCTCTTGTAGGTCCCAGGAGAGGATCTCGAGTTTGGGAGCGTATAGGGCATGCGTTGAAATATTGCACTTGTATCATGGAGTTGTCTATGGAGCAGCGCCGCCGTCACTCTAAGTACTTCTAAACAACGCTCACTCTAAGTAACAGTATAATGAACTAAGGGTTGAGCTGGAACTTTCATTAAGCGGTGAAATCTCATTAAGGACATAGAATAGTCTGACTCATGGAGTAGTGCCACAGTAAATCTAATTTGGATTGGTGTGAAAATTTCAAGTTTGAATATTACAGGGTGAACTTTTAATACAATAATACAGAGCGCGAAATAATTATGGCCTTTCACAATTTTAGCTGACATATTAATAAAGATGAAAAAAATCATGTGCCATTACCTCCGTTGTAACATGCAAAGTAAACAGGCATTCATTGGTGGTTGTAGACGTTTCAGCAGAACAACTACAAAACTCGTGTGTGAAAGACCTCCAAGTTTGGTTCAAGCAAATAATAATAATAATAATAATAATAATAATGAAACTGTTAAAACCCCGATTTTATTATAATAGAAAATGTTTGGTATATAATGGCAAGAAAGGTTTATGCAAATGGCCGACATTTTATGTGTAAGGATAATTTGAAAACAACTATTATTGAAGCATGGAACTCTATTAATATGAAATATATATTCTAGACTTATATGAAAGCTTGTCACGTCGAATGGAAGCTTGCTACAGTGATAAAAGCTGGCGGAACAAATATTAAATATTTCTTGTTTCAACAATTAATACAGGGGAGATTAAGCTAAAAGAGACCATAATTATTTCGAAATTTATGTATAATTTAAACCTGTACAAAGCCTGTATAAGTCTTTTTTTTTTTTAACAAACGAGATTTAAATGTTCATTTTACATAATATAGTGTATAATATTTTATATTGTATATGTGTTTATTAAATTGTAACTATATTTTTTGTGTTTGATTAAAATAAGCAAAAGGGCTATAATTATTTCTCGAATTGTAATGAACTTGTATTTATCAGAGAAAGATTATTCCCGCAGACAAAAACCGTAATTCAGCCCTGGTAAGTCTTATTAAACATTTTATTTTGAGTTATAAATACAATTTAATAAAACTAATAAAATTTAAATAAGATAGCAAGAAACTAATATTTACAGAAATTAAATGAACAGCATGAATCTGTGAAGATTTAATACGTACTTATATCAATCATATTCTTATTAACTATCGACTTATTGAATCTTAGATTTATGAATGAAATGTGGGATTCAAAAGTATTTTTATAACAAAGCAATAGAATTTTAATTTGTAACCTTTTTTGTAAAATAAAATACAAATATGTTAATATTATACATTTTGTGATTAATGAGTGGAAATATAAAATCAAATGTAAAATATTTACTTTACTTACTTTTATTTTAAAGAAAGTAATTGATAATAAATACTTTGAACATCTGTCGAGAATATTTAATACTAACGAATTAATCTATAAGTTGACTGAAATTTGAGCACGGTGTGAAAATAACGCAAAAAAACTACTAATTTTCTTTTAAATTAAAATTCTTAGACAAGATAATGTGGATCTCACTTTTAAAGATATTATTTAAGTAGATTGTTATAAAATACAATATTTAGTGCATTCCGATTGTCTTAGTTAAAATTTTAATAATGAGATTTTATATTATTATATAATTAAGAAAGTAATTAATTCATGAGAAAGAAGAAAAGATGTAGAGAAAAGTGGAGATCACAACGCATGAAATTGATGGCAGTTAATGTCAATCATGTTTGATTTATCGATGCCGTATCAGTTAATTTAAAAGCGCCTTAAAGGTTCAAATACGGCCGAATCTTCAAAATTTTTTTTATGTAGTATATAGGAAGATAATTTTAGTAAATGTGTGTATTCATGTAGTACATCCTATCTGTATGCACGTTAATGCAAATAACTTAAGATTGCTTTTCTATTTACCGACACAACAGTGATAAATACTAGTGTGCGATTATCATTATTTTGCATTGATTGCTCGTAAAATACCTTTATGTACTCTATAAAAGTAAAATAATTATTGAATCAGTAGGTGGAAAAGTACGTTGTGCATATGAATGCATTTTGCGTACCCCAATGTTGGATAATGACCGTGATGTACAATTTATCGGTGTTGTGCCTGTTGATGGAAACTTGTCAGATTAGAGAAATTCTGTGAATGTTACTTAGCTAATTGCGATTTCCCAGCCTGGATTTAACAGTAGGAGGTTTCCTATTTGTTAAAATTATTAATAAAAACTATTCTGTAAAAATGTCTAACATTCTAAAGCAGTTATGAACATTTTTTCTATGGTACCTTAAGTTGTTTGCCATAAAATTTTGACTGGTTCCCTCTAGTTCATAGTAAAGATGTGTAATCTCGTCGAATATTGTCAGCATTAAGCCTAAAAATGACAACACTAAGCTCCTTATGACATATCGAGAAAAACCAATAAATGTAAGAATAATAAGAAATCTAAAAAGAAATCCATGATCCATCTGTAATAGATAAAAACTAAACAATAATATAGACATAACTCATCAGTAAAATAAAGTATGGTTAGACAAAGTTACTGTCAGAACAATGTTATATACATATGTCATAAATGTCGGTAAAATATGCGTCTTGAAATACGAGAGGAGCATAGCATCTGTTTAAAATTTAAAAATTGTAATATATATATAATACTAGTCTTGTTCAATGTTAAAAGCTGTACCCGAGTTTATTGAATTATACCGAAGTCATCAGGTAAATTATATCGTTTCGTTTTTCGTTCTGATCAATACTCCGAAACACTAAACACTATCATTTCTTAATTAGAAATTGTCTTTAATTGCTGAATGTTTTTTAAATGCAGCTGTTACTTTTTTTTAGGAAAATTGTTTCAAAATTTTAGGAGTCCATTGTTATATAAAAAACTTTGATTTATTATACTTTGATATGAAAATTATATCCTCCCTTCCCCGTAACAGAACAACATTCGGCCAATATTGGGTATATATTAAGTGGATGTTGGAGCCTGGTCTAAGCATTACCATGAAATATTGTCCTAATATTGATGGGTTTTAATTTTTCTAATGCGCCAATATTGGCAAGACATATTTTGCATGCTTGGGATTTCACAAGCCTGCCACATAGCCAGTACAGTCCATAAATTTTCAACAAATAGCCAATATTTTTGCAAATTTGGCATTTTAGTGGAAATATTATTAGCGCAAAGCCAATACTTTATCACCACTGGCATCATATTCGAAAAAATTACAACAAATGGACAGAGTATGATGAAGTAAAAATTACAATGGTATTAAGAAAACTTTTGGTAAAATTTAGCAAGCCTTGTAAGTATAGGGAAAGGACGTTTATCGTAATAGTATCACAGAGTTTAATTTTGCTTTCTCCTCTCTGAATAGAACAAAAAATGTTTTATTTTGTTGTTGCATGGAAAACATTTGCAGAAAGTTTTCCCTATATACCAAAACCCTTTAAAAAATTCCATTTAATCCCGGTTGGGTGAATTCACTTTTCTCAGATAACATTTGGAGGGAAGCAATATGAAACGTTAGTAAAAAAGGCGATTTCCGCGATTTTTGAGAAGCGTTTTTGAGGTTTGCTCTCAGAAAATTTCGGGAAAGGTTTCCTTTCGTTTTTATAGTATTTAACGTCATTGTGCCTAAATGAGATGCGTTTAGCCATTGTTTTATCGCATTTAGGGTATTTATGGCATTTTATTAAATAAATATTTATTTTGTTAAACAGAAAAAGATTGAATGCTTTCTTTTTAGCTCAAAACTAATTTGTTTTGTAAAAATTGATTCATTATCACACCTGCCAAGTCTCCGGCTTTCTGGATACCAGTAATTTAGTACAGAAAATGTTGTCTTATTGAATCGGAGCATTTTGCGATTGAAAAGAACAACATTTTCTCAAAAAAATTACTGGTGATCAAAAAGCCGGAGACTTGGCAACTCTGCATTATCTATAATATAAGCAATAAATATACGATTGTCTCATTTATGTTATTTTTGTCGCATTTATAGTATTTAAAATCTAAATGAGGCGTCTAAAGTACCTAAATGTGACAATGCATTTTGTGCATGTAATTTCATGTTAAAATATAAATTTAATTGCTGTTCATTTTTTGAAATACTCAATAAAAAGTTGAAATAGATACAACTGAAAATTGGTACACTTAATATTGAACTACGTAATAATATGTTGATTTAATAGAATATTAAATAAAAAAAATTTTAAATACAGAATATTGAATATATTGTAATTAAATAATGAATATTTCAACATTCATACTTCGAACTCTATTAAATATGAGCATGCATAAAAGAAGAAGTAACTAATGAATGACCAATACAGAATAAATTTTATACCAAAGCAATGTTTATTACTGTATATCTTAAGCAAATATTTTGATTTTCAGCTAGCTTTCAACTCATTTTCGCTCTTGGTCTTCTGTGTAGGCCTCAAGGTTTTGGAAGGTATGGATACAGATCAGCGGTTCCTAAACTTTTTTAACCACGTCCATCTATGCATCTCAGTATACAGTCAGTTTTAGAAATAGCCTCATTGAAACTCATATTTAAGTACCCTGTCAAAGAAAATACTATTGCACGATCATGTGGAAATTCCTAATTTATTAATTCAGCAAATGTTAATTAAACACAATTTCTGATTTAAACATAATTTTATTATAATAGATGAAAATATCACGTAATCTTACCTCAATAAATATCGTAAAAGCCTCTACGCATTGGAATGATTCAGTTTTTCAGTAATATATCTGTAAACAAATCAGTAACTAAAATTCGTACAATATTTTAGAATAGAATTTTGAAACTTGTCGCCTCTTAACGAGCTTCCACTTCAGGTAAATGTAACAGACTTTTAAAGCATTGATGTTGATACAGTAATTTGATCGTCAAAATCTAAAAAGCGGAATTTCGATCCATTTTCGAGTTTATTCGTCGCATTTATGAAGTTGTGGAGGCTTTGAATAATGAACGATTTATCAGATTAAAATGTAAGAAAATCATTTTTGAATTACAGAAGGCAAAAAAAAATCTTAAATTATAGAACAAAGATCCTTTATTTGTCCTAAAAATAATTATACCATTGTAGATATACAGGATGTTTCACGAAGGACCCCTAACTTTGAAAATAAACAACTGGGAAAAGGTGATAGATATAAGCGTGAAACTAGTGGCATAATTATTAAAAAAAGTAAAAATCTTATACAGAAACCACAAAATTTTAGTAAAAAAGTGCGTCGATAGATGGCGCTGCAGGTGGCATAACCATAAGTATGCTGTATTACATAAAAAGCGATTCAAAATATGCCCCTTTCACACAACATACATGACGACGCAAACGATTCACGCAAACGAAGAATGAAAATGTCAGTGACTCTCACTATGTCAACACATAAGCTTGACTAACATCCTCCTCCAGCTCGTCAAGTGTTTTTGCGGTAAGCAATTTTCTTAACTATCACCTTCAGAATTTCTTTCACTATACGCTAATAGCGATCACGTTTCAATGGAAAAATCTTCGACTGGGTGTTCTTGTGTGTTTGATCTCTCAGAAGACACTATAAAACAGATTTAAAATAATAAAATTAGTGGAAAAGTCTTGAACTACTGTGAGTATTTCAAAGTGAAGGCATTTCTCTCTCGGTGTCTCTGTATATAAAGGGTTGTTATAAAAAAATATCCCGATATATGAGCCCCTAAATATCATACCGTTTACAGAAACTGAATGGAATTTTGGTTTAAAGTATTTTGAGGTATGTGCTGAAGAACAATATGAAAAACAACAGTTAAACTCCAACAGTTACGGTTACAGTGACAAAATCTTGAAAATTTAAAATGGAAACACCTACATTTTTAAATTAAAATGTGATCTTCATAGTGAAAAACTATAAAAAGCGTTGGAACGGTACCTGTAGCATGAAACTCTCCGGCGCTAGACAGATTAAGAGGAAAAGTAAAAACCATCAATAAGGACAGAGAAACAACAGAAAACAAAACATTTTATTGTGTTTCACAAATTTTCCTCTTCACACACGATGACACTTTGCATGCTGCAGATGGTGGATGCCACTGAGCAATAATTTTTTTTTTACTTTCTGTTGCTTCTTTATCGTTTATTGGTTGTTTTCACTTTTCTTCTTAGTCTGTCTAGCGCCGGCCATTTTTGTGCTGCAGGTACTGTTGAACCACTCTTGAAAGACGGACCTTGGCATGCTGCCAAAAAAATAGACCCATCGGAAGGGAGGGAAGCATTATATTAAGAGGAGACAAAAGCCAGGTTTCCCTTATCTTACCTGACCGCTTGTCATTTGTACTATCAGCGTTTTTTTTTTCTCTCTCCCTATTTTGTTTGCTATTCATTTTGTATTTGTTTTTACTTCTATAAAATGGATTTAAAAGAATCTATAAGCTCTCAAGGCAAACATTTTCACAGTGCAGTGAAAAATATGTTAAACAACGTTGTAAAATATTGTGATAATGAAGCAGATAAAGGCTGCCTAACTATTCCATTAGCACATGCAACAAAAAGAGCTAGTGCAATTGCCGGTGTTTCGGATTGCGCTATAAGAAGAATTCGGAAAGAAGCTACCAACAATGGAAATAATTTCGCTTCTCCGAAAAAGGCAAAAACAACCATAGAGAATGACAACTTGGATAATTTGAACTTGGATGTAATTCGAAGAACTATCCAGGACTTTATTTCTATTTGCCTGAAATTTTTCAAGAATTAACATTCAAATACTTAAAAATCGAACAGCGTCTTTAATTTTCCTATAAATTCGGTACATTGTGAGTTACAATTACAATTTTTTCGTGAACTTATCCGAAAAATAGGTTCAAAGGGCGACCTTCGACGACTTTTTCAGTAAGATTAGTTACTTTTATAATAAAACGAAAAACGCTGTTCGATTGCCTGATATCTGAGTAAGAACGTCTGAAACTTTCGCGCATTTATGAATTAAAAAGATTTAGTAAAAGGTATCAGAAAACTTAATTTGAATTCGAGCACATTTTTTAAAATATTTGAGTGTAAAAAATATTTTTCAACCTTTAGTATGACTCTGTACTCTTTGAACTATTTTCTTTTATTATTAATTGAGTATTTTGTCATACATTTTCGCCATATTATTATTTGGTTTCATGTAGGAAAATAAACATGAGCAATCAAGAAAGATTAAATGGAATTATTGCGGTAAAATTAAAAAAATATATATATTAACAATCATAATAATAAAAGAACATTTTAAAACCACACTTCTCCTACAATTACATAAGTGTGCCCTATAACTGTAAGGAACCGATATTTAAAATCGTAATTTATTTAAGAAAACAATAAATTGCAATGTCATGTGTAAAAATACAGTAAAAAATAATATTTATTTACTTAACATGTTTATATCCGATAATTAAATAATCTAAATTATCAAAACATGTTTTTTTAGATTGAAGATATCCCCTTCATCGAAGTGAAAACTGTTAGGGGAACCGTCGGTAGCGTAATAAATTTT
This sequence comes from Maratus michaelseni, assembly GCA_963931845.1. Taxonomy (NCBI): domain Eukaryota; kingdom Metazoa; phylum Arthropoda; class Arachnida; order Araneae; family Salticidae; genus Maratus; species Maratus michaelseni. The sequence goes on along the minus strand of OZ007592.1, from coordinate 33,802,459 downwards.
CTTATTTTTATAAATAGTTAAATCAGTCTTCAAATTTAGTATACATTTTCATCTTTTGATATGTTAAAGAAGTTTGTTCAGCTTACCTGAGATTTTCCTTTTTGCGCTGAATATACCCACAGTAGTAATCCAAAGTGTTGTAGCGATATTTATCTGATCCATTGATTCACTTATATTGGAAGAATAATAAATAGTATTAGTAGAAAATGACAATTGTGTAAAATAAACAGAAGATTCATTTTCCTTTGAATATAATATAATTCTTGGCTAGATGTACATGTTTTAAGTCGCGTTTGGAGGCTGCGTATAAGTGCTCCAATTTTACATTATATTAAATATATTTACATCATATATGTACAAGAGCGTCTTAACTGTTCGGAAACATTTTGGAAACTGAAGGGAATGTTTTTAAGTTCTGTGCACACGCGCGGGATAAGACAGCTGTAGTTTGAAGGAGGGAGGTCTGCAGAGTTTCTCCAATTAGTTAGTTTCGACAGTCTCTGGTTTTGTTCACTATGTTTTTCAGCTGCGGCACTTGAAGTACTTATTGGTAATTGGGGTCTGGTTTTTAACATGTTCTTATTTCAATCGTTCGCTGCACGTGGAGATTATTCACTGCATAAAAAGGAAAATCTCAGGTAAGCTGAACAAACTTCTTTAACATATCAAAAGATGAAAATGTATACTAAATTTGAAGACTGATTTAACTATTTATAAAAATAAGAAAATTTATTACGCTACCGACGGTTCCCCTAACAAAGATTATGAAAGACTGATTCTGAAAAAAGAATATTATCCCAGTATCAAAAACGATAATTTAACAAATTTCTAAAAATATAATAATAAATAAAAGAACACTAAAAAAAGAAAAAAATGAATGCGATAAAAGAAAATACTCAATTTATTGAAAAACTCAATTCTACAAATTATAGTACATGGAAGTTCAAGATGCAGATGTTCCTGATTAAAGAGGAACTCGACGATATTATAGTACAAGATCCACCAGCTCCACCCGATACCGCATGGCACAAAAAAGATCGCAAGACTAGAGCTTTAATTAACCTAAGCATTGATGATTCTCAAATCGTAAATGTAAAAAACTTAGAAACTGCAAAATTAACATGGGAAGCTCTGAAAAATATACATGAGAGAAGCAATTTATCTAGTAAGCTTTACCTGTTACGGAAACTATACAGTACTAAATTAGCTGAGGGTGCAAACATGATTTCACATATCACTAATATCTTGCAAATTATAGATAAACTTAATGCCATTGGAGAAAATATTAGCGATTCACATATTTCCGCGCTATTTCTGTGTTCTCTTCCCCCCAGTTACAATACTTTGATAACTGCGTTGGAGGCGAGACCAGAAAATGAGCTCACCCCTGATTTTATCAAAAACAAATTAACTGATGAATATAATCGTAGACATGAAATGTCAGAACAATCATATAGCGGATATAACAACAATGAGAGAGCATTTAAAACAAATAGGAGATATACACACACTGAAAATAGAAGAGAACAAAAATATTGTAACAACTGCAAAATGAAAAATCATTCGACTTACGAATGCTGGCACTACAAGAGCAGAAACACGGTACAATCCGGAAATCCTCGTAACAATCAATTCAAAAATAAAAAGAATTTCTCATCTTCATTATGTTATGAAAAAAACGAAACTCATAGGGAAAACAAAGTTCCAAACGAAAGAAAATACGCAAATGATCAGACGCAAAATAAAGCATTAATCACTCAAAAAGTAGGCAAAAATAACTGGATTCTCGATTCAGGATCTACCTCGCACATTTGTAATGATAAAAGCCTATTTAGTAAATTTATTGATTATAATAAAACTTCAGTAACAATCGCGAATGGTAATAAACTGACAGCGTTAGGTTCAGGAGAAGTTTTTATAAAAACATTAACCCCCGAAGGAAAAGAAAAACTAACGAAATTACGCGAAGTGCTTTATGTCCCAGACTTAGAGTCGAACCTAATTTCGGTTAGTAAAGCCGCTAAAAACGGGTGTAAACTAATCTTCGACGATAATAAATGCGATTTGATCTTTGATGAAGAAATATATATTAGGGCGAAAAATGAGAAAAACTTATACATTATTGAGGAAATAGACGATGTGGAAGAACCACAAAATTATGTAAACATAACGTATAACTGTGACAGCAAACAATGCATAGATCTCTGGCATCGCAGACTAGGTCACAGAGATTATGACGCGATTAAATCAATGATAACAAATCAAATTGCGGACGGAATAAAGATAGGAAAATGTAAACATCAAAATAAAACATGCGTAACTTGTATCGAAACTAAATTAACTAACATGCCGTATCCTAAATCAGCAACAAATCGAGCTACTAATATTGCGGATTTGATCCACAGTGACGTGTGTGGACCTCTAGATACACCGACTTTAGGCGGAAAAATTTATTTTATGACTCTTATTGATGACTATTCCCGATATACTACGATATATTTATTATCTAAAAAGAGCGAAGTTGCTGAAAAGATAAAAGAGTACGTAACGATGATATACAATCAGTTCGGTAAAAAACCTAAGGAAATTAGATCGGATAACGGTCGTGAGTATGTAAATCAAGAGATCGATGAATACCTAAAACAGAACGGAATTTTACACCAATTGACTGTCCCGCATAATCCGAGCCAGAATGGAGTTGCGGAGAGAAAAAATAAAAGTTTATTAGATATGACTAGAAGTATGCTATCACAAGCAAAATTAAGCAAACATTTTTGGGGTGAAGCCATAAACACCGCAACATACTTACAAAACCGACTCCCAACTAAAGCAAACAACAACAGAACACCTTACGAATTATGGAAAGGAATTAAACCGAATTTAAAACACTTAAGAACATTCGGTTGTAAAGCGCTATTTTACGTCGATAAAGTAAATAGAGGAAAACTCGATAACAGGGCTCAAACCGGAACGTTTGTAGGTTATGATACACGATCGACTGGTTATAGAATTCACACACAAGGAAAACAAATTATAATAGCGAGAACGGTGAAATTTCTTGAGAATGAAAATGTACACTCAGATAACATTGAGGAGATACAAATCACCACAAAAACATCCGATGACAATACACAATTACCGGATAGACATGAAAATCACTTAGAAATAAAACTTGACAGCGAAGAGACACCATCCGTGCCCAAACAGCAACCAATTGAACCAAGAAGGTCTAATAGGACAAATAGAGGCGTTCCTCCTGACAGATATGTTTGTCTCATAAATAGTTCATCTGAAAACATTCCCGAAAATTGGGAAGATATCGAAAAAATGAAAAATCCTAATGATAAACAAAATTGGATAAAAGCAACACAAAATGAAATCCAATGCCTAAGAAAAAATAACACTTGGACTTTAACAGATCCACCACCCGGAACAAAAATTATCGGCTCAAAATGGACTTTTAAACTAAAAAAGGACAATTTAGGAAATATTCAAAGCTATAAAGCGCGTCTAGTAGCACAAGGATATAGTCAAAGATTCGGGATTGACTATGATCAAACCTTCGCACCTGTAGTTTCGCACGCTACAATACGTGCATTTCTCATCTCTGCATTGCACAAAAGTTTGAACGTTAAACATGTTGACGTTACCACAGCATTTTTGCACGGTGAATTAACTGAAACTGTTTATATGAGTCAACCAGACGGGTATATTAAACCCGGCGATGAAAGAAAAGTTTGTAAACTTCAAAAAGCCATCTACGGTCTTAAGCAAGCCGCAAAGGCCTGGTACACCAAAATATCGGAAACACTCACAAACAATAATTTCATACAGAGCAAAAATGATCCATGTCTGTACTTTAAATCAAATCAAGAAAATCCGATATACATCATCATTTATGTAGATGATATCCTGATAGCAGGAAAGGACAGTGACATCGAAGAAACAATAAACCAACTTAAGAAAGAATATGAACTAAAAAACTTAGGAGAAGTGAATAATTACCTAGGAATAAACATTAATAAAATCAATGATACATATTACCTAAATCAAAACAATAAAATACAGGAACTAGTGAAAAAACTGAATTTAAACGACATGAAACCTCATTACACACCAATGATTGCTGGATTCAACAGACTTGAAGACGATGATAATCTTTTACCTAATAACACGAAATATCGACAAGCCACAGGCACATTACTTTACATATCAACAATCACGCGTCCTGACATATCCGCAGCAGTCAACATATTATGTCGTAGAAATGAAACACCACGCCAAAAGGACTGGACAGCAGTGAAAAGAATCATTTCATACCTCAAAACTACAGAAAATTTGAATTTAACTCTTAGCGCAAACAGCAAGCCCATCCTAACAGCATACGCCGATGCAGACTGGGCAGGTGACTTGAAAACACGTAAATCAACATCAGGAAATATATTCAGCGCAAAAAGGAAAATCTCAGGTAAGCTGAACAAACTTCTTTAACATATCAAAAGATGAAAATGTATATTAAATTTGAAGACTGATTTAACTATTTATAAAAATAAGAAAATTTATTACGCTACCGACGGTTCCCCTAACAAAAACTACAATTTTTATGTGCTTTATTACATAAGAACAAAAATCCTTTTTATAATCTTGTAACAACTAACATGAAACTATCGGAAATCAACTCATCCCCCCACGAAAGAAAAACTAAGGGTCACTACCTTTCATTACCCCGATCCCTATTATGAAGAATAGACTGGTCATATTTGGACCTGTTACTCACGTGACCAGTCTTTAAAGCTTGGCTGAGCAGTACTGACAGTTCCAATACTTTTTATGGTTTTTCACTATGAAGATCACATTCCAATAAAAAAAAGTAGCTGTTGCCATTTGAAATTTTCAAAAATTTCTTACTGTAACCGTAATTGTTAGAGTTTAACTGTTATCTTTCATATGATTCTTGAGCGCATACCTCAAAATACTTTAAACCAAAAGTTCATTCCGTTTCTGTGAACCTTATGATAGTTAGGGGCTCATGTATCGCGACAGCTTTTTTATAATCATCATATATATATATATATATATATATATATATATATATATATATATACTATATATAATGCTGTGTAGTGTCTACGTATTTTGCGAGAGCGCTCTCCGTCAATTTACGGGAAACATTTTCTTATGAAAATGATTTATGGAATATGTTAGAGTGTAGCTAATCTCGATTTGAAAATATCTTTGACAGATAACATTGCTAAAAGCCCAGTTATTTTTACAAAGTCTGTAGGATATAAAGTGCGTCTCAAATGTTTATAAGTAAACATTTTTTTTTACATTTAAGAGCTAACTAAAGGAGTAGGAAAGACGAAATAAATTATGCAAATATATAATAGTGAAATAAAAATAGCAAAATACTCAAACAACTTTTAACAGACATAGATTTAACATATAAAAAAATCTGTCCCAAATATATGTGGACAAGCTGTGTTAAAAACCAATCTAAGTACTGATCCAAAGTTTGCATATTCCATGGTCCTGTACTTGTGACGCAATATTTTCCTGAGATAAAAGCGAATCTGTCTTTCCGTTTCCGACTGATTAAAAAGATGCCTCGCAATGCGCTATTTTTCAAAAAGGAAACTTTGAAAATATATTGTTTAAAGACGCATGGATGGAAAGATGTGGACATTGCCAGAAAAATGAACACAGTGTGTTGGTATTTGACGAATTCTGTCAAAAGACAATTTTGAAACAAAATCCCGTTCTGGATGACAAAAGAAAGCAATTAAACGGCAAGACAGATAAATTTTGAGATCACTTTCAATTTTGAAACTGTCTGTACGGTCAGTTTCTAAAGAAGTAAGCGTTACAGTATCAAAATCGATGGTCCATAGACGGCTGCAGGTGAGTGCATTTCGTGATTATCACAAAATACTTCGTTCGCCAAAATTTACAAAACGGCATAAAGACGCTCGTGATCAGTTGGCCAAATAGTTGGGCATATTACTGGCACGATATTCGCAATGAACCACGAACTTTTTTCAGAAGATTCACTCATGGTGTGGGGAGCATTTTCTTATAATGGAACAACCGATATTGATTTTTTGAAAGGTCTGCACTGTTCCGAAGAGTACTCGAAAACGGTTAAATTACGGTTAATTCTATTTGGAAAGTTGCCAGATTTGAACAAATGGATATAATAGCAAGAAAATTGCTTTATTGACGTGTTCAACTCTACAATGCAGTGGTTTAGGCAAAACCAAGTAACTGTTATGGACTGAAAAAGCCATAAGTCCTGACCTCAACCCAGCAGAAAATCTCTGGGGAATACTATCTAGAGACATATATGCTAATGGGCGTCAATTTGCAATGGTTTAAGATCTAAAGCTGCAAATTGAACGAAGTTGTTTTTTTTTTCAAAGTCAGAATTTCTTCAAACTTGTTTTGAGTAGGCCTGATCGAATTTTTGTAGTGATTAGAAAAAACAGATTCAAAATTTAAACGTGAAAGGGAAAAAATCAGTTGTCTATAAACTTTCGGGACACAAAAATTTAAGTTTTAATTTTTCTCACAAAGTCTGTCATTGTGTGTTTCTCCTCTTTTTTAATTGTAAGATAAGGAAAACCCTTTGTCTATAAAGTTTTGGAAACACTGTTTCATTTTTACATCATAAAAGATTTTCCATATTTTTTTGCTACTACAATTTTCATACCTTTTGGGTTTTTTTTTATATAAATGTGAAATTAAATCATACAGCCGTATAAAAAATAACTATTTACCGTGTTTTCTCGTGTATAATGTGTACCTTTTTCTAAACATTTAGTCCTAAAAAGAGTGGGGTATATACACTGATTCGTTCCTGCAAATATGTGATACATTCAGTAGTTACTTAATGCAACACATAGATATTCAGATAGAATTGCAAAAATGTAAAAGCAGTAAGTAAATTAGATGAAATAATTTTGCTTTTACTTGGAAACTGACTTTTACTTGGAAACTGACTTTTACTTGCCGTAACTTGTGAATTACGAAAAAAGCATACAATACCGATTTCCGATGCCGAAAAATATTTAAAAACCTTGTTTCCAATGAGGAAAAAATACACGTAGCAAAATAGCTAATTTTATGATGTGTGGATCCCGCTGCAGTCGGTGTTCGAATCACGGTCCTTTGATATTGCAAACCAGTATGTCACGGGTAGTCTCTTCGTTATCTTGTCTATCTTGGCGAAGCGGATACCGGCCCATCACAGATGTTTTATTAAGTGTGTAAAATTAGTGTTTGACCAAAACAAGGTTTAAAGAGAGAAACAGAACCAAAATCGAAGTTCTGTTATCTTCTAAGTTTCGGCCGAAAACGAAAACAAAAACTAAACTGTATTAAAAATAAATTTTAATTAAATAGAACACACACATACACACATATACATAGATATATAGATATAATTATTATTTAATTATACTGTCATCATTATTATGGTATCAATTAATTATACGTTCATAACTATATCAGCCATCTAAAGAACTCAACGAAATATTTCCTCCCCCAAAGAGCGAAAATCTACAAGTGTGTAAGTATGTGTGGGAGGAAGACAAAGCGAAATATTTCTTCTTTTTTGCAGTTTGACTATTTTCACCACTTTTTAGAGATGGATTACTCAACTCCACTTCATTTTACATGAGCCAAAGCCACAGCAAGTATTCTACAGGCGGTGTTCCTGCACCAGATGCCAAGCCAATAAAAATGGTTGTGATTATGGAGCGATTAAAATAAGGGTTTAAAAACGAATCTATTTAGATAATACATTTATTATTTAGTATTAATAATAATATTTTTAGGTGCGTTCGTAATTATATAAATACGTAGCACATATTGTCGTCGTCTGGTCCGTCCGTCCGTCCGTCCCTTTGTCCGTCCGTCCGCATATGACAACGCAAAAACTACCCAAACGAATGGTTTGAAATTTAAGATACATTATCTTTGCAGAATTTTGTCGAGACATTTCAAATTTTATTAAAATCAAATCAAAACTTTAGACGATATTAATAAAAATATTTAACAAGAAATTTGATTTAAAAAAAATTGGTGCTTTCTTGTTATAGGAGCTTCCGAGGTTGAATCGTCAAGCAATTGAGATACTTATTTCATTACAGAAATGAAACTGCAGACGATATAATTCATTTCATAGAATTAAAAATCATCAAGATCTGAATATTTATATAACTATCTATAGTACGAACGCACCTCATTTGTCACGTTTGACGTATAATTTCCAACTTGTTGTATTTGTGAACGTCGTACGATGTTCGTTTCTCAATTGTAAAAAAATGCAAAGTTTTTAAACTGTCAACGTTATCCGTTCTTACTCATCCATTTTATATCTGTTTTAAGTGCAAAATATGTTTTTCATCCGTTTAAACATAATCCAGGCATGAATTGTTCAGAGCAATTAACAAACAACGTATTTACTTTAAAATTGTATTTGCAGTTGATCGAGAGGCCCAAACATGAAAGTCTTCGTTGCGTTATGCATTTTCTCTGTCATGCTAGCACTTACTGCTGCAGTTCAACCAGGTGAGTTATGAAATTATATTTTTGTACAAATTACGAATATTTTTAGGATTTTCTTTTCTAAATTTATATATATTTTTATATTTTTCACAAAAATGACTCTGTTTTCTGAAGCTATTAGGTTGATTTTTGGTAGGTATATTGGTGAGGTACCCTGAGTTAGCTGTATAGTTTTTTGTTACATTTCGTTCTCTCGTTCTAAAAATATAGAGCATTTCATTTTAGGTCATAATGCTTTCCTATGGGAATTCAGATGATTTTGAAATTTTCCATTCGTTGAAAATAAAATGGAGAATTTGATTAATGTATTTAAACAGTCAGTTATGAGGACAAAAATTTATCAAGTGAGGTCTTAAATTATTCAAATTAATTAAAAGTTTTGTTAATACATTTGTCCAATTTTTTTAAATTAGGTGTATAATTGTTGGTGCAATTTTATACATGTGTCCCAACAATATAATACATTTTATTTTACAGAATTTAAAATGCATTTATTTTCATTTTTCTCTGTAATTTATCCGTAAACTAGTAACTATATTTCAAAGAATATCAAAACAGTAAAATTGAAATAACTCTCACTGTTTTGCTGCAATATCTTATTAGCAAAATAAAGTATTTTCGGTTAATTTTAGTATTTTATTGACATAAATGAGAATTTATTTTGATAAAAGTTACCTTTTAACTACTACCGAATGATTATTGAACGTACATTCTGGATTCATATCTCCTAGTATCAGTTTACATTTATATAAGTGTATATCTTACATGAAATATTATTCATTTTCTGGAAGAGATGTAGACATTTCATTGTTGAAAATTTATTACTCTTTTAAAAATAGGATAAAATCTCTCGTACAACGAAGTGCTTAATCTAATGAAATAAAAGTAGTAAAACACATCCACACATATCGTCGAATACTGAAATATTACAATTACTGGAAATTCAGAAAATAAAAAGCTATCACAAAATATACTTTATAGCGCCAAGTCACGCTTGCTATTTAGTGAAATGGCAGCGGACACGATTATGAATGATTACCCGATAGGTTTAAAAGTTTCAAATGTCCCTATTTTGGGAGGAATTTTAGTATGCTGTTGCCATCAAGTAGATCAGGATGTACTTAGATAAGATCTTACATATTAATATTAAAGAACCACTACCAAAATTGTTTTTCCGAAACAAAAATTGTAATAATACTGCAGTTCTAAAATAGATATAAGAGAAATGTAGTAGATTCCGTTTACATTTCCATAAGTTGATTTTGTACATAAGATATTATTCAACTTATCCATTAGATACAACTGTTTCGTGGCTGGCAGGTAAGTAAATATTGCTGTTTAGGTATTAATGTAACATAAAATTATTTTTAAAACTGTTGCTTATCCTAATAAAACCACAGTATACAATGAAATACAATATGTTCTATAATCACTCGCACAATCGATAGGAAATCATGAATATAAATGTATAAGATTACGGGGGGTTCATGGGGAAGGGTCCCCTGAAGAAATGTGTCTTTAAATCTAAAATATTAGAAGAATAAGAAGTTCATAAGAATTTTAATATATCATTGCATAATTCGTATTTAATTTAACTATTCTAATTTCTGAAACCTTCGAAGTATTTTATATGCATATAAATATACATGTAATGTAAAAAATTTAAATTTCGGGTTGTAAGATGCTAAATAGTATGAAAAATGAGATTAAAAATCAATGACTTTCAGAGCTGACGTTGAGGCTCCTGATCTGCAGATTTACTAGTTAGCAATTTACATTTACAGATGCGGGAAGGTGGAATGTATAATTAAATTACATATATATTCCAAAATTATTGTAAATTTCACTTCAAAAATTTTTCTTGCCTTTTAAAACAAAATAATTTTTTTTTTAAACTATCAACACCTTATTTTTCCAAGGTAGATATTTATATTTCTCTCCACTGTAAATTAAAACAATAGAAAAATTGATTTTGATACACTCTGTAAATATGATTTTATCTGCAATTTGATGGAAATTAAAACTCTTATAGTTCAGCAAAACTTGAATAGAATGATAATAAAAAATGCTTCAAATATCTCATCTAAATATATACGAAGGAAAAAACCCTTCATATTTTCCTACTTTATTTAAGTGTCACAATGGCCAAGATTTAAACTTCAGCGTGGCTAAGGTTAATTTAAGTTAATTTCAGTTATATTAAGATTAATTTCAGTTTTCTATCAGTATTCTTTAATGTTTTAACCCCTCTTTTCCCATATGGTCATTATCGGAGCAATGCTCATTTTTTTAAATAAAATTATGTTATTTAGCTTCTCAATAAGACAAATATATACATTTTTTTTTGTTTAATTGCTTCAGTACCAGACACTGAATTGTTCATTGCACATTAAAGTAAAGATTCCATGAGAGGTTTCATACACTGGAATTATAAAACTATTATACAAATGATAAATCTTCAGAAATCCCCTTGTACAAGTCACGCGAAGTACAGAATTCAGGTGGCGAGTCGTTAGTCAACAGGGCACGAGAATTTTCAACGCTACAAATAGCATCTGAATCTAACAGCAGTGTCGCTGAGATATCTTTACCAATCAGTATTATTGTATTAAAAATAATAAAATGTATCTACTGGTCCATCGTTTAATGGATTTCCATTACCTGCGATATTTTCTTTTGAGCTATCTGTATGGCAAATCAGAAGTTATTGCCAATAAGTTTATCTGAGAGAAATGAGTCGACCGGTTGTTGGTTCAGGTAGTTCAAGAGTTAGAGCATTGGAAATTTAAGTTAAAGATCTTGGATTCGACTCTCATCCTGTACAACTTTTCACTCAGTTGGAAAATCTCGTTGGAAAATATATCAATTCGCATGATATATTTACCAATCAGTGTGATTGTGTTATAAATAATAAAGCGTATCCACGTGTCCATCGTTTAATGGAGTTATATTAACTGCCGTACAGTTTACTGAATTGTGAAGAGTGAGTTATGGGAGAGAAATGTGTTAATCGGTTATCGTTCAAACTAGCTCAATAAGCAGAACATTGGCAAATTAAGCCAAAGTTCTTGAGTTTGATTTCCAGCTTTTTTGCTCATTCTCAAAAATATCAATTCGTGTATAACAGTATTGTTGATTAGATATCAATAAATCCACTAATTAACCGAAACAGCAACATATGGGCCTGAATTTGCCTGTCGCAATTTTTTTACGAATTACCGATGAAATAAGAGATACATCTTAGTTCAAATAACCTCCTAATCGAGCAAGGCTAACTTGCATCGTTCAATAAGTTCAATTAAAGCATTTTACTATAATTAGAGACAAGAAGGATATTTTCACAGGCGTTTTATTCTGCAGTTTAATTTCACTAATATTTAAATTTAAATCTTGAAAACCCAAACATCTGAAAACGACGAAATTTCTCTGACCTTTTTGCTTAAGATAAGGGAAACATTTATATAAAAAAGGGATTTTATATGTTAAAATGATACTAAATTAAAAATTAAATTGACAAAATTGATGCATCCCTTAAAGTTTGGATCGATATAATGTAATTTTCCCTGACTTTTCATCGTATCTGCAAGTTTCCACAAATTACATCAATGTAGCAATAAAAAATATGTCAGATTTAAGAATTTAAAATTACGTTTCGTTAATATATGAATATAAATATTATAACTGAATATTATATATGGATATTATTATAAATGAATATTATGTTCCTTTCATTTAAAATCCATTTATTACAGATTAAAAATTAATAGATTGTTAAAATAGATATTTTTTTAATTTTTGTTCATTTTCTGCTTAAGATGTCGCAAAAAAAAAATCATTTTATATGAAAAAAAGGCATCAATGAAATTTGAATTCAAGTAATGAAGATTTTAAATTTATTTAAAATATAAATGTATGAGATAAAAAATTATCTAAATTTGGTTACAATCTGTCTAAATTTAAAATTTAAAAGAAATTAATTAAGATATTTTGAGGATTTTTATTTGACTGGTTGCGGAATCGATGGCGTCATTAGAGAAAATCAATGCTATGTGTACATGTACTAAAATAGACTAAACACTTTTGAAGTTGAGTGCAAAGTGAACATTGACATTTATTCTGAAAGAGAGTAATGTTTGAAGCAAGTAATTTTCTTTGATAGGCTTCCGTCCTTTAATTCCAAAACTAACCAATAGATGGCGCTCCCTTGCCTCAAAGTGTAATGCCGCACAAAAAAATGCGATTTCCAAATGAAAAAACAAAGTGGGGGGGGGCGAAAAGTAGTTAGGTTTCAGCAGCTCAACAGAAGGAATGTTAAGAGATGAGTGAATTTTGATCCATTTGTATAAATTAGTTTGATCGTTCTAACATTTTGAGACAACACAGCGCCCCATATCCATCGGAGATATTTGTAACTAAGACAAAGGAAAATAGCAAAGAAATCTCTGTCTCTACACGATAAAACTCATGAAAGAAAAATTAGAATATCTGTTTACCGTATATTTTTATTGAATCTTAAAAATGCTGTGTCCATTTTCTCTGTATAAAAAGTTAAATTATGTTTCTTTTTGTGTAATATATATTCTTGATAATATTTTAAAATATGTTTATCTTTTGATTTATTTATGTGGTTTTAAAAGAACAAGAAGTTGAAGAAGACAATCTTGAGAAGTAAGTAATTTTTAAATAAATTCATTTAAAATATTAGTCTGTTTCGTTAACATATTGTGTCGCACATATGGATTAAAAGATATATATATTTTATTTTTCCCCATACTTAGACTGTGGGAAGAAGCTTATGGAACGTAAAACAAAATAATCTAAAATCATTTGTATGCATATGAATGTAGCCGATTCCAAAAGCTACAAACAAATAAATAAATAAATTATAATTCAATAATTCGAAAATTTATGGACAGTAGCACGATGTGGCTTTCACAGAACTGTACAGAAGACGTTTTTTTTTTCAGAGGAGAAACTTTAACTGTCAAAATAATGACATTTGCCAACAACAAGTAGTGTTTCAGGTACGTCGCTAGGCTGTACAGCTCGCAACTCAACGAAAGTTACAAATGTTCAATATGGCGGATGTCATTGGTTCTCACACGTGTGAAGATAATCTGCATACCAACAAAAAGATTTCTGTTGTAATTCTTGCAATTTAATTTTTTAAATAGCGACAAGCAGAAGTTTTGGGACCTCCACTGTGCTGACTATCGTGACAAATGCGACTATTCTGGCGCTATTATTTTTATTAAAATAATCTTATAAAAGGAATAATTCCATAAAAATTATATTCTGTGTGTTAATGGGAAAACCGTGTCGTGCTACTGTCTGTACTTTTCGATGTACTGAATTTTTATTTCAATAGCACTATTGGATCATCCTGTATTTCATTATTTTTTTTGCAATGATTGAGCTGTTTTGGAAAAAGTAGCTTTGTTTTCGGTCATTATATATGCGTGTAAGTACGACCGCAATTTCCTCAACAACCACTAAATGTATTTAAATATAACTTTTTTTTCTACGATCGTAGTAAAGCATTGAAGGGTTTAATTTAAAAATAGTCATCTTATCGTGTTTAGCGTTTACAGGGAGAAGTTAAAAATTGTAATATATGATTGTCTACTGCATGTGAAATGTCAGCAATGAGGACAACTAGAGTAACTTTTTAAATGATAGAATGGAGGTAGTATAATTTGATTGGTGGAGAGAATTTTGGCAACTCTCAATGTTACTCTCTAATTATTCTCTGCTACTGGCAATTGATAATGAGAGCTGTTAATTAATTTCTCTAGGAAACTATAGTTGTATTTTTTAATGATTATATGATGAAAAAAGTATTACTCCAGTATCTATTAAAAGACAATTCAAAGTTTGATGTGTTAGAGGGGGGTGGGGGGGGATCAACCTACAAAAAAGATATAAGCGAAAAGGATAAAAGTTTCACAAATATTTGAGCCTCACCTACAATGCCAAAATTTTGTATACAAAAATATACTTTAAAATGTTTTATATTAATAACACCATAGGATTTCACAAGGCCTTCCCGGGTTACAAAACCTAGAAGAAAAACAAAACAATTTTTAACTCTAGATGAAAATTTTTATTAAATGTTCAATTTATTTTTATTTAGATTGTGTTCTTAAATTCTAAATTTTAGTACGCAATTTCAAATTTCAAATTTTAAATTTTAATAAATTTATTATATTAAATATTAAAAATTTATATTTATTTATTATTTTTAATATTAATATTAATTTAATATTTTTTAATGCGATCTTAAAAACTTCCAAATTCGTTTTTGAGATTTTTATATGAAAATCTCTGTATTCGGAATGTTTTGAATAAAAAAAGTAGTTCCCGAAATACACGCATATATGTGCTAATGATGCAGAAGGTTTAAATGGCTTTCTAAATTTTTCATCTTCCACTTATTTGGTTGGGGAATTTTTTCAAAAAGATATATATAAAGCTAATTTTATATTTTCATGCTTGAAATATTCACGTATTCTCATTCAAATTTCAAAAGTCAAGCAGCGTTCTTTCATCTATGGATATTATATCTTTAATTATACTCGATTGATAAAGGCAAATTAACGATTCTATGGGAAATATATATACACTGATCAAAACAATTGGGGGAGCACATGGTTTTAACAGAATTACGCAAATACTTACACCTATAAGTAACGTAAAATAAAATATCCATAATTTAAAGCGTAGCAGAAAACCGAATAAGAAAATTTCATATGAAAATCAAAGTTCATGACGTCAAAAACCAGAAAAAGAAGATTGCAGAAATCGATATTACGAAGAAACGTCCTTTTCACTGTCTTAGTTGTGAAATTCAATTGCTTAGCTTTTGTTTAGAGAAAAGGTGACTTGAAAATGTCACAACAATGTGTTTTATCGGAATCCATGGTTTGGGATATTATCGGGAGAGTTTATTTCAGGCAAACAGAACGAAGGGTATTGGACGCTGTTAGAGTCTCAAGAAGTGTCATGGAAAAGTTGTGGAATCGATTCCAAGAAACAGGAAATGTTAGACGTCGACCAGTACAACGTCGGCCACGTGCTACCACAGCATCTGATGACCGATATATCCTGATAACAGCTCATCGAGACAGAACAGACAATGCTACTCAGCTGCAAAGGCAGTTGTTCTTGGTAAAAGGGGTATCCAGCCAAACATTCCGAAAGGGGCTTCATCAGGGTAATCTCTATGCACATAGGCAAATGTTCTGTATTCCGTTGGCCTCAAGTCACCGTGCGGCCTGAAGAAGATGGGCTGCTGAACATTGAGATTGGAGGCATCGTGACTGTAGTCAAGTGCTGTTTACAGACGAGTACCGATTCAGTCTAAAGTGTGACAGCCGACGTGTTTTGGTATGGAGGGAATGGGGCGCTTGAAATAACCCCACGTTCCTTCATGAAAGATCACATTACATACGAGGTGGGTTGATGGTATGGACTGGAAACAACATAAGTGAACGTACGGACCTCCATATTATTCGGAATGGCATTTTGACCGTACAAAAGTATGAAGACGAGATACTGAGACCTCTGGTCGTACCTGACGCTGCAGCAATTGGCGATTCCTTTTTTTCATGCATGAAAATGCCAGACCGAATACAGCTCGCCATGTGGATAACATTCTTGAAGTTGAAACAATGCAGCGTATGGAATGGCCAGCATGCTCTCCTAGCCTGATCCAATCGAGCATGTTTGGGACACATTCGGACGACGCATTGCAACGAGACCAAGGCCTCCTTTTACTTTCCGGGACTTGGAGAATCAAATTCATGAGGAGTGTAACACTACCCCCCAAAGTCTTATCGATAACCTAATCGCATCCATGGAAAACTGATGCAGCAGTTTTAGCTGCTCGAGGGGATCACACGCCATATTAAACATCTTGCATCATTTATAAACAACTTTTTTTTGTCATTTACATGTAATCAAATTGTTGCCCTAAACCCTCTTTTCATATTCTTTTCATCCTTTGAAAAAACTAAAGCTCCCGTACAAATTGTTTGCGTCATTTTATGTGTATTGCGCATTGATATGCGTGTACTTTTCATTTTATTCCCATGCACGGCTGTCTCGCACAGTTCTCTTCATTTCTTTGCTTCCTACCCTAATTATTTTGAGCAGTGTATTTATCTATCTATCTATCTATCTATCTATCTATCTATCTACCTATCTGTATCTCCATATCTTTATCTCTCTCTGTCTCTCTCTCTATATATATATTATAATAAAACTTTTGTATATAATATATATATATATATATATATATGTGTGTGTGTGTGTGTGTGTATAAATATGCCGCTCTGCCATTTTTAAAAGTTAGTATGTGAAAATTTGAACCTGCATTCTGATGTTACTTTAATAAACTGTTTCTTTTTCCAAAGTCCACCCATGCAAGAAGCAGAACTTGAAAGCCTAAGAAGTCTAGTACTTGCAGCCTACGAAAATTTATTTGAAAATGACCTGGTGGCGGAGGAACCAAGAAGAACAAGGTGCAGGGGTGGTTGTGGTACTTGGCCACATTGTTTTAGCGGTTGTAAAGGTTGAATTTTTAGTTAGTTGAATAAAACATTTATCAATTCCAAAAACAAAAAAGTACCAAATTTTACTATAATGGAATATGGAAAGCTGTAACGAAACATTTTAATTATTAAATAAAAACATTTAAGAGCTTGTATTTGACTGAATATTGTTAAATTTGTCTCTAAGATAAATGAGGGGGTTAGAATGACAGCGGAGTAAGTAAATATTTAGTAATTTGAGAAAAGAAGGATTTTGTGAAACTTATCGTATTTCCGTTGCATTAAGTGGTCCAACTTGTTTCGCCCTCTAGTGACTCCCTAAAGTGAATTATGACTTATTTGACTGTCGCACTGAACAGAAATTAATATACGTTCAGTGAAAATATGATTATCTAGATTTTTCAATTTTTTGACTTACACCACTGTTATTCTAACCCCCTCATATATCTTCAAAATTTAATATTTTAATAAAGAATAAACTTTGATTATCATAAAAACCGAAAGAGGTCATATTTTTATATATTACGTCACAAAAGCAAAATTAAAAGAGGGGGATAATGCTTTTAGTGCAGACTGGCGTTAAGATACTCGTTAACATTCTCAAGGTGAAACAATTTAACCAGTTTTCACAAATAAAGTAATGTTGCCTTCTCTCTGCTGTATAAAAATACCCAGTCAGTGTCTCGTTATATTTTCATTTCGAAGAAGGTGTCATTATGTTCATTCATTATTGCAAATTTGACACTTACAATGTCGATGCGATGATCGGCGCAACAACGATGATCGAAAAAAATCATATTAAGAACATACATAACCAAAAACGAAAAGTCATGCGTTATTTATTTTCCACACACTTCTATAAGTCTACTAACTATAGTTCAGCAAGAAAATGCGTTCCACAAGTATAAAGTGCCCTAAGCAATTCACTCCCATAGTCTGTAACACTTACGAATTTCCTTGTGTAGCCTTGTATATGATCAACCGAATTTACACACAGCACGTACTATGAAAATTTCAGTTAAACTTAAAAAAGCAAACCAAAGTTGAAAACACTCGCATCACACATAGACTGTAATTTTCACAATTATACTGTAACTGATATATTTTGTGCGTCCCTGTGAATGAACGATAAACGGAATTCACAACCATACGTTTAAGCGAACAATTTTGAATGCATCTCAGTAATACATATAATTTTCATTATGTTTGAAACAGTGAAACATCAATATATTACACTACAAACGATTTTTCCCCATAGAACAATATGTAACAGAATTCTTTTGTTTGACACTGTAAATGAATAAAAAATGCTTTGCACCCTATATTCTACTAAAAGCATGTTTTAGTGGGCTTCATAATTGTATATAAACTTTATCATGTTCCAAATGGCGTAGCATTATCAAAATGCACTTCAAACGATTTTTTCACATTGACTGCAATGTAACGGAATAATTTTGATTGTCCCTGTAAAAAACTATATGTGCTACACACTTCATTTGCAATAGAGATCATGCTACAGTAAATGACAACAACATACAAAAATTTCAGGGCCATCCGAGTTTATTTACGTGAGTTAGAGCACGGACAGACGGCAGACGGACAGATAAACCGAAGTTATAAATACTTTTCAACTTGGTGGAAGTGTTAAAAAGGGAAAAGAAGCAGACGATAAATAGTTTAAGAAATTATGCAAGTGCAATGATGACATTACAACATCTTTTGAAGATTTTATGTGTAAATACGTAAATTTATTCTGAAGTGTTAAAAAATTTATTTTACCTTTCGTGCTGCATACATTCCAATTCGTAACAGTAAAGTTTTTATATTAGCTTCTCCGTCATTTTAAGAAAATTAACTAATTTAGTTTAAAAATAAGTTTAAAATTGTCCTTAAAGTTTAAAATTTTGCCTATAAAATAAAGTTTTAAGTTTGAATGATTACGAAAGAGAATACTGAAAACGGCCTTGACGACAAAAAGAAATTCGGCAACATATTTTATGACAATCTAATAACTGTTTCATATACAGAAGCAATTGTTCAATATTTATTTTGATTTTTTAATATAAAGAAGTTATTTATCTATTTTTATATACAAACAGAAGTAAATTATGTATAAAAAACAATAATATATAAATAAAATATTTATATATATAAATTTATGTATAAACCAACATAAAAATTCACTAGGTTTATTTTCATAAGTGTTTGTATCATTTGGCAAAAAGTCTCACTTTCTGAAGCCCAAATTGCGCCATTTAAAAAAAAAAAAAACAAAGGTCTCTATAGTAGAAAAACTTCGATTTCTCTATTTAAATTGATATTTATAGTGGTTTAGTTAAATTAGGGTGTGTATTAGTTAAAAGGGAAAATTTTGACATTTTTTTGTCAGATTTATTACACTACGTATATTTATTATAAAAAAATATTTTAAGAATTCAGTGTATTCAGTGTATATTAGTAAGTCAGTGTCTTCATTTAGATCTATTACTCGTAACATTTTTTCTTTAACTTTTAATTTACTTTTATAAAACAAGTTTATTAATTCCCATTTATTTTAGTGCTCCCTATTATACGTTTATACGTGTATACGTATAATACGTATTATACGGGGTGCAGATTTTTTATACGTATCATACGGCACAGTCGGTTATACGTATTATACGAAACACTATATACGGTCCAACGTATATACGGATCTTACCCCAGCGGTTAAACGTATAAACGATTAAACGGTGTTCATGTGAAAAAAGATACTTTTCTCCTGCTAGTCTGAGCAAGGTTACTATATCATATGGTTGCCCCATTTCATCCTGCAACCAATAGCGAGCGATTTGCTGTTTGACGCATTTAGCCAGCTCGATTTAGTTTTCCAATTGATTTGGTTTAGAAAAGCCCTATTTTTAATTGAAAAGTATCAACACAAATTTTCGTGTGAAGAAGTATAATTTTTTTTTTAATATTTTTTATACATAGGACAAACATCACATCTAAAATTTAAACTATTATGTCTTTTCAGTTCTACGATATTTAATTTTTAAATTTGCTATTTTTATCATTACATTTTATTTGCTCCTCAGTATGAAAAGTTTATTTTCATTTTAAAAACAAGCAAATAGTAATTTTTATAAATAAAATCTTAAAGACCTACAAGAGCAGAAAATTTAATGTTTGTATGATTGCAGTTAATATCATGTTAATAATTTTATTATAGTATATTTATAATATTTGATTAGTATTCTATTTGAAATACATAATAATTGTAATATTATTATAATTGTGACATGTATTTCATATAAACCTATAAAAAAGTAAAAAAAAATTCACTTAGATTTCAACCTCATACCACAGATACGCAAGATTGAGTTTTGTGTAATTAGATTTAAATTACAAATAATGTAAAAACTTTAATAGGTAATTGGCTGAATATTTAATATTTTTAAACCGAAATATACATAAGATATAATTACACGATTAAATGGAAATAAAATTTGAAATTCAGAGTAATGTACTTTATAAACAAATTCCGAAATATTTATATAAAATATTATTTTAATGCTACATATATGCACATACATAATAAAAAAAAATAAGTATAAATTATTGCGTGAAAGAGAGGTTTACGTTTATGCAAAAATTTTATTTCCTAATACTATTTAAAATTAAAAATTACATTTCTTTTCAACTTTCTAAACTTAATTTTAAAATTTACTGTTTCTTCAGATTCTATTCAGATAATTTATGTGATTAAATATCAAATAAATTTATATATATTTTTTATGAAATCTAAAGTAAGACATCAGTGTCCTAAAAGAGATTTAAAATACAAATAAAAATAGAAACTTTAATTTTTAAATTGCCGCATTTTTAAAACCGAAAGATTTATGTGATATAGAAAAATTAAATTTGAAATTCAAAATAATATACTTTATAAAATATCTTCCAAAAGGATTATATTAATTTATATTTTAATGATGTATGATGATAAAATTATATAAAAATATTTTAATAACTAATATATTAAGATACCTTCAAGTATACCTTCAGAATATGCTTTCATTTCGAGCATTTTATTTCATTACTGGGTGAATTTTGAAGATGTATTTTAGATGCGCGTTCCCTTATTTGCAATTTTTCGTACTGTTTTATCATGCAATGATAAAATACATGAGTTGATTGATCATACACATACTGATCATACACAGTTGATTGACTCCACAATTTTTATTTTTTGGCAGCGTATCTCTTTTTAAAACTTTCTAACATAGTTTAAAAGTTTTCTGTCTGTATGCCGTCTGTTTGTCCTGCCTGTCTGTGCTGTAACTGCCGTAAATATACTCGGATTGTTATGCAATTGAAATATATTATTGAGGTTTATTATGCCATGTTCGGTCTTGAAAATGAAGTGTGTAGCACTTACAGATTATTTTACAGGGACACTCAAAGGATTCCGTTACTTTACGGTCTATGGGGAAAATTGTTTGCGGCTTATTGTAATGATGTTAAACTATTTCAAACATATTAAAATTGACAAATATAACTTATGTGCACTACAAGAGGTTTACTATAGAATATTGTATGCATAGCACTTATAGCTCCTTTATTGGAGCACTGAAAAGAATCCGCTACATTACGGTGTATGGGGAAAAATCGTTTGCGGCGTATTTTAATGATGTTTCAATATTTTATACATATTCAAATTGATACGTATCACTAACGTGCACTAAAAGACGCTTACTGTCATATAATGTATCGTTCATTTACAGAAACACTCAAAAGTATTCAGTTAAAGTACTGTCAGTTAATAATAATTCCTTGAAGTATGAATTTAGTTGCGATACAAGTTTTTAAATATAACGAATTTTTTGCCTATTACTTGTTATGTATAAATTCTATGGATCACCCACAAGGCAGCACAAAATACTTGAATACATTTGAGTTTATTAACGGAAATTGCTGAAGGTGAATTTTCAACTGTGATATGCCTTCCTTAACTGAACTAAATTTTAGCAATTTATGCCGCTTTATGTATAGTATTAGCAATATTATTGGTAATTTGTATGCATAGTTTATATACAAATCTATAGATCACATACAGGCCTGCACAAAGAATTCGATATTTTTTCGAATATTGTTAGTAATTCCTGAAATGGGATTTTTAAATGTGTTATGCCTTTGTACAAATTTTTCACTTGGATATCAGATATTAGACATAATTAAACAGTAAAGATTTATTTTTGAAAAGTTTGAAAGTGTTACATAATCTATGCTTGATGCATGATTTTTTTAAAGCTATTATCTGTTCCTTTGGATGCAATGATCCATCATTTTTTTATATCAGATTTCTTCGAAAATGTATGATATAGAACATTTTGCGATTTATCCAAACGATTAGTACATGTTGCAATAGCACAAGTACTATGCATTTTCAGCAAAATCAATGCAAACAATGCATTATTTTAAAGAGCTAAGACCAAAAGCACTAACAAAAGCTGGAAAATTGTTGCCACGTATTTAGGAAATGTGACCGGAAATCTCTCTTTCCGAGAAGGAATGAATAAAGCTTCGTGTGAGGGAAAACTGCCCTGGCTGTCAAAGGAAATGAAAATAATTGTTAACATTGCATCCCTGTCCGTTTCAAAGATCGACCAAAGATAACAAGGAATAAAAATTCCATATTAGCAAAAAAGATACACGATTATTTCATTTGGAGGAAAAAAAATCTCTAAACCGCTTTATTCCTAGAAAAAAAATTACTTTGTGCCTAATGAAAAATGTTTTATTTTGAAGAAATATGCTCTTCTGTGACCAAAGAAACGATTTTTTAGCATAAATACTATTTTAAAATCAGAAAAAAAAGGTTCTTTCGCTTTGGAAGAATCGTCCTTAGCATCGCCAGTGACGTCAGAAAAACCGAAACCCTCATGCCAGACGTAAAGGGAAATGACACCTACCGGGTCTGTGGATCAGAGAAATTGCGAAACACCCGCTGAGGCCCACATTCTCGTAGTTTACGTGGACCATCATGATTACTTGTTCAAAGACCCACGAAAGCCCCTAATTTGCCTGCCTTGCGTTAAAGGTATTCCAAAAAACAATTAAAAATCGAAACTTTTTCCCCTCAGTTAAGACTTATAGATTTTTTTTCTTTCTTAAATCTAAGCTATTAATTATGAAATGTTTTACTATGGGTAGTGGGTAGCTCCGAAGCTAACTTTCGCATGTCTGTAACGCCCCCACACACAACTTCTTTAGATTTATGGTGTATTTTTTGTAATGTGGCCACAGAACACGGGCATGCATTGACTTTTTATCTTAAAGTGACACTGACCAATCCATTTCCTGGGAAGTTTCGCAATCATTCTTTTATTGTATTTAAGAATATTTGTTTTTCTCTATTTAACACGTTCGCAACCAAGGACGTATACGTGACGTCGTCACTTGGTCACCGATTTGACAATCCACTTTTAATCCAAAACTACGAAATAATACCGGAAATTTCGGAAGAAGTTTTTTATTTTATCTAATCACGGAATGGCAGTCATTAAATAAAACAAATATTGCTATTAGGATTTTCAGATAAGAATTCGTAATTTCTGAATAAAATAAAATTCCGTTAATTTTAACCCGATAGTCAACGTGTTAAAATATTTTGAAAATACCCCCTTCATTAAAAAAGAAATGAGAAGGCAAGTCATTTTATGCATGTGTGATTGCGTTCTAAAATCTGCATTGACGATTATTTGTCTGGCTATTAGAAATCAAAAGTTATAAGTACTTCACACACACAAAAAAAAAGTCAAAATTAACAAAAACCTTAAACGTAATGTCCATACACCTTGTATAGAAAATACCATGAGTGTCATGATTAAAAAAATGAACTTTCGTTATACATATTAACACAGAGTGGAAAACATTAGCCCCGTCGAAAGAATAACATTTGAACCCGGTTACAATCTTAAGTACACGCACTCACAAATAAAGAATTTTCAAAAAATAAGAAAAGAAAAAAAAACTTACTTAACAAGAAGTGACAATAAATCTGAAACGTGTCTATTCTTATTCTTTTCTCAGAGCGTTTTCTTTTGTTATATGCTTATAATAATCGTTTATAGGGAAAAATAAGAATACCCTATGTATGAAACATATTATGCAAATTATTTCGCTAATACCACCGATTTCCAGCTTGTTTCCCGTTTTGTGACGTAATACTGATGAAGTCCATTGGTATTAAAAGTAAATACGTATTAAAAATATACGTATAATTGAATTTTTCGTATACTTAAATTATACGTTTAACCGATATACGCTAATACGTATATGGATACGTTTAAACGTATATTTTAGGGTATACGTATTTGTTAAATACGTATTATACGTATATACGTATATCGGATACACGTATAACTGTTATACGTATCGCATCGGGAGCACTAATTTATTTCACGATTAAGAAATTTACTACTATTATTTATGTAATCACAAATTATAAGAGCAGAAATTCAAAACATATCTCTTTGTTAAATTGTTCTGCTGGGATACATTGACCTGACTAGATCTCGTTTGTGTCGTCACTAATACTAGTGTCAGATCCAATAAAAAGAGCACACGGCGCCATTTTTGAGGTCCCTGTCTGACTGGCTATTGTTTTACACAGTCCTTAAATTTCAATACCACAATTTACTAATACTAATATTTGCCTCATTTAATTGCAGATTTTCTTTCATTAAATAAGCCCAACATTATTATTTGGAGCACCAGGCATATTTAAGGCTGTTCTGAAAATTATAAAAACTATAATACTACTAAAGAGTGCGTATGTTTCTGACACATGCGCAAAGCTATTTTTTATGTTCATGGAAGTTGCAGACATTATGCTTTAGAATGGAATAGCACTTTTCAATGTATTGCATCTGTAATCGATTATTGCCTAATAGTTCTTTCTAATATTCGCTTAAATCGCCAACTTTAATATTATTTTCTAAAGGATTTTCAGCCTTCAAATGAAATAGAGAAATACAGTTTGACTTCTCTCTATACGAATAAGACAACTTGCAAGTTTTCGCTTTTAAGTACGAAAATTACTGCATGAATGTGACATAAAGTAGTAATTTTGCATTTGAGAAAAGCTGAAAAAAAATCTCGTTTTCGGTAGCATAACGCGAACTTTTGGTACAAGAAAATTTATCCAAATTTACAGGAACTTGTTAGTAGTTTGATAAATGATACTCGTAAAAAGGCTTTATGATCATAGATAATGAAAAAGCAGCAGTAGTGATAAATAATTCACTATTTTAAAATAGTCGTGACTAAATGCAGATGATAAGTAAGTAATAAATATCGCAATAGTCTGCCATTTCTATACAAATTTCAACATAATAGTTTCAGAAAAACAACACAAAATAAGATTAATTAAAAAATGAAGTTACTCAGAAAATAGCTGACGCTATTGTTTTGATAGGTTCAAATTAATTATATTATGATTTTTCATTAAGTGCATAGAATGATATACTAGTGCAGACGCCACACACCAAACGCCTTCGGGCGCATATGCGCCCTCTAACCCACTATTAAAATATCAATGTAACTAAATGGTGCCCTCGAATGGTCTGAGCGTTTTTATATTCATTGAAAAGAAAACGGTGACAACTACTAAAGTTGTTATTGTAGGAGATTAATGTCTGGAATTTGGAAATTCCTTACAGCGCATCAATGGTTTAGTACTAAATATCACCGTTACATTGCATCCAAACTATGTGGAACTGTTAGAATGCCCATACTAACATATAAAAATGGATCGAAATTAACTTTGTTTTTAATCTTCATTCTGTTTGTTTGCTGAAACGTAAAAACAAAGCAAAATTGAAAAAATAAAGTTTGCATTTTGAAATTGCGCCATCATTTTGTGAAGTTTTATAAAGCATGCTGCAATACAGCGACATCTGTAACATTTGAAACTGAAACAAGGAAGCGTAATAGAGCATTTACTGATATATGTTACACATTTCCTAAAATATCTCCCGTCTCTGTCACCGAAGCAGGACACTTTAGTATCATCATTTCGGTCCTGACATTTTGATTCTGCTACTATTTCGCTTCCGATGCGACGTTTCGACTCCGCTACTATTTCGGATTCATGCCATTTCGGTCTGGCCATTTTTATATGGATATCTCACTACATTTCAGCAGTAAAATATAATTTCCGAAGGATGTACTATGTCAAAGCAGTATAGAGTTACGCATTAAATATAATAAGAATTTATTAAGAATACCTAAGATCTACTACGTACAGTAGAAAATACTCATAATTTAATATTCCAAATGTTATTATAATTCAAACGTTTTAAAATAAAATCACTATTTTAGTAACTTAATTTAATAAATATTAATTTCAAAAGTTAGTAAGGGACTGTTGTTCAAATTTTGTGCATTGATTCTTGAGATATAGTTACTGCAAAAATCTTGGAAAGCATAGCATCACATAGACATGTGTTGGACAATTTACACCAAAAGGAAATCAGCAATAATTTATGTCAAGCCTAATGAACTTGCAGTTTAATAAAATTCCTTGCATTAGTTCTTAAGCTAATGCTATAACGGAAATCAAGGAAAACAGTGCTACCTATTGAGCGATATACACCAAAATGCAATCAGTACAATTAATATCAATGTATATTGCATAACTCAATATACAGTTTGATGAAATTCCATGCATTAATTCTTGAGATACAAATATTATGGAAAATATAATAATAAACAGTATTTGGGGTCATATAATAACGCTAATCAGCATTAATATGTGTCAATCTATCTGCGTATGAAGTTTTACGAACTTCTTCGGATTAGTTCTTGAGAAATAGCTGCTGAATAAATCCTGATAATCACAGCATAACACGACCACCTTGTTAGGCGATTTACATCAAAATGTAATCAGCTCCAATGTACGACAAGGTCTAACTGAATATCCATGTTTTATAAAGTTCCATCGGACCGATGCCGAAATATAGGAATCGCAGAGATCTTGAAGCACGCAGCATCGCAATGTGCCCTGTTGGACTATATAACTTAAATCCTAATCAACTGCTATTTGTTCCAATGCAATAACTGACGTTTGATAAAATTCCAACGCATAGATGTTGAGATATAGTTATTACGGAGATCGTGAAAAACACAGTATAGCAACGCCACCTGTTGGAGATGTATGTTTAAATCTAAACATCACCACTTTATGTCAATGTAGGGTGAGTGAGCCATTAGTTGACCATTTAGTGGAAATTACTTCAAGTTATTCTTTTAACTAATACAATTATTGGCACATTTTTCTGCAGTTTTCCTTCTATACGAATTATAGTATAAGGATTCATATTCCGGAAAC
This sequence comes from Maratus michaelseni, assembly GCA_963931845.1. NCBI lineage: Eukaryota > Metazoa > Arthropoda > Arachnida > Araneae > Salticidae > Maratus > Maratus michaelseni. The sequence goes on along the minus strand of OZ007592.1, from coordinate 33,774,967 downwards.
ATTTTCTTATTTTCTTTTCTAGAATTAAATTATTTACAATATTATTTAAAAAATGAGATTACACTAGGAATTGACAGCTTCTTTTTCGGTGTAAAAATCGAAATATGTATGTTTGTATTTAAGATATCTGCTAAAAAATACGTATAATGGCAGACACAAAAGTCAGAAAACATTTTAAAGCACAATAATTCACAAATAACAATAGAAAATCAAAAATATTTCTAATTTTTCCACGCTAATCATCAAGCACATTTTTAACTGCAATTAATAACTTGAAAAAAAACATTTTTTGGATGTAAGATATGTTTTCTAACAGCCAAAGTTAGAATTTATACCCATTAATTCCTGTTTTCTGCAGTTTTTTACATTTCACTGATAGTTTCGCACTGGTAAATTACTGGTGCACCCACCCTATAACAGAATATGAAAGTAGGGTATAAATGGGGATATGAGGCCACGTCGGTGTCGGAGGTGGATGGTGGATTTTGGAGGTCAATTTTAGTGGATTTTGGTAGATTTGTGCGCCCCCTTCACTTTTGAGGCTGGATTTCAGTGATAAGAAGCGTATTACAGTAAGATATGGGATGTTCGCCATTTTTCATGGTGGATTTGTGGACCCCTTCCACTTTTGAGGGAGGATTTCAGTGATAAGAAGCGTGTTACAGTACGATAAGGTATGTTCGCCCCTTTTTTAGAGGACATAAGATTTTTTGACTGTGCTAGACCAGGAATTCATGATAAAAAGGAAATAAAATGAAAATTTAAAAAATAAATTAAACAAAAACAGGAATGAAGAATGGGGACTTAAGAAATTTCGCGCGATGTTTTTCTCTGTAGATTCGGGAAAATTACTGTAGAAGCATGGAGGAATGGTCAGAATCTGTTACTTCCGCTCAATGCCCTTTTTTTCTAAACACATTTTAGGGTAAAATCGACCTATCGAGATGTGTTTTCCAAGAGAATGAGTCATAGGAAGAGGAGATAAGATTCACGTCTCTTCAGAAAATGATTCCATTCGGACCTATGTTTTCTAACGCATGCGATTCATGTCTTGAAATAATTTGCAATGTCCCTATGAAAAACCCACACACAGCTTATATGAAAAACGAAAAATAGCTCTACCTTGCTCATAGGCCGAGCACACAAATAATTCTCAAATGGATTAAAATATAAAAGTAGGTTTTACATGAAAACTTTTTTAGTATAGCGTGCAAAAATTAAAATTAAAATAGTCATGGAATGATTATACGTTTTGGAGACTCTAAGAAAGAAACTGGAAAAAGTTATAGATATTGGACCCTTCAAAAAAAAAATCCAGTGGTTTCAAGAAAAAGCTCTACCTTACTGATATCCAAAACAAATATGATTCTCAAATGGATTGAAAAAAAAATAGGTTTTACACGAATGCATTTTTTTTTTGGTATAGCATTCAGAAATAAAAATTATAATAGTTAAACGTTACAGGGACCCTTCGAATGAAATTGGAAAGAGATATAGATATTGATCCTCTTTACAAAAAAGTCCAATGGATTCATGTTGTCCCTTTATAATATCAGTTTCTCCACCCTTTTTTTCAGATACGAGTGAGGCTCACAATACAGAGGCATTCCCAAAAATTGCATACGTCCCCTGTTTCAATGAAAAGTCTTACGTTCTCAAAAGGTCCCTTCACGAAAATTGGACATATCCCCTTTTTTAATAAAAATACCCAAGTTCTCTACAGATCCCTTAACAAAAATCCAATAGATTCAAGTTATGCACAAAATACAGGGACCTTTCTTAATAGCATTTTCTCCAACACCCCCACCCCCCTTTTTTTGCATACGAGCTATACTACCAATACAGTGAGCTCTTAAAAATTGGATAGGTCCCATTTTTCTAAAGACCCCTTCAACACATGTTAAGCTAAAAATGATACAGCATGCACACAAAATAAAAGAGGCCAATTAAATTAAAGTTGTTAAAATTTTAAAACTCCATTTTAAATCGAAAATTTAAATTATTATCTAATTAAATATTTTCTAACTCTTAATGCGGAATTCTGAATCAGTCCCTTTTTAAATTGTTTTCCTATCCCAACAAAAATTACTTTCAATTGTTAAATGGCAACAAACTATAAGATTAAATATGCAAACGCCAACTCAATCGCAAGTTGATTGAGCTAGAGACCTGGATAAACTTATCCCCGGGAAGCGGGTACAGAACTTGATCACACGCACACATCAGTGAAAAACAAATAAATCATTTAAGTTTAACTTTTTTTCTAAATGAAAACTCCCCCCCCCCCCTCTCCTCCTGGAAAATATTACAAATGCTGATCAAAAAGCCAGAATGCCGCAAAAGAAATAGATTTTTCTACTTTTGAGATACCCTTCTCAGTTTAAGAAAATGTAAGTCTCTAAAAAATATAGTTCCAGAGGATCCTCCAGACGGCCACTAGCATGCTGGTATAAATGTCCTTCTGGCCCGGAATAGGTAGCTTTCATAGCAGCTTTTATTTTATTCAAAATCCCGAAGCTAAAATGCTTGGAGCCTGATTATAAAAGATTTAATCCCGGTTTTCGTTAATACTGAATTTGAATGCAAATTTCAGCATGAGAGTTACAGCATAAATAAAAAAAAATGTGACGTTTCAAAATGTCACCCAACCTAGAATTTCAAACTGCCATATGTTTGTCAATTTTTAAGATATAGCAAAAACACAAAATATCCCAGAATCTTTGTATCACGTTATAACTGTCTGTCTGTCTGTCTGTCACCCGCCTTGAGGATCCGCTTTTGGCATATGATCGGACAAGCCCCAAGCAACAATTTTTTCAATTTATAAATTTTTTGTACATGTTTTTGAATTAATATTTTTTTTTTAAAAATTCACTGGCCGCCATTTTGAAACAAGATGGCGGATAAAGCTGGCCAACGAACTCGGTAGAGACCTTGGTATGTTCTGTACACATGATCAGTCACATTCATATCGGTTCGTAAATACGAGAGTTACAGCATAACAAATATCAGATTGTTTCAAAATCTCAGCCACCTAATAATTCCAAACTGCCATATCTCAGCTATTTTTTAAGATATAGCAAAAACAAAAAAATGTTCAAGAATTCTTGTATCACGTTCTAACACTGAACAGAAACAATTTTTTCAATTTATACATTTTTTTGGACATGTTTTTGAATTAAAAAAAATTAAAAGTTTTTCACTTGCCGCCATTTTGAAACAAGATGGCGGATGAAGCTGGCCAACGAACTCGGTGAAGATCTTAGTATGTGCTATACACATGCTCAGTTACATCCAAATTGGTTCATGAATAAGTATATATATATAAGTACATATATATATATATATAATTATAATATCTATGAATTTCAAAATACATATCAAGTTCTTGTATCATTCTACTTAAATCTCCAAAGATATAATTAATGATAATGTGTAGACAGAATACCACATAGCTAATAAATTAACAATTGCAATCATAATATTACCATAGCTTGTGCTTCAATGGTAATTGGCCAAAAATACTGAAAACATAAAGAAAATTTAAAAAAGAGAGAGAGAGAGAGAGAGAGAGAGAGAGAGAGAGAGAAATTTAAAAAATAATAATAATTTGGAGTTGCTATCAAGATACAAATGGATTAAGAAATGAAATATGAACCAAATACAATGGAAAATTGGACAACAAGAGAATTAAATCAGAATTGTATATGAAAAAACACTTGTAGATATACTCATCAGCCTGGATGTACCCACATGTGTTTTAAAAAATAATTCAGTATTTCATAATTCCACTGGCATCCACTAAGATCAGTAGAATCACCCAGGTATACTGAATTATTACCAGAAAACAATTGGAAATAATAAAATTTGAGATAAAAATCCGTAAAGAATAGATAAAATATTTTACTCAGAATAATTATCCAAAAATCTGTATACAACACTATACTAAATTATTACCAGATAACAGTTTGAAATAATAAAATTGGAAATAAAAAACTTATAAAGAGTAGATAAAATTTTACTCACAATAATTCTCCAAACACCTTAACCTACACAAGGTCTTCATGATACTAACACGTCCACATGGCGTTCATCATGAAATATCTCATACTTGATTATAATATTCAAGTTGAGAGAAATTATTTGAAAGTTAAGTTGAGAGTACATTTTTTGAAATAACACCTTAATTATTACACCATAACACAAATTGATTTAAACACACACAAATTTATTTTTGTGAAAATACACTTAAAAACAAATCTATATTTGTGAAAATACAAATTTTCCATTTAATTTTAATCTTTAAAAGTAAAGTTAATACACAAGTGTTAAGCACCCTCTATAGATAAATTAAAATTATTATTAACAATATTATTAACATTTATTTGACATTTAATGTGCTTCCCTCTATTGGAATTATAATTATTCAAAATTAAGTTTGAGTTACATATTTTTTATATTAGATTTAATATTATATATAAATATTAGAAAATAATTATATCAGTGCAGTTTTACATTAAAATCGTACAAAATCCAATTATATGAATAAATTTACACAGAATTAAATTTATCTTACATAGTATTTCATAGATTCTTAACAAGAGTATATATTATGTAAAAGAGATATTTATTTTAATACATAGTGCTGGTGGTGCCATCTATGTTCAACTACTTATATATATTATAGAATTTATAAATATATATATATATATATATATTTATATACTTCTACTTATAAGTTAATGAATTCTTATTTAATACATATTTCTACTTTATATCTACTTATATATCAAATAGTATTTACCAAAAATAGTTAAGATATCATACATGTATTTATTAGTTAGTAAATTAGTATCATCCTAAAATGTATATATATATAGAAAATTTGAAAAAGATAGATATTGATTTAAATATTAAATTTAATATATCAAAAACAATTTAAAATATCTCAAACTTATAAATATTGTAATAAATTGTAATAAATAATAAATATTAATTAGATTACAAATGTGTTTCAAACTTTTTAATGCAATGCAGTATTTAAAAGACTTATTAAAATTAAACATCAAACAAAAAATAAAAAATAAAAATAAATAAAAATAAAATAAACTATATATATATATATATATATATATATATTGCATATAGTGATGTTTGTGATTTATGATCAACAATGTCATCCATATATAATTTCATGTGTTTTTGTATAAGTTATTTTTACAGTATTTTTGACTTTTTTATAGTATTTTTATATTTTATAGACTTTTTTAACTGATCATTATAATCACTTAATATAAAGGTGATCGACTAAACGCACAATCACAATAACTGTATAAAGTGTAAATAATGTACAACCAACTGAAGAATTGTTCTTTATATATATATATATATATATATATGTACGTATATATATATATATATATATATATATATATATATATGCATATAATAAATCAACATTTGTACGGAGGGTGGTTTGGGAGTCTAGGGGTATGATAGGTGAAAATATACCAAATTTTTTTTTAAATTGCTTTCCTCCGAACAACTGCAGTAGGTACTTTTTGTATTGAAAGCTACCTCATAGTTATAACTACAAATTGGTCTGAAGTCATTATTTGCACCAACCAAGTTATTTTAATGCACAAAACATTTTTACATTTGACAGAACGCATCCCTGTATCGCCAATATTCTAAATGCTACATATCACATGATATTTTCACAAGGAAATATTTAAAATCCCCACCGCACATATTGTTCATTATTTAAGGGCAACATGAAATATCGAATTAAATTCACTTCATCTTCGTTTTGTCCACGTTTTTCTTGGCAATTTATTGTTATGAGAGCCTTAGCGTTTGGAACAATTCAGGCTTAAGAAAGTGAGTTTTCTTGCCAAATGATATAACGAGCTATTGAAACAAAACCGATGAAATATTATGCTTGTTTGTATATATATATTAAAAACATTGTCTCCGATTACACGCATTAAATTGAAAATTAACAGCGAATACCCATATAGAGTGGTTATGCTGAGCCCGTAGTAAAAAAATATTGCCCGTGATGATGTTTGGCAACAGACCGCTGTTACATTTGCAGTCCGTATTTTAGGATCATATCGATTATATTATACAGGCCCATGCGCGATCTTAAAGCAGGTAGTTTAGTCATGATGCGAGATGCTTACGACAGAAACATGAATGCGACTGGCCACTGGAATTTCTCCCCAATAACACAGTCAAATTGGTCTTCATCATATTTTAGTCAAAACATCGTATGACAGATGTCTTCTATATTCAATACTATTTTAGATAGACTTTAAAATACTGACTCTTCGTACTTTGACATGTAAATTAAGTAAAAAATATAGTATAACAAACTAGCTAAAAATGGAAGATAAACATCTGCTGTCTTCATTACGCATTCCAACAACACTGAAGGAGTGCTTTCCGAGTCAAGGGGAAAAAAAGTTAAAAAAAAGTAGTCCCCTGACATGATACATTATTTTGTACAGAAAAACAAAAAAATTTGATAAAATTTGACGAAACTGTCAAAACGCCACATCATAACCGAACCCTGTTGTAACGTCACATCATAACGAATCATTTATATGACAGTCTTCAAGAAAACTGAGTTGTTTAAAATGAAGTAACGAATAGGTAATATATTTTTACAAAATATGAAAATAAAATTTCAGTTATCATGTGATGTAATCAATGACAGGTAACTGACAAAATAATAAAAAGTAATCAGTTATAGATAAGGATTTCCATATTATTCCTAAAACTAAATACTTAAAAAAAAATTCCACATGCGTTTAGTTTGAAATGTTGAATTCTATTGACTACAAAGTTATTGTTCAAAAAATATTAATTACATATGTCATAAATATCAGTTCAACATATGTTTCTACAAAAACAAGGAACAATAAAGCATCTGCGTAAAATTAAAGTACATATAAGAGTGGTTCATTTCAATGCTGATAACAGAAATCGTCTTTTTTGAATTATACAGAAGTGAACAGGTAAATTACCCTTTTCTTTTTGATTAACATTTTGAAAGTTCGTCATTCATGAATTCCTACTTATTCCGAAGAAAAAGTAGAGTTAAAATTAGATGAAATAGACAAAACGTATTAAATTGTACTCTGAAATATCACCGGTGTTTTCAGATGTATATATACCGAAATTATAACATCATAACCAATCCTTTGTATGTAATATTATTATACAGCGTTCAGAAAAAATACGTAAAAAATCCCTAATATTTAATGAAAGAATGAATGATAATTTTTTTTATATATAAAACATGAAAAAATGCAATATATTATATGTTACAAGATGCATACAAGACTGAGAATTTCCAAGGAAAGAAAATTCTTATCGTAGAAAAATTCTCTTTAATATTTAAATAGAAGAATTTGTTCTGGCTTCGTTTTAATGCAGGATTTGTAATATTTGTCTGTAATTAAATAAACCAAAAATTTTATTAAAAATTATGTAATAAAATTAATTTAACAATAATCAGCAGATTGGATATTATTAGAAAAAGATATTAAAGAGGTGTCCAATCTTTACTGTTACTAGACCATTACTTGAAATAATAAAACAAAAAAAAAATGCTACATAAAGAAAATTGCGCTTATTAATTCTTGTATTTCTGAAAAAATGCAGTTTAAATGCTGATACCGTAAAGGAAATTATTGTGCCCTTCGAACAGATTATAAATCAGGCTTCTAATTTGTTAATTTTACTTTCATGATGCTCTTTACGTGATGTTTAACAAGACGCAGTCTTTTCACGACATTATCATATATTCTAAGACGAGCAAATCTTGTGTGTGTGTGTGGTTTTATATACATATATGCAAATTTTATCTTAAAAATGGCTCTAACGATTTTGACAAAATTTTGTATCTTACCGTTTTGGGGCACCAGAAAACCATTGGGTTAGGTTACATGTCCAAGAAAATTCGATTAGTGGGTTATTTTGGGTCACCGTGGGTCAGGGTCAAGTTAATTGTATCTAAAAAACGGTTCAAACGATTTTGACTAAATTTTGTATCCTACCATTTTTTGGACACGAGAAAACTATTGGACTGGGTCACATGTTCGAGAATTTTCGATTAGCGGGTCATTTTTGGGTCAACGCGGGTCAAGTTAATTTTATCTAAAAATCTGTTCTAAAGATTTTAATTAAATTTTGTATCCTACGAGTTTCGGGCACGAGAAAATCATTGGGATAGGTTACATGTCCGAGAAAATTCTATTAGTGGGTCATTTTGGGGTCACTGTGGGTCAAACTAAATTTATCTGAAAAACGGCTCAGACTATTTTGACTAAATTTTGAATCGTATGGTTTTCGGGCACGAGAAGACTGTTGGGCTAGGAGACATGTTTGAGAAAATTCAATTAGTGGGTCATTTTGGTCATGGGTCATTATGGTCAATCTATTTTTATCTTAAAAACGGATCAGAGTATTTGAACTAAATTTAGTATCCTCCAGTTTTAGGGAATGAAAAGAATATTGGGCTAGGTCACATGTTCGAGAAATTTCGATTAGTGGGTCATTATGGGTCAAGCTATTTTTATCTTAAAAACGACCAGACGATTTGAACTAATTTTTGTATCCTACGATTTTTGGGCACGAGAAAACCTTCGGGCTAGTTCAGATGCTCGAGAAAATCCGATTAGTAGGTCATTTCTGGGTCACTGTGGGTCAAGCTAATTTTATCTAAAAACGGCTCAGACTGTTTTGACTAAATTTTATATCCTACGGGTTTCAGGCACGGGAAGACAATTGGTCTTGGTCACATGTTCGAGAAAATTTGATTAGTGGTTCATTTTGGTCATGGGTCATGATATTTGAACTCAAAACTAATTTTGACCGAGCATAGCTGGGTCTTCCCTCCTCGTTTATACTTATCATTTCTTTTAAACATGTAGTGCATTTCGTTGGTTATATTTTTATAGCGGATAATTTTAATAATATACATGGTGATTTCTTAATTCCATTTCGCCCCCAAATAACTGCTTAATAAAGTTAGCTACGAGTACAAACGTAGTATCTACATATAGTAAAACGGATATGTTTTGTAGGATGAGGTAACTGGCAGCGCCCCTCTAGCAATTAAACCGCAAAGTTAGAGCCTCTATCTCAAACACGGTACAAGAAACGGGAAAACAGTCAATAATAAAGTTGTAGAGCTTTCTCGATTTAGTATTAAATGATGGCTTAGGTGTAAAAATAACATTCTTAGAAGCTCTCAAAATGCATAATTATTTTTTATATCCACTCACCAGCTTAAATAAGCCACTAACAGAATGCAGGTGCAACATAAAACATATGTACATTTACGAATGCAACTAACACATGTAAGAAAGATAAGTTTAGTTTACTTAAATATATATATGTATGTTTAATGTCAAAATCATTGGCACGTATGCATTCTGCACGCTTTCACATGATGGAACTATTGAACATACTTAACTTGATTTTGTTATTAAAAAATTGTACTTTGTTTACATGCCTTTATTTATTGGAAATGCCACACTTCTGAATTGAGTTAGTGACATATATAAGCTGGTGACTGGATATAAAAAAATTATATTTCAAAACTGCTAATAATAATATTTTGACATGTAAGGCATCATTTCGTATTAAATCGAGGTACCTCACAAATATGTATTTGAAATTTTCCTCATATTTGTATCAGTTTCGAGATAGGAACGTTAACTCCACAGTTTGTTGCTAGGGGCCGCTGTCACGTATCTCATTGACAGTGCAAACCCATTTTAGGATAACTAGATACTATTTTGTTGGATAGCTGCACGCGTCCACATGGTGGAACTACTGAACATATACGTAGCTTGATTTTCTTATTTAAAAAAAATTACTTTGTAAACTAACTAAATTTACAAGTTACTTCAGGCGAAACAGAATTAAGGTATCACCCTGCATTTTTGAAGATCAAACCGATCGTTCTTAACTCATAGTTTGGGAATCGTTGGATTTGATCATATACCAATTATAGAAAGATTCTTAGATCTATGTTCCAAACAGGATTTTTTAATTTATGCTTTGTGCAAATATATAGAAAGTTTAAATAATAACAGAAATTATTTATTTTCTATTAATGATAAATATTCTTGCTTCTAAACCTCGTATGATATTATTTTTCTAATTTTAAATTTCTTGTTCTTACTCATCACTTTTATATCGGTTTTAAGTGCAAAAATTATGTTTTTCATTCTTTTAATGCTTTGATCGTCTGAGGGCTTTCCTACATTTTCATAAAATGTTTTGTAAAACTAAAATTAATTAAAATTTTCTGTCCCTGTTTGTTTCTAAAAGACATATATATCTTAAAATACAATTTTGTTAAAAATAGTTTTTTCTAAAGCCGATTTAAATTGTTTTTGTGAAACGAAAAAATACGGGCAAAACGCTTAGAGTGTTAAACATAATCCATGTAAGAAAGGTGTTTAGAGACTTTATAGCTAAACAAATTTATTTTCTTAAAAATTATACTTGCAGGTGATCGAGTGACCCAAACATGAAAGTATTCGTTGCATTATGCATTTTCTCTGTCGTGCTAGCACTTAGTGCTGCGGTTCAACCAGGTGAGTTATGAAATTTTATGAAATTATATTTTTGACACAAAGTACGAATTGTTTTAGGGTTTTCTATTTCTAATTTTCTTTACATATTTACATGTTTCACAATACAATATCTCTTTTTTCCTAAAACTATAACAAAAAAAATGATTTGCACAAAAAAAGTTCCATGAATATATCTTAATTTACATTTACGTAAAGGTTGGTTCATTTGTGTAAAAGGTCGTTCTAATTAAAGTACATAAATATTCCAAAATTATTGGAAATAATTATTAAAACTTTTAACTTGCATTAAAAAAAAATTATACTATGTATACCTTATTTTCTCCAAATACATATGTATACTTCTAGCATGGGTAAATGTAGTCAAAATAAAAGTTGATATTTACCCACTCTGTTTAAATATGATTTTATTTTAATTTGATGGGAATTAAAAAAAATATGTTTTATGCAAACTGGATTAGATGATAAAAAAAGGCAGCAAATATGTCCTATAAATATAAAAGAAGGAAAAACTACATATTGGCACAATTTATTTATTTGTCACAGTGACCCAGATTTACAGTCTAAGGTGGCTAAGATTAATTCATAATGTTTAATTTTTTAACCCTTCTGTTCCCACATGGTACTTTTTGGAAAAATTCTTTTTATTTCAATTCTTTCTGTCATCTTACTTCTAAATAATACACATACATACAATTTTATTTTATTTTTTTGTTTTTAGTTGGATGATACAATATCTCACACTGAAGTACGCAATAAGCACTAGAATAATAATTCCGTGTCAGTTTTTATATACGAGGTATATCCACAAAGTAAGTTCCGTTTGGTTATGTGAAAAAAACGTGTACAGATACAAAAAAATATTTATTGTACAAAAATCTACAACTGTAAAACTACTTTTATACATAGCTTCCGAAATTTTGTAGGCACTTGTTGTAGCGTGTCACAAGGTTTTGTATGCCTTCTTCATAGAAGGTTGCCGCCTGTGTTTTCAACCATTTGGTTACATGTTCTTTCAGCTCGTCATCAGCAAGAGCACTAATTGTAAACTTACGGCTTTGCTTAACTCTCTCTTCAATTGCGTAAACCACTTCATCAGTAACCAAAGACGGGCGTCCACTTCGTCTTTCATCGTGCACTTGATGACGTCCTTCATTAAACTGTCTGACCCATCTTCCAACCATTCAAACACTCATAGCATTTTGTCCGTAAACCTCGCAGATTTACAGATAAATTTCACTTGGTTTAACTTTCTTTGCATTGAGAAAACGAATCACAGATCTGATTTCACAAGCGGCGGCATTTTCAATTAAGGCTGGCATTCTAAAGAAGCACTACAAATAACACGTCGGCAGCAGCGATCTGAAAATGGCGTACATTTCCTCTCCTTCAGTCAGAGTAACTGCCGCGCATGCTCGGAAGTCCGATCGCAGCGCTGCTGTGGATAGAAATAGAAACGGAACTTACTTTGTGGATATACCTCGTACAAGACCTTTAAACTATTATACAAGCGATAAAACTTTTAGAAGTCATGGAAAATACCGAATTTAGACGAAGTCGAAATGTCGTTAGTCAAAAGGGCACGGGGACTTTTAACGTAATAAATCGCATCTAGTTATAACGGCAGTTTTGAATATATATATATAGTTGACAATTAGTATGATTGTGTTAAAAATAATAAAGTGTATCCATCGTGTAATGGAGTTCCATTATCGTCGTCGTATCTAGTTGAACTGTATACATGGCGGACCAATAAGGTTATCTGAATGAACTGTGTCGACCGGTTGTCGAGCTAGATTCTTCAATAGCCAGAGCATTGGGAATTTCAACCAAATGTCTGGTTCGACTCCCGGCCTGTACAATTTTTTATTTAGTTGGAAAATATCAATCGTACGATATATTTACCAATCAATATGATTGTGTTAAAAATTATAATGTAATATGCATCCATCGTTAATCGAGTTTTATTACCTGCGGCGTGTTCTATTGGGCAGTCTATTCAGCAGATCAGATGCTATTTCCAATAAGGTTATCCAGTTCAGATAACTGATTAGGCACAGTGCTGACAATTTATTGGCTCTTGTACTTTTAAAACTCGACGAAAGTCAACAAAATCATACACGGTTTGAATTAGTCTATCTTCAAAATCGCTTTATGTATAAGCATACAATTTTGACTATTGATTAAACAGATTATGCTTTTTAATATAGTACCATTAGAAACTGACTAGCCTTTTACATAATTTGTGTATCGTTTAAATTAAACTAACTCTTTTTTTTTTCTTTTTTCTTTTACTCTGTAAGTCATTGCGCGCATGATATCTTGAGAACGTATGCATGGATTGTTATGAAATTTGATATAGATAATAAGCACATATGTATATTTAAAATTATGTACTCTTAGGTCAAAATTATTTCATTAGCCATGTAGAAAAATATTTTTTGTAAAAGAAATCAAAATTTTATATTTTTTCACGAATACAAATAGTCATAACTAAAAATATTATCACTGTAAATACTGAGAAAAAGATAATTTTAAACTCACCTATGTGCTTATTATCTGTATCAAATCTCATAACAATCCATACGCATGTTCTCAAGATATCATGCGCTAAATGACTTACGGAGAAAAAAAAAAGTTATTTTAATTGAATAGTGCACAAATTCTGGAAAAGGCTAGTCAGTTTCTAATGGCAATATATTAAAAAGCCCAATATGATTAATTAATCGTCAAAATTTCATGTTTATACATAAAAATGTTTTGATAATACACTAATTCAAACTTTGAATGTTTTTGTTGATTTTCGTCATGTATAAAAGGTACAAGAACCCTTAAGCCAAAGATCTTGGGATCGGCTACCGTCCTGAACAACTTTTCGCTTAGTCTAAAACATACCAATTTGTATATAACAGTAGTATCGATTAAATATTAACACCTACGCTAATTGATCGAAACCCCAACAGATAGGCCTGAATTTGAAAGTGATAAATTTTTCAAAATTACTCAGCAAAGAAGAGGTGCATCTTAGTGGATGCATTGAAAACTGGAGAGTTAAAATAACCACCTACACGACCACAGTTTAAGCCTGCGGCGTTCAACAAATACAATTAAAACATTTTGCTACAATTGGAGATATGAAGGACGTCATTTTCTCAAAACGTCATTTTATTCTGCAGATTAATTTCACCGATATACGGATTGCTATCGGAGAGTCAAAATGAAGAAATATTGTTTACCCTTTTCCATAAAATAAGAGAAACATTTATATGAAAAAAGGATTTTATATGTGAAAATGATATTAAGTTAAAAATAAAATTCATAAAATTGATGCATCTCTTACATTTTGAATCAACGTAATCTAATTTTCACCGACTTTTCATCGTATCTGCAAAAGTCTATAAATTGCCGCAAGTTACATCAATGTATCGTGAGTGTAATAATATTTCAGATATGGATAATATATATGGATAATATAAATGAATATAATGTTGCTTTTGTTTTTAGAATCCATATATTAAATATTAAAAATTAACAGATTATAAATACATATTTTTATTAATTCATGCTCAGTTTCTACTGAAGATTTGGCAACGGAATAAATCTATTTTATATGAAAAAAATATATCAAACATATTTGCTCAAAGTTTAATGCTGCACAAAATAAGGATTTCAAATTGTAAAAAAAAAATTGGGGTGGGGGATGGGTAGTGAACTGCTAAATTTAAATAGAATAAAATTTAAGAGCTTGGTGAACTTTAATCCGTTTGTGTATGCTAGTTTGAGCATTCTAAATTTTAAGAGAACACAGAATCTGTCATCTATCTGTGTTATTTGTAACTAAAACAGAGGAAATGGTTAAAAAAAATTCTGTCTTTACACATTAAACTCCAGGCAAATATTTCAATAACTGTTTACCGTTTTTTTATTGAATTTTATGAACGCTCAGCCCATTTTCTCTATCTAAACTGTTAAAATTATGTTTCTTTTTGTGTAATTTGTATTCTTATTTTTTTTTAAATATGACTTTCTATTGATTTATTTATGTGATTTTAGAAAAACGAGAAGTTGAAGAAGACAATCTTGTAGAGTAAGTATTTTTATATACTATTTTAAAAATATTAATATATTTTTTTTAACTTAGTATGTTGCAATTATGTGTTAATAGATGTATTTCTCTTTCCCCATACTTTGAGTGTTGTAAGAAGCATGTGGAACGTAAAAAAAAGAAATATATACTCGAAAATCAGGTGTATGCATATGGATAAATCGGTTTCTAAATCCAAAAATAAATAAAATTTCAATAATTGGAAAGCTAAGGAAAGTAGCACGATGACACTTTCACAGAAATGTACAAAAATACTTCTTAGGGTTTTTAGTTTTGTTGGAGAAGATTTAATTGTCAAAATAATTATATTCGCCAGGGTTTGAGATGCATAAGCAGCTTGTACAGTGGGGCGGCACAGCTCTCAATGCAACGAGAATCACAAATGTTCAATTTTTCAGATAGACATGGCAACACACTCTTCAGGATCACAGGTTTTAAAGGGACACGCCAAAAAATTGCAATATATGATATCAAGCTGAATGTCAAACGTTTGTGATGATGGCAAATATAGTACCTTTATAAATGAGAAAATGAGGCAATGCCATTTTATTGGTCAAGAACATTTTGTACAACTCTCTCTGCTATTCTCTAACTACTCTCTGTTACGATAAACGGATAATGAGAGGTGATAATTTGCTCGCGAAAGTATAATTCCGTTTTTTAATCATTTTATGTGGAAAAAAGATTTACTTCCGTATCTGTTCTTCGCCAATTGATGTTTAGTGTAGAGGATTAACTTGAGGTGAGATAAGGTAAGGCAAGGTAAAGGTAAAAAAAAACCACTAAAGCAATACAGGTTTGCCTAATTCTTGAACCTCTTCTAAACAGCCAAAATTTGGTATAAAAAGAAAACTCTAAAATGTTTTCTATTAATTACACGAGACGATTCAAATCTATCATCCTGAGTTACAGAACATGGACGAAAACTATTTTTTAATTTAAAAATCGAACAGGTTTTTTACATTTTATACATTTCTTTTATATTACCCATTAACAACTCCAAAACGCTTTTTTACTTGAAAAGGTATAATATTCGAAAAAACTATTTCCCAAATTGATAAAACTGACTAATACACTCAAAATCCACTGGCAGCAAAATAAACTGCTTTTATAAGTGCTTCTTTAAATCTCGAAAATATGCTTGTTTATGGGGATTCCAAATATAAAGAAAGCTTTTTGGAATAGTTAGTAACTCGGAAGAGGTTCTTTTCTATTTCAGTTCATGGTTATATTATATTTTCCTAGAAACATTAAGAAACATCGCACTTTTTTAGAGTGGGAAGTCCTGAAGTGGATTTTGATGATAAGTAATTTCTCTTACATCAGGAAGTGTGTAAAAATGAATGATAAAATTTCATTCTTGCATACGTGAACCAAATAAAAGTAAATAACCGCGTGTTAAAACATGTTTCTCTTGTATATTAAAAATTTAATTTAAGTTATTCTTGTATGTTCCATAAATTAATTGGTCAGATTCCCTATAAAGTATCTAAACATCGATTTTTTTCTTAATAGCTTATAATTACAGGGTGGCTAGTGGTCAGGGAAAAATACAGTAAAAAATTATGATTATCAGTATATTCTTATAGAAAAATTCAAATTGATTATTTGATCGAATAATCAACATAAATTTTTCTATAAGAATATACTGGTGTTCATCACTTTTTTTGACTGTATTTTTCCCTGACCACTAGCCACCCTGAATTAAATACGATTCTTTAAGAACATTTAAAAAAAAACATGCAAAAATTCACTTTAGAAAATAAGTTATGCATAAGACAGTTGGAGGTCTTTTTATATGATCAAGGGGTAACTTGATCTTTAAAGTCGATTTTCTGGAAATGGCGGTTTTGATTATGGCGGGCACGATTTCTGAAAAATGTTTGGGTGAAATTTCACGAAATTGTGAATGAATGTCTTAACCATATGAATGCAAACATGTTGGAAATTGTACGTTAAACGTAACAAATGAGGGGCGTTCGTTTCGTGCTATAACTAGTTTTACAATGTAAAAAAAATCATCGTTATTTTTTCAGTGAAATAAATTATATCGTCTGCTATGAGCGAAATGAGGATGCCTTTTTTTTCTTATTACGTTCATGGTCTATTTCAGTTCATGGTTATATTATATTTTCCTAGAAACATTAAGAAACATCGCACTTTTTTAGAGTGGGAAGTCCTGAAGTGGATTTTGATGATAAGTAATTTCTCTTACATCAGGAAGTGTGTAAAAATGAATGATAAAATTTCATTCTTGCATACGTGAACCAAATAAAAGTAAATAACCGCGTGTTAAAACATGTTTCTCTTGTATATTAAAAATTTAATTTAAGTTATTCTTGTATGTTCCATAAATTAATTGGTCAGATTCCCTATAAAGTATCTAAACATCGATTTTTTTCTTAATAGCTTATAATTACAGGGTGGCTAGTGGTCAGGGAAAAATACAGTAAAAAATTATGATTATCAGTATATTCTTATAGAAAAATTCAAATTGATTATTTGATCGAATAATCAACATAAATTTTTCTATAAGAATATACTGGTGTTCATCACTTTTTTTGACTGTATTTTTCCCTGACCACTAGCCACCCTGAATTAAATACGATTCTTTAAGAACATTTAAAAAAAAACATGCAAAAATTCACTTTAGAAAATAAGTTATGCATAAGACAGTTGGAGGTCTTTTTATATGATCAAGGGGTAACTTGATCTTTAAAGTCGATTTTCTGGAAATGGCGGTTTTGATTATGGCGGGCACGATTTCTGAAAAATGTTTGGGTGAAATTTCACGAAATTGTGAATGAATGTCTTAACCATATGAATGCAAACATGTTGGAAATTGTACGTTAAACGTAACAAATGAGGGGCGTTCGTTTCGTGCTATAACTAGTTTTACAATGTAAAAAAAATCATCGTTATTTTTTCAGTGAAATAAATTATATCGTCTGCTATGAGCGAAATGAGGATGCCTTTTTTTTCTTATTACGTTCATGGTCTATTTCAGTTCATGGTTATATTATATTTTCCTAGAAACATTAAGAAACATCGCACTTT
Organism: Maratus michaelseni; assembly: GCA_963931845.1. Taxonomy (NCBI): domain Eukaryota; kingdom Metazoa; phylum Arthropoda; class Arachnida; order Araneae; family Salticidae; genus Maratus; species Maratus michaelseni. The sequence goes on along the minus strand of OZ007592.1, from coordinate 33,757,189 downwards.
TTTAGAGTGGGAAGTCCTGAAGTGGATTTTGATGATAAGTAATTTCTCTTACATCAGGAAGTGTGTAAAAATGAATGATAAAATTTCATTCTTGCATACGTGAACCAAATAAAAGTAAATAACCGCGTGTTAAAACATGTTTCTCTTGTATATTAAAAATTTAATTTAAGTTATTCTTGTATGTTCCATAAATTAATTGGTCAGATTCCCTATAAAGTATCTAAACATCGATTTTTTTCTTAATAGCTTATAATTACAGGGTGGCTAGTGGTCAGGGAAAAATACAGTAAAAAATTATGATTATCAGTATATTCTTATAGAAAAATTCAAATTGATTATTTGATCGAATAATCAACATAAATTTTTCTATAAGAATATACTGGTGTTCATCACTTTTTTTGACTGTATTTTTCCCTGACCACTAGCCACCCTGAATTAAATACGATTCTTTAGGAACATTTAAAAAAAACATGCAAAAATTCACTTTAGAAAATAAGTTATGCATAAGACAGTTGGAGGTCTTTTTATATGATCAAGGGGTAACTTGATCTTTAAAGTCGATTTTCTGGAAATGGCGGTTTTGATTATGGCGGGCACGATTTCTGAAAAATGTTTGGGTGAAATTTCACGAAATTGTGAATGAATGTCTTAACCATATGAATGCAAACATGTTGGAAATTGTACGTTAAACGTAACAAATGAGGGGCGTTCGTTTCGTGCTATAACTAGTTTTACAATGTAAAAAAAATCATCGTTATTTTTTCAGTGAAATAAATTATATCGTCTGCTATGAGCGAAATGAGGATGCCTTTTTTTTCTTATTACGTATGCCATGTTTACAGATGCTAATTTTTTTTTCGACACCAGACAGACCAGTAAAATTCACCATGGAGACAGTGCTTTGCGAATGATTGCCTCCGTGGTTTAACATTTCTATCACTCACGATGAATGAATATTTTGTTTATTTACCTTAATGGATTAAGATATTCGGCTGTTAACCTAATTTTCATTGAAATTATCTCAGAATTTATACATTTTTTAATGTAACTGATCTCTCAAGCATACAACTTTTTTTTAAAGATCTTTCTAGCAATGTAACTTTTATGCAATTTTATTCGAAAAAAGAATTTTGAATAAAAATGGCCGCTTGGCATATGGAAAAAAGATGTGGTTAGCCCGTATTTTTTTTCCTCAGTCACATGACTTGAGCTTTTACTATATAGATTACGTATGATAGGATTTAATAGAATAAAGAAAACTTTTATTAATACCTTTTAAAGTTTTATTCGATTTTCATAAAATTTGAAATGACTTGACAAAATCCTACAACGATTCTATATATATAAAATTTCAAACCATTCGGTTAGGTAGTTTTTGCGGTGTTATATGCGGACAGACAGACAGACAGACGGACGGACCAGACGTCGACTATAGGTATAATAGGTATATATAATTACGAACGCACCTAACAATGACATATTATTATGTTTCTCAAGTAAGAAGTTTAGAATTTTATTTCATTGCAGGTCATTTTGAGAAACCATTATATCTGAACTCTAAAAAAAAATCAGCTGGTTTTAGCATTTCGAAAGTGAGAAGTCATGCGTGCAATGCATAGACAAGTAATTCTTTCTTAAAAATGCATTATATATTAAAATAAATTTAAAAAACTAGATATGTGCTTTGACTTTTTTCTGAGAACTTCAACTGATAAAATAATTCTTTCTTAATAAGTGTTTGAAATTTTACAATTAAAAGTCAATTAGTTATGGAGTGACTAAAATTCTTATGGAGGTTACGTTTTGATGTATTTTGTAAGCTCAAAGGGTAGCTGACCCCTTAAGCAGGTAACACTTAGAATCTGAAATCATTTAAGACGGTCGGTCACAAAAATCTCGAAAAATATAATAGCATGAAATACCATAATTAGATCAAAAGATATAGCACTTTTATGTTGGAGTAATTAACTATACGCGTTTATTTTATTCAAAACAACTACCAGAATTTTTCAGCTGTAAATTTTGATTTTTCTAATTAAAGACATTCTGTGATAAACAGAGCAGATATAACTATTCAAATTATTAGTACATATTTTAAATAGAAAAAGCAGCACTATAATACCGATGGGTATATGTTCACAAAGTAATAAAATCTGAGTACATTTATTTTAGAATACAGCTTTTAAGGTAGTAGAAATATATTAAATTCTATTAAGGATAAAGTTTCGATACTTGGAACAATGTTTTTATCCTTTAAAATGTCTTCATGATATTTTGTTTAAATAAAAATTCAAAAGTATGAGTTATGTAGTAAAACAGACTGATACAAATTACTTAAAAATATAATTAAATTTCTTTAAATAAATATTTTTGAAAATTCTTAGGAAAAATAATTTTTTTCTGTATTCTGAAATGCAAACAGTAAGCAATAAGCCTTATTCTTTCAGATGATATATCATCTTTAAATATGGCTAAAACTAATTTTTTTTAATGTTTTGAAATTATATTTTAATATTTGAAATAATTTACATTTGTAAAAGAATATATATACAAATATACATTTAAAAAATGAGTAAAAAAATAAAATGTTGTATCCGTACGACTTTAAAGATAAAGCTTTAATGAGTAACCCAGACAGTCAGTCAAAATCCCGAACCCTTTTGTACCATTCGTGCATACCATATGTGTGGATTTCAGGATTTTTTTTATTCAAAAATTTCAAATTCATACGACAAATTTTGAATAGTAATTTTTGCTTTATGTAATGACGGATTTTTCGCGAATGCATGAAGAAAAAATTCCTCTTTCAGAATTCCCTGCATGTATTCGGAATGTCTATAATAATAATTAAACGAATATTGTAAGATACACGCAGATATACGCTAATAATGCAAATGTGTTTAATGGCATTCAAAAATTATTTTTTTCCGCGTACTTTTGACAGTGCAAATTTTTAAATCACAAATGTAAAGCCCATTTAATTCTTTCTTTCGTGAAATATTCAAATATTAAAATTAAGGTTTTTAAAAAGACTAACAGAAATCTTTTATCTACGAATTTTATATATATTTAATTATAGACGGTTGTTACTGACAAATTAACTATTGGTTCTATATGGAAAATTATTTCTTTAGGCGTTTTGATAAAATTAGTATGTGAAATTTTTTATCAATCCGATATCATTTTAATAAACTGTTTCTTTTTTCAAAGTCCATCCATGCAGGAAGCAGAACTTGAAGAAAGCTTAAGAAATTTAGTTGTGGCCGCCTATGAAAATTTAGAGGAAAATGACGTCACAGCCGAGGAGCCAAGAAGAATGAGGTGCAGGGCTAATTGTGGTACTTGGCCACATTGTGATAGAAATTGTAAAGGTTGAATTTACATCTAGTTCAATAAAACAGTTACAAATTCGTAAAAAGATAAAAATGGATTAAATTTTATTTGCATTGTATATCAAAAGATGTAACGAATCAGTTGAATTATATTAAATAAACATTTTTAAAAGCGTGGATTTGAATGAATTTTGTTTAACTTTTTTCACAATGTTTTCTAAAATTTAATGTTTTGATACAGAATAAAGTTTGATACTAGTGAAAGCTGAAAGTTGTGATATTTCATATATTACGCGACAACAGCGAAACGAAAAGGGGGGGGGGTGTAATTCTTTTAGTGCGTATTGGAGTTAACATACTAACAATCAAACAACTTAACCTATTTTCACATATAAGGTACGATTGCCTTTTCTCTGAGGTATAAGTATCTGACATTGTTTTATTATATTTTGATTTCGAAGAATGATGTGATTATATTTTCTGATTATTAAAAATTTGAAACATTTCAAACTATAAAGATAATGCACAAAAAATCATATGAAGAATATATATATATATAAGAAAACTTAAATTTCTAGCGAAAATAACTTTAAGATTCTGGAACAATTGTTTAAAAAAAATGGCAGCGTATAGAACGAAAAAAAAAACTTTGTACTGAAAACAAAATAAAAATCTAAGGTCACGTCATGAAATAAATTATAACGTGTGTTTGTGTTAAATATTTTACGGGAAAAGAGATTTTTCAAATACCTTCAGTTACATAAGGATATATTAAAATAACAAATTATCATTAAAATACAGATATACATGCTTAAGTGAAAAAAAAAAAAAAACAGAACACAAATGACTAATAAAACGACCTATAAAATATAATAATCGACATGTTTCAAACGCACAAACGACGCCTTAAACTATTTTTGCGAAAACGTTTGAAAAAAAAAAAACTTGAAAGACATAAACCACGAGATCATTTGCGTAATTGAATACACACGAGGTGATTTTCCATTTAAAAAAAACAATAAGGAAATATTAATTTTCACGTTTATACTTGACTTAAGTCTTTTTATTACACATATTATCTAGTGGTTTATGCTTTTCAAGTTTATTTTCAAAAAGTTTTGAGAGAATAGTTTCTTTATCGTGTAGATCTTGATAATGGCACCGTTTGTGCATTCGAAACATGTAGATCATTATATTAAAATGTTTTATAAGCCTTTTTGTGTTCTGTTTTTATCACTTAAGCATTTATATCTATCAGTTGTTTGCCAAAAAAAATATTTTTTTGAAATATTAATTTATTATAGTGTAACCTATAAATTTTAACAGATGTCGATTTCTAGGAGTTTTTTACATGCGAATCGAAAATTATTATTTTCGAATATATATATTTATTAACCTATAATTTCTTTTAACAAAAATTGATTTCTAGAAGATTTGAAAATGTAAATCTAATATTACATGTTTTCTCACATATTTTTAAAAAATAAGCTTAAGAATCTACTAGATGGAACCCGTCAAAACGTGACGGAAAAAAATACTGTAACAATATCGGTAAAATAAACTTCTTTATTATTTAAGTAGGGCTTCGTATGAAACAGTCTTTCAAATATTGTATTTTAAAAAATCCCCCCCCCCTCCCTCAGTGAAATGCTATTTCCGATGCAAACTCCAAATGAACACTCCGTAAACAAATGTGTAATGCAAATCAGTTTGACATTACCACCATATTCCCCACGACAAAAATAAGAAGAAGAAGAAAAAAAAAAAAAGGTCATGGACCTATAAAGTATCATACAAATAGTCCTATCATAAAGTATCATACAAATTTCCTACTTTCATCACATATTCAGTAAATAAAGGAACATAGTATAAGCACCCCCCCCCCCCCCTGTGATAATGCAATCGAATGAGCTCCTATGCGCATATGTATTGCATCTGCCCACAGGCACCGTTGAATTTCAACCTTAAAAATAGTTTTAAAATGTTTAAATTAAAAGTTTTAAAATGTCCTCTTTAATCATTGTTCGTTTCAAATCCATATCTTCTAAAACGCATCCATTGTTTTAAGCTAATCAATTTTTATGTAAAAATGAAGAATTTTTGTTAAAAATAATAAATTAATATGCAGATGAGGGAGAATTTTAATGTTTTCAATTGTAATTTATTTGTATGGTTTCTTCTATCCCTTTACATAATCAGGATGATTATTCCTTTTCCATCACAGTCGGTCTCTTATACAGTTAAATATCCAATGGATCTTTAAAAAAATAATAAATAACAGTTCCTAGCATATTCTGATTCAACATATACATCAACGAATTCAACATATCAATTTTATGTTAATCATAAACTAAACATAGTTTTTTTTTCTTGATCTTATGATTTATCAGGTTTTTTTTTTTTTTTTTTTTTTTCACTTTTCATGAAGGTTAGGGATACCTATTTTCAATTGTTGCAACTTTCCAATGAGCTATTTTACATTATTAAAACAAACGGATGGTCATTGTTGAGATAGAATTGAAAAATATTTCATGCTTGAAAATTATTTAAAAAGTCGTTAAATTAAGCGGCAGATTTCAAATAAATTTCAATCGAAAGCTAATTTTTTTTTCTAATTGAGGATGTAAGAATTGAAATTGTAAAATGTAGTAAAAAAATTAAATTTTTAGTATTTAGAAGTGATGTAAGCGCGATGAAAGCTAAAGCGATAGTGCTGTTTGTTGTCACAACCGTTATACATTTCTAAATATTGCCACTGTGTCTTGGTCGGCGTCCAAAAGTAGACTACCATTTTTTGACATTGAAAGAAAAATTCACAGTGAAAGAAATAACACTTTGCAGGAACTGTTAAATGAACTTATAACAAACCTACCAAAATAATTCCTATAAAATATTAGTCTTACATTGTTTATTCTAGCTAAAAATACAATCATTATTTCAAGTTTTTTTTTTTCCTGAAATTCTTTACTTTTGTGAATTTTTTTATCAAAAAAGGAAATCTTAATAATTTAAATCCTATAATTCCTATAACTTAATCCTATAATTTAAAAAAAGTAATTGGTAACATGTAATCAAGGTATGCAATCAAGATGAAGCAACCAATAGAGGCTCCAGTTCTAATCTTTAAAATTAAAAATTGAAATATCAGTTAATATTACGCCATGTTGACACAATCACATAAATTTTTCTTTTTAGTTTTATCAATGTTAAAATGCATTTCAAGCTAAGCATAACGTCATTTTCACCGGTACAAACTTTTCACACGTACATTTATGCTTAAGCACCATGCATACAAATAAAAATGTATTTTGCATTTAATTGTAATGAAAAAAAAAAATGGAATCAGCAAAGTTATAATGCTTAATGATAAAATGAACCCAACCAAATGGACAATATTTCCGTGACGTCACAGTAAATATGAATTTTTATTTGCTTATAAAACACACGGATAAATATTTTTACCGAAATACTTAAACATTTTAACTATACTTTAACTTACAAATTAAAAAATTCGGCCTAAAAGTCACGTGCTTTTAATATTTAATATTTATTTTTTATGCTCGCAATCATTGAGTTCAGAAAATAAACTCTGTACGTCGCAACAGTGGGCGTTAATCCGATTGCCGACTTTATGACGTCATAAGCAGAAGTAAAATTTTAATTTAAGATTACGGCTAATTAATTAAATTTTCGAACAAACGAATGTACGATAACAAATCTGTGACCAAATATCTTTCATTTAAAAAAAGAATGATGTAATTTGATGTAGTAGTTTGTTCTCACGGATTGTCGAAACAAAACGCTTAGCGTTTTAAATATATAGATCTCCATTGCAGTTTGTTTTACAACTATTAATAAAAATAAATATCTTTTTTGCGAAACCCGCTTTTATTAGTGAACTTAAATGAATAAAATAATTTTTTTAATAAAAAAAATTAATAATACTTAAATCTCAAAAGCGTTAGGAGCTGACAGAAACTTTTTAAGTGGATTGGAATTTTAATCACATTCATAATAAATTTTAATTTTTTATGACTGTTTATGGATTTTCTCTTTTATGATTTTTAACGTCGTATAGTATCCGTATATAACATACGCCCTAACAGTAACCTTGATATAAAATTTAAATTTTCCAACCCGAATAGTTTAGAGTAATCATAATTACACAACGATTTGCAAACAATTCATGTTTTAGAATCTCGAAAATTTTAACAAATATTTTGAGCGAGAATTTACGTCTTCAAAAACCCACTATATTAAATTTTAATTTTTTAGCCTCAAGACTTTCAAATAAATAGGAATTTTAGAAAGTTTTTCGATCTCCTTCTGCTTTAGGATGTTACATATAGTTACTTTAGAGCGCATTTTAATGCTAATTGTCACCATTATTATCCTGAAAGAAATTTCTAAAACGGTTCGGTAGTTCCAAAGTAATCACGATTATAGAATATTTTCCAAACATTTCACATTTTAAACTTCAAATTTTTAAGAAACTGTTCGGAGCAAATATTCACATTTAAAAATTAAGTATAAATTTTTAGCCCTTAAAAGTTCAAAGAAATCGTAATTTAGAAATTTGCATTGTGATCTGGAACACAAATGTACATAATTATTTTTAAGTTACATAGTTAAGTTAAAACTAGTCAGATCTGCCAATCCTAATTTTTTTTTCTATCTAATACATGTTAATATTTCAAAGAGTATAATTTTTTTGACTATGCCTTTTAGAATCGTAAAATGCAGCATATCAGAGCCATCTGATGTATGATTCACAAGAAAACCTAACCAGCAGCAACTTAAGTCAATGTTTAACAGAATATGAAGTTCGACGAAATTTCGTACATTAATTTCTCAGATAAGATTATCGCTAAAATCGTGTAAATCCGGAAAAATGTAGAATAGCATCTCTACCTTTTTCGCAATTTACACCAAAATCTAATCCACTACAACTTATGTCAACGTCTAACTGAATCTGAAGTTTGATGAATACCATGCATTAGTTCTTAACATAGAGCTATTGCAAAAATTGTGAAAAATGCAGCATAGCAGCACTACTTGTTGGGAGATTTACAACGAAAACTAATCAGCTTCAATTTATATCAAGGTCTAACTGAATCTAAAGTTTTATTAAAGCCTGTGCATTAGTTCTTGAGGTATGTCTATCGCTAAAATCGTGTAAATCCTGAAAAATGCAGTATAGCAGCGCCACCTGTTGAGAGATTTACACCAAAACCTAATACGCAACAACCTATGTGGCGCTCAAATTAATGAAACAGCAGAGCACTTTATAAAATCCGGTATATTTAGGGTTTTGTGAAAAAAAGTATAGTACCGCGATAAAGAGCGAATTTTTCTGACACATTTGCAAAGCCATTTTGTTATGTGCATGAAATTTGCAGGCATTAGTATTAAAGTGGACGTTAACTAGCATTAACAGGCCGAATACGAAAATGGATTGGTCGAATAATCATTACATCCCAAGTTTACAGTTCTTTTCAACGTATCACATGAAGAAGTATTTTTAACAATATTTTGATTGTATTCAAACTATGACATACGAGGGTGGTTTGTTAAGTTCTCCGCCTGACAGTGAGAGCACAGAATTTTTGACATCATTTCATATTACTTTTCAATGTAGTCCGCTTGCAACTCAATACATTTCAGACACATTCTTGTGTGCTAGTTCTTTAGTGCAGCCCTGTACGAGGGTGGATCGAAAAGTTCTCGTCTTGAGAAAGGAAATACTAGATTTATGACAATATTTCATTTTATTTTTTCAACTTGCAACACAATACATTTAAGAACATTCTTGAGAAATGTTCATTCTTTGGCGTTTCTTGTCGACGTTCAACAAACGCGGCACGCATTAAGCAGAAAGATTTTTCATACACAAAACAACGTGTAAAATGCAATGAACACGGTCTGTCGAGATGTTTACAATGTCAGAAATTTTCCGTGTCCTGAATTGGCGATCATTCAATACGGCAATGTGAATTTTTGAGATGATTTCGTTGGTCGTAGCGAGTTTGGGCGTCCTGGGCGTCATCATAGTGAATGGATTTTCTATCATGTTTAAATTCAGCAGCCCACTTTTTTATCGTCGGATACGAAGGACAAGAGTCCTTTAAGGTGGAATGTAACTCTTTTTGTATGTCCGTGGAGATTAAACCTTTTTTAACAAGGTATTTTATGACAACTCGAACGTCTTTTTTTTTTCCATTTTTAGAAAATGTCAAAACTCGTTTATTTTACTTTATTGCCAAACAAAAACGAATAAACTCAAGCGTCTGAAACTCGGCAGCATAACATATAAAGGATCGTACTTTAAAACATCATTGTCATTTGGTCATACTTGTTTCATCTCTGTGTCAGGTTGAGAACTTATCAAATTACCCTCGTAATCTATGAATGACGCATGGCTTCTCTTCTTTTTCTTAATATATACATTTTTTCAATTTAAATAATTAAAAAACTTTATTAATAATTTTTCAAAATAATAAAATTTTGAAATCCCAGAAACTTAATATAAACTCAAGACTTCAAGACTTTCAAGACTTATTCAAGAAACTTAATATAATTCAAGGCTCTTATCACTCAATCAACAATAAAAAGAATGAATGTAGAATTTTGAACTTATTTTTTAGTTACCATAAATCTCTAAGAGAATGAGAGAATAAGAATAAGAGAATGAATAGTTTAATAGATAAAATTCTCAATAAAGCCTTTATGATCGTTGATGCTCAAAAAGCAATATTAATGATAAATTATTAATGATAAATCATTCACAGTTTTAAAATAGTAGTGACTAAGTAAAGACGATAAATACGTAATAAATATTTCAAAAGTCTTTTATTCCTAGTGGAATGATGACACAGAAGTCGTTACAAGAAAACACCAAAAATATGTAATTTTAAAATTAACATAAGAGGTACATCAGTAGCTAATGCTATTCTTTTAATTAATCAGAATTAAATATATTACGATTTTCCATTACATGCATAAAATAATATAGTGTGGAGGTTACGAATTACGAGCCTTTCGTAGCATATGGGCCCCGAACCCTCCAAAAGTACTTAACTATATGGTGTCCTGTGATGGTCTGATTCTTTTAAAATTCAATAAAAAGAAAACGGTGATAGCTACTAAAGTTGTTTTTGCAGGAGATAAATGTATGGAGTTGGGAATTCTCTTACTGCGCTTCAATAATGTTTTAGCTTCAAATAATACCAATGCATAGCACCGAGCAAACCGACAAATTATTAAAATGCTCAAACTAACGCAAAAATATCATAGATTACTGAGTTTTTAATCACCTTATTCCTTTTTGTTTGTTGAAACGTTGAAAAAAAAGAAAATAATGTTTATATTTTGAAATTGCGTTATTTTGAGCAGTTTTCTACTGTTGGTCTACGCCATTTCTCTGTGACATTACAAACTAAAACAAAGAACCATGATAAAGCATATCCTGACTTCACATATTTCTCAACTACAAGATTATCTTCCATCTCTGTCATCGTTCACATGTTATTGGAATTTAAAATGTTCAGTTCATTTTAAGACTCTACATAATTTGCACTTATAGGCAACAAATGGCGGTTTTGTTTGTAGAGATGGGATTTTTCATAAGAAGAAAGCACTTTAAATCTATCTCTACAGTACTTTCTTATGGGTCTACTCAGAAGAATATAGTGAAATACTCGATGGCACTTAAAAAACCAATATACGTGTGCATCGTTCCATTTTTATAGCATTGCTAGTAATAAAAATCTGTGTTATGTTTTATTCCTTAAATCTTTTAAATTATACATATAAGTACATCCAGTGCATGTTTATTTGTAATTTTCTTTAGCAGTACTCTCAGTTTGACTTAACCCTTTCCGGCACAGACAAAGTCTGTTCGTAAAATGAGACATTGCTGACTGACACAGGAATTTACAAACGACTTTTTTAGCAAATGCGAACTCCTTATTTGAAGCTTTCATTATAGAAACAAAATTTTATTAAAATGTTCTTGGTGCCGTATGCAAGTTTGGAATTAAAATTAGGTGTGCCCGGAGTAGGACCACTGTGCCGGAAAGGGTTAAAGGTAGTCGGAATGACATCTATAGTTCATAATAAAATAGTGTACATTTACTCATAAATACCAAAGTTATGCACTTGAAATTTTTTATGTTCGTTAAATAAATACATTTAAAAAAATAAAGTTAAGAAAATATACAAAACTGTACATACAGTGCACCTTAAAAAAAGTATTTTGGGCATACTCTCAGTTGGACTTAACAGGCAGTTGGAATAATCCCCCCATCGGACATGTTAAAATGTCGTAAGTTTTCTCATAAAATAGTATTTAATACTTAGATTAAATTACTACCATATAACACCATTAAATAGTCAGAATTAATGCCACTATTTACTAATATTAAATTCTCATAAACTAATAACTAACACAAATATTTTTCATTGTTACATTTTAAATGTTAAATAGAAACCCTTATTAAATAATAACTAGTCGGATGTGCCAATCCCAAAACTTTCTTCTATCTCTGTCATGTTAATACTGAGTTAAAATTGTTGTTAAAATTCGCTATCACATCGCCAATAAAATCACTATTTTTCGTCATTCTGTTGTACGTCAGCTGTTTGCGAATCGTCGGGTTACACGGATGCGAACAACCGATGTATACTAAACTACGAAAAGTCCTTCTGGCATGAACCGACAGGAACAGATAGCCTCCCTATTCCTTGGTTTTACGATTTTAGCTAATTTTACTGGAAAACACGAAGGTAAAATACGTGGAACCTAAATAAAGAAGATTCAATCCCAGTTCTCGTCAACATTGAATTTGAATGAGAATATCGCCAAATTAATCCTCTACAGCCAAGTTGGCTTCATTTATGGCAACTTATTTTGGTCGCCAAATTTGGCGACATTCAGCCAACTGTCGCCAAGTTTGGCAAGAATTTGATGTTGGCGAATATAAATATATAGTGATAAGCATATAATAGGATTAATGGTTGCAACCATGAAAGAAAATTTACCAAAACCATGTTAACTAAAACTCATAAATTAAACCCGTTTATGGATGAATTCTGCTATCTTGTTTGAAAATGTCAGTCACCCTAAAATTTCAAACCGCTATATCTCAGCCATTTTTTAAGATAGAGGCAAAACAAAAATTGCTCCGGATTCTCCGGATCAAGGCCGAACATTTAACGGAAAAAAGTTTTAGGATTTCTAATTTGAATTTGCATTTTTTTTTAAATTTGAAATCTTTAAATGGCTATCGCAGCGCCTCTTTCGTCGAAATATCCCCAAATTCTGATAGAACCTGCTTGCCATAGCAAAAACATAGAAAAAAATGTGATTCAATTTGAAGCATAACTTCATACACTTTTAAATGGTACAATAGTGAAAATGGAACAAAAATATCGATAACAGCGCCCTCTTTCGTCGAAATATCCCCAAATTCTGACAGAACCTGCTTGCCATAGCCAAAAACATAGAAAAAAAATAAGGTTCAATTTGAAGAATAACTTCATCCACTTTTCGATGATACAATGAAGACACACAGACGGACAGACAGACATTTTGTAAAAAATTGTTTTTCAGAATATCTGACCCCTAAAACGTGTAAATCCGTCGAAAACCGGAAGTCGAAAAAAATTTCGATTACAATACTTTCTTCTATAATAGATAGAAGAAAGTAAAAAAGGTTTCGAAGATTCAAATTTTTTTGAAGAAAGAAACTGTGTATCAGAAACACATAACACAATAGTTCGCTTCTAGCTAAACATTTATATGTGTAAAATGTTTAAGCAGAAATCAAACCAATAAGCCTTAATTATTTCTATAAAAAGTATATCAAATTTCAAAAAACAACATTTTGTGAAAACTGGGAACACGGTGGCGTGCTTAAGCAGTATGAGCAGAGGTGAACAGACGGAATTGCTTAAAATTTTCAAACTTCTCCTTGCAATAGAAACAAAAGAAATTTATCATTAGAAAGGGGAGAAACGAGGATTCAAAACAGTAACAAATCCTAAAATCGATAATTTTCAAGTTTTAAACTTCTAATTGCCTATATGAAAGACCCCATATTAGCTATCTCTTTTTGAGCGTATTCAGCCCAATATAACTTTAAAGATTATTATATTTTCTGCACCTAAATGATCACAGATGATCAAAGCTATATACTCGATTCTGACAAGTATACTAAAATATAAATAACTTAATGGCCAATAAACTATACCTAAAGCAACAAATCCCATAAATATCCATAGTACTTTTAAATATGGTTTAGAAGGAAATTCTAATTATTTTTATTACTTACTCATAATACATAGTATAGGGTAAGTCTTGTAATCGTTTTAAAAATCGAAAAGAAATTGGCGGATTTACACGTTTCAGACACTGGAGATTCCGAAAAACATATTTTTAGAAAAAAAAAATGCCGTCCGTCTGTCTGTCTGTGTGTGTGTCTGTATGTCTGTAAATGATCTATCTCCCGACCAAATTCAGATAGAGACTTGAAATTTTATATTTACTTAGTATGTAATAATGAAAAGAAGCTTATTGAATTTCAGTAACCTCGATTATCCGGAACTATTTTTTTCGGACTTTTGAAATATTCGTTCTCATAAAAGGTAGCTAAACATTTTCGAAACTGAATTGTTTTTTTTAAGGGGTGAATATAAAAGACAATAAAAAAAAAACATAATTTTGCATAAAGAATGAAGTCGATCGTATAATGAGTTGTCGAGGTGTTTGTAATCCTATTTTCCACACTCTTCGATTTTTCATGACGCGGTATTTCATCCAAATTTCAATTCAAAAATATATTTTAATTGGAAATGAGACGCTTAATCCGACACATTAAACCGTTAGTTAATAGGATTATCATTTTTGGAGTTATAAGGAATTTTTTCTTCCGCAATTCAGTAATAGAGCATTTAAAATTTACAACTTCATCAAGCCAGGATTTTATTCGAATTGCAATGCATTTTATTAATAGTTTACACATGTTTTATTTTCATATTTTATATTATGCATATCCATGATGGGTAAGTATTACGGTGTGGCCCCAAAAAACTCTCTAGTTTTTTGTTTATTTTCGTTACATTCAGAAAATGTCTGGGGTATGCGTATTCCTGCATCATCCCACAAAAAATGTGCTGGCATGTCCATCTGTACAATAGTTTGTGTACTTTTATCCAGCGTGCACCGAACATGCGTACATGCAAATAAACATGTGGGTGCTGCCAAAATGTTACTAAAAAAATCAAATGTATCCCTGGTTATACAAGGGCTAATATAGAAATAGGTTATCTTAGGATAAAGGCTATGATTTCATACAATAAAAAAACATTAAAATCACAGATATGCATAAAATTAGAAGATATGAAGTGCTAAAAAATGTGGGACATTCTACGTTGATGTTATGGAGATCTATAGGATGGGATAATATAGTTTGCTACAGGATGTTATAGGAAAGATATCATTAGAAAAACATCATATGGTAAAAAAAAATGAATCATTCTATATGATTTAAGCAGACCTTTGATAAATATTTTTATATTTTTGAATATTTACAAAATTTAAATTTATTCTTTTTTATACATTGAAGTTTTAAAAAGTTCATATAAATTTTCAAATTTGTTCAAATTTTAAATTTCAGAAACTCAATCTAAATAACTAATTCAGTTGCAGGTTTAAGGGTAGAAACAAGTTCAGTCCGTGAAAATAAATTTAGAGAAAAACAAAAATCAAAAGCGATGCTAATGTGTACTTCTACGGCGATACTCTACTTCTGGCTAGTGTTCTGACACTAGTTTGCACAGAAAATGACAGCATACCACAAGGTTCCCATCAAGAGCGACAAGATGGCATCAAAAATTCAATTGTATAAACTGAAATAATTTTATCGCTTTTTTTTTTTTTTTTTTTTTTTTTTTTGGCGTATGACAAATGGAAAGTAAGAAATTTTTCTCATACATTGTAATTTGTCAGCAAGATGTAGGCACTTTGCATCCGTGGTATGTAAAGTTATATTTGTGTGCCTATTGACATGAAGGTAAATTATATTGCTACGGATAAGTTAAATATCACTAATCAAATCACATTTGATGAGACTTCATTACTGTACTGAATTAGGTAAACATAAGGCTTGAAGTAATGGAAAAATCTTCATTCTGAACCATTTGCCGCAACCGCTTTCAAAAAACTGATACAATGATTACTCCTTGGGAACTCTTATCATCTCTCGTACCGTGAATTGCGAGAATTAGTGCAATAGTTTCCGAATTTATTTCCTAGAAACAGTAATGACTCCGTTTTTAAACTTTTGTAACTTGAATCACCATATAAAATAAAACAGCGCAAAACAATAAGTATAAAACCTTCGTTTACTATAAACCGGTCCATTTTGTGCGTCGAAAGACTAAGTATGAATATATAATTTTAATTTTAATGCCTGAGGAAGACCACTCGGCTGAGGGCGAACCCAGCCGTTGAGCGTTTAATGTCTTCCCCGGCTAGCTCCCCGGCTAGCTCCCCGGCACGCAGGGATTAAACGTGGCAGTAGAGACTTCGCCATGGCGGGTCCTGCCGGGCAAAGCCCCACGCGACAGGTGGTAGGAACTAAAGACACAAAAAAAAAATACAGGGTCTGTCGCTGGAACCAGCGTTCCTACGCGACAAGGAGCGACAGACAGGGTGGACGAGGTCCACTAGTGCGCCTGCACCAGTTGTACAGTCCGCTTATTTAGTAGAAGGGTGCAGTTCTTAGGTAAGACTGTACCATTTGTACAGTTCGTAAATGACGGCACTTGAGATGTGGAGGTGCCAGTGTGAGATTCCCACGCGACAAGCAGCGCCACACAATTGCGCTGAAACCCTCACACTGGATGGAGGCTGGATGCACTTTGTGTTAGAGGTGACGATACGTTGCTTGCTGACCAGACTTGCGGTTCCCGATAAGAATAGATAATTAATGGGGACTCAGCCCCTGCTAGGAAGAGAACATTACTTGCGGATGAGAGAAACAATTAAGCTGCAAAATAGCTAAAGGAGAAAGCTAAGCAGATAAAAAATGATGGAATGATTACGTTAATGACTAAAATAAGCGATTTATTATTAATTTATGGAGAAAGAAAACTGCTTTAAGTTCTGTTAGATAGGTCTAATAGTAATTTGTAAATTTCTGAAAGTTAAATTTTTTTACTTAGTTGATATATATTTTACATGGGTTGGGTTGGGTTGATTTATGACGGCCAATTATCAACTAGGGATATAGGCCCTAGGGGGGAGTGCCCTCCGTGGGCGTCTTTTTAAGGGATCCTAACCCGTATTTACGGCAAGGTTCGAAGAAAATGACGGAAAACTCCGAACGGTTAGGTCGACGAGCGCGACAGGGATTTGAACCCAGCACATCCCGTCTACCAGCTTCGAGAGCAGAAAATCTCAGCCACTGGTGGGGCTATATTTTACATGGAAAAAGGATCCTGTGTTCCTTGTTCCATGATATTTTATTATTGCCATTTTAATTATTATTATAGTAGTTACTGTTACTTGCGTTTTATATTATTGCTCAAAAAAATTGTTTCGAGCATTAGCATGACGAATCTTACAATTTATCCGTATGCCAAAGTTTCTAGGATGATACATTCAGAGAAATCATAGTGAAAATATAACTGTAGAATGTGTTCCTTCAAATCCACCCATTTGAAATTCGATTTTTTTTAACTTTACTGTGAGGACACACATTCGAGTAGAAACGTGCATGTCAAATTGAAAATTTCTAGCCCCGATAATTTCCGAGTAATCATGATAATAGTGCGTTTTCTAATCATTTCATTCTTTTAAATCCCAGATATTTGAACAAAAGTTCTCAGCGAGCATTTACGTCTTAAATCTAACCACGATATCCCGTGAAGTTGGTACAATAGGTCCTATGTATTTATTTTAGAACGCTTTCTGCTTGCCTTTTCAACCTTATAAATTTCGAAATTTTAGAAACGGAAGCATGTACACTTTAAAAGTAAATATCATGTCGAATTACATATTTATACCTCTAATAATTGCAAAAAAGAATCGTAATTTAGAACATTTTTACGAAATTTCGGTTTATGTTACACTTTTAAATTTCCATTTTTTAGAACCACGTTTAGCGAGTATTTACATCTTAAAGATAACCGCCATGTCAAATTTCATGTTTCTAGCCTCAACAGAATCAATGAAATTTGAATTTTTGAACCTTTGTCACGTCACTATTTAATCTCTTTGAGGACAGTTTCAAAGAGATAAAAGTAGCCCACTTTTAAGCAGAGACTGTCAGCAATATTACTCGTTAAATTTTGAAATCGGTCCAGTAGTGTCAAAGTAATCGTTATTTTCGAACGTTTTACGCTCATTTCACACTTTTAAATTTTGAAAATTTGAAAACTGTTAGTTTATGTCTTAAATTTCAAATTACTAGCCTCAAAAATTCTCAATAAATCACAATTTAGAATGTTTTTATGAATGAACATTTTTCTGTCATTTTTGTCTTTTACATTCGACTGTTTTCAGAAATAGTTCTAAATGAGCATTTGTATTTTAAAAGTAACCATTATGCCAAGTTTAAAGTTTCTACCCACAACAGTATCACAAAAACGCGATTTGGAATGTTTTTCGCTCCTGCACCTTTTTAAATTTTGTATTTTAAAAAAACTGATCTGTGCGAACATTACGTCTTAAA
Organism: Maratus michaelseni; assembly: GCA_963931845.1. Classification (NCBI taxonomy): domain Eukaryota; kingdom Metazoa; phylum Arthropoda; class Arachnida; order Araneae; family Salticidae; genus Maratus; species Maratus michaelseni. The sequence goes on along the minus strand of OZ007592.1, from coordinate 33,739,122 downwards.
AGTAACAGAAATCGAAAAATATAATTTAAAACGTTCAGTTCTTAGCGAATATTTGCATCTTAAAAGTAACAGAATTCGAAAAACATAATTTAGAACGTTCAGTTCTTAGCGAATATTTGCATATTAAAAGTAATCAACAATCGAAATTTCCAGTTTCTAGCTCCACTAATATAACATAAATCGTAAATTTAGAACTTTTTTTGTCGTGCACTCTTTCAAATTTCGATTTTTTCTAAATGTTCTTTGTGAGGATTTATTTTTAAAAAGAAACATCCGTGTCAAATTTTAAGTTTCAATCTCTAAAAATCCCCCAAAAATCGTAATGCAGACCATTTTACGCACATTTCACTCTTTTAAGTTTCTGTTTTTTTTTTTTTTTTTTTTAATTTTTCTTTAGCGAGCATTTGTATCTTTTTCTATGCAATTTCAATCCACAACCCTATCCCAAAATTGGCAATTTTAGAACTTTTTTTGCTCCTGCAGTCCGTTGGGTGTAGTGGTACTGACATAAAATATAGCCTATGTTTGTTTAGAAACTGTCAGCATTATTTTGCTACCATTACTTTTGAAACCACTTCGGTAGTACCAGAGATAACCCCTTTTAAACAAACAAACAAATATCTCCTTTATAATATTAGTATACATTTCTGTTAAAATAAACATAATAATGGAGTCGTAATCGCCTGCGTAAAGACTATTTTGTTGTAACATAGTGGTAGAAGGCTCAATTCCCAAAGACATAATTGTGAAATTCACATGGTTGTAAAACGTTGTTGCTTTCCGTGATTGAGATTATGTCCTGTACTATCCGTCATATGGATCATTGTACCAAAAATTGTGTATTGTAAGGTATTAATTTAAAAAAAATCTATGTAAGATTATTCGAGATAACAGCTGTAAGTCTCAAATCTAAAACATCCAACTCAAACACAGTGATGAAAGAAACACATCTTTAAAATGTTGACGAAAGATGAAAATGAAGAATAAGTTATCAAATATCACATCAGGGATGGATTCATAATAACGATGCGGTTTAAACGTCGTCGTCATCTATGATTTACCGAAAACTTGATAGGCCGGATGAGAATCAAAAGTTACAGATTTCCTCAAAGTTATAAAATGAACCTCTCAAAACGAAAGAAAAAAAATTAACAATTATTCAGGCAAAAGCACTTTTATTTATACAGTTTTAAATTCCTGAATGTTTAAGCAGCATGGCTCAAGGGCTAATTTTACCTATTTTGTATCCCTGAAGCTTTCAGCTTGCATTCTCGTGAAATCTTTTTACTTTTTAAATCTGTGTTATTAACTTTTTACCAGTTATTTCGTAAATTTTGTAGTAAATTGAATAATGTTAAGGAACATAAAACTTCTCATTTTATACTACACTTCCGCTATTTTTTAATAACTGAAGTGATATATCCATTTTAATGCAATAATAAGATCTCCTAACCCTACATTAATAAAACTTTATGTTAGAACTTTAATATTACATAAATATCTAATTGACTTGTTACAGTTTTTTTATTTTATTAAACATGATTATTTATAAATAAAAAACGTTTGGCATATATAATAAAATATTTTTTGAAATTTTGATTGCAATTTTAATAAAGTACGGACAAAAATGTTATAATATTTTCTAGTTATAAAAATACAAGAAATATAAAATAATATTTTCAAATATTCTTATTTATATCCCAAATAAATTAATACAGGGATCTATGAGATTAAACTTAAAATAAACCTACAAGAATTATTGCAGTATAAAAGGATTAGTCTAATTCCAAATATAATTATTATTTTGAAATATATTTTTCAAAATAAAAATTAATTCATTTTAGTTCGTAAACGTATCAAATTGACAGTTGCTCTTATTCAAGAACTATGTAATCGAACAAATTTTTTTTTTATGCTTTTGTCAGTAAAAGTAATAGATTTGTCTGGAAATGCGGTCCAACTGGGTGTTTTGAACCAAATTTCTGGACGCGACAGACCGCGAAATGGAAAAATTGCCACTGTTGGTCAGTAATCGTTTATAACTGAAGATGTAATTCATTTATCGGAAAATGGAAAACCTTTGTATCACAAAATCACTTCGATAAATAAGTGGGAGTGTCATGATTTTACGTTTAAGCGGTTATACCCACCTCCAAAGTAACAAAATATAAAAATAACGTATGTTTCGAGGAATTTTTCAGGAAAATAAAAAAAAAAGATTTTTAAAAAATTGGTGCGGTATTTTGTTTATGATAACTTTAAAAAAAATTAAATTTGTAATGATGAAATAATGTTGAGTGTACCCAAAGGACCTGGACACTGGAAGGGTTTCGTTTTGGTACCCGTCCATGATAATCACCGCCCTCTGTCAAATGTTATCTAAAATTTCAAAAGGCTTAATATCTTTACTTTGAAGTGAGTAATCGTTCGGTTTTTATAAAAACTGATTTTGAACAAAATGGAGCCCACTGAAAATTAAGACACATAATTTCAAAAAATACTTAAATGTTGATTGTTTATGAAAAATAGTAAAAATCATCAGGTCACCAAACACGAATCATAACACGCTAGATAATATTATTGTTAAAAATTGATCAGCATTTGAAGTAGATTGGTTGTGATTTGTTGGAGTTATCGTGATCACGGCTTTAAAAACACAGTTTTGAGATAATCACGTTTAAAGATTCAAGTTATGACTTATGTATGATAGAACAAAGTAAATTAAAGCGATGTAACTTTGTTATTTTTGATAAAATCGACCAGAAAATGTAAATAAATATTCTGTACTTATTGTTCTTTCAGAAAATACAATAATTTTTTTTTCAACGGTTGTAGGTAAGTAAAAATCCTTTAAAATGAGTCCGAAAATATGTTAGAAAGTTTCGCGTTGTTGAGCGGCGAAAATCATTTTTCTTTCGAGAACAGCATTTAACCCTCTAAACGTGTGAAACGTAATATTCCGTTCACTAAGCCCCAGGTTTCACTACAATATATGCAATGTTTAAGATAATATAATTCTATAGATTTAATGAATTTTCAAAGCATTGAAGAATGATTAATACTCTCAAGGGTTACATTCATATTTGTAATTAAGTTTTATTTATAATGCTAAAAGAATCATATTTTTTTAGCATTTAAAACAAAAAAGAGAAAACAACATTACAATTTTACCCTTTTTCAAAACGCTCAGAGGGTTAAAAGAGCTGCCGCCATTCTTATGTATGTATGTTAGGAAAAAAAATCAAGCAGTAGGTCATTTTGAGAAGAAATATCATTAAAATTGTACACACAATTCAAAAAGTTAGTAAAAGATTTACATGATTTCCTTTATCTCATCAATTTTTCACTTCTGTACAGCCCCTTTTATTTATTTAAAATTTACTCGTTTTACAAATGCATTGAATTTTCCTTAAAGACCTCATATGTCAGGATGAAGCTCTTGACTGTTTCCTGTAGATTGAAAACATTTTAACAACTATTGTGAGCCAACGCTAATTTGACCGATGAGTTACACAAATTTATATGAAGTTATCCGTTAATCATGGTGGGTTACTCTATTAGTAATTAGCAGAATCTAGTTTTTAATTAACTAATACACTTCTTGCATTATTTATGTTTGTTAGAAATTTTCTCTCCCCGTAGCATCAAGAAATTTTTTAAGGTCATCTAGAAAGTACAACAACAATAGATAGCTATGAATGCAAAAGTTAAATGATTTCTCGTTTCAATTTCAAGCCTTTCCTCTTAATGCTATTATTATGGCCGATCATTTAGATCTTCGCAAGGAAAGATACGTAATCAACAATGGCAGAATATTCCGTTTACGCGTTTTTCGTTACAGCGAGTATAAAATCCCATGAAGTCGCATGTTTAAAATACTCTCACTGACAACCCCTTCTGAAATAAATGTTATTACACACAAATAAGTAAGTAAATATATATATATATATATATATATATATATATATGTGTGTGTGTGTGTGTGTGTGTGTGTGTGTGTGTGTGTGTGTGTGTGTGTGTAAAGGTTACACCCTGCACTCTGTAAAGATCGCATAAACTGTGGAAAATCAAAATCTCCACTCTATGTACATAAAAATTATGTAACAAAACATACCTCTGCGAACCTAGTTTTTCTTTTTAAAACGTGCGGATATAATGTTTATTTTATAACCTATCATCATGCATGAAAAGTATTAAAATATTAAAACACCATTTTAGATCTAAAATTTAAATTAATTTCTAATTAAATATCTTCTAACTCTTAATGCCTAATTCTGAATCTGTCCCCTTTAAGTTGTTTTCCTACCTAACAAACATTACTTTCAATTATTAAATCTTAACCAACTTTAAGATTAACACTGCAAACGTCTACGCGATCAGCAGTTGATTGTGGTCGGTCTGGAAAAAAACATAGACCCGGAAAGCATGTACATGACTTGACCACACGCACACATCAGTCAAAAACAATTAAACGAATTAAGTTTAAGTTTCTATGCAGAATTACACTTTGGAGATTCCCTCTCTTTTTGGAAAATATTACAAGTGCTGATCAGAAAGACAGAACGCGCGCGAAAAAGACAGATTTTGTCCTTTGGAGGTATTCTTCTGAGATGATGGAAATGTAAGTCTATAAATTCTATGATTATCAGTCTTATTCCGGACTCCCACGATTATGCCTATATCATCGAACTGATAAATAAAATAGTCATACCAAACAGGTCAGAAAAAGTTGTCCCAAGTCAAAAGTATTTGTACCAGCCAAGTTATTTTAATGCACAAGTATATCTTATACTTGAAAGAATGCATAATTTTAAAGCCGTTATTCTACATGCATATCACATGTTATTTTCACGAGAATATATTTAAAACGACCACTGCACATATCGAGGAATATTTAAAGGCAACGTGAAATATCGAATGAAATTCACTCCAATTTTGTTTTGTCCACGCTTTTCTTGGCAATTTATTGTTATAAGAGCCTTCGCGTTTGGAACATTTAGGCATAAGAAAGTTATATTTCTTGTGAAATGATAATAAGCAGCTATTGAAACAAAACTGATGAACTATTAAGCTTGCTTATATATAGGGGAGTGTATGTTAAAACCGAGTTGGGGGGTTAAACGGGTTACTCTGTTTTTTCGCTGCTGGTTGCTGCCCTAAGGACAGCTTTTGAAGTGAGATAATCTCTGTATCTGTGCAGTGCTATTAAAAAGAAATTTACCTTAAATGTTTTAATTTTTCGTTGTGTTTTCTACTCTTAAAATAAATCCATTCTGGTGGATCTATTCATGTAAGTGAACGACTGTTTTTTATAAATTTCACAGAATATTTTAATGCGAAGTAGAAGTGTGTACGCTCAGTCATCTAGGAGAGCGACAATGTTGATATTTGGATGTGTGCAAAACGGGATACTGATAAATACTGCAAAGCCGATGGTTTTGCACAGAATTCTGCAATGAATTGTCTCTTCCCTCAACAGATGGTAAAGGATGGACACAATGTTCAGACTAAAAAGAGTGGGCGCATAAGGAGTGCAGCGGGTACGAGAAGTAAAACCTGAGAAAACCATTACATGACAACATTAAAAAATGCTTCAATACCTGAAAAAAAGTCACTGTCTTTAAAAAAAATGTATAGAAGTTTTAAAATTGGATTAAAAATGTATTACAATGAAGACTTTTTGTTACTGGAAGTATAAAAACTTAATTTAAGATTAGTTCAATGTTTAACCCTACCAACAAAGTATGGAGCTGTTTCAGATGATCATAGAAAACGCGTTATCCCAAGTAGAGAATAATTTTCCTTTAGTTACAGGTGTGGTTTTACTAGCCCAGACGTTCCCAAACACGTATGTTGGTTTATTCGCCCTTCTAGACTTTTGACATTAAAAGAAAACAGGTACCCGGTTTTACTCCTGCTTTGCCTTATATTAGAAACATTATCTCCGATTACGCGCATTAGATTGGAAATGAACTGCGAATACCAGATAGAGTGGTTATGCTGAGCAGGTAGTAATAAATATTGGCAGTGATGATGTGCAGCGACAGGGCGCTGTTGCATTAGTAGTCAGGATTTTAGGATTATGTCGATAATATTATATAGCTCTACACGGGGTGGTAAATCGGGCAGTCGAGTCATGGTACGAGATTGTTACGGTGGTTAAGAAACATGAATGCGGCAGGCCAATGGAATTTCTTCTCAAGAACAGTGTCAAATTGGTCTTCATCATATTTTATATAAGCGAAATAAGTCAAAACATCGTATTGGAAATGTCTTTATAGACAATACTACTATATAAATTTAAAAATAGTAATATCTCCATACTTTAATATAAAAATTACGTAAAAAAGTGAGCTAGCAAAAATATCTAGTTAAAAATCTGCTATCTACATTAAGGTTTTACGCATTCCAATAAAACGGAAGAAGTGTTTACCAAGGCAAGGAAAAAAGATTTAAAAAGTGGGCTCCTCGCCTGATGCATTATTTAAATACAGAAGATCAAAAATTTTGTGATATGACATTTCTGCATAAAAATTTAGTTGTTTAAAATTAAATAATAAATATGTAACATATTTTAACAAAATATGAAAAAGAAATTTTCAATTATCAGCGAATGACATGCAACTGACAAAATAATCAAAATAAATTTGTTACAGTTAAGGATTTCCACACAATACCTAAAGCTAAATACTTAAAAAAATGTTCCACATGTCTTTAGTTTGAAATGTTGAACACTATAATATACAAATTTAGTACTCAAAGAATATTAATTACATATGTCATAAACGGCAGTTCAACATATGTTTCTACAAAAGCAAGAAGCAGATAGCATCTGCGTAAAAATAAAATATATTCTCGTATATATATATATATATATATATATATATATATATATATATATAAGAGTGGTTCATTTCAATGCTGATAACAGTAATAGACTTTATTGAATTATACAGTAGTCATCAGGTAAATTACTTTTTTTGTTTCGAATAACATTTTGAAAATTCATTATTCTTGAATTCCTACTTATTCCGAAGAAAATTTAGAGTTAATTAGATGAAATAGACGAAACGTATTAAATTGTACTCCGAAATATCATCGGTATCTAGTTACATATATTGTATCGAAAATATAACATCACGCTTTCCTTCGTATGTAATGTCATTATACAGCGTTCAGAAAAACTGTGTAAAAAATCCCTATTTTTTAATGAAACAATGAATGATAATTTTTTTTATATGTAAAACATGAAAAATAAAATATGTTTTATGTTACAAAATGCAAAATATAAATTTTGACTGGAAACACGACTGGAAATGTCCACACGACTGGAACTGTCCAAGAACATAAAATTCTTATAATAGAGAAATTCTGTTTAATATTTAAATTGCAGAATTTTTTGTGGCTTCCTTTTAATGTAGGATTTGTAATATTTGCCTGTAGTTAAATAAGGGGAAAATTGTATTACAAATTATGTTGTAAAATTAATTAGGGGCAGATCGGGTAGCCCCGGAAACTTGGATAAATTGCAAATAAAAAAACAAATGAAAGAAATTTCTGTCTTTATTTTATACTTAAAATAAAATTACGAACTTCTTAAATGATTTTAATTAAACATTGCTAATAATATCGAATTATTTAACGAAATAGACTGAAAATAGTTTGGCTTTACCTTTTTGGCGTCACAAGAAACGGCCGGTAGCCCCGGACACATTAATCAATGGTGTCCCAACCGTTTTTTGGCCTTACAAACATCACAATTATAACAAAAATCCGATGCATCTATATAAGCACAATCTTCATGGGCCCAGTCTTTGCGTTCCTGACACCTCCCGTCTCCTTCAAATGTTTCTTCGCATAGGATGCATTCTGTCTCGTTTTGTCGAAAATTTATTGACGAAAACAAAACACTTATTCACGACTAACTTACTCAGCGCCTACGTCGCAATTAAACGGTATTTGTTTCGACTCTATAGGGTGTTCATTTACAATAACTCTTTATTTACGCAACAGTTTGAATTTCTTACCCGACTTTCCCCTAATTATTTATCATCAGATTGGATCATATTAGGTAATAGTATTAAAGCTGTGTCCAATTCTGATTGTCACTGGACCCATCTTAAAGTTGAAAAATGTTGGCAACGCACCTAATATGCAGGTATATAGAGAGCCATTTACATAATCCAGACAATGGAAATAGAAAGCTTTTGTATAAAATATACATACGAAATACGATAATAGTAAAAGATGATTCTAACGAGAAAGCGAAATAACAAAAGAAAAAAATATTACTACACAAAGAAAATTACATTTTGAAATATATGTATTATTTTTTAAAAATGCAGATTAAATGCTGATCGGCGTTTATGACATTTTTTTGCACTTATAACAGAGTTTATATCAGGCTTCTAATTTGTAAATTTTAACCTCACACTGCTCTTTACGTGATGTCAAGACACAATCTTTTCACGACGTTATTTATATTTATTATGTCTGTTAAACATGTAGTAAATTTAATTGGTTATATTTTTATAACGGAGAATTTTAATAATATATAAGGCGACTTCTTAATCACATTTCGACCCAAATAACTGCTGAATAAAGTTAGCTACAAGTACAAACGTAGTATCTATATATAGTAAAATCGAAATACTCCTCACGATGAGGTATTTGGCAGAACCGAACTAGCAATTAAACCGCAAAGTTAGCACACCTATCTCAAACACGGTACGAGATACGGGAAAACAGTTATAGAGTGTAAAGAAAAAATACGGGCAAAGCACTTAGGCGGTTAAACATAATTCATGTAAGAGAGGTTTTTATAGCATTTATAGCTAAATCATCTTATTTACTTAAAAATTATACTTGCAGGTGATCGAGTGGCCCAAACATGAAAGTCTTCATTGTATTATGCATTTGCTCTGTCGTGCTAGCACTTACTGCTGCGGTTCAACCAGGTGAGTTATGAAATTATCTTTTTGATACAAAGAACAAATATTTTTAGGATTTTCTTTTTCTAAATTTATATACATATTTATATTTTTCACAAAAAAATTTCTCTGTTTGCAGATGCTATGAAGAAAAAAAAGAATTGATTTAAATAACTAATTTTCATGAATATGTCTTAATTTACATTTACATGAAGATTAGAGGACTATACTACATAAGACTTAGACTACATAAATATTCCAAAATTAATGGAAATAATTTTTGTTGATTGCGTTGAAAAGAAAAGGTTTTTTTAAATACTATGTACTTCTTATTTCTCCCAAATGCATATCTTCAGGGTAAATGTAATCAAAATAAAAGTTGCGTTTGACTCACTCTGTAAATATGATTTTATTTGCAGTATGATGGAAATTAATGCATTTATGTTTTAGGTAAACTCTATTACGTGGATAAAAAAGGGTCTCAAATATGTCAGCTATAAAAGGGAAAAAACTGCATAAAAGTACAATTTATTTACTTGTCACAGTGTCCCAGATGTATGCTCTAAGGTGGCAAAGATTAATTAATACTCTTGAATTTTCTTAACCCTTCTGTTCTCACACGGTATCTATCGAAGAAATTATCTTTATTTCTTTTTTTCTACCATTTGGCTTCTAAATAAGACGAATATATACAATTTTTTTAAAAATTGGTTGTTTTAAATTGGACAGTACCTCACACTGAAGTGTGAATTAAACACTAGAGTAATAATTCCGTGCCAGTTTTCATATACAATACTTATAAAAGTATTATACAAACGACAGAACTTGTAGAAGTCATGTCAAGTACGGAATTTAGGCACGTCAAACTGTCGTTAGTCAAAAGGACAAAAGAATTTTTAATGTTATAAATAACATCTGATTGTAACGGCAGTTTCGATTAGATATCTTTATCAATCAGTATGATTGTTCTAAAAATAATAAAGTTCATCCATCGTGTAATGGAGTTTTATTACCTGCGGCGTATTCTGTTGAGCTGTCCACATTTCAAACCAGATGCTATTTCCAATAAGGTTGTCTGAGTGAATTGTGTAGACTGGTTGTCAACCGAGATAAATGAATAAGTAGAGTATTGACAATTTAAACCAAAAACGTGGATTCGACTCCAGACCTAGAAAATGCTTCACTCAATCTCAGAAATATCAATTTCTATATAACAGCCGTGTCGATTAAATATTAACACCTACGCTAATATCCGAAACTCCAGTAGATAGGCCTGAATTTTTAAGTGGAATTTTTTTCAAAATTTATTGAGCAAAGAGGAGTGTGATTCAGTGAAAGGGTGCACATTAGTGGATGTATTGAGAACTGGAGATCCTACAGGACCCCAACTTAGGTCTGCAAAATAAGTCAACAAATAAAATTAAAACAATTTACTACAATTGGAGATATGAAGGACATCATTTTCACAGACGTTGTTATTCTGCAGATTAATTGCATCAATATACGGAGATTAAAATTTTGAAAACTTAAACGACTGCTATGGGAGAGTCAAAATGACGAAATATTTCGTACATTTCTGCATAAAATAAGGGAAATATTTATACGAAAAAAAATATTGTATACATGAAACTGATATTAAGTTAAAAATAAATTAATAAAACTCATGCATATCTAAACGTTTAGATGAATATAATGTCATTTTCATCGATTTTTCGTCATGTCTGCCCGTTTCTACAAATTACATCGATGTTGTATCAACGTAGCGTGAGTGTAATAATACGAGGTATAGCCACAAAGTAAGTTCCATTTGGTTATATAAAAAAAACGTGTACAGATACAAAAAATTATTTATTGTACAAAAATATACAACTGTGAAACTACTTTTATACATAGCTTCCGAAATTTGTAGGCACTTGTCGTAACTTGCCACAAGGTTTTGTATGCCTTCTTAGAAGGTTGCCACCTGTGTTTTCAACCATGTGCTTACATGTTCTTTCAGCTCGTCATCATCGGTGAAGTGTTGAACACCAAGGAAAGATTTGAGGTTACTTGATTTGAGTTCACTGTGTCTTTGGTTACTGATGAACCAGTTCATCAGTAATCAAAGACGGGCGTACACTTCGTTCCTCATGGTGCACTTGATCATGTCCTTCATTAAACTGTCTGACCCATCTTCCAACCATTGAAACACTCATAGCATTTTGTCCGTAAACCTCGCAGATTTACCGATAAATTTCACTTGATTTAACTTTCTTTGCATTGAGAAAACGAATCGCAGATCTGATTTCACAAGCGGCGGCATTTTCAATTAAGGTTGGCATTCTAAAGAAGCACTACAAATAACACGTCGGCAGCAGCGATCTGAAAATGGCGTACATTTCGTCTCCTTCAGCCAGAGTAACTTCATGCCGCGCATGCTCGGAACTGCGATCGCAGCGCTGCTGCGGATAGAAATAGAAACGGAACTTACTTTGTGGATATACCTCGTAATATTTCAGATTTATGAATATAAAATCGAGGTTTTTTTTAATATGAATATAATAAACATATATTACAGATAAAAAACTAACAGATTGTAAATACATATTTTTGTTAATTTATGCTCAGTTTCTATTTAAGATGTGGCAACGGAAAAAAAACAATATACAGTGACCTCTCACTTATACGCGATACACGGAAATTGTTTTTCTGCACCAGTATTTATTTAAGATAATTTTCGCCTTCTTAAATCGCAGAACTTATAAATCGAATTTTACTATTTTAAAATAGTGGTATGAAAAAGTAGTTTCTGAACATCGCGTATAAGTGAGAGATCACTGTATATGAAAAAATATATCAATCCCTTTTGTGTTCAAATAATGAATATTTTAAATTTATTAAAAAAATAAACGCATGAATTAGAAGAAAAATTGCTTAAATATGGTAAAAATAAATCCAAATGTAAAAAGCATTAATTCAGCTATGTTGAGAAGAATTTTTATTCCATGACGTCATTAGTGAAAATCGATGTTATATTCTGTGTACATATCCTAAAATGGACTAAAGGCTTTTAAAGTTGAATGTCAAATAAAAGGTCAGAGTTATTGAAGTTATTCTTGAAAGAGAATAATGAGTGAAGTAAGGAATTTCTTTACTATGCTTACAGGCTTTATTTCCCAAAATCACCAATAGATGACGCTGCTCTGGCCTAGAGTCTAATGCTGCACAAAATAACTTTAAGATTTCAAATTGCAAAGTTTTTTTCGGCAGGGGTGTAGGGGGTTGAACAGCTAATCATAATAATGTTTAAGAGATTAGTGAACTTTGATCCATTTGTATATGCTTTAAGGAAGCACAGAAAATGTCATATATCGCTGATTTGTAAACTTAAAGAAAGGAAATATTAAAGAAATTTCCATCTTCACACATTAAACTCAATTTTCTTTTCAATAACTGTTTACCGTTTATTTTCATTAAATTTTAATACTGATAAATCATTTTCTCTATATAAAATGTTAATATTATGTTTATATTTGTGTAATTTGTATTCTTAAAAATATTTTAAAGTATGATTTTCTATTTATTTATTTATGTGAATTTAAAAGAACGAGAAGTTGAAGAAGACAATCTTGTGGAGTAAGTGTTTTTATATAAATTCATTTTTAAAGTATAAATTTTTTATGTTAACTTATTACTTTGCAATTATGGGTTAAAAGGTGTATTTCTCTTTCTCCATACTTTGAGTGTTGCAACAAGCATATGGTACGTAAGAAGAAAAAAATCCAAAATCGGTTATATACATATGGAAGAACTGGTTTCTAAAAACCACAAAATAAATAAAAACTTCAATAATTGGAAAGCTATAGACAGTAGTACGATAAGGTTTTCACAGAAAAGTAGAGAAAGACGTCAGAGGTTTTTTTATATATTTTTTAAAGCTTTAATTGTTAAAATAATTACTGAGCTGCGTGCAGAGGAATGACATAGTTCTGAATGCAACGAGATTTACAAATGTTCAATTTTTCGGAGTCGTGGCAATTTCAAATCGTGGCAACACACTATGCAGAGCATCAAAAAAGATTTCTGCTGTAATTCTTGCAACATGATTTTATAATTAGCCACGGGACCGTTTCTGTGCTATCTATCAATAACAACTACAGCTACTGTGGCGCTATTTTTTTCTATAGAAAAAATCTTAAAATAGTAACTTCATAAAAAAGTGTTTTTTTGTGTGTATTTATCAGGAAAACTGTGTCATGCTACTGTCTATACTTTTCGAAGTATTGAATTTTTGTTTCATTTGTGACTTATCGATATACCTGCATTTCATTATTTTCATCTACATGATGAGCTCCACAATTTTTTGCTTCTGCTTCCTGCAATTGTGTATAAGTATGTCCGCAATTTTCTTTATAAACACTAAACGTATTTTACTTTTTATACTACAATCACAGTAAAGCATGGAAGGTTTTTATGTAAAAATAGTCACAGCATTGTGTACAGTTTTTTAGAGGGACACGTCAAAAAATTGTAACATATGATTTTCAACTGCATGTCATACTTAAGCGATGATTTCAGTTGGAGTGCCTTTTTCAATGAGAGAATGGAGTAATGTAATTTTATTAGTCGAGATCGCTCATTTCGGAAACCTCTCTCTGCTATTCTCTAACTACTCTCTGCCTCTAGAAACTGATAATGAGAGCTGATTATTAATGACTCTCAAAAGTATAGTTCCGTTTTTTAATCATTTTACGTGGAAAAAATTTTACTTACGCATCTATTATTAGACAATTGAAATTTAGTATAGACGATTTACTTATATGAAAATATGCTAGTTTAAGAGGTTTGTAGAGATATAGAACGCTTTTCGGAACAGTTAGAAACTCCGAAGAGGTTATTGTATATTTCAGTTCGTGATTATATTATATTTCCCTAGAGGCATTTAGAAACATCGGTCATTTTTTTTACGGTGTAGCACATTAGGAAGTGGGTAAAAATGAATTCTAAAATTTAATTCCTGCATACATGAACCAAATAAAGATGAATAATAGCGTATTAAAACATGTTTGTCTTGTATATGCAAAAATTAATTCAAAATGTTCTAGCATGTTTCATAAATTAAGGGAACGGTTGAATAACTTTTTTTAGGAATATCTCTCTCTCTCTCTCTCTCTATATATATATATATATATATATATATACAGGGTGTAGCCAAATTCGACCGACAAATTCAGCGAGGCGGCAGTAGTCAACAAGACGATTAAAAATTGCCTTAGGACATGGGGTCGGAAACCACATTTAGTGGGAGAAAATCGCAAAAATAATTATGAAGTATGTGACGTCTAGCGGAACAAAAAAGACCAATAATATGTAGAAAAACATTTATTTGACGTAAAGCTGGTTTACAATGCATTACAGTCCAACGTAAGAAAGGAGACGGCGAGACATTTTTCTAAGAATTGTTTGAAGTTGCGGTCGCGAAGGTAATTGAACAGCCGACACCGACGAACGAAGGATTGCCGGACGCGTTCAAATATTCCCGGTGTGCTAGCGATGTCTGAAGAAGTGACGACGATCCGTGCTGTAAAATCTTACAGTGTATCCACAAGACTGTGATAAACAACCGATTTCATATGGCCCCAGAAACCGAAAACCAAGGGATTGAGGTCCGAAAAGCGTGGATGATAAGCAACAGGTGCGTCGCGTCCAATCCACCTCCGTATTTGAACAAATCCTATAAAAATGTCTCGTCGTCTCCTTTCTTACGTTGAACTGATATGCATTGTAATCATGCTTTGCATTAAATAAATATTTTTATATTTATTATTGGTACTTTTTTTTCCACTTGACATCACGCCCTTCATAATTATTTTGTGATTTCTTCCCCTAAACGTGGTTTGCAACCCCATGTTCTATGGCAATTTTTCATCCTCTTGATGCCTATTATCACCCCTCTGAATTTTTCGGTCGAATTGGGCAACGCCTTATATATACATATATGTGTGTGTTTATGTGCAAAAATTTATTTTAAAAGAGAATTTATGTGTAAAATAGAGAGAGCATAATTTCATCTTTAAACTCAATTTTCTCAAAACAGCGAATTTGCTCATTGCGCGCACGATTTCTGAAAAATGGTTGGCTAAAATTTCATGAAATTTTCAGTGAATGTATTAACCGTATTTATGCACAAAATTATATCATTATTATGTTTCTCAAGTAAGAAGTTTAGAATTTACGACTATTAGTGAAAACAAATTATTTTCGCTATTTCGAGTTTCTTTAAAGGAAATTTTTTTTCCGGCTCTACAGATTTTTTTTTTCATTGTAGGTCATTTTGAGTATTTCAATTTCTTTCAATAAATATTTTTGTAAATTCTAAGGACAAATTAATTATTTCTCTACTCTAAAGTGAAGAGAGTGTGCAATAAGCGTTATTCTTTCAGATGATATCTGGATATTTAAATATAACTAAAACTAAAAATGTTAAATGTTTTTAAATAAAATTTTAATATTTGAAATAATTTACATTTGTAAAGGAATATACTATATACATTTATACATTTAAGAAAGCAGTAAAAAATAAATAAAATGTTGCATCCCGAACGACTTAAATTAGTGCTCCAGACAATCAAACAAAATCCTTAACATATTTGCCCCATTGATGCATACTATATCTGTGAAATTTAGTAATTTCTTTTTGTTATTCAAAAATTCCGAATTTGTACCACAAATTCTGAATTGTAATTTTTGCTTTATTTAATGACGGGCATTTCGTGATTGAATAAAGTAAACATTCTTCTTTCGGCATTTTCTGTACGGATTCG
This sequence comes from Maratus michaelseni, assembly GCA_963931845.1. NCBI lineage: Eukaryota > Metazoa > Arthropoda > Arachnida > Araneae > Salticidae > Maratus > Maratus michaelseni. The sequence goes on along the minus strand of OZ007592.1, from coordinate 33,723,389 downwards.
GAATGTCTATAATAATAAAAGAATTGTCCTGAAATGCACGAATATATACGCTAACGATGCAAATGTTTTAAATGGCGTTCTAAAATTATTCTTTTTCCACTTACTTTTGACAGTGCAAATTTTGCAAATACAAATATAAATCCAATTTAATTTCTTCTTTCGTGAAACATTAAAATGTTATGATTAAGGTTTCAAAAAGTCGATACGCGTTCATCTATGAATTTTATGTATCTGTAATTATACTCGGTTGTTACTGGCAAATTAACTATTGGTTCTATAAGGGAAATAATTTCTATAGGCGTTTTAAAAAAAATGTATGTGGAATTTTGTATCAATCTTCTTTCTGATATTATTTTAATAAACCTTTTCTTTTTTTAAAGTCCATCCATGCAGGACGCAGAACTTGAAGAAAGCTTAAGAGATTTAGTTGTGGCCGCCTACGAAAAATTACAGGAAAATGACGTCACTGCGGAGGAGTCAAGAAGGACGAGATGCAGACCTGGTTGTGGTCCTTATCCACATTGTATTTGTGGTTGAGTTGATTTGTGGTCGAATTTATATTCAATTCAATAAAAAAGTTGTCGATTTCTAAAAGGGAGGGGGAAAAAGTATTAAATTTTATTTGCCTTGAATATCGAAAGATGTAACGAATCAGTTGAATTATATTAAATAAACATTTTTAAAAACGTGTATTTGAATTAATTTTGTTTAACTTATCTCACAATGTCTTAAAAAATTAATATTTTCATGAAAAATAAAGTACGATAAAGATGAAAACAAAAAGTTGTCATATTTTCATATATTCAAAAATTTCACATATATGCTATTGCTTTTTGTCTGCGGTAAAAAAGTACCCTAACACTGTTTCGTTATATTGTGATTTCGAAGAAAGGTGTGACTATTTTTTCTGATTATAGAAGAAGGAGTCTTTTCAAACTTTAAAAGATCATTGAAAAAAATCATATTAAGAACAAACATAAAAAAGTTCTTACATTTCTGGCGAAAGAAGCTTTAATATTGTGCAACAATTGTTTAAAAACAAATAGCAGCTAATAGAATGAAAAAAAAAACTTTGTACCGAAAACAAAGTAAAAATCGACGATCACGTCATGCGATAAATTATAAAGTATGTTTGTGTTAGACATTTTATGAGAAAACAGATTTTTGAAATACCTTCGGTTGTTTAACAATATATATATATATATATATATATATATATGTTACGGTCAATAAATCCGGTCATTATTAATAATAACCGGTGATTTATTAATAATGATCGGACATAAAGGCCGATTATTATTAATAATACCCGGGTAATTATTAATAATAACCGGTTATTATTAATAATGACCGAATAATTCATACTGACCGTAACATATATATATATATATATATATATTAATTTAATTTATATATGTATACATATATATATATATATATATATATATATATATATATATATATATATATATATATATATATATATATTACTTTTATTAACAGTAATATACATTTATATCGTTATATTGATGACATAATTTTAATTTTCACTGATATTCATCACACTAATATTTCTATATTTCCAGTTGATTATCCTACTTTCTAACAATACTATTAACTTTTTAGATCTTAAAATTACACTTAAAGAAAACAAAACAATAATTGATATATTTGATAAACGTAAAGAATTGAAATTTAAAGTTAATTCATTTACTAATTTTAAATCATGTCTTCATAATTCATAATTCTGCATATCGTAATATACTCCGTAATCATATTTATAGAATAAAAAGTTTATGTTCTTCTCAAATAATTAACAACAATATTAAAAAACTTATCTATGATGCATTACAACATGGTTTTCCAAAAAAATTCATATATTCTTTAATATATAATTAGTACTTACATGATCTTTGCAACCAAATTAACACATGCGTTAAAAACGTATCAAAAAACATATAATCTTAGAAAAATAGTAATTAAAAAAAATCCCTGACGGCTCGTCCTACAGGCACAGGTAGATTTCGAAAACGCAGACCATGGGGCGCCTGTTTGTCGGGAATTGCGGAAGAAATGACCTTTTTGCGATGATGCTGCAGTTGGAACCGCCTACTTCGAAACCAAACTTGTTTGCAGGCGGAGTTGGTCCTATAAAAAACATGTCAATATAAAAGTTTTAGATAATATTAAAAGGATTTATAATAAATTTAAGCGGATTTGAAATCTTGGGAATTGACGAAGTTATGAATTTTTTTCTTCTAAACCCCCCCTCCCCCCCCTTAAGACAATTTTTAATTATATCAAAAATCTGTCATACATAAACTTTCGGCGCTTTTCCTAGAAGTAATAATAACTTCAAACGGATTCGATACGTATCATAATTAAGAAATTATGGGTTTTTTCTGTTTTCACAAAAAGTCCCCCCATCCCCCCCCCCCCTTGGTTCGATTTTGCCCATTAACGAACTTGAGCGAGATTTTATGCCCCTTGATTTTATGTATCAGTTTCGAAAAGATGCGGGAGTAGGAACCGCCTACTTCGAAAAATAACTTGTTTGCAGGCGGAGCCGGCAGGGATTTTTTTGTTTTTAATTTTTTTTTTTTTTTGCTATAACGGTTGGTCCTATAAAAATCTTGTCAATATAAAAGTTTTAGATAATACTAAGCGGATTAATAATAAATTTACGCGGATTTGATATCTTCTGAATTGACGAAGCTATGATTTTTTTTCTTCTAAAAACCCCCCTTTTTCCCCCCTTGGGGCCATTTTTAATTATATCAAAAATCTGTCATACATAAATTTTTGGCCCTTTTCCTAGAAGTAATAATAACTTTAAACGGATTCGATACGTATAATAATAAAGAAATTATGAGGATTTTTCTGTTTTCACAAAAAGTCCCCCCATTTTCCCCCCCTTGGCTCGATTTTGCCCATTAACGAACTTGACTGAGATTTTATGACCCTTGATTTAATGTATCAGTTTGGAAGAGATTTATGCAGAATTTTTCCAGTTATCGTAGTCAGAAAAAAGTGACATAGATAGATAGATAGATAGATAGATAGATAGATAGATAGATAGATAGATAAAGTTTTGAACTGGGGGTGGTTGTGGGTTCTGGGAGTCATGATCGGCGTAGATCTGCAAAAATTTTTCAAAATTTCCATCTTAGGTGAGAATGTAATAAGTAGTATTTCTTACGAAATCTACCTAAAAATATATATAATAGGACGGTTGGGTGGGTAGATGTTGGATTGAGGAGATGTGTGGCGGAGTTGTATGGGAAAAAACGCATGGTTAATTTATATTTTTATAAAAATGGGTCATTTTGATTTACACAAACGTTTGATATTACACATTTTATAATGGACTGTGATGTGTTATTTTTATATGTATATTAATTTAGTTATATTTACACATTCATTATTTAATTAATTTAAATGAGTTTATATTCATTAATATTAAGAATGTTTTTGATCTAATGCATTTGGATTAATGCCTACGGTGGACAATATCACATTAACTTCTAATATAATGTATACTTTTCTAAAGATTTAATATAATATATATTTAAATTTTTATTAAACGTTCTACCCTTTCCACTTATATTAAGTCTACATAATTTTTTAACTTTGTATGAAGATATATTATATGTTACTAATTAATTTCAAAATTTCATTAATATTAATTATAAATACTTTGTATCTTAATTCAAATATTTTGTATTTTATTTTATTTTAATTTATGTGATGTTGCATTTTTGGCACAGCTATTTAATAGTTGCTATGTCATTTCATGGTACATGTATTTTTATGTTGCTTTAATTATTAATTTTTCCATCTTACATCTTATTTTTAACATAGAATTATTCATTAATACATCCATTACTTTAATGTAATTGGATATTCTAGTTATTAATTAATTTCATTTATTTATTATTTAACTAATTGCTATCATCTTTAGATAGTATATGGTTTAATTTTTAAATATTAATTTTCATCCAATACTCTTTTTATTCAGCGTATATTCAGCGTATTTTAACATTATAGATGGCAGCACCAATGTTCCTGTTGCTTTACAATAATATTCATATTATTCTAAAATCTTTCCTGGCAACATAGCATAATCATTTTCTAAATCTAAATTTGGCAACATGTAATGATTTTTTGCAATTCATTCCCTTGTTTTGGTTGTGTTCATGTGTGGTTCATGCGGTGCACAGGTATCTATTTTAATCCAAATGGATTAAAGACTTTCTGACTCTATTTCATGTTTTATCTGTTTATTATAGGTATGGCTTCTTTCCTTTTTAATATTGTATTTATTTTTTATTTTTTCACAGGTTTGATTCAATGTTTATGAGTAGGTAGTCCCAAAATCATATTATTTAGCAATGTTTTGGATAATATGATGATGAAACCATTCATTTCATTTTATTTGTGGTATTTAGGCATTTGGGACTTGAAAATTCTGTCTAAATTCCACAAATTTCATTTCATTCATTCAATTCCATTTACTCAATTTTTAATTTAATTTCTTACTCTTTTAAATACGTTTTTGGTATCCATATTCAATGTGTTGGGGAATACTTTCATTGACAACTAATTATTACATACTTAATCATTATTTCATAGTTTAAGTTGGTGTTATTGTATGTGTCATTTATGGTTATACATATATATATAGACTAGCTGTTACCCGTGACTTCGTTCACGAATCATTCAAAGAAGAATAATTGCATTAATTAAACAAAATATTTCATTCCCGATAATTAGAAACGTAAATAATTAACTAACTCTTTATCACATTCCATAGGAGACAATACAGTATTTCTTTGTTATAGAGGCCTTGACATAACTAAGTTTTAAAAAAGTGAAATTTTGTGACAAATAATCACGAAAAAGAAACTGCAACCAATGAAAAAAGGCGGGCCAAACAAAATCCTGGAAATCGGCGAATTGTGTAAAAACATATGTCAAGTTTACCTGGTAAACCATTTTACTTTTAACGCCTTTGTGAAACGTTTTAATAGCCATCCTTCAAAGATAATGGAAATAGTATATTATTTTCCATTAAATTAAATTCTTGTGAATAGGGAGCAATAATTGTAGAACTAAGTGCAAGGAGCTTAAATTTGCCTCCTTGATTTAATCTATAACTACAGCGCCTATATTCTAGGCGCTGTACTATAACTGAAAAAAAAAATCTTTATTTCTAAATGAAAATATGTTAACAGACGATATTTGTTCTCCAGAATAAATTGACTCATGAAGTTTGAATATGTGAAAATACGTTTTTATTTTTAAAAAATTTTACTGTAATCAAGATTTTTTTTTCTTTCACCATCTATTTAAATTGAAATCATTTTTTTTTCAGTTTTAATGAGAAAAAATATATTATTCCGTTTTATTTCTTCTTTTGTATCCACAAAATTGGAATAATTTAGTTGCCATTTTTTAGAGAAACTTCGTTAAATTTACAAATAATAATAATAATAATAATAATAATAATAATAATAATCATATCTCGGAATTTAAATTATTTTTTTAAATTCTGAGAGTTTATGACATCCTCTGCGAAATACAAACAGGCGGTCAGATTTTAATATAATAGATTCGTAATTATTTTTATTTTCCTAATAATCATGGTGTGGTTTTTGTCAAAAAACTCTCATCTGTATGTAACTAATATTCATGCATAATAATCGGTATAGCTAAAAACAATATTCGAATTTTTTGTTTTAATTATGGCGTGAAACTAATCTACTTTCTATACTTACCGATTCTTGTATTATTAATGTAATGAATTGATTCACGCTGCTTCTAAAACACACTTGAAAATTCCCGTTTTTTTTTTCAAATATGACGTCACTTTTTTTCTCAGAGAAATCTCTTTTAAATGGCAAAATTCTTGTTAATTTTCTTTTTCTGGCAATGGGGACGAAAATTTTAGCGGAAAACTCACATTTGTGTGTAACTGGTATTCAAGCTAATTATTAATCAGTATCGATAAAAAATATTTCAGTTTTTCATCTTAAATATTACGTCCATTATCTATTTACTTTCATTATACATTGATATTCATGCTTCTTGTATTATTACGAATATTTGAAAATACATGTTTTATTTATGACGTCATATTTGTCCAAGCCGAGGAGGATCCTTTTCATAGTTCCATGGTCCAAGCGAAATCTATTTTTTAATAATATAATTATTGTTGCACTTTTTCTTCTAATTATAACGCAGTATTTGACAGAAAAATATCTTTTTATTTTAACCGATATTCATACTTCATGTATAATAAAAAACACTCCATATTTTTGTTTCAAATATCACGGAAATTCACCTTCTTTTGAATTTTTTTAATTTTTAGTTTTCACGTGAAAATCGTTCAATTGAAAATTAGTTGTTGTGGAAAAATTATTTTTCCGTGTTTTTATTTATTGGCAACGATCAAAGCCCTCGCAACGATAAAGTAAAATTGTTAAATTGTATGGAAAAATGTCCAATTATTCTCTATGAAAATAATGATATTTTTAATTATTAAAGAAAATATTTGAATAAAATAAATAAAAACCAGCCTATGTTCAAATGAGGATTATAATCAACCTATATGCAAAAATACAGGATCATTAAATGCTCTATTTTGACGCTGGCTTCAGCCTAACATTTGCACACAATCGGATTTATAATATTATTAGGATTAGGATATATATTGTTACCCATACATTTTTACAAAAAACTATTTCTAGAAATTTTGCATATGCGAATCAAAAATTACAATATATATATATATATATATATATATATATATATATATATATATATATATATATAATTTCTTATAACAGAAAGCGATTTCTAGAAGCTTTGACTATGCAGTTATTACAGCTTTATATGCGAATATTACAGCTTTTCTACATATAATATTTTTTTTATATGGTTAAAAAACAATTTCCATTACAGTTTGTTTTGCAACTATTATTAAAAAGAGATATTATTTTTGAGAAAATCGCTTGATTAGTGCAGTGTTTCAATAGAATAAATTTTTGAATGAAAAATCTGATTAAAACATAAATTGTAAAAGCTCATAAAAATGCTTTAAGTTAATTGGAATTTCAATCACATTCATAAATTTTTAGTTTTTTTTAAAGAATGTTTATGAATTTTCTGTTTTATGGTTTTTAGTGTCGTTTAATATCGGTTTATAACATACGCCATAACAGTAACATTGATATTAAATTTAAGTTTTCCAACCCGAATAGCTTAGAGTAATCATAATTGCAGAATGATTTTCAAATAATTCATGTTTTAGAATCTCGAATAATTTAAAAATTTTTTTTATCAGTTTAGCATTTATGTCTTCAAAGAAACCACTATATTAAATGTTAACCTTTTTGCCTCAAGAGATAAAATAAATCGTAATTTTAGAATGTATTTCGGTCTCCTTTAGGGATATTATATATAGATAAATTAGAGCCCATTTTTGTGCTTACACGGTCAGCATTATTATCCTCAGAGAAATTTCTAAATCGCTTCGGCAGTTTCAAAGAAAGCATCGTTTTAAATTATTTTCCAATCATTTCACACTTTTAAATTTCTAATATTTAATAAACTTTTCTGAGCAAGCATTTGCTTATTAAAAGTAAGTATCATGTCAATTTTCAAGTTTCTAGCCCTTAAAATTTCAAAGAAATCGTAATATAAAAATTTTCAAGAAAATTTTCAGTTTATATTACCCTTTCAAATTATGAATACTTTAGAAACTGTAATTTAACAGTATTTAGATGTTAAAAATTAATCACTATGTTAAATTTCAGTCTACTAGCCATAACAGTTCAAAGGAATCCTAATTTTAGAACACTTGATTCTCCTGCACCACAATTGAAACTAGTGGTACCGACATGGAATATAGCCGATGTTCGAAAAGAAACTATTACATTATTTTAAAAATCGATTCTGTAGTTCCGTCTGCAAAAAATCAAGCAAAATTTTCTCCTTTATAAGTACGCTAAATGAATTTATTGTTTTATCAATTGATAATTAAGTTCAGAAAATATAAAAATGTTGTATTGTCTTCTTGAAAACATCTGTACATAGTTTCTAAAACTCTTGCACATGAGGAAATGTGTCAAAAGCAATTATTACTTCATTTTTACATAAATTAAAAAAATTAAGTTAAAACAAGAACGAAAAATCATGCGTCAAGCATAGATTATGTAACACTTCCCAAAGCTTCCAAAATAATTTTACAAATCATTACTGTTTAAAAAGCTGAAAGATAACATCTACGTAAACAATTTGGAAAACGCATAACATATTTAAAAACGTAATTTCAGGAATTTCCAACATATATTTCCAACATATACAATATTCTCAAAAATATCCGAATACTTTTATTGATCCCTGTATATGATCTATAGATTTGTATATATACTACATATGATGCTAAATTTTAGTTTAGTTAGGAAACGCGTGGCACAGTTTAAAATTCTCCTTCTGGAGTTTCTGTCAAAAAACGGAAATGTGTTTGCGAAATTTGTGCAGCCCTGTATATGATCTACAGATTTATACACACCAAGTAATAGACAAAAAGTGAGTTAAATTTAAAATAGGGTTCAGCAACTTAAAACGCATTTCCAAAAAATATTGTTAACAGACAGTAGAGAATTATTTTGTGTGTCCCTGTAAATGGACGATGACTGCTATACACACAATATTCTGTAGTAAACCTCTTAGAATGCGCCTTAGTGATATATATAAATTTCAATGCGTTTAAAATGGTGAAATATTATTTAATTAAACCGCAAACGATTTTTCACCATAGACGTAATGTAACGGAATTGTTTTGACTGTCCCTGTAAAGTAACTATAAGTGCTATGCACACTCTATTCCCTATTAAGCTTCTTGTAATGCACCTTAGTTATATATATCAATTACAATGTGTTTGAAATTGTGTAACATCATTAAAATAAACCGCAAATGATTTTTCCCCATAGACCGCAATGTAACGGAATTCTTTTGAGTGTCCCTGTAAAAAAACTATACGTGCTACACACTTCAGTTGAAATAGGGGACATGCTATAGATAACGACAATAACATATTAAAATTGCAGAGCAATCCGAGCATATTTACGGGAGTTAGAGCACGGACAGACGGACAGACAGCAGACGGCCAGGCGGCCATACGTCAGAGAAACCGAAGTCATAAACACTTTTCAACTAGGTTGGAAAGTGTTAAAAAATAGTGCAAAAAGAAATCTAACATTGGGAACTTCACACTTTAAATATGCGTAAACGTGAAATGCACTTCCATCAATTATATTGGTAATAGAACAATACTGTAACAGAATTAGTTTGCGTAAGAGGTGAATGCTATGCTTATCAAATTCTATAGTTATCTCGAAGGGTACCTGAGTGATATGTATTAATTTCAGCATGTTTGAAATAGGTTAACATCATTAAAATACACCACAAAAGTTTTCCCCCCATAGACTGCAATGTAACGGAATTCTTTTGTGTTTCCCTCTAAATTGACAGTAAATGCTACACACTTTATTTTCGATACTGAATATGTCATAGTTAACCTAAATAACATATATTAATTGCATGGGAATTGAAGTATATTTACGTGAGTTAGAGCACGGGCAGACAGGCAAACCGAATTTATAAACACTTTTCAATGATGTAGGAAAGTGTTAAAAAGGAAGTGTCAGATAAAACTTATGAAAAGGGCTACAAAAATTATTGCAATAAAAAAATCAACCTTACATGGGCTATTCTAATTCTAATAATTATCATTATTTTCAAGTATACTTAACGAAATACTACTTCTATTAATTTTAACTTTTCATATTATAAACCAGTCGGATGTACCAGTCCCAAAACTTTCTTCTATCTCATACATGATACTATTTCAAAAAGCGTAAATATTTTAATTATGCATTTTAGAATCCAAAAATGCAGCATAGCAACGCTACCTTTTATGCGATTTACCCTGAGTGATATATATTAATTCCAATATTTTGAAATAGGTTAACATAATTAAAATACACCGCAAACGTTTGTCCCCCATAGACCGCAATGCAACGGAATTCTTTTGTGTGTCACTGTAAAGGGACAATAAATGCTACACTCTTTATTTTCAATACTGAATATGTCATAGTTAACCTAAATAACATATATTAATTGCATGTTAAATGAAGTATATTTACGTGAGTTAGAGCACGGGCAGACAGACAAACCGGATTTATAAACACTTTTCAATGATGTAGGAAAGTGTTAACAAGGAATTGTCAGATTAAACTTATGAAAAAGGCTACAAAAGTTATTGCAATAAAAATGCCAACCTTACATGGCTACCTTTACATGGCGCTACCTTTTATGTGATTTACACGAAAGCCTAATTAGTATAAACTTATGTCAAGTTCTAACAGGATATGAAGCTTGATGAAATTTCGTGAATTAATTTTTCGAGATATGGCTATCACTAAAATCTTGCAGATCCTGCAAAATGCAGCCTAGTAGCACCACCTGTTGGGTGTTTTACAACAAAACCTAATCAGCAACAACTTATATCAACGTCTAACAGAATCAAAAGTTTGGTGGACATCGATGCATTAGTTCTTGAGACAGAGCTTGCGGAAATCGTGAAAAATGCAGCATAGCAGCGACATCTGTTGGGCGATCTGCACCAAAAATGAATGAGCCCCTAATTGCCGAAACATCAGTTGAGGCTCACTGTGGAGACATTTCGTTTTAGGTCATAATGCTTTCCCATGGGAATGCAGACGATTTTCAAATTTCATTTTTAGCTGAAATGAAAATCATATATTTTAATAATGGATTTAAACGTAAAATTACCCCAACGTAAGATTTTAACAGTAAATATTTTAAATATATTCAATTGCTTTAAAAATTTGCCGATACATATACAGTGGAACTTCCATTTAACGAAGTCTCATCGTTACTCTTAAAAACTTCGTTATGAAGAAAATTCGTTAAATAGAAATCAACTTAAATTCATGAAATTTTTCCTTCAGATATGACAAACGAGCATTGGTTTCAGAAGCATTTGATTCAGTTTTAATTATGAAACCGTCTTTTACAAAACTGTTGTGTATATACGATCGATGAAATCACGTCACATTCCCAAGCTTTGGCGCAAGCTTTCATGAACTCTGATGCACAGATTCTCAAACTAATGTTTTCACTACAGCGTCTTTTTTTGTCTTTTTCGATATTGTATCTTTTTTATTATTCCTTAGACTAATGACTGAAGTTTAGAAGTTGTATTGGCAAGAACAAGAATAACTTTGATGTTCTTCGACTTGCATATTGAAGCACATTCTTGCGGACGTACAAAGCAATTGTCTATCAGCAATGGTAACGATCTGACTCTAATTGATATGTTTTGTTTCAATGCATCAGACGCCATTGCATCGCTGCATCTTTATATCATTGAATGTCAAAAGGGGATTTTGGCTCCCCCGAACTGTCAGCGCTGGAGTCTCGGTGTGGGAGAGTAATGATAACAAGTGTCTTCCTTAGAGTGAAAAAAAAATTGTTTTATTTAGCACCAAGCAGAATGGAAATTATTTAAATGTGTTTCATACAATCCGCTGAAATAAATTCACATATTCATCAAAAAAGAAGCCTATTATTTAAAATTCTGTACACGTACAAAAATGGTATAAATTTCGTTATATAGAATATATTTTTCGTAATATGGAGATTAATTTACATGCTAAAGGTGCTCAAAGGCAAAGTTCTGCAGAAAATTTCGTTAAGTAGAAAACTTCGTTAAATGGAGACTTCGTTAAAGGGAAGTTCCACTGTATTAGAATTTAGAAATTCATTGTTTAAATTATTGGAACATTTTTTTGCATCTGTTCGGGAAATATAAAACAACTAGCTGTTACCCGTGACTTCGTTCACGCAACACAAAAGGAAGAATAAATACATTAATTAAGCAAAATATTTCACTCCCGATAGTAAAAAACGTAAATAATTAACTAACTCTTTATCACATTTCATAGGAGACATTACGGTATTTTTGTTATAGGATTTTGACAAAACTCATTTTTAAAAGTGAAATTTTGTGCCAAATAATCGCGAAAATGAAATTGCAACCAATGCAAAAAGGAGGGCCAAATAAAATTGTGAAATAGACGAATTTGATAAAAACAAATATCAATTTTACCTGATAAAGAATTTTACTTTTAACGCCATTGTGAAACGTTTTAACAGCCAGCCTTCAAAAATAATTACTTGCACATGCTTTTTCTTTAAATTCAATTCTACCTGTTCAATTCTGACAGTTTGTGTGACATTTTCGGATCAATGATTATGAATTTTACTTTTAACGCCATTGTGAAACGTTTTAATAGCCAACCTTCAAAAATAATTAATTGCACATGCTTTTTCTTTATATTCAATTCTACCTGTTCAATTCTGACAATTTGTGTGACATCCTCGGATCAATGATTACCGGTGTTAATTAAATCGCATTGCGTTCGATAGTCTAGGAGTAGTTGCGAAATGCAAACACTTGGTCAAATTTTAATACAATAGATTCGTGTTCATTTTCCTTTTCTTAAAACTGTGATGTGATTTTTAGCAGAAAACTCTCATCTGTATATAACTGATACTCATGCTTAATAATCAGTATAGATGAAAAAATATTTAAATTTTTTATTTTAAATATGGCGTGAAACTCGACTACTTTATATACTTTAGTGCTCCCGATGCGATACGTATAACAGTTATACGTGTATCCGATATACGTATATACGTATAATACGTATTTAACAAATACGTATACCCTAAAATATACGTTTAAACGTATCCATATACGTATTAGCGTATATCGGTTAAACGTATAATTTAAGTATACGAAAAATTCAATTATACGTATATTTTTAATACGTATTTACTTTTAATACCAATGGACTTCATCAGTATTACGTCACAAAACGGGAAACAAGCTGGAAATCGGTGGTATTAGCGAAATAATTTGCATAATATGTTTCATACATAGGGTATTCTTATTTTTCCCTATAAACGATTATTATAAGCATATAACAAAAGAAAACGCTCTGAGAAAAGAATAAGAATAGACACGTTTCAGATTTATTGTCACTTCTTGTTAAGTAAGTTTTTTTTTCTTTTCTTATTTTTTGAAAATTCTTTATTTGTGAGTGCGTGTACTTAAGATTGTAACCGGGTTCAAATGTTATTCTTTCGACGGGGCTAATGTTTTCCACTCTGTGTTAATATGTATAACGAAAGTTCATTTTTTTAATCATGACACTCATGGTATTTTCTATACAAGGTGTATGGACATTACGTTTAAGGTTTTTGTTAATTTTGACTTTTTTTTTGTGTGTGTGAAGTACTTATAACTTTTGATTTCTAATAGCCAGACAAATAATCGTCAATGCAGATTTTAGAACGCAATCACACATGCATAAAATGACTTGCCTTCTCATTTCTTTTTTAATGAAGGGGGTATTTTCAAAATATTTTAACACGTTGACTATCGGGTTAAAATTAACGGAATTTTATTTTATTCAGAAATTACGAATTCTTATCTGAAAATCCTAATAGCAATATTTGTTTTATTTAATGACTGCCATTCCGTGATTAGATAAAATAAAAAACTTCTTCCGAAATTTCCGGTATTATTTCGTAGTTTTGGATTAAAAGTGGATTGTCAAATCGGTGACCAAGTGACGACGTCACGTATACGTCCTTGGTTGCGAACGTGTTAAATAGAGAAAAACAAATATTCTTAAATACAATAAAAGAATGATTGCGAAACTTCCCAGGAAATGGATTGGTCAGTGTCACTTTAAGATAAAAAGTCAATGCATGCCCGTGTTCTGTGGCCACATTACAAAAAATACACCATAAATCTAAAGAAGTTGTGTGTGGGGGCGTTACAGACATGCGAAAGTTAGCTTCGGAGCTACCCACTACCCATAGTAAAACATTTCATAATTAATAGCTTAGATTTAAGAAAGAAAAAAAATCTATAAGTCTTAACTGAGGGGAAAAAGTTTCGATTTTTAATTGTTTTTTGGAATACCTTTAACGCAAGGCAGGCAAATTAGGGGCTTTCGTGGGTCTTTGAACAAGTAATCATGATGGTCCACGTAAACTACGAGAATGTGGGCCTCAGCGGGTGTTTCGCAATTTCTCTGATCCACAGACCCGGTAGGTGTCATTTCCCTTTACGTCTGGCATGAGGGTTTCGGTTTTTCTGACGTCACTGGCGATGCTAAGGACGATTCTTCCAAAGCGAAAGAACCTTTTTTTTCTGATTTTAAAATAGTATTTATGCTAAAAAATCGTTTCTTTGGTCACAGAAGAGCATATTTCTTCAAAATAAAACATTTTTCATTAGGCACAAAGTAATTTTTTTTCTAGGAATAAAGCGGTTTAGAGATTTTTTTTCCTCCAAATGAAATAATCGTGTATCTTTTTTGCTAATATGGAATTTTTATTCCTTGTTATCTTTGGTCGATCTTTGAAACGGACAGGGATGCAATGTTAACAATTATTTTCATTTCCTTTGACAGCCAGGGCAGTTTTCCCTCACACGAAGCTTTATTCATTCCTTCTCGGAAAGAGAGATTTCCGGTCACATTTCCTAAATACGTGGCAACAATTTTCCAGCTTTTGTTAGTGCTTTTGGTCTTAGCTCTTTAAAATAATGCATTGTTTGCATTGATTTTGCTGAAAATGCATAGTACTTGTGCTATTGCAACATGTACTAATCGTTTGGATAAATCGCAAAATGTTCTATATCATACATTTTCGAAGAAATCTGATATAAAAAAATGATGGATCATTGCATCCAAAGGAACAGATAATAGCTTTAAAAAAATCATGCATCAAGCATAGATTATGTAACACTTTCAAACTTTTCAAAAATAAATCTTTACTGTTTAATTATGTCTAATATCTGATATCCAAGTGAAAAATTTGTACAAAGGCATAACACATTTAAAAATCCCATTTCAGGAATTACTAACAATATTCGAAAAAATATCGAATTCTTTGTGCAGGCCTGTATGTGATCTATAGATTTGTATATAAACTATGCATACAAATTACCAATAATATTGCTAATACTATACATAAAGCGGCATAAATTGCTAAAATTTAGTTCAGTTAAGGAAGGCATATCACAGTTGAAAATTCACCTTCAGCAATTTCCGTTAATAAACTCAAATGTATTCAAGTATTTTGTGCTGCCTTGTGGGTGATCCATAGAATTTATACATAACAAGTAATAGGCAAAAAATTCGTTATATTTAAAAACTTGTATCGCAACTAAATTCATACTTCAAGGAATTATTATTAACTGACAGTACTTTAACTGAATACTTTTGAGTGTTTCTGTAAATGAACGATACATTATATGACAGTAAGCGTCTTTTAGTGCACGTCAGTGATACGTATCAATTTGAATATGTATAAAATATTGAAACATCATTAAAATACGCCGCAAACGATTTTTCCCCATACACCGTAATGTAGCGGATTCTTTTCAGTGCTCCAATAAAGGAGCTATAAGTGCTATGCATACAATATTCTATAGTAAACCTCTTGTAGTGCACATAAGTTATATTTGTCAATTTTAATATGTTTGAAATAGTTTAACATCATTACAATAAGCCGCAAACAATTTTCCCCATAGACCGTAAAGTAACGGAATCCTTTGAGTGTCCCTGTAAAATAATCTGTAAGTGCTACACACTTCATTTTCAAGACCGAACATGGCATAATAAACCTCAATAAGATATTTCAATTGCATAACAATCCGAGTATATTTACGGCAGTTACAGCACAGACAGGCAGGACAAACAGACGGCATACAGACAGAAAACTTTTAAACTATGTTAGAAAGTTTTAAAAAGAGATACGCTGCCAAAAAATAAAAATTGTGGAGTCAATCAACTGTGTATGATCAGTATGTGTATGATCAATCAACTCATGTATTTTATCATTGCATGATAAAACAGTACGAAAAATTGCAAATAAGGGAACGCGCATCTAAAATACATCTTCAAAATTCACCCAGTAATGAAATAAAATGCTCGAAATGAAAGCATATTCTGAAGGTATACTTGAAGGTATCTTAATATATTAGTTATTAAAATATTTTTATATAATTTTATCATCATACATCATTAAAATATAAATTAATATAATCCTTTTGGAAGATATTTTATAAAGTATATTATTTTGAATTTCAAATTTAATTTTTCTATATCACATAAATCTTTCGGTTTTAAAAATGCGGCAATTTAAAAATTAAAGTTTCTATTTTTATTTGTATTTTAAATCTCTTTTAGGACACTGATGTCTTACTTTAGATTTCATAAAAAATATATATAAATTTATTTGATATTTAATCACATAAATTATCTGAATAGAATCTGAAGAAACAGTAAATTTTAAAATTAAGTTTAGAAAGTTGAAAAGAAATGTAATTTTTAATTTTAAATAGTATTAGGAAATAAAATTTTTGCATAAACGTAAACCTCTCTTTCACGCAATAATTTATACTTATTTTTTTTTATTATGTATGTGCATATATGTAGCATTAAAATAATATTTTATATAAATATTTCGGAATTTGTTTATAAAGTACATTACTCTGAATTTCAAATTTTATTTCCATTTAATCGTGTAATTATATCTTATGTATATTTCGGTTTAAAAATATTAAATATTCAGCCAATTACCTATTAAAGTTTTTACATTATTTGTAATTTAAATCTAATTACACAAAACTCAATCTTGCGTATCTGTGGTATGAGGTTGAAATCTAAGTGAATTTTTTTTTACTTTTTTATAGGTTTATATGAAATACATGTCACAATTATAATAATATTACAATTATTATGTATTTCAAATAGAATACTAATCAAATATTATAAATATACTATAATAAAATTATTAACATGATATTAACTGCAATCATACAAACATTAAATTTTCTGCTCTTGTAGGTCTTTAAGATTTTATTTATAAAAATTACTATTTGCTTGTTTTTAAAATGAAAATAAACTTTTCATACTGAGGAGCAAATAAAATGTAATGATAAAAATAGCAAATTTAAAAATTAAATATCGTAGAACTGAAAAGACATAATAGTTTAAATTTTAGATGTGATGTTTGTCCTATGTATAAAAAATATTAAAAAAAAAATTATACTTCTTCACACGAAAATTTGTGTTGATACTTTTCAATTAAAAATAGGGCTTTTCTAAACCAAATCAATTGGAAAACTAAATCGAGCTGGCTAAATGCGTCAAACAGCAAATCGCTCGCTATTGGTTGCAGGATGAAATGGGGCAACCATATGATATAGTAACCTTGCTCAGACTAGCAGGAGAAAAGTATCTTTTTTCACATGAACACCGTTTAATCGTTTATACGTTTAACCGCTGGGGTAAGATCCGTATATACGTTGGACCGTATATAGTGTTTCGTATAATACGTATAACCGACTGTGCCGTATGATACGTATAAAAAATCTGCACCCCGTATAATACGTATTATACGTATACACGTATAAACGTATAATAGGGAGCACTAATATACTTACTGCTCCTTGTATTATTAATGTACGGAATTGATTCACACTCCTTTTAAAACATATTGGAAAATTCCCGTTTTGTTTCAAATGTGACGTCACTTTTCCCCCAGAGAAATTATTAATCAGTATCGATGAAAAAATATTTCAGGTTTTCATCTTAAATATGACGTTTATTATATATCTACTTTCATTATATACTGATATTGATGTTCCTTGTATTATTACGAATATTTGCAAATACATGTTTTATTTATGACGTAATATTTGTCCAAGAAAAAGACGATCCTTTTCATAGTTCCATGGTCCAAGCGAAATCTTTTCTTTATAAAATAATTTTTGTTCATTTTTCCTTCTAATTATAACACAGTCTTTGACAGAAAATGTCTTCTCAACCTACCCGATATTCATACTTTATGTATAATAAAAAATACTCCATATTTCCGTTTCAAATATCATGTAAATTCATCTTCCTTTGAATTCTTTTTAATTTTCCTTTTATACGTGGAAATCGTTCAATTGAAAAATAATTGTTGAGGAAAAATTATTATTCCCTGTTTTGTATTTATTGGCAACGACAATACTTAGCAATGTAAAATGTTTAATTAAATTTTACAGAAAAAATATTCATTGATTCTCTATGAAAATTATAAAATTCTTAATTATTAAGAACATTATTTTGACCCGAAATTATTCTTTCTAATATTCTTTTGAATTGAAAAAATTGAAACCTTGTATTATTAGCAAAATTTAAAAAAAAGCACATTTTATTTCTAGTAATGTTATTTAATCTTCTTTTTAATTCTTAAATTTTTTTATTTCTTTTTCATTTTCCACGTGAAAATTTTTCAATTGAAACTAAATTGTTGAGTAAAAATTATTATTCCGGTTTTCGTTTTAGTGTTGGCAACGATAAAATGTTAGCAACGGTAAAGTAAATTTAACCATTTTAAAATTTTATAAGGAAAAAATGTCCATTTATTCTCTATGAAAATAATGAAATTTTGAATTATTAGGAAAAATATTTGAATAAAATAAACAAAAACCCGCCTATGTTCATTCCTGGGTTGTAATCAACCTATATGCAAAGATACAGGGTAATTAAATTCTCCATTTTGACGCTGGTTTCAGCCTGACATTTGCACACAATCGAATTATTAGGATTTATTTTCATATTCTTTACAAATTTTAAAATGATTTTTTTTCTTTGGTCTTTAATTTGTTAGTTGCTTAGCAACCCTATTTCAAAGAATATCAAAATAATAAAATTCAAGTAGCTCTCCCTTGCTGCAATATTTTATTATCAAAATAAATTATTTTCGGAGATTTTAATATTTTATTGACATAAATGAGAATTTATTTTGATACAAGTTTATTTTTTCATCTAAAAAGTTACATGTATAAGAAGCTCATAAAAATTTCAGAATATCATTGCGTAAACCGTGTTTAATTTAACGCTTCTAATTTCTGAAACCTCTAAAGTTTGTTGTTATATGCCTATAAATATTATGTATGTAATATAACAAAATTAAATTGTGTATTTTAAGAAAGTAAATAATATGAAAAGTGAGATTTAAAAACAATGAATTTTAGAGCTGACGTTGAGGCTCCTGATCTGCAGATTTACTAGTTATATCAAGTTCTAACTGAATATAAAGTTTTATTAAATACTGATCATTAGTTCTTGAGAGCCACAATTTTTTCTCAAATGCAAACACACAGACACACACGCAGACAGACATAAATACTCACAGACAAACATTTTCTAAAAACAGTCAAATCGTGTTCAGGACCTTCTACAATGTACAAAACCGTCGAAAACCGGAAGTCGGAAATTCTCATGAATTCGTGACTCTCTTATTGTAAGGATTGAAGAAAGTAAATATGCTTAAAAAACTCAAATTTAAATGTAATGAAGAAATGAACAAAAAAATATATATATATTACAATTCCCATAATTTCTTGATGTCTTCCCCCCTCCTCTACAATGGACTAACTCAATCGCTACAATTTTGATGAAAGGACATCAAAAAGTTAATAAATTAAAAATAAATTTTATAAAAGTTAATACTTTTTTTAAAAGCTAGTGCTGTCTTATTTACGAAAGAAAAGCTTCTATTAAAGAAATTATTATTCAAATTGGTTCTTTAGAATTCAAAGACCAAATTGACAAAAAAAAAAAAAAAAAAAGAAAAAAAACTGCTTTTATTTGAAATACATAGATTATTTTTTTTTCTTTCGCAAATATAAACTAGTCGTTGGGGGCCACCGTAATACTTATCCATCATGGATATGCATAATATAAAGTATGAAAATATAACTTGTGTAAACTATTTATAAAATGCATTGCAATTCGAATAAAATCGTAGCTTGATGACGTCATAATTTTAAATGCTCTAATACTGAATTGCGTAGGAGAAACATGCTTCTAACTACAAAAATGATAATTTTGTTAACTAACTGTTTACTGCGTCGGATTAAGCGTCTCTTTTCCAATTAAAGTAAATATTTTAATTGAAATTTGATTGAAATGCAGGGTCATGAAAAATCGAGTTTGGAAGAGTTTGGAAAGTGTGATTAGAAATATATTGGCAACTCATTATCCGATCGACTTCATTCATTATGCAAAATTTGTTTTTTTTTTCGTTTTTTATATTCACTCCTTAAAAAAAAAAAAAAAAAAAAAAAAAAAAAAAAAAAAAAAAAAAAAATATCTACCTTTTATCAGAACAAATATTTCGAGAGTCCGAAAAAAATAGTTCCGGATAACCGAAGTTACTGAAATTCAATAAGCTTCATCTCATTATTACATACTAAGAACATGTAAAATTTCAAGTCTCTATCTCAATTTGTTCGGGAGATAGAGGGCTTACAGACACACACACACACACACACACACACACACACACACACAGAGAGAGACCGCATTTTTTTTCTAAAAATATGTTTTTCGGAAACTCCAGTGTCTGAAACGTGTAAATCAGTCAAAAATGTTTTTATCGATTTTTAAAACGATTAGAAGACTTAACCTATACTACGTCTGATGGGTAAGTAAAATGTTTGGATTGTAGTCGATTGCAATATTTTCTATGTTCAAAAATTGCTTAAAGTTGTTCCAAAATATAAACTGATTGAATCAGAATATATGCCAGAAAGTTTTGTGTTGTTAAGAATGGAGCTTTTTTCCCCCAAGAACCACCTTAAAAACGGCTGCCTTCGTTCTTATCTAGGTTATAAAAAACTAAATCAGTGAGTCTTTTATAGGGGGAGACGAAATAATATTACAATTGTACAAGTAAACGAAAAAGTTTGTAAATGAATTACATTATTTTCCTTATCTCTGCAGTTTCCCCCTTATGTTCCTTGTTTATTTATTTCCACTTTTATTTATTTATAATTTACACGTTTTTCAAAAGTACAGAGTTTTGTTTAAAGACCGCAGATGCCAGGATGAATGTTTTGACCTGTATTGAATTCAGTGGGTAACCCGAGAGGACATTCTCCCCCTCAAAACATCAAAATGTCCCCTCCCCTCTGCCAGAAAATTTGAGATTTTGTGCTTATCAATTTAATTGTGGTCTAAAAGTTTTATCTCCAAGAGGTGGCTAGGTGGACAGTTGCCTCCCCAAGTTATTGGATTTTCAGAAAATTTACTAGCAATCAAAAGCCAACTGAAAAAAATTTCAAAATTGCTCAAAAGCTAAATTAACATATGTTAATTATGTTTTTATTGTAATCAAATCTAATATATATATTAGATTTGATTACAATAAAAACAGAAGGATTAAGATAATGACTTTAAGTCCATAAAATAATAATTATCAAAATATTTTTCTAAAGACTTTCTATTCCACCATTCTCGAAGTGAGACATTTATCATTAATTAGCACTTTAGCTAATTTTGACAAATATGTGAGAAAACACTATTAATTGCTTCTCAACTGTGTACAACTTGATTAAAAGAAAACTCGTCCTCCTTAGTGTTAGAATTTTAGAAGAGAATTTCCCACTTTAGTCCAAAATTTAAGGGGGATTTAAAATTTTTTGGGGGGGTGAGGGGTGTTGGTATATTTCAAGTTGTTGAATATTTGATTTTTTTCTTTTTGCATTGTTAGTGTCACATTGTAGTTATTGCAATCATGACAATGATATCAAATCATTTGCTTTATTAAATCCACAAATACATGACATTAGGTATTGAAGCGATCACTTTAAGGCATGTATGAGAACTTTTCAAAAATAAAAACAAACAAACAAACAAAAAATAGCTATACGATGCAATCTCGTTCCTTAGAAATCTCAAAAATAGATAAAATTTAAATAAATAAATTTAAATAAATAAGTAAAAATTTATAATTATTAATTAATTTATTTTTATTTAAATAAATAAGAGGATCCAACTCGGGCATGTCGGAACATATACTGTCCAGGTGAAAACCCTGTTTTTAATATTGAAAGCTCTACAGATAGATTTTTTTTTACATTTAATATACATTTCTGGATTGCATACTAACAACAACAACAAAAAGCATTTTTATATGAAAAATATTCGTTCTGGTTGCAAATAAAGATTTGCAATTTATTAAAAGCGATATATTCGTATTAGCATATGCCAGAGGTTAATAGTCGAAGAAATCGGGAAAAATATTGCTACGTACAGCGGCCTTTTTAATTATGATTATATCGTTTTTGAAGAACGCAGTTTAATCACATATATGTTAAATTTATCGATTTGTCAATGAAGTGTTAATTTCGTATGGAATATTAGATGGAAACAAACGCTGAACTATTTATATTGTTTTTAATACAAACGGGTTCATTCTCCGCATTCAAACACTGAGATAATGACACTTTCAAATTTGAATTATCAAATTTCTGAGTAAATCGATGCTTTCATTTTGTTATGAAACTTTTTGTTTCAAATATGACGACCCAATGTTTTCAATTCTGAAATACCAAAAATACTCAGAATATTGAAACATAGACATAAACAAAACGGTACACATAGAGGTCAGTACATACTCATTTTTGAAACATGGACATACTCAAAAATGATTAGAATCAGTTTAAACTCATTTTTGAAACATGGAAATACTCAAAAATGAGCACATAGAAGTCAGTTCATACTCATTTTTCAAACATGGACATACTCAATTAGGAGCACATGATGTTTTATTCTTGAGTGTATGCGTGTTTTCAGAAATGAGTATATATATATGTTTCAAACATGAGTCATTTTGATTCGGAGCCATTTTGACTACACGACATACTCAGGTTTGAGTATTTTTTGCCCAGTTTTGAAAATGTCGTTTGTAGAGTGAAATAAACGCGATATAGATAGATTAAAAAAAAATCATTCTTCAAAAATATTTTTTAAAACATAACAAATCAGTAACTTGAGATACAGTTTTCAAACAAATTGCATTTGAAAGTACTTTCTCCTCTCTCTATTCGGCAGCATAAAAATAAAATTAAGCGATGTTTAGAAATAAATTTGTGAACAAAGGGAAATGGATTGCTTAGACAGTCATCAGCGTTACATACGGAAATTTGTTTGCTTTATAATATAGATTATGCGTATGTTTTATATCTGTTACAGCTGTTTTGAAAATTTTATTTTTGCATCGTTCAAAAACCAAATGATTGTGACACATTCTTAGGGACATTTTTTTCATGTAAAAGTATGAAATGTGCATGGAAGTGATTTCAAACCAAATAGCGTTTTGAACTTTTCGATAAAATTATACTGATTGAAAAATAATTGAATGCTCCCTGATGAGGACCTTCTCCCAAGTGCCGTGCCGCAAAATTTGGCATAAACCTCAACTTTGACAACTATTTGTAAACTATCATTTACTTTTATACGAAAAACAAAGGCATTTGATTTGAAAGTATCAAATTAGTAACAATGGAATATTCTTACATTTAGAAATAAAAGTTATTTCGAGAAAGCAGCCGGAGTTGATTTAAGAGCAAATTTAACATTTTTCATATATTTAAACTTGTTTTCAAACGTTATTTCAATTTCTCCATTCTCTTTAGAGAAACCCGGATTGTGAATTACAGTTTACAAAAGCGACTATTTTACGTCACCTGAACCGCCATTTTATTTCCTATTTTCTTCAAAAACAGCTCACCTTTGAAATAGTCAGCATCTCTTGCAATCAATTTAAAGAAGAGGTGTTAGAGAAGAAAATGTACCAGCAAATCTCGTTGCACAAGAATCTCACAAATACATGACTATAAGTCATCACTATAAGGCATGTATGAGAACTTTTTAAAAATAAAATCAAACAAACAAAAAATCGCTATACGATGCAATCTCGTTCCTTGGGAATCTCAAATATAGATAAAAGTCAATCAGGACCTGATCATGACATCAAACGTAGGTGCACTTTTTCACGTGAAAACAAAATCATAGCTAAATCACCCGGTTATACAGGGAACTCTAAAATATAAGAAATTCGGTAATGTCGTGATCACCATAACGTTAACTATCACTAATTATTAGCATTTTCTAACATATCTTTTGCTTTTATACAAATATCTCACAGTCAGAATAATAACACTGTAGTTTTCTTACAGTTAGTGATTTTGTAAATTTTGTCTGTGTCCATTGAGCTGTAATTTTAGCTATTTTATTTTATCTAAAAATGCCAACAATAAAATAAGTTATTTATCTATATCATAATTTCTTCTGCAGATAAAAAAACATTTCTAACTGTCGTAGAGCTTCACTTAGGTAAAGGATTTTGAGCGTTTTAAATAGTAATATAAAGTAACATTTCAGAAAGACCATGTGTGGTACATTGCAGGGGAATTGGCAGAAATTTTAATAAATATCAATTGAGCGTAATTTGTAATATATATATTTTAAAACATTGTTTAATATAGAATTTTCGAAATCTCAGGGAATTATTACTTCGTTTACGAAAGTGTTTCTTGGATATATTACTTCGTACATAGAAAAACAATTGTGATAAAATTTGATGAAACGGACAAAAGGCATAATTTTCCTCCGAAGTATCCTCGAAGTGCATATACATTTATCTACATTGTGTAACGCAACAATAAAGAAACATTCTTAGTTCTATCACAGTCCTCAGGAAATTTATGTTGTTTAAAATGAAATACTAATGTAATACATTTTTACAAAATATGAAAATGCAATTTCTTTTAACAGTGAATGACAAGTAACTGACAAAATAATCAAAATAAATCTGTTATACTTAAGACGTTTCATACAATACATAAAACTAAACAGCTAAAAAAATATTCCACATGCGTCTAATTTGAAATATTGAATCTTATTATATACAAATTTTCTGATTGAAAAAGATTAATTACTTGTCATAAATGTCAGTCCAACATATGTTTCTATAACAATAAGAGACAAGATAGCATCTGCGTAAAATTTAAAAAGTATATATAAAATACTGGTTCATTTCAGTACTGATAACAATAATCGACTTTATTGAATTATACAGAAGTCATTAGGTAAATTACTTTTCTGATTTATTATTATTAATATTTTTAAAGTTTATTATCCTTGAATTCGTACTTATTCCTAAGAAAATTTAAAGTTAACTCGGGAGGAGTCGCGCATACCCAGATTATGAATGTTTTTTACAATGTCACCAATAAATAAAATTCATAATCGTCACTTTATTTAGTCTGAGGCAATTGTTACAAATTCTATGGTAATGTAAATTGCAGATTACTTTTCGAAAAATAGTGGTGACAGTTGTAAAAACCATACGCACCCTGGGGTATGTCATACCCCATGTGACTGCTCCCGGGTTAAAATTAGGCGAAATACACTAATCGCATCATTAAATTGTACTCCGAAATATCACCGGCGGTCAGCTACATTTATACCTATAGTGTGAATTACGAATCTTTCGTATGTATATTATTATACATCCTTCAGTAAAATTATGTAGAAAATTCCTAACATATGCATTCTTCTTTAAATAAAAGAATGAAGGATATATTTTCCCCACAAAACATGAAAAATGAAATATGTTATAAGTTACAAGATGCGTACACCCTTGCGTATTTCCAAGGAATCTATCTATAATAGGAAAATCCTATTTAATAATTAAATATCAGAATAAGCTGTTTCCTCGTTTTATTGAAAGATTTGTAATATTTTTCTCTAATGAAGTGAGACAAAAAAAAATCTATAAAAAATTGTGGTAAAATTATACCCACCATTTATAAGAAAATTACTGATATATTAATCAAAATGAACCAATTATTGTTGAACTTTTCATAAAGTACATTAAACTAAATACTTAAAAAAAGGTACGCCACACTAATTTACTTTGAAATATTTAATCCTCTTATATGAGTATTATAATTACTACGCTTGTCATGCTTGTCTGTGAAGTACCTGTTTCTAGAATCAAAATAGACAATGTAATATGATTATAAAGTAATTATAAGACGATTATTTTTATCAACCCTGGATCGATACAAAATATTGGTTCTATTGCATTCAACTACATTAAACTAAATATTAAAAAAAAACGTATGCCACACTAATTTACTTTGAAATATTTAATCCTCCTATAAGCATATTAGATGTCAAAACATAATTACTACGTATGTCATGCTTGTCTGTGAAATACCTGTTTCTTGAATTAAAATAGACAAATAGCATGTGCGTAATTTTAAAATATTTATATATGATTAAGTTCAATTTTAATAGAAATAGCCGGATTTACTGAATTATATAGAATACATCAAGTAAATTATTTCCTTTTGTCTTATTAGCATTTTGAAAGTATATTATTTCTTAATTAGAAGCTGTCTTTTTAAAAATATGTTATTCTTTAAGTCGTATGGAATTACTTTCTAAATTTACTTATTATATATGAAGACTGCAGTTCAAAATCTATATTTCATTGCATTTTAAATTGATGAAAAAGAAAATTAATCAGAAAATGTGCTCAAATTTTATCAATACAACGATTGTATTTGAAAAGAGGTATTTCTTTTAAACTCGATTTACTTATAAAAGATGTATTTTAATGATTGGAATAAAAAATTAACATTTTGATTAGTAAACTTTGATTTATCTCTTTTGTTTTGGAGAAAAAATGCATAAAATGCTTTATTGGCATTTGCGATATTAGAGTAAGACTTTAGGTGTAATTTTTCAAATATTAAAAGCAGAAAATTTTTTATATAAGTGTTAAAAAGATGTTTGTTCTTTACTTTCAGATTTTTTTAAAAAGTTTATTCACTGTTAAACAGGGCGAAGCTCGCAATGCTTGTGGGGAATTACCCATATTTGAATCGCTCTTGGCTAACGCTTGTAGGGAAACGCTGATTAGCTATGTAAAAGAAAAGTGCCATCGTGACGTTAGATGACATCAGAAATGCTTGTGGTCCATTCTCAGAAGTTGCTTTTATACAGTGTATACTCTCGTTTGGTATAAATTCTCAATCAGTTAAATAAATTTTAAAAAGAAAAAAGTTAACTAATAAAGATCATAATGCTAATAAGAATAATTACTACAAGGATAAACGATTTATTTATTTCTGATACAGGAAGAATATCACACAAGAATGTTCTGCGTTAATGATACTACCAACACCTAAATAAAACGTTATACAAACACTTTCCATAGTATAATAATGAGAATAATATTAAAATTGATAGATTTTTTTTCGGATTCTGCAAATATTTTTAATTCACTGGAATATAACGATTCCACTGAATAAAGAGTTTCTTCTTTAAAATTTCCAAGTAGATACAAGACAATTTTCTTCAAGTTTTTCATTACCAATTTTATGTGAATTGATATCAGCAGATAAACATTCTAAAAAAATTAATTACGTATAATTTAATATACGTAATTTAATTGTGTATTTTGACAAAAAGGTTCTAGAACTGTAGGTTCGAGTCTTTATCCTTTCCCATCATCCTTTGCGAGACATGAGATGCGGTGGTTGTAAAATATGACTGCAAGAAACGGCGTGTTGTGAATTCGTTCGGAAAACAACTAATTGTGTCGAAGTCCAAGAGCCCGGTCAAACGCGGCTAGCGGCCAAATTCCGTCCGCAGCCTCACCTATACACTCGAGTCTCTTGCGCGAATCGCTGCCGCTGCAAGCGTTCAAGAGACCCGTCAAACTTCCTTGCGTGCGACCCGTATGTCTTAAACTCTAAATAAAAAAGAAAAAAAAACTGAAAAAATTGATACCGGACAAATTTAAAAGGAAAAATACATAAATTAAAGACACCGAAATGCAGGAAGGATTGGGCTCGGGTCGTTTAAACTACCGAAACACCCTACGTACGACCCGTATGCCTTAGATTTCTTCTACTTTTGACATTGTTGTAAATAGTAATTCTTAGTTTAAAATGTACAAAGTTTTCTGTTGCATCGTAAATTGCAAATTGTGTTATCGATTTATTTTAAAATAGTGGAAGCTAAGTAAATAGTTTCTATTTTATTACAGGGTTAATTTTGAAAAACAAGTTTTAGTGCTGTTATATTTTTTATTAGTTATGTGTCTCAGAATAATAAAATGCCAAAAAATAGGTTTTATAATAGCGTGCTGAGGCGACATGACAGGGTGTACGTACTGCGAATTTTTTTAATAATTGCTAATTAAACTATGGTATATTTTTCTTTGGTTCTCTAAAATGTTTCAAAACATTGCAAAAATGCAACACTTTATTTTAATTCCCAAAGTTATAATTGCTTGAAATGAGCTTTAGTACAAAGAATACTTTTAAAAGAAAAATTCGATCGTTGCTAGAAACCGTCTGTGAAAACGGAAAAGTGTGTCTTCCCCAAACTCCATCTTAGCAAAGTAAATATTATAAAATTATATTAAAAAAAACTCAGCTACTTTTAAAAAATAATAAACCGTAGAATAATAATAAAAATAAATAAATTTTCAAAGGAAGTTAGGTTTGATATTTTTATCACAATTTATATTAAGGTCTTCGGAGATGATGAAAGATGCTCGATTGCCAAAAATTACCGATACTTACGATTTTACACAATTTTTAGAATATGTAGAGCAATATTTTTTGAATTATTCTAGAACCTTGAGAATATAACAAAAATGTCTGACTTTATAGTTTTCAGCGAAGGTTTGATCAGAAGGTCTCTTAGGGGACCAATGACAAATTGAAGGAGAAAAAAATATTATTTGGAACCAACCTATAAAATTAAATGCTCGAAATAATCCTCAGCTGCAGCACATTATGTAGCTGTTTTACAACATTTGTGTAAGAATAGTATATATATTTATGGATATATAAAGGTTTATTTAAAAAATTCAAGAAATTTTCGCACGTTCTTTGTTTATAGCATACATGGTTTAAAACCAAATTTAGCGTCACTTTAGAAAACGTTGCAAAGTACAATAGAAACAACACAGTACGATTAAAAAAAAAGACCAATTGAATATAGTGAAAATTGAGAAAGGTGTAGGCGATAGTGAGAACTTAATATCAGTTGCTTTCTAAAAGTAGCTGAATGTTAAGACATTTTACACAAACAGTCATTTTTAAGTTTTATGTATTTTTATTTTTATGTATTTATGAGTTTAAAACAATTTTTACACTGATTTTAGCAACTAATAAGCACAATTTGTGCAATTTGTGTATTTAAAATACTAGTTAACAGTGTAGTGTCCAAATGGATTCAATTGTGTATTTTTTTCATTTTTATTGATGCTTTTGTTCTTCTTGGAAAACTACCAGAACGAGTCTATTCCAACAAAAAAAGAATTATCAAAATCGAAGCAACTGTCTCAAATCTACTCGTTGACTTTCATTAAATAGTAACTATTTGTTGGTAGTCAGTCAGTTAATAAAAAATAACAATTTGTTAAATATCCCCTATCATCCGCCTACATTTTGAAGAGAATCGAAATTCAGCTTTCTCTATAGCCGATATCATTCAGAATTTTCACGATATTCGACTGGTCTTTATATATGAGTTGCTTTATAGAGATGACTTCCAAATTATGAAAGAAAAATATTTGGTATTGTTCTCGCATGCGCGGTGAAAGATTATTTCTTAAAAATGCTCATATTTCATCCAATATTTAATTCAATTATATTCTAATAGTACTATGTTGTTTTTGCTGTACGTTTGTCAAGCTTTTTTAAAAAGGCGTTAAACTTGGTTGAAAACCTTGTCCACAATAAAACAAGAACGAAAAATCGAACGTCAAGCATAGATTATGTAACACTTTCCAACGATTCCAAAATAATTTTACAAATCATTACCGTTTAATAAGCTGAAAGATAGAATCTAAGTTAACACTTTGGAAGACGCATAACATATTTAAAAAAGTAATTTCAGGAATTTTCAACATATATTTCCAACATATACAACAGTCGGAAAAATATTCGAATACTTTTATTCAGCCCTGTATAGGATCTATATATTTGTATATATACTACATAGGACTCTAAATTTTAGTTTAGTTAGGAAACACGTAGCACAGTTTGAAATTCTCCTTCTGGAGCTTCTGTCCATAAACGGAATTGTGTTCGCGAACTTTTGTGCTGCCCTGTATAGGATCTACAGAATTTATACACAACAAGTAATAGACAAAAAGTGAGCTCAATTTTAAATCGCGTTCAGCAACTTAAAACGCACTTCCAGGAATTATTGTTAACAGACAGTAGAGAATAATTTTGTGTGTCCCTGTGAATGAACGATGACTGTTATACACACAATATTCTGTAGTAAGCCTCTTGTAATGCACCTTACTGATATATATAAATTTCAATGCGTTTAACAGAGTGAAACATTGTTTAATTAAACCGCAAACGATTTTCTCATAGACGTAATGTAACGGAATTCCTTTGACTGTCCCTGTAAAGTAACTATAAGTGCTATGCACACCCTATTCCATATCAAGCTTCTTGTAATGCACCTTAGTGATATATATTAATTACAATGTGTTTGAAATTGCGTAACATCATTAAAATAAACCGCAAATGATTTTTCCCCATAGTCCGTAATGTAACGGAATTCTTTTGAGTGTCCCTGTAAAAAAACTATAAGTGAAAACTCTTCAGTTGAAATAGGGAACATGCTATAGATAACGTTAATAACATATAAAAATTGCAGGGCATACAGAGCATATTTACGAGAGTTAGAGCACGGACAGACAGCCGACGGCAGACAAACCGAAGTCATAAACACTTTTCAACTCGGTTGGACAGTGTTAAAAAGAACTTGCAACAATTTCTGGAATTTTTGTAAGAAACCTTTATAGATCCATGGATATATGTGCTATTATTGCAAAAATGATCATAAATGTTGCACATGTGCTGCAGCTGAGATAATATCGAGCGGTTTATTTTACAGGGTGATCCCAATATTACTTTTTTCCCTTCAATTTGCGGTTGATTCCCCAATAGCACTCGTGATCAAAACTTCACTGAAAAATATGAAGACAGGCAATTTCTTTATATTTCCAAAGTTCCAGAGGATATTCGACAAAATGTGTAAAATAGTAAGTGACCGGTGATTTTTGGCCATATAGTGTATGTTGTTTGAGCAAATAAATTACTTAAAAAAAGTTTCCCATTTTTAACACTTTACAAAATAGTTGAAAAGTATTTATGAATTGGGTTTCTCTGTCCGTCTGTCTACCAGCTGCCTGACCGCGCTCTAACTCACGTAAATATACTCGGAATGCCATGCAACTGAAATATGTTATTGAGATTTACAATGGCATGTTTGGTGTTGAAAATGAAGTGTGTAGCATTTATAGTTCATTTAAAGGAACACTCAAAATAATTAGTTACATTACGGTCAATGGGAGAAAATCGTTGGCCGTGTATTTTACACTGTGTCAAACATATTAAAATTGCTATGTATCATTGAGGTTCACTAGAAGCGACAAACTATATAATAGGGTGGGCATAGGATGTGCACTTTCATCGTTCATTTACAGGGGCACACAAAAGAATTCGGCTACAGTACTCTCTATGAACAATAATTGTTTACGTGCATTTTCAGTTGTGGTACGTGTTTTTAAATGTAACTAATCTTTTATATATTACTTAGTTTGTATAAATGCTGTAAATCGTATACAGGGCAGCACAAAATATATCGAATACATTTCGGTTTGTTGACGGAAATTGTTCAATAGGAATCTTTAACTGTGCTATGCGTTTCATAACTGAACTAAAGTTTTGCATACTATGAAGTATATATACAAATCTATAGATCGAATACAGAGCAGTACAAAATAATTCGGATATTTTTTCGAATATTGATCGCAATTGCTGAAATCGGGTTTGCAAATTACCTTTTCCGTTTTCAAAACTGTTTACTTAGACATCAACTTTCACTTTATTAATAGGTAAAGTGTTGTTAAAGTATTCTGGGAGTGTTCGAAAGTGTTTCATAATCCATGCTTGATGCATGAATTTTCGTTCTTGTTTAGATAATTATAGATTAAGTGTGATGCTGATATTTAACTATATGTTCAAATATTCCGCGAAACTTTAAAGGGTGAAAAAAACCTCTCCCGAATATTTAGATTCTACAATTAAAAGAAAAAATAATATTAACTTTTAAAATAAGTAGCTTTTGAGCCATTCCCAAATCCCCTGTCAAACTTTTGTGTAATTAGTTCTGTTGTAAAAAAAAGGGTGTAAATATATGTGCTTAATAATAATGTGCCATGTAATATGTGCTTAATGTTTAGCTTTTTAATAATATTCATATTATAGAAATTTTACAAGAGCGGGACTTTCTTAAATTAAAATACAGTATTATGCCTTATCAATACGCTATAAGAAAGAAGCAGACACTTTTTCAATTAAAAAAATATCAAAATTTAGTTTAGTACACGAATCTGTAAACCTTTCTCTTATCTTCAGTAATCAATCAGACACATAATATAACGGTAGTTTTATGGTGGTGGAACTCACTAAAATTTCTATAACAGCCAAATTCTGGTAGAGAAGTGACCTCGAAAGCCGCACTCATATTTGTGCAGTCATACGTCTGTACATTATAATTAATTACAATTATATAATATGTACTCATTATTAATACGAAAATTAATAAATTTAACTAATGTTAACAATTATTATTAAATGTGTGTGTAAGTAAGCACCATTATCTACAGTGTTGAATCCAAGGGGTGCTCCGGGTAGGGGAATGTCCCCCCCTCCCGGAGCATTGAAATATACCCCGGAAGTTTTGAGATTTTATGCTTTTAATGGTTTAAAAGTGCAACTCTCTCCCCGGAACCTCTGTAATGTCCCCTTGGAGACATAGAATTCCTTCTCGGAGAAAAATGTCGATTCAACATTGATTATCTAATAGTTTAGGT
Source organism: Maratus michaelseni (assembly GCA_963931845.1). Classification (NCBI taxonomy): domain Eukaryota; kingdom Metazoa; phylum Arthropoda; class Arachnida; order Araneae; family Salticidae; genus Maratus; species Maratus michaelseni. Next base: position 33,690,442 of record OZ007592.1, on the reverse strand, counting down.
TCTTGAACGGGAGATAAAACACTAAAGTACTCACTTGAAATGTTCTACACAACTGCGTTTTAATCTGCAAAAATATGATATAACCACACTGTAAAAACAACAATTTAAAAACTGAGCAAAAAATAGTCAAATCTGAGTATGTCGCTTAGTCAAAGTGGCTCCGAATCAAAATTACTCAAGTTTGAAACATGTATATACTCATTTCTGAAAACACTCAAGAATAAAACATCTTGTGCTCATATTTGAGTATGTCCATGTTTCAAACAACAGTAAACAACATCTAGAAATAAAAGTGCTAGTGCTGCCATTCCTGGTTCTATTTACGATTATGGGAGGCAAAACTAAACTTAGTATTTTGCCCAGAGCCAGCATCGGACCCGAGTCTTACTAGTTACAAGTCCATTGTCTTATCCACTTCGCCATCCAGATCACGCGAGTGATTTATTTTAAATGGAAGTCATCGAATGATTCAGACGCATGTTGATGTTTTTATAGGATTCATTAATTTGTTGCTGAGAAAAGTTGAAATTTGTAAAGGGATTTCGGATAGATTTGGTCAATTTGAGATGGTGGTTAAGATTGTATAACTTTATTATTTATATGGGGAAGGGGAGATATGAATTATTCAAATTTTCAATTCGTTTGTTATCAGTATAGTTCTTAAATTAAAAAGCGCTCCCTGGATATTGAAATTTAACTGACTAAATTTTCTTTTTGATACATTTTAACCCATTAAAGTAGCAATTATTTTTCTCTTGAAATTGGAAATATTGCATTTTATTCAAATGAGTATGAACCGACTTCTATATGCTCATTTTTGAGTATTGCCATGTTTCAAAAATGAGTTTGAACTGATTCTAATCATTTTTCAGTATGTCCATGTTTCAATATTCTGATTATTTCTGGTATTTCAGAATTGAAAGCATTGAGTCGTCATATTGGCAACCAAAAGTTTCAAAACAAAAGGAAATCATCTATTTCTCAGATTTGAAAGTGCCATTATGCAATAACCTTTTCCGTGTTTTCCATGGTTCAGAAAAGAGTTCTTTATCGCTAGAAACCTCCAAAACCAATATGATTTGGAAATTTAATGAATCATTTCTAAAAACTTTAATTATTTTGCTGCCGTTGATTTTCGGAAATATTTTTGAGTGGTTTTTATGGTATTTTAAGCAGTTTTCTCAAACCGGAATATCGTTTTCTTTGGTTGCTATTAATCCTCAATTTGACATTTTCAGCTGTGTAATTGAATTTATACTTGCAATAGTAACAAAATAATATCAATTTTTGTGTTAATGTAAATGCTCTTAATTTATGACATTTGTCTGTTATGCATGTTAAAAATTAAAATGTGTATTTGAGAATTGATTGCATCCGAAAAAAATATAGTTTGGGTTGAGTAAAGTGATTAATACACTCAGAAGTGGACACTCTTTTAAATTGTCGAACAGATTCATAAGTCTAGCCATAAATGCTGGTTTAGAGCCAGGACAAAGATTCGATGTGTAAGTGTTGCTTGTTATTATGGCCTGGCTTGGTCTTAAATATTCGTCACTTGACATTTTATTATGGACGAACGTACCCGTACCCTCCAGAATAACTTTTAACTGTTCTAGCATGGATGGTTCAAAGTATGGTTCGTTTATTACTAGGAGCCCTTTATTAATACAGTCTTGCCACATGAATGTGTAGCTAGCTGGTTCTTGATTCACCTCGCCATAGAAAAAAGCGGCTTTTTGAATTGATCAAGTTATAGATGTTTTACCGCTATTAGGTGCACCACGGAGGTATATATTATTTTCTTTTTCATATGATCCAAAACGTTAAGAATGTCTAGCAGAAAACTTCTGATTTTTATGTTTTGGAATTTACACTGTTTTATGATTAATGTATAACTTTCTGTTACGATCAAGGATGTACTTTGGTGATCATTAAAGTCTTTTGACAGTTGTAGAATGGGTGAGTCTAAAAATGATCGAATTTTTAATTGTAATACTTTTTTAAAGTTCAGAGAAAAAGTTCTCCTATTGTATATTTGAAGGAGCTGTGGATTTTGGTAAAAATAATTAACAAATTCAGATTCGCTTTGGGATCGGTTTTCTTTAATCCATTTCATAATTTCTGATATATCATTTTTAATTGAAGTTTTCTGTATAAATTTGGTTTCACTTTTTTCTATTATTGGCTGTAATAGTCGTGGGGTTACCTGCAATAAAATATAATCTAAAAGTGAATTCATATTCATGTTTTTCAATATTATATGCTGGGGTAGGATTTGCATGTATGCTAAAAAATTGACTGATGCCATTGCTTTCTAGCTTTTGAAAAAAGTGCGATGTTTTTAATGTCGTTTATTATGGGGTCGTTATCAAATCTAGAATCTTTTGGAATTTCAATAATTCCATGGTAATGTAAGTTAGAGTATTCGCATGTTGGTTCTGCGTCTGATGGATGTTCCGAAATGAAAATGCTTTTTTTTATAAATAATGTTTTTACGAGTGGGTGATCGTCTAGTCTGATATTAGTAAATAATGAAAATACGATAATTCTACAATCGAAAGCATAAATTTTGCTCGTGTTTCACGGAACTTGGGGAGAGGTACTGGAACGAACAAACGAGAATATGCTTACCAGTTATCTGGTCTGCTGATGTAAGTTTGTTGAAATGCGGGTGAGTTTGGTATATGTACTATGTAGTTAGCTGCATGTATTTGCATGTTTTGTCATTTTAGAAATAATGTTTTTACGAGTGTGTGATCGTCTGGTCTAATATTATTAAATAATGCAAATACGATGATTCTATAATCGAAAGCATAAATTTTGCTCGTGTTTCGCGGAGCTTGGGGAAAGGTACTGGGGCGAACGAACGAGAACATGCTTACCAGTTATCTGATTTATGATGTAAGTCTGTTGAAATTCGGGTGAGTTTGGTATATATACTATGTAGTTAGTGGGGGGGGGGTTGCTAAGATGATTTAAGATATGTATTGTCTTGGAGTCTATTTTAATATTATTGAATATAGGGCTTCCGCACACCGACTCCTCTCCTGAACGCTTGTCTATCTATCTATATATGTGTAACTAAGTAGGAGGTAGGGAGTGTGTGTTAGCTAGCTTTTATTTTAATTTTTTTAATTGAATTGAAAAGTGATGGCATTATTATTTTTGAATTGTATAGATGAGATGGACTGTTCTTATATTTTTTAAAGTAGCTCTGCCTTTTCATATGTCCCACCTCCCGTACTCCCCATAGACTTTACAATCTTATGCTTGCTAGAGGCGAAGAGTGACTTCACCCTTAGGGGAACGTAACATTTTAAATCTCAAACATATATTCGTTTTTGAGATTTCTAATAATAAAGAACGCTTTTTCAGAATTGTGGGTAACTCGAAAGAGGTTATTATATATTTTCGTTCGATTTTACATTACATTTTCGTAGATTAAAAAAGCTGTGTCATTTCTTACAGCAAATTACAAATCATCCAACAGAAAGACGAAAGATTGATGGATGATACTAAAAAATGCAGATGTTATGACAAATGATTTACAGTTTTAAAGTAGTAGTGATTGGAAAAAGGTGATAAATAAGTAATAAATATCTCAGAATCTTCTACGAGAATGTCAGCTGAGTTTCTAGTTGAATAAATAAATGCACAAAAGAAATGTGGAATTTTTAAATTGTTTTAGCCTTTATATTCTTAGCTGTCTCTATTGCTTCACTCCACCTTAAATAATTATATTACCATTTTTCTTAGAGTTTATTAATATTACATAGTCCTCGAGCCTCTATAAATATACTTGCATAACTACAGGGTGGTACAACTCCAGATGGTCTGAACATTTTCAAAATTCAATAACATTAAACGATGACAATCACGGAAATATTTCTTACAGGAGATCAATGAGTAAAGTCGGGAATTTCTTTACTGCACTTCCTTGTTTTAGTTCCCAAATTTACTGATACATGACACGGCGCTGTTCCAAACTGTTAAAATGCTCATACTAACATACACTGTTAAAAGTTTGCAGCAAACTGTCCAGTCATTTGACCGTTTTTATAGAAAATGGTTACATAACCGTAATATAACTCTAGTCTGACTATAATATGGACAATAATATGTTCAGACTAGAGTTAAATTACAGTTATATAACCATTTTCTATAAATGCGGGCAAATGACTGGGCAGTTTGCTGCAAATTTTTAGCAGTGCATAAGAAAAAAAGAAAAGAAAAATCATGCGTTAAATACAGAATAGGAAACACTTTCCAATACATTAAGAATAATGTAAAAAAAAACTCCCCGTTTAATAACGTGAAGGATGATGTTTGGATGACGCCAAACACATTTAAAAACCCAATTTCAGCAGTTACCATCTATAATTGGAAAGAAATACGTATATGATCTATATATTTCTACATGTACTACACAGTATGTAAAAATTTTGTTCAGTTAAGAAGGGCATCAAACAATTAAAAATTCACCTTCAGCAATTTCCGTCAATAAACGGAAATGTGCTCGGAATCTTTCGCGCAGTCTGTACATGATTTATAGTAATTATACACACCAAGAACTATACAAAAATTTAGATAAACTTAAAAATGCATACCAAAGTTGAAAATGCACTTCCAGCATTTATCGCTCATATATACTATAGTAAGCGAATTGTATTGTGTGTCCCTGTAAATGAACCATAAATGCAAGGCACGACATACTTTTCAGTAAGTAATATCGAGTACCCCTTAGTAATGCATATAACTTTCCCAATGTTTGAAATGATGTAACATCATTAAAATGCACTTATAACGATTTTTTTCCATTGACCGTAATTTAACGGAATACATTTAACTGTTCCTGCAGAAGAACGATAAATGCTACATGCTTCATTTTTAATAGCGTTTGTTGTATAGTGAGCGTCTAAAAATTACAGGAGAATCCGAGTATAATTACGAGAGTTAGGTACGAACTTCTAAAATCTTTTAAAATATTTTGGAAATTATAACAAATTATAACACCTTGTAATAATACACTTCTTTTAATTACTAAAAGGCATAAAATAAAGACTTTAGAGACAGTAAAATAAGTTTTATTATGTTGACATGTTTCAGCTCTATCGGAGCCGTTATCAAAACAAATAAGGATTAATAAACATCCAAGTAAAAATAAAAAATAACTAACGTAATTTGAAAAAGTACGTGAAAAATTAAATGATGGCGTTTCGAATAAAAGCTTCATAGACCGTGCATTTGTAGTAGTATATTCTTATTTGTTAATGTAGCATATTCTTATTTGTTAATGTTTTATAATGTCTTTATTTGATAATGGGTCCGATGGAGCCGAAACATGTCAACAGTCTAATAAAACTTGTTTTAATGTTTATTAAAAATCCTGACCGCCAAACAAAAGGGCTAATTGGTAATGTTGTTTTCTCTGTAATTTTTTAAAAATGCTGTAAAATCCTGAATTTTGAAACTTGATTTAAAAAACTTAATTACGTACATGAGTATAATCCTTGGGAGTATTAACCATTACTTGATGTTTTAAAACTTCATGATATTTGTACAATTATATGAATTTAAACAATGCTCCCATTGCAGTGAAACCTACAGAATAGTGAACGGATATAACAGTTCACGGCGGTGAAAAGGTAAAGTTTTTTTTTTTTTTTTTTTTACACCGTTTTTAACAATTAAAAGATGTATAGTTAGAAAGTGTTAAAAGTCGATCAAAGTTCACTCTCTTTTTAAGTTTCACTCTATTTATCAATTAAAACAACAAAAGAATGGTTTGTGTATTGAAATTTGAAAATTATTGTGAGCAATATTATTGCTTGCACAGTGCAGTGCCACTTATTAGTGTTTGTTTAAACTAAAACAGGGAAGCAAAGAAATTCTCGACTAAATCCACTTCCCTTCAAGAATAACTTTAAAAGCGTGCACCGTTTACTTTTTATTTGATTTTAAAGACGTTCAGTACAATTTTGGACCCCATGTACATAATTTGCACACATAAAGAAAAATGTTACATTAGATTGAAAAAAAAATGAAAAATCATGCGTCAAGCACAGATTATGTAACACTTTCCAACACGTACAGAATACTTTAACAAAACTTTACCGTTTAATAAGGTGAAAGATGATGTCTATGTATACAATTTGGAAAACGCGTAACAAATTTAAAAAACAATTTAAGGAATTACCAACACTATTCGGAAATATATCCAAACTCTTTTGTGCAGTCCTATGTATGTTCTATAGGTTTGTATATACAGGGTGTCCGAAAAGTCTGGAAACGGTCAAATAACTCGAAAAATAAAACGGATTGAAAAACGGCAAAATGCATGTTCAATATTTTTGAAAAATCTATTTAGGAATATGAAAGTTGCCCCCCCCCAACTTTGCACCCACCCCGGGGGGGAAAGGGAGGCAACTTTGAAATCTTAAATGGTGACCCCCATTTTTTATTGCAGATTCGGATTCTACGGGAAAAAATACGTCACTTTTGTATGGAACATTTTCTTCGAAACATTGTAGATGGCGCTGTAATCGAGTGTAATGCTGTGAGAATCGTTACCATTGAAATGTCTGGAAACGCTCGAATGACTCGAGAAATATACATCGTATTGAAAAACGGAAAAATGCATGTTCAATAGTTTTGAAAAATCTATTTAGGGATATCAAAGTTGCAATTTTTCTAAACTATTAAACACGCCTTTTTCCGTTTTTCAATCGTTTCTCAATTTTGATGTATATTTCTCGAGTTATTGGAGTGTTTCCAGACTTTTCGGACACCCTGTATATACAATAATTGCTTCCAGCAAATACTGTTTACAGACAGTACCGAATTCTTTTGTGTGGCTCTGTAAATGAGCTATGCACACCATATTCCCTAGTAATCCTCTTGTAAACCCTTACTGATATATATAAATTTCAATATGTTTGTAATTGTGTAACATCATAATATAAACCGCAAAATGGTGATTTTTCCGCATAGACCGTAATGCAAACGTAATTTGTTTAAGTATTGCTGCGAAAAAATCTATAAGTGCTACTACTCACTTTATTTTCAATACCGCACATGCCATATTAAACGTCAATAACATCTAGCAATTGCATTGCAATCAGAATATATTTACTCGAGTTAGAGCATGGCGAGACAGACAGGCGGCAGACAGACAGACAAACCGAATTCATAAACAATTTTCAACTGTGTTGGAAAGTATTAAAAAGGATTCTCTATCACCGTTATCTACTATGAGCAAAATAATAGAAAACAAACTCGCACTCTACAAGAAAGGTGTTTGAGCATAGTTCCACTCTTTTTATGATTTGTAATTGTAAAGATGGTTTGTTATGATTTATACTTAAAATCATTTGGAAATATGCACGTACAGTAATGGAAAAAAGTTAGCGACAAAATTTAAATTGCTATGTTTATTGTATACAGGGTGATTCCAAATTCTCGGTACAAATTTTAAAGGTTGGTACAGGACACAGTAAAAAAAGTGTACAGGAAACCAGGGTCGGAAATCCATTTATAGAGTCAAAAATACAGTGCGTCTCCCTCAAATCCGATGTCACGTTTTCGTTCATAAACTTAACAGTAGTGAAGATATTTTAACGAAATCTTTACAATATGCTTACGATTTCTACAAAGATGAGTCTGTTGCGAATTTTGTTAAAATATCTTCACTACTGTTAAAGTTATGAACGAAAACGTGACATCGGATTTGAGGGAGACGCACTGTATTTTTGATTAAATAAATGAATTTTTGGCCATTTTGTCCTTAAAAATAAATGTTTTTACATCATATATTGTATAGGAAACCAGGGTCAAAAATCTATTTATTTAGTAAAAAATTACAGGGGATCTCACTTCATTCCGATGTCGCGTTTTCGTTCATAACTTTAACAGTAAAGAAAATTTATTTAAAAAATTTGCAACAGACTCATCTTTGTATGAATCGTAAGCATATTGTAAAAATTTCGTTAAAGTATCTTCACTACTGTTAAAGATATGAACGAAAACGTGACTACGGATTTGAGGGATACGCACTGTATTTTTGACTCTATAAATGGATTTCCGACCCTGGTTTCCTATACAATTTTTTACTGTGTCCTGTACCAACCCTTAAAATTTGTACCATGAATTTGGAATCAACCTGTATAGGTGTGAATGAACGTATTTCATTTCTACAAAAAGAAATACTTTTAAAAGTTTTTGTTTTACACAAAAATTCGGCAAAATATCACTTACAAATGTGTCCAAAGTCGAACAGCCGATGTGAACACATTAAGCTTACTTAACCTCATTTTCTTATTAAAATATTCTGTCCGTTGCTTACATGTGTTAGTTTTATTAGTAAATGTGCGCATGTCCTAAAATGCTACAGATGTTTGCAGAGAAATAATAGCGTATGTAAGATAAAGATATAAAAAATTACATTTCATGGCATCTAATAAAGTCATTCTTACATGTAAGATATCATTTCAAATTAAACAGAAGACGCTGTGCAATTTTATTATTGAATTTTTCCCGTATCGTCTACCGTATTCGTAATAGGAACGCTAATTGCTAAGTTTGCCGCAAGATGGCACAGTAAGCGATTTCTTAGCATCATGCATAAAAACTTTACAATGCGTAGATACCAAGTTATGACTATAGCTGTTACTGTTGTGAATTTAAGGGTGTGGGCTTTAGTGGTCACCTGTAACATCATTGTTAATCGTATGTTTACAGTTCAAATATATATCAACTCTTATCTGATTTTATGATTTTTTTCAAATCTTTTCTTGTAATGTTATAATTATGGCAGCGTCATACTATTTTAGCAAGGAAAGACATGTAATCAGCGCCTAAAGTCCCAAGTGGCAGAAAATATATGTTATCCGCGTACGAAATTTACTTACAAACGGAATAACATCGCATGCAAGTATGGTTTAAGGAACTTACTTTGACGATGTTTTCTAAAATAAACGTTGCTTTATATATTTATATTTGTATACAGGGTGTTCTGTCCAATCCGCATTAACTGGCGTAGCGCGAGAATCCTTGCTTTCAGTACAAAAAGTTTGACTAAATAAGCATACCTCTGCTCTCGATAGTTTTTGAGAAAAATGTGAAAAGAAAAATTTGATTTCGCTTAAAATAAGTTTATTGGAAATTATGATTAAGCATTATGAATTAAAACATGTTAGATATCACATGATGTTTGCATGAAAAAAAATTCAAAATAACCACATCGAGTAATATTTGCGTGCAACATGAAATAGCCGAGCGAATACAATACATCACCATTGTGTTCACGTTTGGCCATAGGATCTTTTTTGTTGAATTGAATTTTGTTAATCAGTCAAGGAGGAAGGCTAGATTTAGCACGCTGTTTTAATACGTGCAAAGGTTATTTCTAGAATTTGGCTATTTAAGCATAGTGTCTTAATCCCGATGTTTATATCTCCAATAAAGCTTTTTTTCGATGCCACGGGTGTGGCATTACACAATTTCTTTTGCATTTTTCTCGAAAACGATGCGTCGCACAGTGAGTCGCACAGTATTTGAGGCAAAATCCTGGCCAAAATTACTTTTCATGCGTTTTGAAGTTAAAAACCATTGCTGCTGACTTGCTACTAGTAAATACAATTAATTAATGTTATACATTCATAAATGTATGCATTTATGTAAAAAAATAAATATATAATACAACGTTTACTTAACTGTTTAGCGTTTATAATAGGAAAGTAATTGTTGATAGATTTGTTTTATTTACAAGTAATGTTTAATTAAATGGTGTTAATTTTCCTACACATAAATGTTTAATTATTATATAAACCAATGTATATAATATATCTATTAGTTGCATTTACTATTTAGCAAAGTTGAAACTGTATAGTATAGAGATGCTGATATTTGAGTGTTTTTAATAGATTTGCAGTCCTCTCAAAAAACATTTATATCTAAAAATGGCAACAAAATGCGGAATTTTAAAAATATATATTTTGCTTTCGAAACTATAACTATTACGATTATAGTTCAAAAATGGCCCGACAAACCTTGACACAGCTGTAAAAAGCTTTGCATATATTAGATAATATAGTTCAATAAATATATTTCAATACATTAGATATAAAAAGGCTTAAAAATAACCCAACTTTAATTATTTTTAATTATATGAAAAGTAATTTTTTTTTACATACCTCATAATAACATAATAACCATAATAACAAAGCTGAAATATAACAAAAAAATACATCTTCTCACCAAAAAAAGAAGTTCATTTCAACTGATGTCAGACATGACTTATACTCCTGAAATAGACATAGATTGACACACCAGTTAATCAGCTATTATAAAATATGCTTTTACAGTTCACCCAGAAAAAAATTTTGTTGAATCAACAAAAATTTGGCTGACCCAACAAAACTTTTTGTTTAAATATAGGTCAATAGAAATATTGTTTGAATCAACAAAAAAAATTTTTTTTTTTTTTGCAATTCCAAAAAAAAATTTTGTATCATCAGCGAAAAATGTTTTGTTAATTCAATTAAAATTGTTCAATTTTACTTGAATTTTGCTAAAACAACCAAAATGTACTCAACAAAACATGTTTTGTAGTTTTAATCAATTCCTTTTTCTGAGTGTTCTTGAGCAAATTTAATTTTCTGCTTTTTTAGCCAGGATTTTGCGTCAAATACTCCAAGAGATGTGGTTGTCGGTCAATTTTTATAATTTCCAAACTAGGATTTTTATCGGTACAGTTTATGCTGTCTCGACAGGATATCCTGTATGTAAAAAAAAATCACTTTATTTGTTAGTGATTGGATCTGGCTTATCTGATAATCTTATACATATTATGTGGTTGAAAATGATCTTTTAATTTCAGAAAATAGTTGCAGTTTTATGTCTTAAGTACATTAAACGCATTTATATATCATACAGCTGATCTTAAAATTTTACTTTTCATAGCTCAAAAGAATAAATGCTTTTCCCATAATCACAAAGTAATTTTTAGATGAGTACAAGCGTGAAATTTTATTTTTCGATAAATGTATTACTTCTTGAGTTATGATCAAATGCTCTCCGATGATGATTATCTCCTTAGTGTCATGTCCCGAAAATTTTTAGAAAAATCTCAACCTCGGCATTATTTTCTAAACTATTTATTGAATTCATAAGAAACGCTCTCCGATTTCTACATATCGGAATAAAAACGCAGGAATTTTGGTACATTTAAGCATTAAAAAAGACTTAGATAATAAACCATAAATAAGATTTTAATTTCTTTCAAACAATATCAAACGAAATTTCAATATCGCCATTAACTAAATCTCCTTAAACTACTATACATGTTGCCATCAAGAAAAAAACTAAAATTTATAAAAGAGTGTTTTTTTAGAATCAAGGGTCAACTGCACTGGCATTAATGCTTCTTATGTTATAAAATAGTTCCTCTGCACTCAATTTGAAATGGGTGAGCTACTCTGGACTTCTGAAACTAGCGCCACTAGAGAGGGAAAATGTAGGAAATATCTCGTTGTATAATAATCTAAAATATACATGATATTAGGTAATGGCGCGATCAATATAATGCATGTATGAGTGCTTCAAGAACATGAAAACAAAAAGAAGATCACTCTATGCAGCAGCCACATTGTATAGGAATATGCAAAATACATAAAATTCGATAATATCATGATCACTATATCGAATGTACGTGCAGTTCAGTCCCATGAAAAATAAAATCACTGGATGCCACAAACCCGATGTACAAGGATAACCAAAATACATGAAATTTGGTAATTTTGCGATCACTATAACATTAGCCATCAATAACTTCCAACTTCTGGCATTGAGAGAAGCCCGTTTTCACGTCCCACGAGGAGACACCATCCATACTAGGCAGTGTGGGGAGGGGTGTTTGTGAGGAACACCCATTAGAGCACCTGGGCCATTCGATTTCTACAAATTTCCAGGTCAGGTGACACTTGTTCTCTGAATGCCAGACAGTTGACACATACGCCTTTTTTAGAAATTAAATATGCAAAAAAAGAATTTAAAATATGTCACGACTAGATAATGTTGATAAACAAATGAATGCTTTCAAAAAATTTTATTCTGTAATCCCATTGTTTTGGTACAGATTTCAGTACTTTATTTTCCATATTTATCTGTACAGTAACGCTGACCTTTGTGGTATTTATTATAGCGTTCTTCTTCTGTCCCATCATTTTCCGCTACCTCTTCCGGTGCAATACCGCTGACCTTTGGGGCATCTATTATAGCGTTCTTTTTCTGCCTCGACACCTTCCGCCCTCATGTTTCCGGGACATCTCTTCTTATTATTTTGGCATCTTCTACGGCGTTCGTTTTCTGCCACGTCAGCTTCCGCTCTACCTCTTCCGGTACAATAACGCTGACCTTTGGGACATCTGTTATAGCGTTCTTTTTCTGTCACGTCACTTCCCGGAACTGAATTTCTTGCGCTTTCAGCCTCTTCTTCAGCTTCCGCTCTACCTCTTCCGGTACAATAACGCTGACCTTTGGGGCATCTGTTATAGCGTTCTTTTTCTGTCACGTCACTTTCCGGAACTGAATTTCTTGCGCTTTCAGCGTCTTCTTCAACTTCGTTCAGGGAGGGGCTTCGGAAAAAAAAATTATTAGAATGTTTATAACACAACTAATGATACAACATTTCACACACACAAAGAGAGTCAGAATTAGCCTATGCCGAAATGAATACGTATTTTGCATAGATTATAAGTTATTCACTATGATTGAAGAAATAGACTATAATTGACTGCTGATTTGAAATATTTTATGCAGGGCCTGATTGTTCAAAAGGTTTCAATCATATTGGTTCAATTGGTCATTGTTCAATCATATTGGATCCTAACATGCTGGTTTGAAATAACCTTATACATATAACATAAAACGGTATATACCACAAATTTACTCCATCTACTTTGTATACAGGGAATATAAAAAAAGCTATTTCATGAAATATCTGAACACAGCAAAGCCCCTCCTGGGAATAACATTTGTTGCATTGAAAAGTTTCATATGAATGTAAAATTTAGAAAATATTTCCTGGGTGAAAGGCGCCACCAAAATGATAATGTCCTGCCCCTAGATTTAGAGGTTAATTGAGCTCTAACTTTATGCCCAAGATTTAAGATTTTTCAGAAATCGATAAAAACAGGGGTACACACAAATGCTCGATAGTTTAAGAACTTTTCTGTACTCATTAATTTCTTATATTTTTAAATGTGTTTGTAGGTTAGTAGTTATTTATTTTATAAATATTAAAATTTAATAAAAATTGAATTTTTTTATTATTGTTGTTTTTGCTTTCAATGGGATTTAGTGCTCTATAAATGATACAAATAAGGTATTAATCATATTTTTATTACGTATTTGACAAAGTTGACATAAATCTTTTACTTTCGCTTTTTAAACCTTAAATACTCGTTCAAATTTACAGATCAAAACTTCCGTGCGGTGTATTTTGAATAACATATATTTCTAAAGGTCAAGAAAAATAAATTGATGTTTAACAAGATTGATCTTAAGTGATAAGATTTTAAGTTACCATGCAGTACAATATTATAAAAAAAAACACTTAACATCGGCAAATCATATATATTATTTCTATATAATTTTTTCTGAACTAATATGTAGTGTACACCGATGAATGAGATATTATCGGATAGGATTGTTGGCCCACATCTGACATTGCATGCTGAATAAACGACTGATTAAAGACTTTGTTTGACATTTCACTTAAATAAAAAATTCCATTATAATAGACATTGTGACGTCATCGATATATATCGATGCAAAAAATAGCACCGCCTGAAATAAATTTTTTTAATCAACATAAATGACTTAGTACGTGATTACTTTTTACATTTTTTTCGAACGTTCTTGAATCTAATCTTTTACAAAAAATATTTTCATTAAAAATAACGCATATAAAAAAAATGGACTTATGCAGATTTTGAAATTATTAAGGTATAGAGTACCTATAAGGAGGGGTGGGGGGGGGGGAGGACAATTTTCGATTATCTGAAACTCTGAATTTCGGAATGTTTTACGCGTGGAAGAATAAAGTTTACTTTATACTTGTGATACAAAAAAATTTAAAGCAGAAAATTTTAGCACGTTTTTATTTCCAAAAAAGTGTTGTCATTTTTAATAAAATCATTCCTATCATGGAGAAAAAAAGTTGTAGAAATTGTTGTGTTGCATATTGCAATCATGGGAGATTCAGAATTTAGCAGGAAGATACTCCCAAAAGCAGGACCAAAAACATATTGAAGAATCTTTTTTTTAAATCAAACATCGATATAGATAATTTTAAATTACGCTTTGAAATATTATTGGTAATTATTCGTTATTCCGACACTTTGAGACAGGATAACCGATAGGTTTCGGAATTATTATTATTATTATTATTATTATTATTATTTTACTTTTTCAATCTTGATGTGCCATTTTTATAAATTAATAAAAAAAACTGCTGCTGGAAACTCTGGAAGTTTTCTTTAATAGTCCATTCCTTTCCTTGCCTAATAACCTTTTTATCTACAATGTTTTTTTCTTATGACTTATGACGTCTAGAGTGATATTTTGCTTGCAAATTCCACATAAAAACATTAAATGGTTTATTTAATAAAAATTCGTAAAATTCGAAAGCTTAGAACTAAAAACTTATTCATTCAAAAAAAGTAATAATCTTGGGAATAATTTCTATAAAAATTTAAATAATATCTCCAATGAAATAAATGCCGAACTGCACGATTATGAGAACGCCGGTACCTCCAATATAAACGCACAAGTGATAAAAGAGTATTTTCAAAATCAATTATATGTCCTATATCCCTCGTGCAGATAATCGGCCGTGATAAATTACCAACCAACCAAAATCAATTATTACACTCTTTATTTTTTATTTACATTTTCTATTTTAAGTGTTTTAAATACTTTGTTGTTGCAGTTTCACAGCCATTTGGCTTATTTAGGTGAGCGTGGTTTGGACCATCATTAACACCATTATTTCTGTAACACAAAAACAGTTGTTACCATAAAGATTATCCTGCGATATACCCACCATTGGCCTAGAGGTTCCGTTTTCAAAGCTGTCGATGGGAGCTGCTGGGTTCGAACCCGATCCCGCCCGTCGACTTAATCATTCAGAATTTTCCGTGTGTTTCTTCGAACCTTTGATAACCTATTCGGGTTAGGTTCCTTTAGAACCCCCCCCCCCCCATGGAGGACAGTGTCCCTCGAGAAGATAATCGGTCGTCATCAACAACACCAACTCCTATTCACCGATTTATCACCTGCGTCCGGCTAACGTAAAAATGCATTCAAAGTAATTTAATAATTTAAAATTAAGTTCTAAAAATAGTAAAATGTTGTATTGTTATCGAAAATACACCTGTAAATATATATTTTATACTTCTAGAATACTACATCCTGATTAATTATACTACTTGCGGATAACATATAAACATTTACATATAAATAACCAGTTAAGGTGGAAAAAAAACAAAAAACAAAAAAACCTCTGAACATTTTTTTTTGCTTTGGCTTTCGTTACTCTTAACATTGCTTTTTCTTATCTCTATGAAACGTGTACACAATATAATTTTATATTTTTTGTATATTTTTTTATTTTTCAGATTTTTAAATTTTTAAATTTTTAAATTTACTATTCTATAATTAAAATGTTATACCATTCGAACTTCATGCAATTATATTTGTAAGAAATTAACGAGTAGGCTAAATTTTATACGACTCCCTATGAATTTGTCAGACGCTAAGTTAAATTGCAATGCAACTAGGAAGTCCCAGGAAGTGAACATGCTGTTCAGAACTTTAAAAAAATGTCAATCGAAATGTTCTGCCTCGCGTATAGCATACGATCTTCTTCAAATCTTGCGTGAACGAATTCACGGAACATTTATGTCCGATCACGAAGTTTAAGTCGAATCATAATTATGGAAGATTTAGTACCTTTACTTGAATATGCACACAGGATTTATACTAGGATTTTTCTAGAATGATTCTAAAATTTTTTAACCGTGGAAATGACTTTTTATATATTTAAATGTACTAGAAATATTTTTATGTTGCAAAAAATAATAGTAAAAAATGTTGCGTCTTTTGAGAAGTTAATGCGAATTTTTCACATATATAATTTAAAGATTTTTCTAAGTGGGTTAAAATCACGAAGCATCCATTGTACTTAAGAAGACTAGTTCATGTTTAAAGAAAAAATTCTGAAACAGAATACAACAAAAAATTTAAACAGGCAATACAAATTCGAATAACAATGAAAGGTTATGGTTTGCTTACTTTTGGTTGGAGATTTTGACAGCGGAAAACTAGATATATATACTGTTGCTCTCAATATGTTAATGTCCATCTAAATATTAGAAAATATCAATGTCTACTTGACGAAATCGAACGAATGTTTGTAAAAAAAAACTCGCTCAGCTAAATTTTGTGCAGTTCCTGTTTGTGATTTGTCTGTAAATATATGTCTGTCGGAGTAAAAAATATAAGCAAATTTTTTGAAATAAATCATTTGATGAATCATTTGGAAATGTTTTGGAAATTTAAGCGCATACACCATTTTTCATTGTTTTTTATTTAATTAATAATTTAAAAACAAATATTTTGATTAAATGGGCTGTTTTTCCCAAATTTATTGAACTTGTGTTACAGAACATTTCTTTGAAAAATCTTTCGCTTGACTAATATAAATAATAAAAAATAATTTTTCAAGTACACCATCCTCTTAACTTCCCTTTTTTCATGGTTCCCACAGCTCAGACTAGAAAAGTATTTTAGTAAACAAAAGTACATATAAAAAGAAATAAAATGTGTTATTTAATTATGATAAAACGTTTTCAGTAAGTTTATATTAAAAAATACTTACTCTTCAACATTCTCCTCCTCATGTTCCACTGCTTTTAAAAGAAAAAAAAATATTACATTTTGAAAGTAATATTATGAAAATGAATATACAAAAAGTAACTCTGCATTGAGAAGTTGCTAAAACTAAAATGTCTAATTCTGTCATGTGTTAAAATTTTGCATTTTCAATACCTTTTACAGATTTAGAAAATCACATGAAAAATAATAATAAAGTCCATCCGATCGGTACCGGTAGCAAAATTTAGTTTCCATATTCATTGTTTTTTTTTCAAACTTACGAACCTAAAATGCTTGGAATCAGCTTGTATAAGATTCAATCGCAGATTTCGTGAATAATGAATTTGAATTAGGATGTCGCGAAAAAGTTAGCTATATCCAAGTTTCAGGCTGCGTACGGACACCTTAAACACCTTAGAAATGAAAAGGTTTCCAAGGAGTATTTAGAACTCCTTAAATAAACAAAATACTACTTAAAAATGGCCTTAAATTATCGCGAAACAAAATGTAGCGTTGATCAATGATTTAATTGAAGTATAGCAGATAAGAAAATGGAGAATTTAATTTTGAGCGATAAATAATTATCTTTATTAAATATTTATGGCTTGAAATAAATAAAACTTTAAAAGGATGTAAATACCAATCTCATGTTTACAAAAGTGAAGTTTAAGTGGTTACTGCTGTTTGAGGGAAGAAAAAAGTTACAATATTCTTTTGTATTAATACGTGTTTTCTTTCCTCTTCAAAATTTAGTTTTAAAATCTGGATGCATGTGATACATGATAAGTATCTGAGTTTCGCATGGCCTATACATATGCCTGTATATATGACTTGTATGTATGTATGTTTGCCTGTATATATTGCCATTTATCACTGTATAAAATAGTTGGCTGGAAATTTTGAATTCAAATTTATGAAACCATTAATAAATACATTGTGAATATTCTATTTTAAGCATTAAGTATTAAATTTTAATAAAATTTAATTTAATTTTCTTTTCAAATGAGCATTAAAAATTGGGGTGAGTGTCAGTGTTACAAGAGGTTGTGGCATACATAAAAAAATATGGCAAGCCCTTTAAAATTCTTTGACTTCTTAGAATTTTTTTCATCACGAGCCTCTATAAACCCTGAAGTTGGGTTCGTTTGTGACGGTTCATTTTTGGTAGCCAAGTATCGCCAACTTTGGTGAAAACTGGCCGCTGGTGGATATTGCTATGTAGTTTTAAATGTATGAATGAAACAATAATAGTTACAACACTCAAAGTAAATTCTTTCGAAAATTATTATTTTTTCGGTGAAAGATAAATTTTAATTATGACAGTGTACTGTGTAGATTTATTACAAAACATTTGTAAATCATCAGAAAATGCATAAAAAAAATAGAATTGCCTGCGTAAAATTTTATAAAATTCATCTCTTTATTATGAGTGTAAATTTCTATTAGGGAATTAATACTTTCATCTTAACACTGTGGAGTGATGATATGCCCATATGAATCAATTAAATTTTAACTTTTAATGAAGTGAATATTTCTGGTATCAAATAATAAATATGAATATAAAAAAAAACATACTTCCAAAATAAAATTTCGTGCAGTATAGGGTTAAAAAAATATTTTTAAATGGAATATCCGCATTTTATGGATATTACATTTTTTTCTAGATGTTCTTAGAATAACAGGTGAAGTTTCATTTCTTAAAACTTCTTTTAATTCAGAACGCATATGTTAAACATTTTAATTATTCTTGTATACAACTAATTCGTGATTAATAGTTTGATCATATTAAGCTAGTTCACAGGTTTTAATAGCCCTAGGAAATGTAGATAAAAATATTTTTTAAATAAATAAATATGTCTTGCGAATTAATATTAATGAGAACAAAACACAACAAGTTTTTTCAGTATTCGTTGTTTAATCTTAAACATAATTTTATCACTCACCTGCGTAAACTGCAGCACTAAGTGCTAGCAAGGCAAAGACAATACATAATACTGTGAAGACTTTCATGATTGCACCCGTTCAGCTGTAAAAAAATTATTTTTGTAATGTTATGTAACACTATAACTAACTACATAACTGCGTTAAAATATATGTTTCATTTAATTTAGACACTTCAAACTTAAAGTGTGTCTCGTTTCGCGATATTGTAAGTAACATAGTACAAAGGTGTTTCAAAAAGATTCAGGGCTACTTTTTTAGCGCTCCAACAGATGGCAACACAAGTTTTTGCTCATAGATAATGTGAGTTTCAAGTTTGTTAAGATAGAGGAATCTTGATGATATTCAGACAGTTTAATAAATTTAAAAATGTGAAAGATTTCAATACACTTAGGTAACACTAAAGAAAGTTTTATGGTTTTGTAGACCTTTTCCGCGCCGATGGTGATTAAAGAATTAAAGGTGATTCGAAACAAGATCTTCAACCATCTAATCGTCCTCTCCAGTTATTTTATTTAATAAAAGGAAGTTAATTTCAGCAAACTCAGAGCATGGTAGAACGAAATTACGTACAGTTTAGCATCTTATATTTCATGCGATAAAACGTGCCGCCACAAATTCCGATAAACACTTGGTTGATTTAGTAGCCATTTATAAATTTCTATGTGAATAAAATATAATGCAGAGAAAACTTTGTGCGGTGGAATGTTTGCACCTTATCAGTTTCAACTAAAATAACTATGTTAATGTTATATAACTATATCACTAATTATATTATTATGTTAATGTAAATTAATTTAATGAAATCTTAGCTACTTTAATTTTAAAATGTGTCTTTTACGATATTGTAACCTGCATACAAATGTGATTCAAAACATTCTAAACTACTTCTGTAGCGCTCGAATAGACGACAGACAAGTTTGCGTTCATACCTATTGGATTTTTAAGCATGACAAGGCACAGGAATCTTGATACGGTTGGCAGAGTTTACTAGAGATAAATATTAAAATGTGTAAAAATGCTAAACACTTCGATAACTAAAGAAAGTTAGTTTAATCAAACGTTGAACAAAGTAATACGAAATTATATGTAGAAATTACAAATTACTTTATTATGTGATTGAATTGTACCATCACAAATTATAATAAAACAGGTCTTTGACTAAGTCGTCTTTTTCAAGTTTTTATGTTCAATAAAACATCAATGCCATCTTTAAATAATCATTCTCCGATATTAGAAAAACAATTAATGACTCTTTCTTCAGAAATCTTGAAAATTCATTCCACTTTACCACCATCAGTGTTCTCAAAATCATCCATAAAAGCAATTTATATTTTCAGCGATTTTGGGGACTATCTTACAGTATTGATAATGCGTTATGGATGTTGATAAATATTCACACTTTTGAAGATACATTATTCAGTAGAATGGGATTTAGTCTAGTGATACGTATATGATGATGAAACTCACCAGTCATTAAATTATAAATTAGAATCTTTAAAGGTGAGATTACTAACTTAAAATATTTGTACATTTTTTAAAAAACTATTAAATTTAATTATCAAGTTTATCAATCACCAAAATTTCTTATCTTGAGCCCTTCACGCTCTGTATAACTTACACGTTGAGCACAAGATGGAAACTGTCCTCCAGAGCACACAACCCTTTGGGATATTTTAGACGACATTTTTTTTCATAACAAGTCCAGCGTAGACAACAGATGCCACAAGGTTGTGTGCTCTGGATGATAGTTTCCATCTTGTGCGGCGATTGTAGCCTTTCCGACATATATAAGAGTGAGAGATGCCGAGTTGGGATATAGTTCGTTGTATCTCAGTGGGAGAGCCTAAGAGCGCTATTCTGCATCCCGAATTTAATTCCCTGGCTTGGGACATTTTTCACTCTGTCGGTTTAAACGCTTAGTTTAGCAATGAATAATCCACTTGTGTGTTACTCATTAGTTTCGGGCGAATTTCACTCCTGGGAAATTAATTGAAAAATTAATTGGAATTCACTTGTAGTTATTAAGTTGTTGAACAATTAGTAGTAAGCGAAGTGACCAAATTTGGCGATATTTGGCGAAATATAGGCGACATTGGCGACATTTGGTGGGAAAATAGACTTTTAGCCTTCGCAGATGACTGATACAGGCGTTCACAATGCTGTAGGTTTCACTTCAATTGAATCATTGTTTAAATTAATATATTTCTACAAATATAATACAGTTTTAAAACATTCAGTAATTATTAATACTCTTAAAAATTATACTCACATACGTAATTACGTTTATTACATCAAGTTTGAAAATTCATCCTTTTTTAGCATTTTTTTTTAATTACAGAGAAAAGAACACTACAAATTTGCCCTTTTGCTCAGCATATAGATTACCGATGCCAAAACACATGCTTATCGCCAAATAAAAGATTGTCTTCGAGTTTTCGCCAAATTTTGGCGACATTTGACGAAAGAATTCTTTTTCAGAATCTGAAGGAATTTTCTAGAAATTCCCAATAGGAGCCGAGATAGGTTTACTCTTTATTTGCACGACAACTTTCAGAACATAAAATGTCCCAAATGATCACGCCCCCCCACCCCACTTTTTCTCAAGGCCGCCTCTACTTACTTTAATTCAGATGTTATCCGAAATAGAAAAATATATGTTCCTGTTGAAATAATAAATATTTGAGATCTTAAAATAGAAAACACATTTATCTAAATTAAGGGAGGATTAGCCCTCCGTCGCCCCCCTTTATGTTTAACCAATGAACACCCAAAATTAATCAGGAAAACGCCTTATCAGAATGAGCCTATATACAAAATTTGAAGCAAATCGGATAATTTTGCATGAAAAACACATTCAACTAAAATAAGGGGTCCATTAGCAACCCCGTTCCCCCCTTTATACTTAACCAAAGAACCCCCAAAACTAATAAGGGAAGCGCCTTATCAGAACAAACCTATATACAAAATTTGATGCAAATCGGATAATTCTACATGAAAAACCTATATATCTAAATTAATGGGTGGATTAGCCCCGTTCCCTCTCTGTATATTTAACCAATGAACCCCCAAAACTAATCAGAGAAGCGCCTTATCAGAATGAACCTATGTACAAAATTTGAAGAAAATAGGATATTTCTATCAAGAGT
Organism: Maratus michaelseni; assembly: GCA_963931845.1. Classification (NCBI taxonomy): domain Eukaryota; kingdom Metazoa; phylum Arthropoda; class Arachnida; order Araneae; family Salticidae; genus Maratus; species Maratus michaelseni. The sequence goes on along the minus strand of OZ007592.1, from coordinate 33,668,417 downwards.
TATCGCGTTACGTACACACAGAACGCCTACGTACGTACATACAGAACTTGCGGCCACATTATCTCTCAGGCCTTGATAGCCTGTGAGCTAAAAACTGAAAAGGAAAGAAATAATTTACCTGAAGGTTTCTGAGAAATTCAATGGAGTCGACAACTGTATCAACATTGAACTACACCAGTATAATATATATACTCTTATTTTTATTTTTGCACAGTTGGTATGTGCTTTTTCTATTTCTGGAGAAGTATGTTTCACAGACATTTATGACATATCTAATTATTATTGTTCTGTCAGTAAATCGGAACATAGTGGAAAAAAATATTAAACGTTTCAAAAGAAATTCCCCCTGAGTATGTTTTTCGAAGTTTCTAGTTTTCTATATTGTATAAAAATTGATAAGTGAGATTCATTTATTGTGACCAATATATCAGTAACATATTATTTCTATTTCATATTGTATGTTTTGCAAAAAAGAAAAAAAATCATTATTTATTAGAGGAAGAACATGTGTATTAAATATTTTATACATATTGTCCAGAACTGACAGCTTAAAATGTCGCAGCGAATTATGCACTAATGATGATGGTATTATAGTTCAGTTTTTCCCAGATATAGGTGAGACCGGGGTACAATGAACCACTTTTGTAAATTTTGATTGTTTACTCTCAAAATACTGGCTTTTTGTGTTTGAAAAAATGTGTGCATATTACGTATGTATTAGGGTTTAAGTTGCACTCACTCAAAACCAATAATTGTATTTACTTTTTTTTAATATCTATTTTCTAAATAGCAAGTGACAAAGTGGACCATTGTACCCCAAGGTCGGGGTACAATGGTCCACAGCATGGGGCTCAACAGCTTGGGTCACCATAAGTAAATTAAGAAAAAAAAACATTTATGTAGTACATTCTTTAATGACACAAAACATAGAATGTATTATATTTGTTTATTGGTGGCTTCTGTTCAAAAATAGAAAATTTACAAATATTAAAGTTAGCAAATACTAAAATATTTTTAAGTCGCTGAAGGTGTGCTGTTTTCTTGTAAACCTGTAGAGTTCGGCAAACTCATTACAATATTTTGAACATTTACAAGAGATTCATCAAGAATATCGGGAAAAATGAACACATTTTGATTAGGTTTTCACTGCATGAATCTCACAAAATATAATCATAATCCTGTTACCAAACCATCAACAACAACAAAAAGTGCATTGTCTTTTTTGTCATAAATTTGACCAAAATAAAATTGCCATTTTGTTACAAAAATTAGCATTATACTGTGAAAAAATTTTCTCATCAATGTATTCTGTATTACTATAAACGGACAGTCATTCAAAGTTTTCTGATACATATATATATATATATATATATATATATATATATATATTTTGCCTTGAAACATGTGATGGACATTTTATCATCTTTCTCTGTAACAGAAACCAACATTGTTTCTATATTCTTTTTAGCTCTAACTAAAGCGGCATTTTTATTTTCAATTTTTCTTCTTCCTTCTTTTTTGCTTCTTTAATAATCTTTTTCACTGCTGTATCAGGCAGAATTGTTAATGTACTTTTCTTTCGTTTAATTGCAGCCATGCGCAAACATGCTTTCGGTATGAGACACAATTTTAAAGGTGATATAATATTTAGCTGGTGATTTTTCAATTAGTGATACTTGATCAGTCACATATGCTGGTTGAAGTTAGGATTTATCAAAGACATTTTCATTGAATGGCCCATATCTCTGTTACTCCAGGCTTTCCTTGACTTGTTTCTTGGCATAGCCAAAATAAATATGAAAATGTTAAATATATCATTTTTATGTAATAATGACAAATAAAGTTAAATATATATTTTGTAATAACAGAATTATGCTAAATTAATATGTCACTAACAAAATAATTTAAAATTTTGAGTTTTACATGTCTACTTAACACTGTCTGCGAAAATGTTTTTATGTAACAATATTACACAATTTTTTAATTAGTTTTACCTCATTTAACACCTATAATTTATCACCAATATAAATAGATGCAAACTAATAAGTATATTAATTTTTTAATGTACTTGTTTAATATAATTGAAGGTTTGTAATAATGTAGAAATTTAAAATTAACTGAATGTTTATAAAAAGTAAAGAAACCATAAATAAATAAATGAATAAGTAAAATACTTAAAAAATGTAAGCTACGTGAATCATGGTTAAATTACTCACTATAAATAAAACAATTTATTAATCTTAATTTCATATATAACGCCCGGATACAGAACTGGGGTACAATGGACCATGATCCATTGTACCCCGGATTTGGGTGGTCCATTGTTCCCCATATGGAAGTTTGACAGAAACAAGTAAAAAAAAATAACAAATTTTATATTCAATTAGTTTAGCTACATTTAATATAATATAGGTTATCTTAGCTTTTAATTGTGCTGAGCAATGTCTTTCAAATCATAATTATTTAATGAAGAAAAGAAAACGTGTTTCGCTTAAAATATTTACTTCTACCTGCCACAAATCATCTTTCTAGAATAAAATGGCTAATTTGTCAGTTGGGCACATAATTGTACACTTAGATTCACCACTGTAGTGCTATCATCTATATGCCAAAATATGAAGCATTCAAAAACAGAAATAATATGAATAATAGGGGGTGGTCCATTGTACCCCGGTCTCCCCTACTACATTTTTAAAACTTCCCAACATAGTTGAAAAGTGTTTATGAATTCGGTTTGTCTATCTGTTTGTCTGCCGTCTGTCTTTCCGTGCTCTAACTCGAGTAAACATGTTAGGATCATCATGCAATCGATATATGTTATTGAAGCTTACTGTGGGATGTTCGGTATTGAAAATGAAGTGTGTAGCACTTATAGTTTTTTTACAGGGATACTCAAAATAATTCCGTTACATTGCGGTCTATGGGGAAAAACATTTGCGGTTTAGTTTAATGATGTTACACAATTTCAAACATATTGAAATTGATATATATCACTAACGTGGATTACAAGAGGCTTACTATGGAATATTGTGTGTATAGCTTTCATCGTTCATTTACAAGAACACAAAATAGAATTCGTTTAAAAGCGCTGCTTATTAATAATAATTGCTTGAAATGTTTTTTCAGTTGCTGAACGAGTTTTTAAATTTAACTCATTTTTTTTGTCTATTACTTGGTGTGTATAAATTGTATAGCTTGTATACAGGGCAGCACAAAAGTTCTCGAGTACATTTACGTTAATTGTCGGAAATTGCAGAAGGGGAATTTTAAACTGTGCTACACGCTTCCTAACTGAACTAAAATTTAGCAATTTATGTAGTATATATACAAATCTATAGATCCTATACAGGGCTGCACAAAAAAGCTCGGATATTTTTCCGAATGTTGTTGGTAATTCCTGAAATTGGATTTTTAATAATGTTATGCGTTTTCAAAATTGTTTAGTTAGATGTCATCATACACCTTAAGGTAAAAATTTGCAAAATTATTTTGGAAGTGTTAGAAAGTGTTACTTAATCTATGCTTGACGCTTGATTTTTCGTTCTTGTTATAATTTAAGTATGCTTTCAGATGAGCATGCAATCTGATCAAGGTAGTTGCATTTTTTTTTCATTTTTTGCAACAAGTTACATTTTATACTTTATTAAAAATATAAAATATAAATATAATGTGAAGCAGGAAATGTTGCATGCATTGGATTTTCCGTATATCAAACTTTAAAATAATATAATGTTTTCATAAACAGAATAATAATTTATGTATTAAAATTGTATGTAAAACAACATTATGAAGAAAACATTCACAATCTAAGTGATTTTCTTTTAATTTTTCTTAATTTCCTCAGTGTTGTTACTGTAGCAATTTTATTTGATCTTACACTGTCAGTAATAAAGGATATTGTTAACAGATTACATAACTACGTAAAATAACTTTTCTAATTTTCATAGAGTTGCACCTGTGAATGTTTTTTTGTGTTTAAATATGAATAAAGAGTCACCTTTCAAAAGGACCGTATGTGTTAAGATTTGAGCGATATTGATAGAAATTTTCATAAATATAATTGAATGTTATTTTTAATAAACATTCGATAATGTTGTTTTGTATAGAAATTTAAAAATCTTTGGATATTACTTGGTTTACAAAATGCTGTCTTGGATACATTATTTCGTCCAGAAAAACGACATTATATAGCGCTAAAATTCGATAAAATAGGCAAAACGTATTAAATTTTGCGAAAGTGATATTAAAAGTATGATTACATAGTCTATGTCCATTATTTGATTTTCTGTATCTTCAATGTTTAGTTTTCTACTTAATTTATGAGATCTAAATTATCTTCATTTTCGAAACGTTTTATTGAGAGATGTTTGATATGTCTTTGTTTATTGAAACTCAAACACTACCAAAGCAGCTAATGTTTCTATTTATTATCACCTGAATACAGTGACCTCTCACTTACTTATGCGCGATGAACTATAATAATCTTTTAATATCACAATTTTTTACATTAAATTTTGCTGTATTTAATTGCAGAAATTGTAAGTAAAGTATTTCTTTTTAAAAATACTAGTATCAGAAAGTAATTACCGTACACCGCGTATAAGTGAGAGGTCACTGTACCTACGGAAGCAGGTGGTAAAGGCCGAAAGAGTTTTCTCGACACACCTTGACACAAAAACGATGTAACATTTTATGGGCAATTGGTAGCTAACAACTTAAAAAAATCAACTTTACAAAAGTATCTCTGAGATAAGAATTATTATTATTATTATTATTTTACATTCCAACTAACTCTAGCAAAGAATTGTGAAGAGAGAATAAACAATTTATTTTCGCAGTCAAAAGATTTTATTGTCTTTTCAGCAAACTTTTAGCGCGATTACATTGATTTTTGGTATTTAATTTTTCCATTAATGACTTTTTATTCTGAAAAGTATTCAGACAAAGTATTCAGTATCCGCCAACAAATCCGACTTAACTATAATAAAGTAAAAATAATTTTAAATTTTGCAAATGTCGCTGTTTTTAGGTGCATTCGTAATTATATAAATACCTAGCATCTATAGTCGTCGTCTGGTCCGTCTGTCTGTCTGTTCGTCCGCATATAACAGCGAAAAAACTACCCAATCGAATGGTTTGAAATCTAATTTATATAATCGTTGTAGAATTTTGTCGAGTCATTTCAAATTTTATGAACATCGAATCAAAACTTAAAAAGATATTAGTAAATGTTTTCTTCATTCTATTAAATCTTATCATACGTAATTATTTCGATGCTATCCCATGATAGGTAACGATTCTAGGATGCCATGGTGATTACGTCCTATTTAAGATTTAAGATGAAGTCATACTATTTCCTTATTACTGAAATTAAAAACCGAATTTGTATACTAAAATTGTTTAATTATAGAAACCCTATTATCTGCCAACAGTTTTTTGGATAGCTGTTTCCGGAGAAAAGATATTAAATGGTAAAAGAGTCTTGGATTTCAAGCTCTGAAATTTTAAAAGTTAGGCTTAAGTTTCCCAAAGGCCTTTTCAGTAAATGTCAACAAAAGATATAATGTTGCCAACTTAAAATGTACTTATTTTATTACGGAAATGAATCATGTCATAATAACAGACGATATAATTCATTTCACTGAAACCAGTTATAGTACGAACGCACCTAATTTGTCACGCTTAACGTAAAATTTCCTACATGTATTCATTTCCGCACTGTGCGGCACCTTCGGATACATTTATCTATATAGTGCAACAACCTCTCTGATCATTCGTATACAGGGTGATTGAAAACTTATCGTTCAAATTTCGTGAGGAGGTAGGGAATACGTCAGGAAACCGATTTTACATAGGGAAGTATGTCCGCAAATCTACGCATGCGTATGTAGAGGACGCTGTGTATACCCAACCTTCTATTACGTCCCAATCATTGTTTTGACTTTCCTAAAGCTAGTATTATTTCTTCTCCTATTTCCACCTCTCATTTGGACTTCCACGAAGCCTTTTACTACATCTTTAATAACTCCAAAAATCTCGTTAATGACTTTTATTCAACGCCTTCAATATCTTACACCTGGAAACTTCTCATTTAATTTTGTTCTTTCCGGTTCTTTTAACCTTTATTTATTTGTTTAATTGTTTTTTTTTTTCATATTTATTTTATTTATTTTTTGTTAGTTTATTTTACTGGAAAGATTTTTAAAGAATTCTGGTGTAAAACAAAATTTAAAAATTCATGCACGAAGAAAGTTAAAAACAAAGAATAAAATAAACTAACAAAAAATAATAAAATAAAAATGAAAACAAAAAGTAAAAAAAAGGAACCAATTACAAAAAAAGAAAAAAAAAGAGATTATAAGAAATGGAAAGAACAAAATTAAACGAGAAGTTTCCAGGTGTAGGTTAATGAAGGCGTTGAATAAAGACCATTAACGAGATTTTTGGAGTTTTTAAAGATGTGAAAGGCTTCATGGTAGTCCAAATGAGAAATGAAAATAGGAGCAGAAATAATACTAGCTTTAGGAAAGTCACAACAATGATTGGGACGCAATGGGTTGTTGGGTACACACAGCGCCCTCTATATACGCATGCGTACATTTTCGGACATACTTTCCTATGTAAAATCGGTTTCCTGACATATTCCGTACCTCCCCACGAAATTTGAACGATAAGTTTTGAATCACCCTGTATATGATATGCAACAACCGGAAAAAATGAATGAAGCAACTCTTACGCATGTCTGCTTCTTTCAGTCATTAAAAGACTTTTTTTTTTTTTTTTTACAAAATACAAAAAATGCATTTGCTGTTACAAGCAAATGACATCCAACTCATAGAATAATGAAAGTATGCTAATCAAAGTTAAAAGATTTCATAAAAAATAGATGAAAAAAAATAAAGGAAAAAATATACACGATTAAAAAAAAAAAATGTGGCTCACGTATTTACTCTGAATTGTTTAATTTAGATTATATACCGATTTACTATCAGAAAAAAAAAATATGAATTCATTTGTCATAGCTGTCTGCGAAACACGTGTTTCTAGAAATACAAGCTCCGTATGCGTAGTTTAAAAAAAAAGTATATATATTTGCTAGAGGTGCAGTACAATTATGGTAACAGTAGTCTGCGTTACTGAATTCTACAGAAGTCATTAAGGTATATTCATTCTTTTTATCTCCTTATTAACATTTTAAAATGTATTAGAAGTTCTTAAATATAAACTTTCTTTAAAAAACTATCTTATGCTTTATGCTGGGGTGATTGTGTTCCGGTATTTTGTACACCTCTAAATTTATATAGCAATCATTTTTTTAAATGTATAAAGTCTGCGATGATATTGCTATATAAATTTAGTGGTGTACAAAATACCGGAACACAATCACCGCTGTTTAAGTTATGACGAATTTCTTTTTAAATTTTCATACTTAAGCATACGATAAAACTATGTATGTTATTGATTAACACTTTCCAAACTATTTGAAAAGTGTTTATGAATTCGGTTTAGCTGGCCGTTCTCTAACACACATAAATATACTCGGGTTGTTATGCAATTGATATATGTTATTGAGGATTTCTATGGCATATTCGGTATTGAATATAAAGTTTGTTGAATTTATAGTACGTTTACAGGAACAATCAAAATAATTCCGTAACATTATGGTCTATGGGAAAAATCGTGTGCGATGTATTTTAATAATGTTACAATATTTGAAACATATTTAAATTGATATACAACACTGGGTTGCACTACAAGATGCTTACTGTAGAATAAGGTGCTCATAGTTTTATTGTTCATTTACAGGTACATACAAAAGTATCCGATTACAGTACTATTTATGAGCAATAATTGTTGGAAGTGTTTCTAATTTCAATAGTTTTCGACATCGATTACATTTTTTTTTCTAATCTAAAACTTGAGAGGTTTTTTCTTTCTTTTTTTGCAGTTGCACTATGCATTTTTACAATTAAATATTATTTTCCATATTACTGTTGTATATAAATTCCGCAGATCATATACAGGGTTGCACAGGTTACACAAAAATATCATCTCCGTTGCTGAATGGGAATTTTCAACTGTGTTATACGTTAACTAATTTAACTAAATTTTAACATACCAAGTAGTATATAAACAAATCTATAGATCATATACAGAACTTCAGAAAAGAATGAGGATATTTTTACAAATTAGAATATTAAAAACACTTCTAGGTTAACTTGCTGTTTCTAATTTCATCAAGTTTTCGACATCGATTACATTTTGTTTCTAATCTAAAATTTGAGAAATTTCTTCTTTATTTTTTTAGGTGCGTTCGTAATTATAGAAATACGTAGCACCTATAGTCGTCGTCTGGTCCGTCCGTCTGTCCGCATATAACAGCGCAAAAACTACCCAACGAAATGGCTTGAAAAATTAATATATATTATCGTTGTAGAATTTTGTTGAGTCATTTGAATATTATGAAAATCAAATCAAAACTTAAAAAGATATTAAAAAAAGTTTTCTTTATTCTATTAAATCCTATCGTACGTAATCTATATAATAAAAGCGCATGTCATGTGACTGAGGAAAACAAATACGGACAAACCACTTCTTTTTTCATAGGACAGGCGGCCATTTTTTTTTTCAAATTTATTTTTTCGAATAAAATTGCATAAAAGTTACATTTTTAGAAAGATTCTTGGAAAAAAAAATGTTTGTTTGAGAGATGAATTACATTAAAAAAAGTATAGATTCTGAGATCATTTCAGTGGAAATTAGGTTAACAGGCAAATATCTCAATCCATTAGAGTCAATAAACACAGAAGATCCGTTCATTATGAGTCATAAAAATATTAAACCATGGACATAATCATTCACAAAGCAAGATCTTCATGGGGAATTTTACAGTGCTGTCTCGTGTAGAAAAACAAATCGCATTTGTAAACGTGATATACGTAATCATAAAATAGGGCATGCTCAAAAGCATGAGACGATATAATTCATTTCACTGAAATAATAAGGATTTTTTTTTTTTACATTGTGAAACTAGTTACAAAACGAATGCACTTCCTATGTCACGTATAACGTACAATTTCCAACTTGTTCTGACTTACCGTTCCATATATCCAGTTTGAAATGAGTTACAAACTAAACTCTCTAATAAAATATATGAAAATGATGTGTAGAAAATTAAAAATTTGAGAGCAAAGGACAGTTTTGGACATTCAAGCAAAAGGCATACCAAGAAGTTACACTGTATTTTCATAAATGTTTCTTCTCTTCAGAAACATTACTGCAGTATAGAGGTACAGGGATTTTAAACTTCCAAAAAAATCTATTTTCAGATTTTGTGTTAATCTGAATATATACATTTCTGAACAATGTTAAAGAAAACCGCATTAAAAAATCTGCATTATTTTTTGAGTTATAGTAATCATTCATATATAGCTTTACATGGAAACTTTAAATAGACATTGATAAATTTTGAGATCGCGGCCACTGTTACTTTGAAACTATGTAAATTAAAAATTAAAAAATTTTACCGCATGTGCGTTATTTTATAGTCTTCCTGCTATAACCAAAATAATATTTTTTTTTCACTTGAAGAATATGAAATTTGCCTGTTTAATTAATTTTAAAAAAATCGTATTAAAATTAGATCTGAAACAATGAGTTTTGTATAGATTTTCGTTTTAAGTTAGAGATGAGTGTGTTAAGATTCTACTTTGGTCAAAAATTGTTTTTTACCTGAATAATTTCTAATTTTATCAAGCGCACAGCCCTTCATGATTTCCATTCACGTAACAGTGAAATGAAGTTTTTAAATATTATTTTGGAACATGTAACATTTATTTTTACTGTAACATATACTTAATAATATATACTTCAGGCAAGAAGTAAAAAGAAAATCTCAATTGCATATTATGTGAGATTTGATAATTTCAAAGTGGTGTTGTTTTTAATCATTTTGATGCACTCAAAGGTCTTGTGCCCTCTTAAGAAAAGTAATTTACGACATGACAGAAATGTTAGCTACGATAAAAGGTAGTACAGTAGAACTCCAATTATCCGAATCAATTGGAGCCGGACCCCATTCGGATAATCAAAAATTTGGATAATTGGATTTTTTCCAAAAAAGGGGTCTATTTTAATTAATTACTGTTTGTAAGTTGAAAATGGGAGAAAAAAACTATTTTTAAAGAAAAATATCTTTTAATTAATTAAATGAAAAGGCAACACTTTTACATGTTAAGCGTACTTACAAGTGATGTACAGTATGTACGTATCGTACTGTAAATGAAAGTCATATTAATTGCTGAACCATCTCGATCAAAGTAAGCTCTTTGACAGTCTTCATCCGTTTTCGGGCAGCTAAGTCGCTTGACAGTGAGAAGTTGCACATGGTCACACACAGGCTGACGCTCTATCCACTTCAACGTAGTTTCAAGGCCTACAAATGCTTCAGTAGCTGATGGTCCCGTGTCTGCTTCAACTTCGACATTAAGGTCATCTTCTTCCTCGACACTTTCTTCTCTCACACTATCAATAAGTTCATCGTCATTTAGAATTTGAAACCCAGGTGGGCCGGGCCGGCCACCTGGCGACGGACGACAGCCAATAATCGAACTGCACTATGAGACGGTGACTCATCATCACAATAATGTTCGCGCTGCGCCTACACCAGATTCGCGGAGGGAAGGACAATATACAGTGCGTAGACAGAATCATTATTTTCGAATCACAGTCCGTTTCCGTCTTAATTTTTTTCTGAAATTCTGAAAGCGATTCGGTTAATCAGCAATTCGGATAGTCGGAGTTCGGATAATTGGAGTTCTACTGCATAATTAAATAAAAATTATTTGCTCTTGATTAATTAAAAAAAATTATTCCAATTGTTAAATAAATCATATGAAAAATGTGAAAAAGTGCTAGACACTTTTTCATTCAGATGGAAAATTACAAATTCATAAAATTTATTTACATAAAAAACTTAAATTGCAGTTCATTGAGTGGCCAAACATGAAAGTCATCGTTGCATTAGGCATTTTCTTTGTCATGCTCGAACTTAGTGCTGGAGTTTTTGCAGGTGAGTTATGAAATTATATTTTTGATACATATATCGTATATTTTTAGGGTTTTCTATTTGTGTGTTTGTTTGCACATGCACATGTACATTTTTCATTAAATTGTAATATTTTATGAATAAAAAACCTTTTTCATTTTGTTTCATAAAGCTTTGAAAAAAAAATATGAATTAACCTACTTAACTTATTTTCATGAATATTTAGTAAATTTTCTTCTCAACCAGAAGAAAAAGAAAAATCTGGGAAATGCTGGGAATTCAAAATATTATATAAAGAAATCGGTAAAAAATAGGGAATGTTACTTTTTTTTAATAATTATTCAACATTGATACCTGGCTTTTCAATCTGGTTTTGCTATATATATATTAACATACATTTAATTTAAACATTTTACATGGATATATTTTTTATAATCTATATAAATAAATTGATAAAATTATTATACTTTATTTTTCACTTCTTTATCTATACAGTTACTACTAACAAGAAACAAATGTATAGCTGTCATTGAAAAGTGCCCTATTGGCCTTTTCTTCCTTGATTTCGAATTTTTTGAACAGTTAAACATTTTATCACTTTGCTTTTTTTTAACATTTTTAAAAATTGTAATTACTCTATTTGTTCTATTTTTTTATTTAATTATATTTTTCCTTCTTAACACTATCCTAACCGCTTTTCTATCTTTAATTATACTTATTCTCACTCTTATGTTATTGGGTTGTTCGGAAAGTTCCTTCCGTAAAGTTTGTTCGTACCGGAAAATTCTATCATTTAGTTATTAGACATTAACTCTGATATCTAATTTCTAATATATGACGGGAAGAATTTTCTGGGACAAATTGGTTTTCCCAAACGTAAGGAACTTACCGAACAATTCAATAGTTTAGACTACAGTTAGACTTCTTCTTTCTATGTTTTAGAAGTACAGTTTACTCCTAGAAGCGTACAGTTTTCGTCAATTAGGAAGACTAACTAGGAAGGGCTCCTCAAAGTGCATACTTAGAATATTCTGAAAAAAAAATAAAGACTAATGTACGTAATAAAGGATCAGTCAAATTTAGATGCGGAATCTCAGTAAAACAATTTGTAAAAAATAAAATGCTTTCGAGTATTTGACGCAAGAAACGCGATTTGGCGAGCAACACTATTTCCTCGCCAAATACAAGCAATTTTAATGCATTTAAAAATTCCTGGTTAAATGAGTGTTTAAATGCGCGGTACTTCATGAATTTAAACTAAACAATTAATTATATATAAATAATTAGTTTTTTATATATAAGCTTATATAATATTTATACAACTTACATGTTGCTGAAGTTATTTAATTTTACACGGTTTCACCGGCTGGATAAGTTTTAAGTGTATTTTAAAAGTAATTGCCCGATTAAGAACGCTCTTATTATACTCACAGAGTACATTTCCATATTGAATGAGTCGTTGTTTCCATAGCAACAATACTTCTCTAAAATTCCAAATGACATGCTCTGAATCGGACTTTAATTTTTAGTCTGAAACATATTTAATGAATTTAAATTTTGCTCTAAACCGTTGAATGCGATCGTTAATTTTCTTTATACATAACTATAAATGTATATGACAAAACCGTAGTTACAAAAGTGTATTGATTTAAGTTAAACTTACTAGTTCAGTATGAAGAGTAGAAAAACATTTTCCTTAAAGAGTATTTATCAGAAAAAACAACTTTTTTTCTTTGTATCGCCAACCAGCGACAAATCGCAAAAAAAATGAAATTTTCATTATTTTTTTAGAGACGCTATATCAAGGTTCCGCAGCAATTTTTTTTTATTAATTTTTTTAATTTTTTTTTTTATAAATTTTTTAAAAAAAATTATTCTGAGTATGCGCTTATGGCCCTCCTTGTAAGAAATGCTTAAACTGTAATATACCGTTTTTTAACCCTTATAAAAATAAAACTGTCGATGATCACATATAAGCAAAAATAATTTTATCACTGGGTATGTAGCGTTTCTTCTGTACTTGTTCATTCCTGGTTTTGGCTCTAAATATCACCGATAATGGCGTTCCGCTCCATCTCACCGCTCAGAATAACCTAGCTATTTCAAAACGCAAAAATGTTTTTAACACTTTCCAACATAGTTGAGGATTGATAATGCATTCGTGTTTGTGTGTCTGTCTGTCTGTCCGTCTGCCTATAATCTAACTCTCGTAAATATACTCGGATTGTCATGAAATCTTTATACATTATTGAATTTTACTATAGAATGTTTGGTGAAAATAAAGTAGCATTAATCGTTCATTTACAGGGACACACAAAAGAATTCCATTACATTATGGTCTATGGTGGAAAATCGTTTGCAGCGCATGTTATTGATGTTACGATATTTTAAATATAATTAAATTAATATGCATTACTTAGGTGGACTACAGCATATTTTTACTGTAGTATACAATGAGTAGCATTTATAATTCAATTAATGGGACGTACAAAATAATTACTTTACATTATGATATATGGGGAAAAATCGTTTGCGGTGCATTTTGAACATGGAAGGATACTTGAAACATAATGGCAATTAAAAGGATCACTAAGTTTCAATACAACGTATTTTCTATAGATTATGGAGTGAGTTGGTTTTATCGTTCATGTACAGAGACGCACAAGAGAATTTGGTTAAACGACTGACTGTGGTCAGTATATGCTAGAAGTATTCTCTCCAAACACAATTTTATGTAATTTTTATTGTATTACGGGCTGTTTACAAATTCTGTAAATCATATACAGCCTGCACGAAATACTTTACTGAAAATAGATTTTTACTGAGTTATGTATTTTTAAATACTTTATTCAGATATATCATTTCATCGTTTGAAAAAAGAAATTTTTTTAATAAGGTTCTGTTAGTGTTGAAAAGTATTTTTTAATCTATGCCAGATGCATGATTTTTCGTTCTTGATTTTTCTGTTTTGACGATTGGCCAGCTAAATAGAACAGATACACTATATTGCCAAAGGTGATTGGTCACTTGCGATTTCAGACGTTTTGTTAACTATCTAGAAAAATACATGAGGAATTAACCTGAAACTGCAGGTGTGTAAACAGTATAGTATAGGTTATATATTTCCGGGAAGATTTTTTCACGAAACCTCATAGGGGACTGTCAACAAATTGAAAAACAACGAATATCTTTTGGATAACCCTGTAAAAACTAATGTAGCAAAGGCGTTCAAACTCGAGATTATTAATAAGTGGCTTATTGTAATGTACTGTCTTCATTTGTATGAGGATAGCATGTATACTCGTAGAGAAATTAAGGTTTTTATAAAAACAGTCCCAAATTTCGCCTAGTTTTTTGCTTATAATTTGAACAAGTTCTTAATATAAAAAAAAGTTATTTTCAGGAAATATGACAAATAACATTGTACATATAACTCTGAACTCTGAATTAAAAAATAATAAAAATTAGATGAAAAATGAGTAGGTTTACTAAAAAATGTTTCACTGCGCATGCGCGAATGCAATCAAAATATAATATGCATAATGTATTAGCTAAGTATATAGAGCAACTTCTGTGCAAGTATCAAAATTATAGCTTGAAAATTCTGAAAATTATCGTCGATAGAATAAGCTCGAAATCCGTTGTTCCCAAAAAGAAGCAAAAAGATGAGGGGTTGTACCAAATATCTGTTGATTAGTGCCAAGATAGCGTACACAATATTTCACGTACTACTATATTTGGATACAACCCCTCATATTTTTGCTTCCTTTTGGGAACAACCGATTTCGAGCTTATTCTATCGACGATAATTTTCAGAATTTTCAAGCTATGATTTCGAGACTTTCACAAAAGTTGCTCTATATACTTAGCTTATACATTATGCATATTATATTTTGATTGCATTCGCGCATGCGCAGTGAAACATTTTATAGTAAACCTGCTCATTTTTTATCCATTTTTTATTATTTTTTAATTCCGATTGCAGAGTATTATGTACAATGTTGTTTGTCATATTTTCTGAAAAGAACTTTTTTTTATATTAAGAACTCTGCAAATTATGAGAAAAAAAACTATGCGAAATTTGGGACTGTTTTTATAAAAAGCTTAATTTCTCTACGAGTTTCCATGCTATCCTCATAAAAATGAACATAGTATATTACAATAAGCCATTTATTAATAATCTCGAGTTTGAACGCCTTAGCTACATTAGTTTTTACAGGGTAATCCAAAAGATATTCGTTCTTTTGTCAGTTGTTGACAGTCCCCTATGAGGTTTCGGGAAAAAATATTCACGGAAAGATATAAGCTATACTACACTGTTTACACACCTGCAGTTTCAGGTTTTCTAGATAGTTAACAAAACGTCTAAAATCGCAAGTGACCAATCACCTTTGGTAATATAGTGTATTAAAACTTGGGTTAACCTTGATCCATTTTTTCACGTTAGATTGGGCATTGTAAGTGTTCGAGAAAATGCAATGGCACCTATCACTGATTTTTGAAACTGACACCGAAAAGTAGTAATTCGCGACTTCACACATTAAATTAATGTAAGAAGAACTTCAGTAGGTATTACCATTTTCTTTTTATTCAATTTTAAAATGTCAGTTCATTTTAAAAAAAATATTTTAGAACATGATTTTTTATTAATTTATTGTTTTTTTTCTTTGTTTTTAAAGAACATGATGTTAAAGAGTACAATCTTCTGGCGTAAGTATTTTTAAATAAATTAATTTAAAACATTTAATTACTATTAACTTGACTTGCTAACATAATATTTTGTAATTATAGACTATAATATATATATTTTTTGACGCACTCTAAAAACGACATTTTCAAAACTGCAAAAAATACTCAAATCTGAGTATATCGCATAGTCCAAATGACTCCGAATCAAAATGACTCAAGTTTGAGCATGAATATACTCATTTCTGAAAACATGCACACTCCCAAGAATAAAACATCATTTCCTCAAATTTGAGTATGTCCATGTTTCAAACTGAGTATGAACTGACTTCTATGTGCTCATTTTTGAGTATTTCCATGTTTCAAAAATGAGTATGAACTGACCTATATGTGAACAGTTTTGAGTATGTCCATGTTTCAATATTCTGAGTATTTCTGGTATTTCAGAATTGAAAGCATTGGGTCATTCTAATTCTATTTGAAACAAAAAGTTTCATAACAAAATGAAAACATCGATTTACTCAGATTTGAAAATGCCATTTTTCTCAATGCATACATTTCTTTCAATGCTGTAAGAAGCATGGATCGTACAAAATACTACAGATTCAGTTATATGTAGTTGAAAGTATTTCATTGTTTTCATGTAAATATACCAAATAATCGCATAGCATGTACATAACTAAAGCAAAGGGGATAACATTTTTATATTGTAGTATCTGTGGTTGTATAAAGGAAACTCAAAATTTAATCCATTTTTCTTTGAATGAATTTGTTCAAGGTTCGTCATATTTAAATTGATGTATCCAAATTTATATTAAAGATAATGTTACATTTTGAATAATGTTTTCAGCTATAGATTCTTTAAATTGTCTTCAGGATGTAAAAATTTTCAAAATATTGTTTTTATAATAAATAGTACTAATACAAATGACGTAAAAAATAATTATTAATTTTTTTAATAAATATTTGTTTAAATCCTGTAAATAATATTTTTCTGTACTCAAAAATGAAAAAAAAAAAAATTCGTAATTATTTCAGAAGATAAATCAATTTTTAAGTATGGCTAAGATTGATAATTTTAAATTTTAAAAACTAAATTTTAAATTTTAAATTTAAATATAAAATTTTTATCAAAAGGAATAAATATAATTATACTAAAATATATTTCACGAAAAAAAAATTACATAAATGTTGTCTCGTTGTCTCCATATATACAAGGTAACGCAAAAAAATGAATACGTTGCCGTCTGTGAAAGGTAATTTCTGCAAGTGCGTTTTTAATTGTTTTATGTGTCTAAAATTCAGCTTAGTATATGCTGTGTATAAAAATCTGTAAATATTATACAGAGGTATAATAGGAGGAGTTCGAATGCATTTCCGTATATTGGCGTAAATTCTAAAGATTATTTTTCAACTCTGTTATACATTTTCTAACTGAACAAAATTTTATGATGTACTATGTAATATACTATATACAAATCTATAATCCCATATACGGCCGCACAAAAGATTTTGACTACCTTTCCAAAATTGCGCCATATCTGCCAGAATTGGATTTTTAAATGTGTTATTCGTTTATTTGTTTACTTTATTTATTTATTTATTTATTATGTTTACTAACATATCTCCTTTCGCCTTATTTAACTATGAAGTTCCTTTGTAGTATTGTTGATGTGGTGGAATCTCATCTATGCTTAACGCATGATTTTTCTTTTTTGTTTTATAAATTATATCTGTTTTTTATTTATTAAAATAATCACCACAACAATTTTAATATAATTCCTCATCTTCAAGTTTTAAAACAAGCACTAAATGTTTTCTCATATGTTTACAAACAGTACTATCCTTATGTATTTGTTAAGTATACACTGTAAGAAAAGACTAATATTTCTCAGTTTTCATTGAACTAAAATAAACAATAACCTCTTTTGAGTTACCCATGAATCCGAAAAGCGTTCTTCATCTTTATAAACCTCAGCAAGCAATATATTTTTGAGGTATAAAGAAGCATTTACAAAAAAATTAGAGGTTTCTTTTGCTGGCATTGATTTTCGGAAATATTTGCGTGTAGTTTCTATGGTACAGTATTTAGTTTTCTCAAAACAAGTGACTCAATAATAAATATTTGTTTGTTACACGAATGTAACATTTGCAGTAATATAAAAATGCCCCTTTTTTTACTGTTGCCAAATCATAAAAAGTAATTGAACAGAAATTAACTACTTTTTACCAATTCAATAGTTTCCGCTGTCTACTAAGCATATAAAATCTGTATTTTTTTCATATTCGGGTCATTCGAAAAATGTACATATTGTAACGGAAAGGTTTTTGGAATTACTTTGAATACTTATAAAAATGCACTTTTTAATACACATTTTTACTTTTACATTTATTTTAATAAACTTTTTTTTAAGTCCATCAGAGATGGAAGAAGCTTTTGATGAGAGCACAAGAAATTTAGTTCTGGCTACCTACGAAAATTTACAGGAAAGTGACGCCACTGAAGAGGCGCGAATAGGAGGACGGTGCGTGTGCAAGAGACCACCGTGCCCCTGCGATCGCCGGAGCCCACGATCTGAGGAAGAGCAAAGAAGAAAAAAGTGCAGGAATGGATTTACTTGGCCACATTGTAATTAGACACACCCACCAACCCATGGTTCAAAGTACATCTTGTTCAATGAAAATGTTATGGCGAAAAATGTATTTCATTTTAATTGCATAGAATTTTGAAAGCCGTAGCAAATCTGTTGAATTATTAAATAAACATTATTCTAAGCATATATTTGAATGAAATTTATTTAACTGTTTAGTTTTTATCATGGGTAAATTTCTTCAAAAATTATTATTTTCATAAGGCATAATGTTCGATATTCATGATATTTTAACCCTTTTTACATAAACACATTCGTTCATGATCTAATGAACGAGTCTCGTTATTGGAAATTATTTTTTATCTCCTAACAATCTCCTTTCAGTCTCCTAAGGTTCAAGATTCATATTTAGCTTATGCTAGCCATTTTTGCATTAGCCCTTTTTGGTTAGAAAAAATATTGTGCATTTTTCACCTTTCGATCTTCATCTACTCTCTTGAGTGGATGCGTTAAATATCGATACACCAATAATTTCCTCTGAAAAACTTTTCTGGTTTTTATAGATTCATTGCTAAATGTCTTAAAAAGAAGGTACTTTGAGTATTTTCCTTTTTCTTCTACATTTCCTCTTCCTTTCTCGAAAAAATATTGTAGTTTTACTGTTTCTCTTAAGAATTTGTCAAAAATTAGAATTTGCCAATCTCAGCAACTTAAAAAATTTATCTTACAATCATACATGTGCTCTGTTACCTAAAATCTGAACATAGAAGTCGTATACAAATCAAATGTAACAAAATGTAAGATTCCCATTTCAGGATCGAAATGTGAAACATGTTACTGTATTTAAAGTATTTCTTGTATGAGATTTTCCCATTGCTGTATGCATCTGTATATATAAAACAGCGACAACAATTCCTAAATGCGGGGAATAATACCAAAATCGAGTTCAATATTTCTTTTTTTTTACATTTAAATGTTCAATGATCACATGACCACCTTGACATTAAGGAACTAAATGTCTGTTACATCTACAAAAAGAGAAAGTGGTAAATGCTGACATTTTATATTAACGTTTTTCTAAAACATTCATCACATTTTGATGTCTGATATTTTGATAGATCTATCAGCGACGAATGTTTATCTAAAGCAATTTTATGGTAAAAGGTTGAACTATGATTATGGTTTTTTTCTAAACTAAATCTATTGTGAAAGGTTGAATCATGATTCAAGTTTTTCTTTAAACTAATTTTCTGGGGAAATGGAAAGTTTTATGAAATTGAATCCGATAAATGTCTAACGAGATTGAACTTTAAATGTCGATCGCAGCGACATTTGTTAGTCCTTCATCGGTCGAAACGTTTCTCTATTCAATCGTTATACAATGTCTCCGGCTGAACTATAACTCCAAATGTTAG
This sequence comes from Maratus michaelseni, assembly GCA_963931845.1. NCBI lineage: Eukaryota > Metazoa > Arthropoda > Arachnida > Araneae > Salticidae > Maratus > Maratus michaelseni. Next base: position 33,648,678 of record OZ007592.1, on the reverse strand, counting down.
AACAAAGTTTCACCTCCTTATGGTTGCAGATACTGCGGCATCAAAAGTTGGTTCCACACACCACAACCTTTTTAACAGTTTAAGGCAAATAATTTCTCTGATATCTTAGTGCTAGCATTATCTTGCCTATCAATTAGTTAATATAGAGTGCCACGTTCTTTTTACAGTTGGAAAAAAAGCACAAACACGCAAATCATGGTAATTTCACATTAACACCTCTAAAAACTGGTATACTGTGACTATTACAAAACTTTCATCTAAATAAACCAAATCGTCTGCAACCAAAATTAAATTACAATCAATCGTTTTTTGAGATTGTTTTCTAATTCTGTTCTAATATTTTTTCGAGATTGTTTTTTATTCTGGAAAACAGAGCACATCAACGACAGCTATTGGAGGTATACATCCAAATCTAATAATTATTTATTTACGTCAACGTCTAGCAGAAGATGAAGTCTGGTGAATTCCCGTGCATTAGTTCCTGCGATATAGCTATCTCAGAAATTGAGAACAATGCAACATAGCAGTTCCAGCTGTTGAGTGATTTACGCCAAACTCTAATCAAAATCTGTTTATGTCAAGGTATGTCAAAGTATGAAGTTTGATAAAATTCCGTGCATTATTTCTTAAGATAGAGCTATCAACGAGATCGTAAAAACTGTAGCATACCAGCGCCATCTGTGGGATAATTTACACCAAAACCTAATAAGAATCAATTTGTGTCTAAGTGTAACTAAATCTGAATTTTGATTAAATTCCGTGCGTTAGTCAGATAGAGTGCCCAGAAAATCTGTGTCACATGCAGACAGACACACTGACATACAGACGCATGAATAGACAGACTCATGGGCAGACATTTTCTAAAAACAGTCAAATCGTGTTCAGGAGACTGTAAAAGTATAAATCCGTCGAAAACCGGAGGTCGAAATTTTTCATGAATCCTATACTTTCTTCTTGTAAAGGTAGCAGAAAGTAAAAACTGGGAGTTTTACTTTCTGCTACGATAGTAAAATCGGTGTCAAACTATTTTTAAATCAGCATAATAATCAATGTCGTCTTTTGTACTTTCAAAATTTTTTATGGCCAGAGCCATCTTTTCACAATCTGATTTAATGATTTCTCTATTTTTCTAGAGCGTTGGTAATGTTAATGAGTATACCCCATGTTATAGACAAGAGTATACATAAAAATATGAAAAAATAACAGAACAAAATACAATGAACAGACATTTTGCTCTTGCTAGCCATGAAATCTCTATTTGTCATTCGTAATATGTGGAAAATCTTAATGTAGTTTAAATGATGAACACTTCTTAAAATACAAATTGTTCTTTTTAGCCGTTCTCTGGATTTAGCCATGCTCCTATTAAGCCTGTGTATAAAAGCGAATTGTATAATTATATGGAAAAACTCGTTAACTCTGTCGTTAACTCTGATAAATGAGACGAAAATGTGTCACTTCAGCACACTGGAATTATTATGACAACATTAATCGCAGCATGAAGGTAACAACACTTTGTTTCTGAAAATAATTTTAGTTGCTTGTAGGCTATTCCCAATCTTTAGGAATTTTTCTATTCTGGTTACTTATTGCTACAATAGTTAAGGGGTGCATTCTCACACTCGCGCCTTTTATTTCGGCAATAAAAGGATATCTATCAGCCCATAATTTTAAATAATAGCTAAACTTCCACTATGAAAAGGTTCTACATCACTAATTAAAGCATATTTTTCATTATTATAACCATTCCACTATTTAGTTAAATGTTTAACATTTAATGAATCTCCAAATAAACAATAAATTTAATAATCGTTACCTGAACCAATTGGTCCAAAAATCCATATTCCACAAACATCAATTAACTTATCCACATTTAACTAATAGAAGCTTTCCAAAGTCCGTTTGTAACGGAGATAGAGCGCTGGGTAATCTGTTTTAATGGTTTGCAAATTCGCCCATTTCAGCGAGCACAATAGATTCACCAAACGGACAAGATTGTCCTGAAGTAAGCGACGTTGTCCGAATTCCATGGAAAAACCATCCTTCTCACAATAATCAATATTTTCTTGAACTGTTCCACGTACGCATTCAAAATGCTTACAAGTGGTGATGCGTATACGGTTCTTATATGCAATAAAACCCTGGAAGTATGTTCGACCACTAGTCGGACACTTTTCACGGCCATATATAACATAAGCCTTTCCTATCGGGGAAAATTGCGGTTCATTTTCAGAAAAACGCGTAAAACACCAATTTCTTACAAGTGGTGATGCGTATACGGTTCTTATATGCAATAAAACCCTGGAAGTATGTTCGGACACTTTTCACGGCCATATATAACATAAGCCTTTCGTATCGGGTAAAATTGCGGTCCATTTTCAGAAAAACGCGTAAAACACCAATTTCTTACAAGTGGTGATGCGTATGCGGTTCTTATATGCAATAAAACCCTGGAAGTATGTTCGGACACTTTTCACGGCCATATATAACATAAGCCTTTCGTATCGGGTAAAATTGCGGTCCATTTTCAGAAAAACGCGTAAAACACCAATTTCTTACAAGTGGTGATGCGTATACGGTTCTTATATGCAATAAAACCCTGGAAGTATGTTCGGACACTTTTCACGGCCATATATAACATAAGCCCTTCGTATCGGGTAAAATTGCGGTTCATTTTCAGAAAAACGCGTAAAACACCAATTTCTTACAAGTGGTGATGCTTATACGGTTCTTATATGCAATAAAACCCTGGAAGTATGTTCGGACACTTTTCACGGCCATATATAACATAAGCCTTTCGTATCGGGTAAAATTGTGGTCCATTTTCAGAAAAACGCGTAAAACACCAATTTCTTACAAGTGGTGATGCCTATACGGTTCTTTTATGCAATAAAACCCTGGAAGTATGTTCGACCACTAGTCGGACACTTTTCAGGGTCATATATAACATAAGCCTTTCGTATCGGGTAAAATTGCGGTCCATTTTCAGAAAAACGCGTAAAACACCAATTTCTTACAAGTGGTGATGCTTATACGGTTCTTATATGCAATAAAACCCTGGAAGTATGTTCGGACACTTTTCACGGCCATATATAACATAACCCTTTCGTATCGGGTAAAATTGCGGTCCATTTTCAGAAAAACGCGTAAAACACCAATTTCTTACAAGTGGTGATGCCTATACGGTTCTTATATGCAATAAAACCCTGGAAGTATGTTCGACCACTAGTCGGACACTTTTCACGGCCATATATAACATAAGCCCTTCGTATCGGGTAAAATTGCGGTTCATTTTCAGAAAAACGCGTAAAACACCAATTTCTTACAAGTGGTGATGCTTATACGGTTCTTATATGCAATAAAACCCTGGAAGTATGTTCGGACACTTTTCACGGCCATATATAACATAAGCCTTTCGTATCGGGTAAAATTGCGGTCCATTTTCAGAAAAACGCGTAAAACACCAATTTCTTACAAGTGGTGATGCCTATACGGTTCTTATATGCAATAAAACCCTGGAAGTATGTTCGACCACTAGTCGGACACTTTTCACGGCCATATATAACATAAGCCTTTCGTATCGGGTAAAATTGCGGTTCATTTTCAGAAAAACGCGTAAAACACCAATTTCTTACAAGTGGTGATGCCTATACGGTTCTTATATGCAATAAAACTCTGGAAGTATGTTCGACCACTAGTCGGACACTTTTCACGGCCATATATAACATAAGTCTTTCGTATCGGGTAAAATTGCGGTTCATTTTCAGAAAAACGCGTAAAACACCAATTTCTTACAAGTGGTGATGCGTATACGGTTCTTATATGCAATAAAGCCCCTGGAAGTATGTTCGGACACTTTTCACGGCCATATATAACATAAGCCTTTCGTATCGGGTAAAATTGCGGTCCATTTTCAGAAAAACGCGTAAAACACCAATTTCTTACAAGTGGTGATGCCTATACGGTTCTTATATGCAATAAAACCCTGGAAGTATGTTCGACCACTAGTCGGACACTTTTCACGGCCATATATAACATAAGCCTTTCGTATCGGGTAAAATTGCGGTTCATTTTCAGAAAAACGCGTAAAACACCAATTTCTTACAAGTGGTGATGCCTATACGGTTCTTATATGCAATAAAACTCTGGAAGTATGTTCGACCACTAGTCGGACACTTTTCACGGCCATATATAACATAAGTCTTTCGTATCGGGTAAAATTGCGGTTCATTTTCAGAAAAACGCGTAAAACACCAATTTCTTACAAGTGGTGATGCGTATACGGTTCTTATATGCAATAAAGCCCCTGGAAGTATGTTCGGACACTTTTCACGGCCATATATAACATAAGCCTTTCGTATCGGGTAAAATTGCGGTCCATTTTCAGAAAAACGCGTAAAACACCAATTTCTTACAAGTTTTGATGCTTATACGGTTCTTATATGCAATAAAACCCTGGAAGTATGTTCGACCACTAGTCGGACACTTTTCACGGCCATATATAACATAAGCCCTTCGTATCGGGTAAAATTGCGGTTCATTTTCAGAAAAACGCGTAAAACACCAATTTCTTACAAGTGGTGATGCTTATACGGTTCTTATATGCAATAAAACCCTGGAAGTATGTTCGACCACCAGTCGGACAATTTTCACGGCCATATATAACATAAGCCTTCGTATCGGGTAAAATTGCGGTTCATTTTCAGAAAAACGCGTAAAACACCAATTTCTTACAAGAGGTGATACGTATACGGTTCTTATATGCAATAAACCCCTGGAAGTATGTTCGGACACTTTTCACGACCATTTATAACATAAGCCCTTCGTATCGGGTAAAATTGCGGTTCATTTTCAGAAAAACGCGTAAAACACCAATTTCTTACAAGTGGTGATGCGTATACGGTTATATATATGCAATAAAACCCTGGAAGTATGTTCGACCACTAGTCGGACACTTTTCACGGCCATATATAACATAAGCCCTTCGTATCGTCTAAAATTGCGGTTCATTTTCAGAAAAACGCATAAAACACCAATTTTTAACGCGTGGACATATACCACCAGCCATCCACTATTGAAATAACATATCAGTGGGCCGAGTGGATGCGCCAAGGGTAATACTATGCCTTGGCGCGCCTAATCAGCTTTAAATAAAAACCTTTATTCATGAACATGCCAAAAATTCACAAACAATACTATCAATATTGTAACGTGGCAAATTTTTACATAAACAAAATTGCACTATGCTGCTTATATAAAACACTGATTAATGGAATCAGTCGTTTTTATGTATTACATAACTAAAAATTAAAATTAAAAAGGATCTTTCTGTATATCCTTATATACAGAAAAATCCCTTTAAATTTTAATCAGCCAATTTAATGGAATTTGGATTGATATACTACATGACTCATTTAAACAGAACATATTGTAATAAGAAAACATAAATTTAATCCTTTATTTTAACATTTTTAGTTTGTTCTATCTTTACAAGAAGAAAGTATTGGATTCATGAAAATTTTCGACTTCCGGTTTTTAACGGATTTATAGGTTTTAGAAGGTCCTGAACACGATTTGACCGTTTTTAGAAAATGTCTGTCTGTCTGTATGTGACAAAATTTTGTGGGCGCTCTATCTCAAGAACATAATTTAATAAAACTTTAGATTCAGTTAGTGTCTGATATAAATTGGCGCTGATTAGTTTTTGGTAAAAATCACCCGGCAGGCAGGTGGCGCTGCTATGCAGCATTTTTCGCGATTTCCACAGTAGCTCTATCTCAAGAACTAATGCTCGGAATTTAATAAAACTTTATATTCAGTTAGTCTCTGATATAAATTGGTACTGATTAGTTTTTGGTAAAAATCGCCTAGCAGGTGGCGCTGCAATGCAGCATTTTTCGTGATTTCCACAATAGCTCTATCTCAAGAACTAATGCTCGGAATTTAATAAAACTTTATATTCAGTTAGTCTCTGATATAAATGGGTGCTGATTAGTTTTTGGTAAAAATCGCCCAGTAGGTGCCACTGCTATGCAACATCTTGCAGGATTAACACGATTTTAGTGATAGTCATATCTCAAGAAATATTGCACGGAATTTAATAGAATTGGAGTTACAGTTAGACCTTGATATAAATTGGTGCTGATTCTTTTTGGTGTATGCGAAACCTGTGTGAGATAGAAGAAAGTTTTGGGATTGACACATCCGACTAGTTAAAGTTATCATTAACGCAACATCTACTTTCTAAAAATCCAAATTCTATAAAATATGCATTAATAATTTATTGAAGAAATTTTTACTGTTGTATATCCATGGGATAATATTTTATATCAGTTTCATATTTTCTTTTCTGTAGTAGTATGCATAGCCAAAACGGGCCCAAATGCCCTTGCAGTGACTGAATGTTGCAGTGACTGTCTTATGAAATTTATTTGAAGAAAAAGGATTTTGAAATTCATATAGAAAGGAAACAACGTTACACATAAAAAAAATATAAGGTAAAGCCAGGAGAGATGGCGCAGTCGGAGATATTGCGCCAGATTGCGGAGATACAGTGAGCGCGCAGCGACTCTAGGTAGTTGTACAACAGCAGTATTGGAGTGTCTACTTGAAAGTGCACGTTGATTGTTTTGAGTGTCTAACATAAAGCATTGCTATTTTGTTTTGTTTTCCCAAAGTAAGTGCTTGAATTTTCATAGCTATTCATCAGAATTTCTACACAGTGTCAGTAGTACAAAATATTTTTAACTTAAACGATTTCTCATAAGCTACTAATCTAGACTAACGATGTGAACATCAATAGTTCGCTTTAGAAGCGTCCATGTTTAAATAAAAGGCCGCACAATCTCTCCTACCAAAATTGGAGAGTTTGCGCATCTGCTACTTAGGAGAGATGGCGCATTGTTTCCATTAATTTCCGAGCTAGGAGAGATTACGCAGTTTATTGGTAAATTTGCCTAAAAAAAGAAAAATTAAAATGGACTAATTTTAAGTTAAACGTGTTATCAAGTAACCTAATGCTATTTTGTAATCTTATCTGGACTTGCTTTTTCTGATTCTTTAATTTTTTGCCCCTTTAATTAAAATTTTTTATTCGTTTTTAAAATTATTTCTTCTTTCTGATTCTTTAATCATTAGGTTGAAATATTCACTCCTAAAAGAATATTTTTTGTTCACAAAAACCTTACAACAATGTCATTTAAGTGTAATTATTATTGTCAACAATTTAATTGTATTTATTATTAGTAACAATCTCTCCTACCCATGTGCGCAATCACACCAACCCTGTAAGGACAGATTGCGCAAAATAACTTTCTTGATTTTATTACAATTGTTCTATTAAATTACAACATAACAAGAAAATAGCAATGGAAATGCATAAAAAACAAATGAAGTCAAAATTATTCATGGATAGTTTAGCAAAAAATTAATATTTGAATTTTTTATAGTTATTCTTTTGAATTGTGCGCAGACTCTCCTAGCTTTACCTTATCACAAAAATTAAATTATAATACATGCAAAAATAATTACATTAGTTAATACAATAATTGCGTAATTTGTACGTATTAAAGAAAAATTAATTTATTGTAACAAACGATTTTTATTTGTATAATGATTATACATTTAAATTTTTAAAATATATGCTTTCAAAATATTTATACAGTAATTGCTTTGTTTTATTACAGCTTTCAATAGTTCATAAAAAGTAAAATGTAATACATTTTTTTTTCGATTTTACACCGTTTTTATGAAGCAGATTTAAGTCCAACATTTCTGGTTTTCTTGACTACATGGGCTCCACTGAGCTCAATAATAGAACGGACAGCTAACTCACAGGTATAATTTATGCCGCCACAGCATCAGCTTTTCAATGCGCGCCAAATACAGAAGGTTGCAATTCATCGAATAATAATGACATATTAGCAATACTTATCAATATTTTTATGTTTCTTGTTAAGCTTACGTGAAATTGTACATTAAAAATATGTTAAAATTAAATTGTCTTTATGTAAATAATATAATTCAGAAGAAATTATAGCATAACCGTCATATTTTAAAAAGAAAATCAAATTTGAAAATATCTACCCAATGCTACCCTATGGGAGGAAATCAGCAGTCTGAAGCGCTTTTTTTCTCCGAATTGTATGACATTTTGTATTCATAAGCAAACTGTATTTATTGTAACAGAATAGGAATTTAGCGCATCGCTCTATTATGAAGCTCAGTAGCACCTACATAATAATTTAAAGCACGTGCACTTGAGTCTTCTGTTCTCTTCTTCAGTGGCGTCACTTTCCCGTAGATTTTCGTAAGCTACTAGAACTAAATTTCTTGTGCTTTCATCAAGTTTTTCTTCCTTCAGAGATGGACTTTGAAAGAAAAAGAAAAAAATAGTTTACTAAAATAAATTCAGAAACTTTTTTTTTTTTTTTTTTTTTTTTTTTTTAGAAAACCAGAACTCGCATTAGCAAGCATTTTTTTACCCATAGTGTCCAGAATCAATTTTCCCTTAGCAATGAATTATATATATATATATACAGAGAGAGAGAGAATAGCAAAGATAGATTATAGCAAAAAACGGTTTTCAGATAATAATAGTATTAATAGGTGAAAAAGAACTGTTCGATTCTTGAAAGACTAAAAAAGTATCTAAATATTTCAAGCTTACGAAAATTAAATTGAATAATGTTTTTATTTGAAAATTTCTTATTAACAAGTATAGGAAAATGAATAATTTTAGCATGATTTTTAAGGAATTATTTTTAACTGTCTGGTACATAGCTTTAAACAAACTATCTCTTTAAGGGATGGTGGACTTTAAGATGAGCAAAAATGGACATAAAGTAAGCTTTTTGTTTTTAACGTGTTAAAATGTAAAAAATATAAATATCATGCGGTATACTTGACAGAAAACGTGCTTTCAGACTTAAAAGAAACCAATGAAAATAACATATCATAATGTATTTCAAATGCATTTTTCTCAAAAGAAAAGTTTTTGTCACTATGTATATTAAAATGCTTGATGTGTTTTATTTTTGTTTTCAGATTCCGAGACGTTTCAGAAACATACTTCATTCACACTCAACAGAGAGAACAAATCTGTGCACTCATTTTGAAATGTTGGTTTATTATTATAAAATATTGCAACTGGTGAAATTTTACGGTTTTAAGACCAGGGGCTGTTTTATGCCCGCCTTTCTGAAATGGTGATACATTAACTTTATGCTTCTCTATTGTTTATTTCAAAACACTCCATTACAAGTGTAAACAAACTTTACACCTAATGATTCAGGCTTTGATTAACTCTTAAACCCATGATGATAGAAAAATACTTCCAATTACAAAATGTATATAAATCAAGTACAGCTTTTAGATGCGGCATTGATTTTGCAAGCAGTTGAATTCATATTAAAATATGAAATTTATTTTTATACGGTCACTGGGTCTTACAAGTTATATTTAGAAATAGTTTAATGATGCTGTGATAAGTAAAACAGCAAACATTCCATTCTAATAGCAACAAAACTCACAACATTATATGTTACATTGAATTTTACAAATTTTCGAAACTTTCTGGCACTAAAAAAGTATTTTTTCGATTTTAATGTTTTTAAATATATACTTAGAAGACTCAGAGACCGTATAAAAAGCTCAATTTCGTATTTTAATATGTATATAGTTCCTTTTAAAATCAATACCACGTCTAAAACCTGTACTTGATTTGTATATTGTTTGTCCAAGTGCTTGGACAAACTCTTGGACAAACTAATACAAACTAATATTAATGCAAATCTCATCGAAATCCCTTTAGTAAAACTTAAATTATAAAAGGACAGACAGACAGACCTTTCAAGATGTATATAGATAATACGAAATAAATTGTTATGTATATGCCATGCTTGTCATGTTCATCGCCGTGCATTTTTTAAAGCTAGTTGTGATGTATCTATGTTTGCATGAAGCTAAGAAAATATAGAAAATATAATACTGATTTATTTATATTTTGTTCATTTTCATTTATATAAAAGCACCCTTTTTTTCAGTTATTTCATGCATAGATCACTTAAATACAGCAAAGAAGTAGATGTAATGCTAATTTGTTTTAATGAAAGAATACCAATATCACACCACATTTGATTTATAACATAAAAAAGTATTTTTAACATTCGACTTAAATATAGAAAATTTACTTTTTTTTTCATTTACTATTTTTTTCATAAACAAATAAGTAAAAAGCGTTAGTGATAAATTTAGCGGACTGTTGATTGTTTTAACGTCGGCCGCTTAAAAAAAAAATGTATATTCGTTCATTTTAACAATCGGATTTACTCTATATGTGCAAATAAAACTATTTTACTGTGAAAATTATCGTCTTAATATTGCAAAAAAATTAAACAAATAAGGTAGCAATTAAAGAAAAACTGCACCAAAATGCTTAAAATGATATGAAAGTAAATTTCAAATGATTAAATTATAAATAGCTTTTAATTTTCAGTGAAACAAAAAATAATTTATTTTTCTGTTTTAAATTTTAAACTTTGCTCGCAATATTTTGAATAACAGATTTGGAATATTTGCGTCAAAATTATGAAGTATTTTTAACCTCATGCAAGTGAAAGACTTGAGTGAAAGAGAACACCTTTACGTTGAATTAAATACTAGTGTAATCTTGTTTGAAAAATTAAATAACACCACAGCTAAATAAAAAATAATTTAATAAATTTTTCGCTTTGAAACTTAAAAAAAGTACAGCCAGTAGACAAGGAACTTGTTTGGCAAGGAGGTGTATATAAATATTAAAATACGAAATGAATTTATTTATACGGGTCCCTTTTTTCTGTAACTTATGTAATGTTGCCATGGAAATGTCAGAATGTAACCATGTGTTACAAATGGATAAAAAAAAAGTGCTATTATTTTAACTCTTAAGCTTACCGAGTTATGAGACTTTGAATTTTATAAATTTTCAACGTTTTAAGTCACTAAACGCGCGTTTTTCAATTTTTAGGAAACATTGAAAATTTATAACAGTCAAAGCATTACAATTCAGTAAGTTTTTGATCGTAATAGAATGGGATTTATTTTAATGTCATTCTCATACAAACTCCAATTATTTTTCTATATATAAGTTATATAATATGGCAGGAAAAGGAGGCCATATAAAATTAATGTTTTCAATATGCATGAAGTCCCTTGCAAAACAAATGCTATATCTAAAAGCTTTACCGTTATTTTACTTAAATGCGACGACCCATAAATGCGACAATGTTCTTGTACTTAAAATCTCAACGCATGAATCATATATAAATGCTATGTAATGAGACATCCGAACTTCAGAAACAAAACGCAAAACATTTTTCTGTGTTTAAAACGTTTTCTTTATAAAAATTTCCCATTACAACACAGATTGTTCATTATGCTGCGTCCCCACATCTCCTAAATGCGACGAAAAATCCCAAAAATGGTTAACGATTTCTCATTTTTAACTTTAAAGATCAAATAACCTTTTAGACGTCAAGGACTTCAACGTTTGTTTCATTTACCTAAACTGTAAGCTCGTGAAATATCTACAAGTTTTCAAATTAGAGTACTAAAATATTTTACTAAATTTCTTGGGGCATAGAAATATAGAAGATGAAAATTTTGAAATTTTGCAAACAATGAATGCGTATTTTAAAAATCTAGCGGGTAAAACCAGATCAGAATCCATTCAAAAACAGTCTGGAGTTCAACTAGAATTACACTCATAAATATCTCTTCCTGAAGGTAATCCATCTCATGCTTTTGAAAGTTGTCTGTTAAAGTTTCACCAATAAATGAAAATGCAGCAAAAAAGCGAAAAGCAGTATGGTTAAACTTTGCTGAATGCTTAACAACTGAAACATGTATGAAAATATTAAAAGAGGTTAATAAAGTGAACGAGTAAAAACAAAGATAAAAAATTGAAAAGAGAGAACAATTAAAGCTTAAAAAAGCAAAAGCTGCACTTCAGAAACTGAATTCGGCAAAAAATCGAAGTCAGTCGCGAAAACAACCTGGAAGTAAAGGTGCAGCAGAAAGAAAAGTTAAGAAGAAGCCTAAACCTCAAACTCATCTATATGCATGTCATTCAGAAACCAAAAAGTAAAAAAATGAAGCCTTCACTGAAGATGGAAACAAAAAATGAGTTAAAAGCAAACTGAGAAGCAAGAGATTTTGTAAAATGTATGTTGTATCAGCCATTCATTATTCGCTCCTTGTTTGTTTTCCTTGGTAAATGCTTAAGTGCGTAAAATATGCATTATTTAATTATAATATATTCAAGATTATTTTTCTCAGTTAATTTTTTGTATTATTTAAGTTATTATTAAATAAAGTTATTAGTATATTAAGTAGTTTCATTAATCAACTATTCAACTTTCAATTTTATGTATTTCAAATCTTTATTATGTAATTAAAAGTTTTTAGCAATAAAATGAATATTTTTAAGATAAACTGATGCATAAAATGATTTGTCGCATTTAGGTTTTTGGACGTCTCATTTGTGTTTTAACTATTAATATAAATGCGACAAAATTGACCGAAATGTTGTATATTGATTGTACTTTTTACAGATAATGATTCAATTTCTACAGAACAAGTTAGTTTTGAAATAAAAGCACAGTATTCATTAATTTTTGGCTTAAAAAAATATATTGATGTGCCAAATATACCCTAAATGTGGCAAAACTATGGGTACGAAATAATTAGTTGACAAAACTATGCATTTAGTCATAATGACCTTACTCGATTTGTATACGTTTTGTAAATGGAAGTATGTTTATCATCAGAGATTTAAGAGGATAATTGCTAGTATATCCATTTTGAAACACCCGGTGTAGAATTTTAGAATTTTTTCAAGGAAACTATAAAACAGTATCACACAATTCTATATACATGAAATTTAATTTTGTGTTTTTATGCATAAATTGTATTTTCTAAAATATATTCAGTACATCTGTAATTTTTAAATGAAAATGGTGAAATACTTAGATTTATATAGAGCTGAGTTTACAATACTTTTGATGTTACATGCTTTTCTCCATTAAAAGTATGGTGAAAAAGAAATATACCCGATAACCCATAAATACAAGAAAATATATTAAAAAGGCCAATTAATACTGAAAAAATATTTTAATTTATTTGTATATACTTACTCCACAAGATTGTCTTCTTCGACTTCCATACCTTTTAAAAAGAAATAAATAAATCAATAAAATGATTACAAAATTCAAGTTTTAAGAAAAAAATATATACGAAACGAAACATAAATTGTATATTTTTACGTGAGGTTAGTCAAAATAGACTGACCGTTTTTAAAATTCCATAAAAAGAAACGTTAACACCTATTGAAGTTTTTCTTGAATCAGCTTAGTGTCTAAACTCGGGAATATATTTGCTATAATTCGTTGTTTTAGCTCCAAATATCACTGATAAATGACACTGTAATCTCTTTAACAGTTAGAACGTTAAATCAAACGTAAAAAATAAAAAAATAAATAAAAGATCCAATTTCACTTAACAATTAAATTTCATTCTGTTTAACTGTTATGTTGGAAAATTCCTTTACGTTTTGAAGTTGCAAGTTTACAGTCTGAGACAGTGCAGCACCCTCTATCGGGGATATGTGGAACTAAAACAAAGAATACAAAAGCTAAAAACCTTACAAATGTTGCATTATAATCATTTTTGCTTTGATCTGGTTACGGATCATTTTCAGCTTACTGATGTTGACATTTTTTAAAGGAAAAAAAAAAACCTAATAAATTTAACATTCCCTGTATTTTTCAGGTTTGTGAAAAAAGATTCCCAAATATACCTTCGTTTTTCTTTTAAGAATATATATACATTCAAATAAACCATACAATCTAAAGATATATATATAAATACTTACAGAAATACAAATTGAAAACACTATTTTTTTTTTTTCAGGTTTTGTATCGAAAAAATATAAACATCACTCACCTACGGAATCTGCAGTACAAAGTTTCAGCATGACAAAGAAAATGCATAATGCAACAATGACTTTCATGTTGGGCCACTCAATCAATTGCAATTAAAATTTGTGTGTAAGTAATTATTTTTAAATTATAATATCTTTATTCTTAAAATGTGCATCTGTCATATTGTAAATACATTGCATTGCAAAAACTAGCACCAAGCTAGCAAAAGCGAAGCACCATCTATCGGTGATATTTGGAACTAATGCAAACAATGCACACGCTAAAAAACGCTACAGTTATGGTATTATAATCCTTTTTGCTTACCTCTGGTTACAGATCATTTTCAGCTTACTTATGCTGATATTTCTTAAAGAAGTAAAAAAAAAAAAAAAAAAAAAAAACATTCCCTGTGTTTTGCAGGTTTTTAATTTTTTTTTTCTCCAAATTTACTTTTTTTTCCATACGAATATAAATTCATTCAATTAAATCATACAATCTAAATATAAATATAAAAATATTTACAGAAATACAAATTGAAAACACTAAAAATATTCGTTTTTTGTATAAAAAAAATATATACATCACTCACCTACGGAAGCTGCAGTACTAAGTTTTAGCATGACAAAGAAAATGCATAATGCAACAACGACTTTCATGTTGGACCAGTCAAACAACTGCAATTAAAATTTGTATGTAACTAATGTTCAACTATAATATCTTTATTCTTAAAATTTGCTTTTCTGTCATGTTGTAAATTACATTGCAAAAACTGTAGAAATATTTCCTCATACACAAAAAGCCTTTACTAAAATCTAATACTACTTCATATAGTTACCTATAATTTTGGAAAATCTTCCCTTACGTTCAAGAATCTTAGGAAAAAGAACCAATAAAAAACCTCACAAAATAATAGGTTTTCTAAATAAACAAAATAATTTTTTTTTCAAAATGTATGAGCAGAAAACTTTTTTTTTATTTAACAAACGTTTTATTAAAATTCGTACGTATTATTTTCCAAAATTTATCATTAGTCCCTAAACCGTTTCCAGAATCAGGAGTAACTACGAATTGCATTAAATTTTCGTAAACTTATCTTATACATTGGAAACATTGTTCTGAGATTGTTACAGAGCACATATAATTCATGCTGCTATGTTTTATTTCAAGAGATCGCCTCTAATACAAAATTTCTACATTGGCGAAGCTATTAAAAAACTAAATATTAAAAACCAAATAAAGGAAGTTTTTTTAAATGAGAGACACTTGCTACACAAAAATATGAAATAGTAAAACAAAGTGACACAAAAATGCTGATTTTAAAAATTTAAGTTAAAATTTTGAATTTGTGTATCATTTTTGATTACTTTTTATTCTATCATTTAAAAATTTAATTGCGCATATTGTTTAATCGCACAATTATGTATGTAAATTTAGAACACAATTCGTTATAATTTAAAGCATAAGCTTTTTTGGAATAATTTACTTGAAATTATCAACTTCTAAGGCATTTTAAAATTGTTATAAAAGAATAAATATAACTTAACAAACTTAAGCAACAAACTTTAATTCAAAATTTAGTGTATTAAATACATATTTTCATCAACAACGATGGATTTGTATGAAAAATTTGAACAAAATCTGTTCGTTGGGTATGTGATTTTAATCAAAAACGTAAAAAAGTATTTCCCCTCTGGAACCTGCACTTGATAATATCCTTGAAAATAGTTGCTTAAAATACGTTGTTATCGAAAATTAACTTATATGCAATAGGGTGAATAACATCTTTCGTCAGTTTTTTTCATTTCAACCAAAAACTTGGAGCTTCTCCTGATGACGTATAGCCCTGACAATAAATTGATATTGCATTGCCATTGACAATGGACTTCTGTGAAAAATTTGAGGAAAATTGGTTTGACGGCAGTGGGTCAAAAATCAATTGCCAGATATGATCAATATATCAGATATAATCAATAAACAAACTTAAGTAAATGCGTGTAAAACGTACACAATGAATTTACCTGTTAACTGCACAAAAATTTAATAAAATCCACCGCTGTTAACCTGATCGAACTACGCCAAAAACATATATATATATATATACTTCCAAAATCATCCGTATGGACTAATGTATTTTCAGACGCACTTGTTCACTTGTTTCACAGACAGCTATGACATTTGTAATTATATTTTTCTGAAAAATTTGTATACAATAGAATATTTTAAAGTAAACTAGCGGAACATATTTTTTAAACTATTCAGCTTCATGTATTACATGAAAATGTTTAAATATGATTGATTTATTTTGATTATTCTGTCAGTACATTTCATTTCACTATAATTGCAATTTCCTTTTTCATATTATTAAAAAAAAATATTTTATTCTTGTGATGACTAAAAGCAGCACATGTGTATTAGAGATGTTTTATATTGCTGCATAATGTCATATACGAAGGATGACTAATTTTGTTTAACTATGGGGATAAATGTATAATACGAAAGCCACACAATGCGAAAATTTGAGTGTCTAGGAGAACTTAATTTTTCCTGATGGAAGTGTTTTTGATAGTATTTTACTTCATTGCATATGAATGGTATTAAAGATTTAAATAGAAAAATATTATAATTTTAAAAAACTTACTTCAACGTACACAACTTAATTTTGAATAGGGAATAAATAATGTGGCATTGATTGCGGTGAGATATAGGTCTACAACATCTACAAAAATAACTTGATGAAAAATTAGGAAAACAGAAAGAAAAATTCTGGAAAAAAGTATAAATGCGCAATTTTTTGGAAAACATTTTTGATCGTTTTAATAATTTAGAGGCCTAGCTTTGAATTTGCGACACACATGAATTTATGTATCCTGATATATTATGTTTGAAACATTAAATGAATTAACATATATTAATAATGCGTAACTTACCTTCTTATACAAACAAATATTTTAAACATCTAAAATCATCTAGATCAATATAAAACATCTAAACATCTATACAACATCTAAAAAAATAACTTGATGAAAAATTAGGAAAACAGAAAGAAAAATTCTTGAAAAAAGTATAAATGCGCAATTTTTTGGAAAACATTTTTGATCGTTTTAATAATTTAGAGGCCTAGCTTTGAATTTGCGACACACATGAATTAATGTATCCTGATATATTATGTTTGAAACATTAAATGAATTAACATATATTAATAATGCGTAACTTACCTTCTTATACAAACAAATATTTTAAACATCTAAAATCATCTAGATCAATATAAAACATCTAAACATCTATACAACATCTAAAAAAATAACTTGATGAAAAATTAGGAAAACAGAAAGAAAAAATCTGGAAAAAAGTATAAATGCGCAATTTTTTGGAAAACATTTTTGATCGTTTTAATAATTTAGAGGCCTAGCTTTAAATTTGGGACACACATGAATTAATGTATCCTGATATAGTATGTTTGAAACATTAAATGAATTAACATATATTAATAATGCGTAACTTACCTTCTTATACAAACAAATATTTTAAACAACTATAATTACCCATTCATATTAACGCTGTTCTTGTAACTGTGGCTTAAAAATATTAAAGCCACAAACAGCGGCGTTGCAAAACACACGACTTCTTCTACTAGAGAATGGACCATTCCGCTACTTCAGGCTTCTTCTGCGAATGTTATTTGGGGTAACTGGCAAATTTTCTCTTGTATTTCGTCTAATTGGAAAGTTTTCTATCCAAATTTATTATAGGATGCGTAAATTCTATCAACAATCAATTATAAATGCCGCTAGATTGTTAATTTTTTGTATTGTATACCCGTGAGATTTCGAAAGAAAACTTAATACATTTTGCTGATATTTCGTTCAATCTTAATGCTAAATTTTCGTTCTTCTGGACGAAGTAATGTGTAAAAGAAACAGTTTTGTAATCAGAATAATAATTTCGGAAAAATTCTAAATGTCTATATAAAAACACTATAATATATTTATTAAACATTATGATCAAATGATATTTATTAAAATATTTCTCAATTCATCACAAACAGTAATATAGGTTGCTTCCACGATGGGACTTTTTATTGATATTTAGATACACACAACCGTTTTTCCAAATACAGCGCTTGAAAAATTAGATAATCATTTCACCACAGAGGTGCAATCATTAATGCAGATAACTTTATTGTCGATATCTTTTTGAATTTTTATACGATATTTGACTGGCATATTTATATAGGTTGTTATCCTGTTTTTTAAAGTGAAAATTATGAAACATAAAAAAAAAAAAATGTGCTATCACTCGCGCATACGCAGTTAATAAATACTTTATTAAATTTTTCGTATTTTATCAAATATTCAAAAAAATTAATTTCTATAAGGTTTCTACTGCACTTTGTTATTTTTTTTTTAAAGTGGTATTAAAATTTGTTGAAACTACAATCTATTATAAAGAAAACAAGAAAAGCGATTAAAAATAATTAGAATAAATGTTTATATTTCAATGAACAAATGTGCTATGCTTCCACAAACGCATTCAAAAATTTTACAGAGACTAAGAAATTATTTACTACAACTACAGATAATTTCAAGCTTTATATGATGCCGAGCGATTGTCAATATTATATTATTATTCAGTTTGGCGGTGGTCCGGAATTAACTTCTTGACAAGTTGAAACATATTCTTTGAGATGAAACAGATATTCTTCGGATTCACGAAGTTCAAGAACAATTGGTGAAAGTCGAATGCGTTTTTTTTTCTAGATGTGAAGCAAAACATCTAACACCGTAGTGTTGGATAATGTTTGATCGTATAGTACATTGTGTCAAATTTTGTGACCAAAAGAGAAAATAATAACACTTGTGGTTACTTTACATGTTGACAGTTCTAAACTGTATCATTCTCTCTGTGTTGATAAGATATTTGCTTCTTTAGAAAATGCAAAAATTAGAAAAAAAAAACCGTTTGAAGCCAATAGTAAAATGGATTTTAATAGTTAAGCAAATTATTTTCGTGTATTTTGATTACAATATAATTCACTTAATCAGCCATTTTGTTTTATTTTATTATATTTTCTAATGAATTTAAGATATTTTACAATCAGTATTAACATTCCTTATGCACTTCACTTAATCTCTCTGATTAAATTACTTGAAAATAAAAAATATATACATATATGATACACAAAAGTTATATATATATTTTTACTTAGACAGGGAAAATATTAATTCTGATGACTTAAAAAATACCTTTACATCCGTCGTCTGAATAGTTTATCCATATAGAATATCAGTGTTACGATTCCTTCATAATTTTACAAAGCTAAACAAATTTCAAGCACATCTGTTCTTCCTTTAATGAATAATGCATTTTTTTACAAAATATATAAAATGAAATAGAAATTACAAGCTCTTGACATGAAATTGACGTATTCATTACAATAAATCGGTCTTGCTTAATGATTTTCATACAATGTATAAAACTAGATATTTAAAAAAAAAGAGCTTGGCTGAATTTAATTTGAAACATTACATCATTTTTTCTATTTTATACAGAATTTATGTCAGAATAATTTAAATTACTGATGTCATAACTGTCTATGGAACATATGTATCTGTCTAGAAATACAAAAAACACACAGCATCTGCGTAAAAATTAAAAAGGTATATAGGTAATTCTTAAGTAATCCAACGCTGATAACATTAATCGACTTCTTCATCTAAAATTTGTTGAAATCGTCCGGTAAATTATTTCATTTTACTTCATCTTTTGTTGTTAGATTGATCTATTATTTTTAACGTAATATACATGTATTTTTGTTGAGAACATTACACTTAAAATTAACAGAGACGGACAGAGAAAAATTGGCCCTTCTTTTGGACACCCTATGTTAGGATACTTGTAGTACAAAGAAACAGCAGTATTCATAAATAGTAATTGTGCAATTTATTCCTGAGTGTACCATGAAATTTGTGCAATAAACATATCTGAATTCATATGACTTTTGTATGAATCTTTCATTACAAAAAGCTACCGATTGCAGCCGTTCAGAGGAAAGCAGGTCCTGAAAATGTTGGTATATTTTCACCGATCATGACCCCCCAGAAACCAAAACCCCCCTCCGTTCAAATGTTGATTTATATATATCTGACATTTTTCATGCTGTACCTCTCTTATTT
Source organism: Maratus michaelseni (assembly GCA_963931845.1). Taxonomy (NCBI): domain Eukaryota; kingdom Metazoa; phylum Arthropoda; class Arachnida; order Araneae; family Salticidae; genus Maratus; species Maratus michaelseni. The sequence continues at coordinate 33,628,544 of OZ007592.1, read as the reverse complement.
ATGAACCGATTTGGATGTGACTGAGTATATGCATAGGACATACCAAGGTCTCGACCGAGTTGGTTCGCCAACTTCCTCCACCTTCTTGTTTCAAAATGGTGGCCAGTTAAAAATTAAAAAAAAAAAATTATAAGTGCAAAAAGATGTTCATAAAAATTATAAATTGAAAACGTTGTTTCCATTAAGTGTTAGATCGTAATACAAGGATTCAGGAGCATTTTTTGTTTGGATATATATTAAAACATTGCTGAGATATGAAAGTTTGAAATTCTTGGGTGGCTAGCATTTTGAAACAATATGATTTTTGTTATGCTGTAACTCTCATGCCGAAAATCGCATTAAAATTCAGTATTAGCGAAAACCAGGATTTAATCTTCTATAATCGGGTTCCAAGCATTTTGGATTTGGATGTTTGAGTAAAATGATTTTTTAAAAACATGGACTATGGAAGCTACATTTTCCTTCCGGTACAGGCGGGAAGGACGTTTTGATTTGACACCTTCGCGTCGCATCAATTTTAGTCTATTTATTTATAAACATTTTTTCGGTATAAAAAGTAAATAATTTTAAAAAGAAACAAAGGCTAAAAATCATGCATTACGCCCCAGTTTTGTTCATACAATGAAATGAGATATCTAAATAAACATGAAAAAAACACAACGCAGTAACAGTCACTTACAGCAATGGCTGTCCATTGCCGGTAATGCGTAAAACTCTTTCGTGCAGCCCTGCATATCTCGTAATACACGCCTGAAAACGCTCATATAGCAGTTATGGCTTGTAGTTAGTCCTTTAACAGAATTCTTGTAAATAAGCCTCTGTAAATAAATGATAAATTCTACATACTCAACAATCTATATTAAACATGTTGTAGTGCACCTCAGTAATGTATATCAGTTTCATTATGTTTGAAATAATATAACATCATTAAAATACACTATAAAAGATTTTTCACAATAGATCAATGTAATGGAATTTATGTACGTTCCGGTAAATGAATTATAATTGCTACTAACTGGATACTCTTAAGAAAATATATTTCCACCCATCTCAGTGAGGCATATAAATTTCAATATGTTTAAAACGGTGTAACATCATTAAAATGCAATAAAAACGAATTTCCCCATTGCCTGCAATGTAACAGAAAAGTCTTGAGTGCCCCTGTGAACTAACCGTAAATGGTACACGCTTCATTTTCAGTATCGAACATGACAGGGTAAGCTTCAATAACATCTATTAATTACATGGCAATCCAAGTATATTTACCTGAGTTAGAGCACGCACAGACAGAAGGCCAGACAAACTGAATTAATAAAAACTTTTCAACTAGGTTTGAAACTGTTAATAATGAAACATTTAAAATACAAACATTTTTCTTGCTATTAAGTGTTAAAAATATTTTTGTACTCTCGGTCTTAAGAAAAAGGAATTGTAAAACCAGATGGCAGGAAGTGGCTCAATTTGAAAAATATAGTAATTGGTCAAGTGTAACGTGGTCACAGTGGTCACAGTGTAACGTGGTCACAGAGGTCACAGTGTAACGTGTTCAAGTTAATAAAATGTGTACTTTTAGTACTTTAAAAGAAATTAATATAAATTTATAAAAAAAATAATATGAAAAAAATGTTTAACATGTTAGATAAAATACCTCCATTAAGATACAGGGTGTTTCACAAATGACCCCTAATTTTAAAAATCAATAACCCGGAAACGGTGATAGATAGAAATATGAAACCAGTGATATGGCGCTGAGAGCGTTAAGAATCCTTCTAAAGAGAGTTCAGAAGCATAGAAAGACTAGTTGTTGAAGATTTCGTCATTGAAATCTCGCGTTTGAAAACTTATCCTTGTGGCAGTAGGACTCTGATTTAATCGGTGGCACTCCAACACAATAAACACACGTTCCTTCTTGGTATACACCACTATCGGAATTATTTTCACTATACGCTAATAGCGGCCAGATTTCAATGACGAAATCTTCGATGACTAGCCTTTCTATGCTTCTGAACTCTTTAGAATGATTCTTAACGCTCCCAGCACCATCTATCGATGCTATTTTTAACTAAATTTTGAGATTTACGTATCAGATTCTTACGATTTTTTTAATAAACATACCACTGGTTTCATATTTCTATCTATCATCGTATCCGAAATTTTTATTTTTAAAGTTAGGGGTCCTTTGTGCAACACCCTGTATCTACTAATGCCTTCAAAAACATTTTAAATCAGTTATTTCCTCTTTAACGATTCTTAATCAATTCTTTAATAAGTAGTGAGTTTTATAATTACATATTTCTAGATCACATCGTTCTTTACTGAATACTGTGTCTCAAGAACTTAATTATATATTAACATTCGAAAACATCTTATCCATAAGCTAATATCGTCACCAAATTGTTTGAAAAAATTAAATTGCTTTTGTGGGTCATGTTGTGAAAATGAATGAATTTTAAAGATACCAGACGGCTAAAACATATATTTTCTCTAATATAAAAGAAAGAACATTTGATGATGGCACTGATATTTTGTAGAACGCAAAAACTTCTAAACAGCCACTAACACAAATATCTGTTTCCTTAGATTTTTACTCGGTACAAACGAATATTGAATTTAACTAATGTAATTCTGTTCTGCTTTGTTTAATGTTGGATTAAAATAATTGTGTTTAATTAGCTATTTTCACTTTTTCATGTTTCAATATTTATCTCTGTTCAACTGTCCTAACTTTATCATGATTCAGCTGCTTTATCAAGTTTGAAAGTCACTATGAAAGAAAACTTGGGATCCATCTATTGGTGTGTTACATAATTAGTCCGGCATCTTTTTGATATACCCTTATATGAAATTTACAATACTGTAGAAAAACCCATTTAAAGATTATAGTAAAATTAAAGAAACATTATTTACCTAAGCATTTTAATTGCAGTTGATCCTGTGAAAACATGAAAATCTTCACTACCTTATGCATTTTCTCAGTCATGCTAGCAGTTACAGTTGCAGTTACTGCAGGTGAGTGATAAAATTATATTTATGATTAAAAAAAGGAATGTATGTTACTCTTCTGTTAGACAAGAGGAAATCTCCCTCCCCAATAATAGCTTTTTTCAAGCCAATAGCAGATTTTAATTCTGTGTCGTATATCAGAAACAATGTTTTGTTGTTCAAGCAAAATGTTTTTGGTTTATAATATCATTTTCAAAGTCTTTTTTATTTTAAATTAAATTAAGTATTGTTGTGTATTTTATAAGTGTTTTAAATGTATGTTATAATTTTAAATGAAATCTGTGAAGGGTTTGTATTTTAAATGAAATGATTATAGTGCGAATAACGGCGATTGAAACAGTATTTGGCTGTTTACTACCTGTCCCCGGCTACCAAAATGTATTGAATATTTTTAAGAAGGTATTGTATATATGTACATAAATTCATAAGATAATTTCATTTATTTAAAGCGTACTTTACTCTGTCTATTCTAGATATAAAAATATATGAAATGACTAAATATGAAATAGGATTAATTAGTTACATAAAGTAGAAATATGGATCATTAAAAAAAACCCTCTAATTATTTTAATATTTTAATTAAAATTTATAGCATATGTCCTGTATAAGAGGAATATGATATAGGAGATAACCAAATACTTTGAAAATATCTGGGTGTAGTATTTCAATTTCAAATATACATGTAATATCAATTAACTGTAATATCAAATTTGAAAAAAAAATGATATTTGATCTATTTCTTAGACATTAATTCTTAGACATTAAGTGTAAAAAAAATTCACCCATCATAACGTGACGTTGGTTATAAAATATCTTGAAAGTTCAACTTCTTAAATTTCTCGTAATTTATAAAAGTATTTTAATAAATTATTTAAAATAGAAGTATTTTAATTTGAACAAATAAATTTACCTTTCATCAGTAACAATATTTCTATAGAAGATTTCGTTGTATTTTATAGCAGTACAGTTGTGCGTTACAGATTACTGATACTGTATTGCCTGACAAAATATGAGTAATAATATAATATATTTTGATGATTAAACACATCTTTTTGAAAATCGTCAGTCAATTACCACCATTAAAAATAACTTTATATATTTATAAGAAAAAAGTAGATATGTATTTAATAGGGTACATGTGAAAATAAGATCAGTTCAGATTTAATTTATAAAACATTATTATTATGTGGAGATGTTCCTTTTCCTCTATACATTTTTGTGACTTCTTTATGTCATGCACTCAGCCAGATTTAAACCGAAAAGCATCAACTCTAGGCACATAATGTCTTAAAATAAACCGGACTTTTTTTTAAAATTCAAAAACGAGGTAAACAGTGGGCGCTATTCAAGTTTACCTTGCAAGATATTAATGCGAGAAGTCGAGAATCCACTTACCATGTTTACTTGTTTTAGTTCCAACTATAAAAGATGTATGGTGCTGTAATGTCTCAGTCTGTTAGAAGGCTCAAGAAAACGTATCAAAATGAATCCATGTTTACTAAAACGTTAAACTTTAACTGTTGAAACACATATAAAAAAATTGGTTTGCGTTTTGAAATTGTAAGAATATTTTCAACTATATAACAATTTGAGGCAGTGCAGCGCCATCTATTGGTGATATTTGAAATTTAAACAAGAAATCATCGTAAATAATTTCACTATTTAACATATTACTCTCCTGGAAAAAAAATGTAAATACATGTCACCGTTTGTTCCTTAATGAGAACTTAAAAAATGTTATGTTATTGAAAATATTAATAATTATAATATTTTTATTAAACTTGTATTGGCAATTTTTTAGCTCATTTTATTCAGTCATTACGCGGTACCTTCCATATGAATTTCTTAAAATATTCTGTTAATTATCAACTTATATCGAAATAAATCTTATTTTTCAGAAGAGTTATTCCCAACAGGACAAGCATTCAATTTTGTTATTTAAAGTTACTCTGTTGTAGAAAAAAGGAACGTTTTCAAATGGTTGCGGTTTAATTTTTGAGTGTAGATGGAAATCATTATAAAAACTTAGTTTTATTATTTATGCATTCTTAAACGAAATATTGAGGAAAATCTATGAAATTTCGATTTTCAAATTTTCAATGTTTGCATATAGTAATGTTATTTTTTAATTAATTTGCTAAATCTTTAATACTGTGCTACAAAAGCAAATATTAACAAATGACGCTATTAGTCATTTTACATTTAAATAATTTATCACTGTAGTGTAATATTTTGAATTCTTCATTTTTATAATATTGTTTTTAAAACCTAATTTACTTTTTTTTTCTTTTTAAAGCAATAGAAATGGAGGAGAGAATTCTGAAGAGTAAGTATTTTGAAATAAACTGACTTAAAACTTTTTACTTATAATGAAATACCATATTTTGTTGACTGTATGTGTATAATTACACCCACATGCTTTCTACGCTGTGGGAAACATGAGATAAGTGACGTTAAAATTAAGGCGAACTATTAAGGAACTTTGAGGTTGTTAATGGGGTGGTGAAAAAATATTTTATTATTAGCCAGAAAGTCGCATTTTTTCACTACAAACTTTTCATCGTAGTCACAAAATCGTAGTTCACATTTAGACAATTGCCAAAAAAACCAGGATTTTGTTTTAGACATGTATATCAATTGTGCAACATCCATCGCTATAGCTTTCGCTTATAATGTTTATGCATCGCTTCTAAAAACCGCATAATTTCAATTATCACATCAGCGAATAGGCGGAAAAATATACTTTCTAATGAAATTTGGTTGAACATTGTAGGTCACATTAGTGACTTTTTATAACGTTAAAAATATTTTCAATCATGAGTTTTTATCTCAACGAAGATTTTATTTTCGTAGAAAGTTACAGAGTTTAGAAAATTGGTATTCGATTGTCCATAGATAATTATAGTTTTCCCTCCTCCAATCTTCCGTATAAGGGTTATCACTTCTAGCAATTACCATCATGGCTACAATGGTCTTTAATGTGAATAGAATATCACTAGAGAGAAAAAGAAAAGCACTGTTGGCGCAGGATCTTAATTGTTCAAATACGCTATTTTGCAATAGAATTATGATTGCAGACGATTAAGCATAAATTAGAGGTATTTGGTGCTAAATTGATATCAGTAAACAAAACGTAAATTTTCTTTTCTTTCAATGTATATAAATATTTAAAAAATGATTTAAAGGTTATATTTCTTTTAAATTGTAATACATAATTATCCGTCACGTAATTATTTTATTTTATCTTTTATGTTATTTCAACAAGAGAATGAAGGTTCAATGAAGGTTTCTGCCCATGAATTCAATAAATATTCGAAGAAAAAATCTATTTACTCAAATTAATTTTAAACAATTATTAAATGGTCGCTTCAATTTTCAAAATATTTTATCCTTTTTTTTCTTTTTATTATTTTTTCTTAAAGAAAAATGCCATATTTTTTATTCGAAAAACAAATTAAAAAGAAAACTAGAACGGAAATGAATTTGTAGTGCTTAGTCTATTTTTGTTCATATCTTAAGGAATATTTTGAAAAAAAAAAAAGATGATTGCTCTTTATAGACATCAACGGTGTGGTCATATTTGAAGGATGTGTGATGAACACCTACCAAATTTTTTTATAGGTTGGAACCCGACAGGTTGATGAAAGTGGGATACCCAAATATGACATGTTTGAGTACTATTGAAAAGCCATTGAAGTATTTTAAATAAACTGATTCAATTATCTGTTTAGAAAAGAATGAAGAAGAATCATAAAAGACATTTTTATTCTATGAAAAACCTACTACGTCCTAAAAGAGAAGAAATATAACATTTTTTTCAATATTATAATTTTGAATATTTTGAATATTATAGAGGATAAAGTGTAAAAACGAGCACAGCTGTAAATATGGGCATCCCTCCCGAAGTCGCTATGGGAGGTGCTGAAGACTTGCAACCAAGACTGTAGATGGTGCAATTTGATGATATGAGATAGAACTGAGCAGTTGGAATCATTCTTTCAACTAGTGTAGAGGCAGTGTGAGTTATTGTGTGAAATGGTGTTTATTCTGGACTGCAAACATTTGACACCTGTCTGAAATCGATTTCTTTTCATGTTCTTATGGTTAGTTTAAAATAATTTCACATTGATATCCAGAAAGCGGAGATCCTAAGTTACTTTTAAAAGCATGCATTAAGTCACGCACGTCTTTAGGTTACATGTGAAAGAAACCATCTTTCTTAGATGGCATTGGTGTAAATATGGGCACCCTTTCTTGGTGTAAATATGGGCCCCATTTTAGGTGCTTCTAAAACACTTCAATATTCCCCGGGAACTTCAAATGCAGTTTCTCTGTTCAATATATCTCTTGTTAACAACAATAAGAAGAAAACCACTATTCGTGGACGCAAAGGAACAAGGTCCAGCCTCATCACTGGATCACCATATAAAAATCAGTTGCCCAAGTCGGTTGACAAAAGTTCTCTCAAGAAGACGACCTTGAGTTTTCGAGTGTTTGATAAGAGACCTTGAGTGTTTGATAAGAGACCAGCCTTGCGTCAGGGGTGGGAAGACTAAAGGCTCCAAAAAAAAAAGAAAATTTAGCACACGTAACGATATGCTCTTCATCATCGGATTTATCAGATACAATGTCCCTCCCCTTGTGGACAGTGATGATGATATCAACTATGGGGATAAAACAGACTCGAGTGATGCAACTTGGATCTTTCGTGATGGAAAATTCTCTGAAGACACTCGCAGAGAAGTGTGGATTAAATGTGTTCTGTGCGAAAAGTGGTCATATTTAGATTGTGCCGGGACTCAAAGAGCCAATTATGTTTGTGATTTTGGTAAATGATTTTTTTATGTAATAAACAAATTCTTTACCATTTTGTATTCTATTATCCTGTTTTAAAACCTTTTAAACTACTTTTTGTGACTTTTTTAGAGAGGGCCCATATTTGCACCCCTTTTTTGTGCCTTTTTAAAAGCTTTTTATAAATCTTCGTTTTTGAATGAAAATAATTCATATTAATCATTGTTTTGCCTCCTATCATTTAGTAAACTTGTTATAGTTGTTAAGAAGGTTAAAAATTTAGAATTTTTCAAAATGAAAGTCACTTTAGATCAAAAACATAAAAGGGTGCCCATAGTTACACCTTTTCCTCTAATATTAAATATTTAATGTTTTTTACAATGACTAAATAATTGTAGTATTATTTTATATATTCATACATTGAAAAGTGGTTCGTAAAATAACAGAAATATGATATTTATTTTAAGAAATGAAGTGGAAAATGAAGTTTCAGAAAAAGAAGCCGAAGACGTTTTGAGGTTGGTATTGTTTTATATATTTCATTACATTTAAAAAATATACTTCATCACTATGTTACATTTCAGAATTTTAATATAATTTAAAAACCTGAACACACACAAAAATATGCTGTCACATTCTTGGTTCAAGTTCATGGTGGTCAAGTTCATGATGTCCCTGGATTTGACTGAGTGCATTTTTTTCCCACATAAATTTTATCGATTGGTATTTTTAGAAGATTTTATTTAACTTTACCCGGTTTTCATGTGCGTAAAGCAGGAATCTTGCAATAATTTTTTCACCCACTTTTTCATGTACTAGAGTTTTAGAAATTGGATGCAATTATTTATTTTGACAATATTTTCATATTTAAAAAATTAATTAATACTTAATGGATTAATTTAAACTAAATTTGGCAAATGCGTTGAGAAATCAATTGCAAAATCTTCGATAGTTTATATAATTTATAGGCGATGATTATTTTTAACCTATACCCACCTGACTCAACAATAAATATAATTTTGCTACTACAATACAAAGGGACATTTGCAGTAATATATAAATGCTTTATTTTCTTTTTTGTTGCCATATCTTAAAAAAGAAATGACCAAATTATTTTTTTAAAATAAGATTCTATTAATTTTTATCCTATTATATCGCATTTACATGGGAATGTGACGTCATAGAAAGAGCGTAAATTTCCATTTATAAAACTCGATTTTTTAAATTCGACATATGTTGTGCTTTTCACTAATATAAGTACGTTTTTGTTACTATTTTTACTTTTATTTATTAATCTTTTAGTCTTGATTGCCTGACAATCAAGGGTTTTGTCCTAGTGAACAGAAATCGAAAAAAAAAAAGAGCTACACTTATGTGTTCAAATTTCAACTAGTTTTAGAGGTATACAAACGTTGTTTTAGCAATTTAGATGGGAATCGTTATAAATTTATTTAACTTAATAACATAGCTTGATATAATTGTTCAATGAATTATCCTCATACTGAAATTAATAATATTAATAAATTAATGTATATTAATTAATGAATGTGGTCAAATTTCAGTTTGCGATGTAATTGCTTATTTCAGAGATAAAGAAGGATTCCTTTTGAAATTTAGATAGAAATCGTTATAGAAATGCAATTCACTTAATAACATCGCTTGATATACTTATTCGATGAATTCACCTAATACTAAATTAATGCAGAGGGTGTTCGAACATTTTTTAAACGATTTTCATCGTACAGAACTATTTTGCATAAAATATCTGTGTTTTAAATATACAATTTGGTAACCCTTAATCTGAACTACCTTTCACACCGTAATATATTGCCTTTTGTAGTTTTGGAAGACGTATTTCAGATCATTCCTCTTGAACAGCTTTCCAAAGTTCATGAAATTAGCCAACGTTCGGAAAACGTGCTTTTCAACAATCCAAAAGCAGAGAAATCCATGGATGATACATCAGGAGATTTAGAAGTTATATCAGTAAATGGTATAGCTCTCATATCGGTTTCTTGTCCCATCTTCTCCCGGAAATTAACAGTGTATTGTGGTTGTGTGGCTGCTTGCTTTACTTTGATGCAGTTCAAGAGATTGATGGCATTGGGGGTAAAAATATGATATTTCCTGTTTGAAGATTTGAAGTAAAATATGTTTCTGATATTATGTGGAGTTGATCTTAGCATTTTACCACAACTCTCTATATTTTTAATTTGACATTGTATGGAAAGACAGCAACAATCATAAATCCTTTGATAAAACTTTCTTTATGTACATTCAACCATGCTTAAAAGTTTTTTTCTCCTCTTTGATGCTAATAAATGGACCTCTTTTAATTGCAGTAATTTAAATAGATCCAAGCTTCATCTAATGTAACAACATTTTTCCATTTTTCTACGGATAAATGCTTCTAATAAAGAATTCTGCTTTCGAAGAAATGTCGTGGAGAAAGACAATGAACATTGTGATTTTTGGCATTTTTTAAATTCAAATCAATGTTAAGATTTTTTTTAACAGTTGACACTGAGCATTTGAACGATTTAACAACAGTCCCTTTACTTGGAGGATTTCCTTTTATCATAAAATATCTTACCTTTGCAATATTCGAAGAGTTCCTTTTAGTTCTTTGGTACCTATTTGGAACATATTTTCAACTTGAAGCCAGACATTCACTTTTTTCCTCTGTCTTATTGACACTATTATCTACCATGGCTTTAGATATAGATAAAAACGTGCCTTTCACAGTAGTTTTTAATAACGGAATACGAATAATTCTCTTAAGAAAGTTCAGAAATATAGCCTTTCATCCATCGGTTGTTTAAACGTACCATTTTTAATGAAAATAAAATTTCAGTTGCCAGACGAGCATTTTAGCAGATGATTTTTTTTTTTACACCAAAACAAACAAGTCTAAAAAAACTGTGCTAACAGCCTATGTACATTCTACGCAGGGTTCCCACATGCAACTATTTATTTTATGTATTGCCTACTGCTATTTTCAATCAACAATCTTCGTGGTAGATTTCTGATATAAAATTACTACAAAGATTAATATTTGGAAATAGTTCCACACAAAATATTAAAAAAGTAGTCACCTGTGGCAACACTCTCTGTGTTAAAAGTTATTTGTTTCTGAGTTCTTTGTGAAATTTTGTGTCATTAATTACACTACAAATATTTAAATATAGTATTTTTCTTTTCAAAGCTCATCTGTGGAGAAGGCAGAACTTGATGAAAGCTTCAGACATTTAGTTCCCGCATCTTTGGAAAGCTTACAAGAAATTGCCGTCACTGATGAGGAGCAAGAACGCAGGTGCCAGGGTGATTCTTGTAATTCTCGTGGTTGTCGTGGTGCTACTTATTCCCACAGAATACCAAAGAAATCCGGAAAATAATTTTCTGTAATTTGTAACAAAATAATGGAATTATGGAATAAAATGTTTTGAAAGCATAGATTTAATTGCAGTTTGTTTACCTTTGTAATCTTCTCCAAAATCTAAAATTTTGATAAAGAACAAAATTGTTTATTTCTTTATTTTATAGCCACTACGGTAAAAAGAAATAATAAGAAGAAAATCAGTAAAAGAGTTTTTTACAAAATTCTCACCACGAAAACATCTAAAGTAGAAATTGATTACTGGTGCGTAGTAATTATTGCGTTCTACAGACCTTATTGATAATTTACCGGAATAATTAATCCTTCGAGTAGTCAATTCTTTGATAATAATACTCATCTGCGTATAACCGAAAGAGGCTATACTTTACAATTTCTTATTAGACAATTGACAATATTTATGAGAAGTATGTAATTTTCTTTGTATTACAGATGTGATAAAAAGCTACCTTTTATCAATATATTTTAAATTTTATGCTCTAAATTTTTAAAATATTTTTTGCATGCTTAAAATGATGTATTCTAACATTTGAATAAATATTTTTCAAATCGGAATTGCTGAGTCACAAAGGGTTAAGATAAAATAAATTAAGAAATCATCCTACACTTACAACTGAGCCGTAAGGACTTGATTTCGCTTCGTGACTGTCTGTTCACTGAAATATTATTAAATATACTTCATTAGATTTCATACTGGAAATAATCACGTTTGTTGTTTCAGGATTGCATTACCTCCGCGGTAAAGTATTTTTCTAATTTTTGAAAAGCAATATTTTATGTAAGGATTTTATGTGTATAAATATCAATAAAATGACACATTTCGGAAAAAACTTATCCTATGTTTTAAAATAAATTGAGAAAAAGTTTAATAAATACCATTTGAGTACAATTTTCAATAAATATGTTATAATGTTAATTTTATATATAAATTTAGAAGTCTCTTGAAATTATTAGTCTTTTCACAAAATCATTTCTCGGATGTATATTTCTTCGAAAAACGAATATTTGGTGGTAAAATTAGCGGATATAGGTAAACATATTACATTTTTTCTCTGAAATTTCACTGGCACACAATGACAATTTTCTCCGAATCCTTGGTTCGTACTCGTATTTCTTTATGCTTTTCTGAGTCGTTTTTGAAAACATGCTAATGGCCAGAACGGAAAATTACGTTCCTAAATAATTAAGAATATCTGTAAATATTTTGAAAGGTAGAGTTCGCGGGTACTATATAATATAAACCTATGAATCTCAGTGTGCAATTCGCGCAATTTTATACAGTTTTATGTAAAATAATTAAATATATAAAACAGCATTTTTTCTCAGACTGACAAAAAAAAATAACAATTAAAACTAATCAGGCTGTAAAGGTAAGATCACAATCTGTTTTTGTCGTTTATTAGTTCGATTGGATTTGGTTGAATGCCAAACCGTTTTCATAAGAGAAAGTGAGATCGTAAGAAAATGTGAAACTTCTCATAAAGTAGTGGCTTTTTTTTAAATCAAAAATCGTAAATACGTATGATTAAAACCAACTGATACTTCTTTTCTGAAACACAGTCTAATCTAATCTAAAAAACAAAAAATTATCACCATTAATGAAATATTTTCAATTTATCGTTCAGAAAAATTATGATAATTAATTTTCGACATAATCAACACTAAGATCAAGGTTAACGAAAAAGACAGGCTTCCGCACTATGTTTCGTGTTCGTCTGCCTTCGGACCGCTGATGCACTTTTCGTGCACCCAGCATTCGTGCTTTTCCTGCACCTGGAAAAAAGAGAATCCCGTGACTGAAGCTGTCCGAATATAAACGAATGTGTAACGCAATGCGGCAGTTTCTCTTTTTTGCGTTAGCCACGACCAAAATGGTATGAGCTAAAATAAACTCTAAGGCATTTACTGGGAAAAGTATCATATTCTGTGCCGGAAAATTTGGCGAGATGTTGGTGCTATAAACGTTTCAATGTGGTTGTTGCGATTTTTTGGCGATTCGTAATAGTTTGGTAAATTTATAAATAAAACAAAATATAAATAAATAAAAATAAACATAAATTATATAAATAATAATATAAATAATAATATATAAATAATATACAATATTTATATATATTATTATATAATATATAATATAATATAATATTATAATATATTTTATATTAAAATAAAATATATATTATATAAGTAATATAAATATAGTATAAATAAAATAAAATAAAATAGAACTAAAATAGAAATTTGGTAGGATGCTAAATCGGCCTTTTCGCGCCATTTTGAATTCCTTCTTCAACCGCGCCAAGCAGCACAAGATACGGAACTCTTCCCCGTTTACTTTACAAAATAAAGGCCATCTAAGCATATTTTACGCACATCGATATACAATTATGCAAATCTATGTGTAGAAAGAGTGTAACCTCTATTTTCAGGTTTTGACCAGCGTTTTTTTCCAGTGTGCATAGTTTGTGTACATATCCACATACTATAACACAGGGCTGTCCAACCTCGCGCCCGCTATTCACCAGAAAATTCTGACAGAAATATTTGCCTTATACAAACTCCGAATATCTTCGATTAAAGAAGTGAAATATTTCTGGCGAATAGCGTGCGCCAGGTTGGAGAGCTCTGCTATAACATAATTATGAATACTTCGCATCTATGAAATTATGCAGCTATCAGGAAAAATGTATGAAACATCTGGTACACACATTTGCTTTTTTTAATCATTAGGAGAATGAATGAAGAATTGTTTACAAATATGAAGATGAAATTGAAAATATAAGAAAATGGCATGTCACTGGACAGAATAATCAAAATAAACCAATCATACTTAAAGATGTTTACATAATGCAAAAAACTGAATACTTCAAAACATATGTTTTGCGCTAGTTTATTTTTAAATATTCCATTATATGGAAGTTTATTGTCAGAAACATATTATTTACATATGTCATAACTGTCTAAGAAACAAGTGCGTCTAGAAATACAATAGGGATATACGTATATTTGTAAAGTATATATATAAGGTTATGTTGTTGTTAAACATTATAACAGCACTCGACATTACTGGGTTATACAGAAGTAGTCAGGTAAATTCAATATTTTCTTACGTTTTTATTTAACATTTAAAAATATGTCAAAAGCTTGTGTTTTAAAAGCAATTTTTTTCATAGATATCTTACGTTTTAAGTTATAGTGGATTTCATTCTAAATTTACATGCATAAGTATCGGAATAAACTATGTATGTCATAAAATTTTTAAATAATAGTATAAAAAATTACCAGAAAATACACTTCACATTTATAAAATACGGTAATATTCATTGGGAGGAAGATTTAAAAATATATATACATATCTATTGGTACAAAAAATTGAACATTTTGTCATAGTACACTTAGATATATTACTCTATTTATTAGCATTTTTGCGGAGGAAATATACAACCTTATTTTAAGCAGTTGTGATACACTGATGTCCAGAAATTAAGGAGCAGTGAGCGATTTCAGACATTTTGTCGACTATCTACTGAAATTCTGAGGAAATGCCTGTAATGCCCTTGAACTTTGAGGAGATAAAGAACATACTTGACTTCATGTTTTTCAGTGAAGATTTAGACCCGAGGACATCAGGAGGGGGAGGGATAATAAATTTAATAATAAAATAATATTTGCGTTTCCCCGGTCAACAGAAAATGCTCAAAATGATCCGTCACTGTAGAAAATGACTATGTAGGTTTTGTTCAACTTTTTTGTGCATTTGTGTAAGAATAGCACGCATATTCTTGAAAATGCTAACGTTTCTGTGAGAAAAATATATATATGGCATGCAGAGTTTTTAACCGAATTTTACACCGGTTTTCAAAAACTTGACAAAAATTTGTAGAAATAGTATGCTGCAACTAAAATATTAATATATTGAATATTTGATGAGATACGGGTATTTGTATGAAATAAATTTTAACTGCTCTTGCGCGAACTAACAGCAAAGATTTTTTGTCATGATTTGATATATAAAAAGACCAGTCAAATATCGTGAAAACTCAAAAAGATACAGGCATTACAGTGAGTTAATTGAAAATTTGAGGAGGATGTCCCATGTAATCATATGGAAGTTCCCCCTCAATTTATCAATTAGCATATCGTATTGCCTGTATCTTTTTGAGTTTTCACGATATTTGACTGGTCTTTTTATATGAGTTGCTCTATAGTATTGACTATCAAAACATGACAAAAACTCTTTGCTGTAGTAGTGCAATTTTTGAATCCTTGGCACCTGAAAACTGTTATTTAGTCTATGAGTTTAAGAGATGTTTCTCTGCTACTTTCAAAATTAAAAGAAAAAGAGTTTGTATGGTGTTCGTGATTTTACAAATATATTGAAATCTGAATAATGTGAAGAATTAATAGCGATACAGTATATGTTTAAACTGTTATCTATTTGATTTTCGTATTCTTAATATTTCCAAGGTATAGCAAAAAATTAACAAACTACACTTAATTATTTTTGCCGTACGTTAAAAATTTTGTTATATTAAGGTCATTTAATAAATGCTAAAACAGTTTCAAAGGATTATATAATTAATTTTCCACTGTATGCTTGAAATATCCATCTATATGTTAATTCAATTGCAATAGTTTCCTAATGAAGTTGAGTGGCGAATGTCTAGCTACTCTCTTATGAGGGTAGTCTAGTTTCTGTTGTGAACGTGTTGTCCGATTTCTAAAACTATTGCGTGAAAGTGTCGCCTATCTGTAATTTCACTTAGTTTCACAATATGTGAGTGAATCTCCTGAATTTTATCGTCGCGGTTGTTTTGTGCTGTAACATATAATTAGGTCAATTACTCAGTATAAACACGAAAGTAGAACGTTGCATCAGTGAATTTAGGTAGCATCTTGCCAGTGTATTGTTACTAAGACCAACGCTTCATTTGTTCCCGTATTTCAAGGTTAGAACCTATACATACTATTATCCTGAGCGTGTTTTGAAATGTTCTTTATAGTGATGCTTGGGCGAAGTTCTTCGACGTCGTGGTAAGAAGTTAAACGTTTAGTGTTTTCAACAAAAAGAAATTAGGATCTACGGGATTATCTTCAGTGCTATTGTCATATTTTTGCAAATAACATTATAATTTAGTGTTTCCGGCATTTTTAGCTATCCAAGGGGAGCTTTTCTGCGAATTGTTAGATTAGTCTTTCTTACGTAAGTTGAAATTGAATTCTAGTGGTTTTCATTCAGTTTATTGTTTGAGACTTCTTTGACCAGCGTTAACTTAATTTTTCCCAGCTCCACTGCATCCGGCTTCTCAAGCAGTTAAAAAACTTTCTTCTTATTTATCTTAATTTTGGCTCTATGGATACCGCTCTACGTGACGTGCCCGTAGGGTGAGTCACAGCTGATAATAAAATATTATTGTATAATATGTGTTTATTGAAAATATATATTCACAATACAAATCACATTAAAAACATGGATATAAAACAAATGTCTGAGGAAATGTTTATACTTTTTTCAGTCTTATGGTGTTATTCTAAACTTACATTAGACTTAAAGGGTAACACTATTTTGAAAGGTTCAAAATTGCAAAAAGCAATTTGTGTTGCTTAAAGTGCTCGCTATACACTCGAAAACCATATTTTATTACTTAGAAATCGATATGGAAAGTGAAAGGGACATTTTAGAGCTATAGAAGTACGGGCATGCCAAAGTGAGTATACATTAAGGAAATCTTTAATCCCTTGAAGGGCCGTGGGGTATTATGTATCACACTTAATTTTCATGCCCAAATGCTACAATGGCACCAGAATTTCGTTATAATATTTTGCTTTTATAAAGTACGTGAAGGAAAGCTTTTACTTATTTTAAGATCAATTCGTACGTAAATCCTAGTGTCATTCCATCATTGAACAGTTTGACAACAGAAGTTAAGTGCATTTTTTTTTTTCAGAACATTATTTTCAAAATCAGAAGCCACTATATCTCAGGTAATTTTCAATTAATGAACATTATTCTCTCTTTTTCAATATTAATTGTCACACATGTTTCTGGTGAAATACGTAGGAATGTATGCAAAATTTTCATATCTAGTAACGAACTTAAGTTTATGTATCCTCAGCTTGAACCACGGGTTTTCGAAATACTCCCTCACATCAGCATTCAACCAGCCAATTTTTAATAGATCAACTAAACTAATATATCAACGGAAAGTACACAGTTGTCTACTTTCATATATGTATAAATAATTAGTGTAAATGTACTTTGTATATACATAAACAGTTTGCATTTCTTTAAAAAATTCTCGAAAATACCTTACATTTAAGGGCGTGAAAGTAGTGTTACCCCTTAAAAGAATAAAAATCATTCATATTTTCGACTGTTTAGATATAAGTCGTTGTTTATAAATAAGTAATAAGTTTTTTTACCAAATTTACTCCCCTTTATTAAGTAACCAGTAGACCCACACTTCAATCTTTGAGATTGTTTGCTGGTATTTTTTCATTAATTTTAAATTAACTTCATTTTTTAAACAAACAACGTGTTTCAGCAAAATGTAAGTGTCCTATGTGAAAATCCTCTTCAAAAACATTTAGTATTATAAATCATTCAACGTTGTGCGTTTTGTATACGTACATAAAAAAATTGTTGTCATCAGCAGTAATAAAAATGTTAGTAAAAAACATTTAAGTCTCTCTAATGTCACCTTTTTTTTTTTTTTTTTTTTTTTTGCTTACATCAATTACATTTTTTCTCATCAAAGATTTGAGACGTTTGCTATTTTTTCTTTTGCATTTGGAAGATAAAATGCTCAGATTATAGAAAGTAAAATTAAATAAAATGTATTTGTTTAAAAATTTTAATTGCAGTTTGTTGATTGGCCAAACATGAAAGTCTTCGTTCCGTTATGCATTTTCTTTGTCATGCTACAATTAAGTTCTGCAGTTCAAGCAGGTGAGTTATGAAATTACAATTTGGAACAAAGCACAAATATGTTTATTGTTATCTATTTCTATTTTTGTATATATTTTTATTTGTTTCACTAAAGTTTAAAAAATATATTTGGCTCTATTTGTTAAAGGTATTAAATAAAAGATGTACCTTTCACTATGTACCTTTCTTTAAGGTACGAGCCTTTTTGAATGAGATGCTGTAACGTCAATACATAGTGGTACTTTGATGAACGATGGTAATTCAGGATTACCGTTGTTAATCAGCACCGTTGTTATTGAAGGTGCTATTTCCCATAAGTCGTAATTGATTAATTTTTCCAACCCCTTCCCATAACCATACTACATGTAAAAATGCATATAAAATGTATTTATAATGTCATAAAAGTGTTTATCATTTAGTTATTATATTAGATGGAAAAAAATTAACTTAAATAAAAAGAACTGTGCATGAAAGCATTATTTAAATACCTATCTTCACCAGAAGAGCACTTGCGCTTATTTCGGAGTATTTTTACTCATGCGCCTGTAAAAATTATGTCTATGACTGTTTATGTCTATGACTGTTTATGTCTATGACTGTTTACTACTGCTTCATTTTTAAAACAGCTTTTGAAAAAAAATTACGGACTTTTCATTAAATATTCCGTTAAAAATCTGCAGCAAGCTGTCTAGTCATTAAACCCTTATTCATAATATAGAAATAAAAACGCATTAAATGTACGTGTCAAAATGGTATATTGCTCAAAGTATCTCTCCCAGTTTCAGTAAAGATTTCTGTATAAATTATATATAAAACTTGAGTAACATTACTTTTTTCATTTTCGCATTTAGGTATTTCATAAATAAATTACAGGAATATTGTATAATTTATTTATTTAAGAAAGTGTTTGATTAAAATGTTTTAAAAATGTTTGATTAAAATACAAAATTATACAAAGATATATTTTAAATTTAAATTTAAATTTCTGACTGACATTTTAAAATAAAAGGTTTTTTTTTTTCATTAATCAGACCTTTTATTTGCTATACATATATCCACTTCTTTCCGGGATAATTTTAATAAAACTGAATATTGATTTTAATTTACTATGCATTACTGATTATTATTTGCAACCTGTAAGGAATGTAAACACTTATTGTTAAAAAAAACCTCTATTGGTTATTTAATCACAGTTAATCATATAAGAATAAGAAAAATATTAATTTCCTAATACTAAAAATATGAAATTAATATCTAAAAAAATGTGTATTGTAACCATAGGCGCACAGTGGAGTATTTTATGCAAAATCCTGGACAAAAACGCATAAATTAGAATTTTCTCAACAATTGTAAAAAGTATATTTTATAAAAGCTGACTAACTGGTGCGTCGACCTATGTCTATTTCAGGAGTATAAGTCATATCCGGCTTCTGCTAGCCTCAGTTGAAGTGAAAGTTTCTTTGTGAGAAGACGCATTTGTTTTATATGTTTCAGTTTTGTTATTGTGTTTAAATGTATACTTTGACATATGCATTTAAATAATTTTACTTTTCATGTAATAAAAAATAATTTAAATTGAAAATGGGTTAATATTAGGCATTTTTAGATCTAATTTATTGAAATATATTCAAAGTTTTTTTTAAAGCTATGTCGGGGTTTCTCGGACCATTTTTTTTAAATTTTAATCGTATTTACTATAGTTTTGAAGGCAAATTTAACAAAAACAATGTTCCGCATATTGTTGCCATTTACAGATATCAATGTTTTTTGGGAGGACTGCAAACCTATTAAAAACACTCAAAAACCGTCATTCTATACTATTGAGACTCAACTTTGATAAATACTAAAAGCGAGTAATATACGTATTATATGCATTGTTTTTCCTAAATAACTAAACATTTCTATGTGTAGTAAAATTAACCGCATTTAAATAAACATTCCTTCTAAATAAAACAAATCTATCGACAATTAGTTCCCTCTTATAAACAATAAACAATTAAGTAAACATTGTATTATATATAATTATTTATTTAAATAAATGCATACATTTATGCATATATAACATTACTTAAAATGTATTTATTAATAATATGTCAACAATAATGGTTTTAACTTTAAAATACATGAAAAATAATTTTGGCCAGGATTTTTCGTGAAATACTCCAATGTGAGGCGTAGCGTCAAAAAGGGGTTTGAGAACTCACAATTTTTTCATTACTCTGGGAGAGAAAGGGAACTTCCAATCCCTAACTTTCTGAACACCAATTATTTTTATGATACACAGTCAATTAAGAATTATCTTCTACTTACTCGAAATCGATATAACAATCAGATAGCTTTATTTAATTTTTACATTCTTCATTTTTGATGGGTTTGAAGATGCGTTTGGTATCGAAGTTTGCTGATTCATATCTGAACTGGACGGAACGGTAGGACTTTTAAAATTTTCAGAATTTATTTGCACGTTACCGAGAAATCAAGACAATTTCCATCCAGAATTTCTCTTTAAAGTCAGTTCACTTATGGCAGTACAGTCATAATATGTCTTGTGCATAATTAAATAAGCTCCTTTCTCTCTATTTTTTTAAATTTATTTCCAACACAAAATCTTTTGGCATTTATAAAATCCAATGAACATGTTTTTTCTTTAAGGTACGAGCCTTTTTGAATGAGATGCTGTAACGTCAATACATAGTGGTACTTTAATGAATGATGGTAATTCAGGATTACAGTTGTTAATCAGCACCGTTGTTATTAAAGGTGCGATTTCCCATAAGTCGTAATTGATTAATTTTTTCCAACCCCTTCCCATAACCACAGTACCTGTAAAAATGCATATAAAATGTATTTATAATGTCATAAAAGTGTTTATCATTTCGTTATTATATTAGATGGAAAACAATTAACTTAAATAAAAAGAATTGTGCATGAAAGCATTATTTTAATACCTATCTTCACCAGAAGAGCACTTGTGCATTTTTCGGAGTATTTTTACACGTGCGCCTGTTAAAATTATGTCTATGACTGTATACTACTGCTTCATTTTTAAAACAGCTGTTGAAAAAAAATTAAGTTCTTTTCATTAAATATTCCGTTAAAAATCTGCAGCAAGCTGTCTAATCATTAAACCTTTATTCATAATATAGAAAAAAACGCATTAAATGTACGTGGCAAAATGGTACATTGCTCAAAGTATCTCTCCCAGTTTCAGTAAAGATTTCTGTATAAATTATATATAAAACTTGAGAAACATTACTTTTTTTCATTTTCGCCTTTAGGTATTTCCTTTATCACGAATTATCAATCCCAAAAGTTCTATATTTACACCTCAATTTATAAATGACTTAAATTAAGATTTTGATATCCATTGTTTGGATTAAGTAATTTTCGGATGAAATGTCGTGCATAGTAAGATGTTTATGCAAATAAAATCATAGTGTAAACAGAACCTTACAATTGAGTTATCGCTAGACAACAATGGATAAATGTCATCAAGCAAATGAGCTTTTGTTTGTCATTTAGTATTGATGCAAAAGTAATGGTGCTGAAAAGTGTAGGATCTTTAGGAAGCTTCTTAACTGTGCATTAACGTCAAACGCTGTCGTTGTTTCTGGGATTTACATAGGGTAGCCGTTAAAAATAGTCCTAATTGCAATTAAAAAAGGAAATTGTTTTATAGAAAAATTTTAAGTATTGAGAAAAAAAATTACATTTTACAAAATTAAAAGTATATTTTAAGTACAGTTTAAAAATAATTTTAAAAAATGAGTGAGAAAATAATTTTGTTAAAACGTTTTTGGTTACTATGCTTTGTATATATGGAAACAAGAAAGAAAAATCATGCGTTAAGCATAGATTATGAAACTATTTCCAACACATTCATAATACTGTAACAAAACTTCACCGTTTAATCAGTAAACAAATTAGAAAACGCATAAAAAATTTGAAAATCAAATTTCAGCAATTACTACCAATAAACGAACAAAATATCCGAATTATTTTGTGCAGCCCTGTATATATAAAGATTTGTATGGATACTACACAGTATCGTAAAATTGAGTACAGTAAGGAAATACATAGCAAAATTTAAAATATCCCTTCAAACATTTTAGTCAATAAACGGAAATGCACGCGAGATCTTTCGAGCAGCCCTGTATAGAATCTGTAGAATTTAAATGCATCAATTAATATGAAAAAAAATAGTCACATTTAAAAACGCGTACCGCAAATGAAAACGAGCTACCAGCAATTATTGTTCATAGACAGTACTGTAACCAAATTATTTTGAGAGTCCCTGTAAATGAACGATACATTCTATACATACCATATTCTACAGTAAGCACCTTGTAGTGCACCTAAGTGATATGTATCAATTTGAATATGTGTAAAATAGTGAAACATCACTAAAGTACGTAACAAATGATTTTTCCCAATAGACCGTAATGTAACGGGATTGTTTTGATTTTCCCTGCAAATTAATGATAAATGTTATGCTCATCATTTTCTACAGTAAGCTAGTTGTAGTGCACCTCAGTGATAGCTATCAGTTTGAATATGTTTAAAATAGTGTAATATCATTAAAATACGACGCAAATGATTTTTCTCCATAGACCGTAATGTAACGCAATTCATTTGAGTTTTTCCTGTAAAACACCGTATGCTACACAGTTTATTTTTAATACCAAACATTCCATAGTAAACCCCAATAACATATACATCAATTTCATGCAATCTGAGTATATTTACGCGAGTTAGAGGATGGGCAGATGGCAGACAGATACACCAAAAGAATTCATACACAGTTTTCAACTATCTTGGAAAGTGCTAAGAAAAGGTTTTATATAAAAATTATTGAATTTACTATACCCTTGCTATAACCAGGCCCTGCTAACATCTAAACGGTTAAAAACATTAAGCCTACCGCATACATTTCAAAGAATAACTGGAAGTTATTACAGAATGTATCACTGCACTGTTAAAAACTGGCAGCAAATTGTCCAGTCATTTGACCGTTTTTATACAAAACAATTACATAACCGCAATTAAACTTTATTCTGAACATAATACTGGCAATAACATGGTCAGAATAGA
Source organism: Maratus michaelseni (assembly GCA_963931845.1). Lineage (NCBI taxonomy): Eukaryota > Metazoa > Arthropoda > Arachnida > Araneae > Salticidae > Maratus > Maratus michaelseni. Next base: position 33,605,334 of record OZ007592.1, on the reverse strand, counting down.
ATTAAATTACGGTTACGTAACCGTTTTCTATAAAAACGGTCAACTGACCGGAAAGTTTGCTGCAAATTTTTAACAATGTATTATTTATTCACTGTTGACTGTAAAAATCCAGAAAATAATCTAATTTCACTGTTTAGTTTCTTTAATGATATTTTCAAATTGATTGTTTAAATGTATGAAAATACAATAGACTTATATGACAGTATGGGTTCTTAAACTATAAAAATTAACAATATATGTTGTTTTTTGTATAATGCATGTTCTTAATAATATATTTAAGCGATTTTTTTATTCATTTATTTCCGGGATTTTAAGATTTGGAAGTTGGAGAAGACAATCTTGTGAAGTAAGTAATTTTAAATAATTATATTTAAGAAATTTTATTAGTATTAATTTGCCATGTTATCATATTACATTGTACTAGTTTAGAGAATAGGCTGATCAGTGTTGCTAGTTTAGCGCGTTTTTTATTCAAAATATATTCCCAGAACTTTCAAAGAATATTCTTTACTGTATTTAATGACAGACATTCCACGGTTAAATTAAAAAAAAAAAAAACATTCTATTCAGATTTTCCGTAAATGCCATCCATAAATATTCCGTAAATTTCGAAAAACAATTTGCGTCGCTTAAAGTGCTCTTTATATACTCGAAAACCTTATTGTATTAGTTAGAAATCGGTATCGAAAGAGAAAGTAGTACAATTTTAGAGCTATAGAAATAGGAGAACGCCACAGTAAGTATACATTAACAAAATCTCTAACCACTTGAAGGGTGGTGCGATATTATATACCCCACTTAATTTTAATCACCAAATGCTACAATGACATCAGAATTTTGCAGTAAAATTTTGATTTTATAAAATACGTGAAGAAAAGCTTCTACTTATTTTGAAATAAATAAATGTGCCCATAAATTCTGATATATTTCAATCATTTCAACATTTTAGCAACAGAACTACTTTGCCCTGAAAGTGTTAAACGAATTATTTTCAGAACAGTATTATCAAAATCAGCCACTATACCTCTGCTATTTTTCAATTAATCAACTTCTGACTTTTTCAATATTAATTGCTTTATATACTTCTTTTTAACTGCTAAAAAAAGGTAAAATAAAAATATTATAAACGGTAAAATAGATTTTATTAGACTGTAGACGTGTGTTTCAGCTCAGTCTGAACCATTATCAAAACAAACAAAAACATTGTATAAATCATTTAATTTTTCGCGAACTTTTTAAATATTACGCACCTTATTTTAATTTTTTTCTTGGATGTTTATTTCCGTATTTGTAGCCATAGAGTCACTCGAACCACAATGTCGGTAAATTAAATGATTTTGCATCGTTAAATACTGTCTTTTTACCTGTTAGTATTAGACTTGACATATGTAACTATGTATAAACATGTAAAATTACAATATGTAACAATGCACCATCATTTAATTTACCAAAATTGTGGCTCGAGTTGCTCCATGTTTTCAAATATGGATAACTGTTACAAATCAATTAATAATAACATCTACAGATTAATTCTCTACTTAAATTATGTATCGCGGTTGTCTATATCTAAACATTTTGTCAACTTTTAAAATGTCCAATACTAAAACTCAATTACGACATCATATTTGAATTCTGCGTTACATGTGACCTTCAGATACCAAACAAGAAGTTATGATGTTAAATACACTAGTCGTTAAAAAAAAAAAAAAAAAAAAAAAAATAATCCTGCAAACAAAATGGGTGAACTTAGTGAATTTGACATTCCTGATTCTAAATATGTCATCTAAATTTCCCCATTACTTACCGTTTTTGAGGGAGACTGTTTTAAAAAAATAAAAATTAAAGTATGAAATGAAAAACTAATACATTCATCAACCATGATTCAAAACAATAAATACATGACAAATGAATTATTTTCATTACCTTAGTTAAGAAAGGAATAATGTCTATCATGAAAAAGATAATTTCTTTGACATTTTTCTCTTGTATTTTTACTTTCTTCTATCTTTACAAGAAGAAAGTATTGTATTCATGAAAATTTTAGACTTCTGGTTTTCGACGGATTTATACGTTTTAGAAAGTACTGAACACGATTTGACTATTTTTAGAAAATGTCTGTCTTTGAGTCTGTGACTCGGTCTGTCTGTCTGCCTGTCTGTCTGTATGTGACAAAAATTTTGTGAGCGCTCTATCTCAAGAACTAATACACCAAATTTAATAAAACATTATATTCAGTTAGTCTCTAATATACATTGGTGCTGATTAGTTTTTGGTGAAAATCGTCCAACAGGTGGCGCTGCTATGCTGCATTGTTTGCGATTTCCGCAATAGCTCTATGTCAAGAGCTTATGCAGTTATTTTCATCAAACTTCAGATTCAGTTAGACCTTGACATAAATAGATGCTGATTACATTTTGGTGTAGATATCCCAACAGGTGACGCTTCTATGCCACTTTAATCTATATTTTTGCGATAGTTATATCTCAAGAACTAATGCACGGAATTTCCTCAAACTTCAGATTCTGTTAGACCTGGATATAAATAGATGTTGATTACGTTGTGGTCTAAATAGCCCAACAGGTGGGGCTTCTATGCTGCTTCTTTCATGATTATCACAATAACTCTATCTCAAAAACTAATGCACGAATTTTCATCAAACTTCAGATTCAATTAGACGTTGTCATAAGTTATCGTTGATTAGGCTTTGGTCTAAATCGCTGCTATACTGCATGTTGCAGGATTTACATGATTTTGGCAATAGTCTTATCTCAAGAACTAATGCACGGAATTTAATAAAACTTTAAATTCAGTTAGACCAAGATATAAATTGGTTGCTGATTCTTTTTAGTGTATGGGAAATCTGTGTGAGATAGAAGAAAGTTTTGGGATTGGCACATCCGACTAGTTTTAGTTGTTGTTGTTTCTTCCGTATAAATGTCCAGCATTAAATTGCTAACATATTTCATTCTATATTCCATTGTATATATTTTCCATTTCAGCTACATTCTGGTCGACATTTTTCTATATTCATCAGAAACAGATCCCATATTACCCTGGAAAATGTCCAATTAAGAATGTAGGATTTTGAGATGCAGATTTCATTTGATTGCACCCGCGATGCCCTAAATTTGGAGAGTACATTTTCACAATGTTTTTTATAATATTGAGACATTCTGTATCTCAAACCGTTTTACGCACTTTTTCAAAAGCTAATATCTTGACAGAATTCAGTTTATTTTTTGAAATAGGATCTTCCAATAATTGCTCCATTTGAGGTCTAACAAAAATTGCTTATTTTCTTACAAAAATCTTCTTTTATTTTGGCCTCGCTCATGCGTGGAAATTTGTGTATTGCATAGTAAAATCCTTCTCCATCTTTATTCCTCGCTTTAACAACAAGTTTTATACGATCAGGAGGTAAATATAATTTTGTTTTGTCAATTAATTCCTGGTATGCAAAATTTTTCGTACCAGGAGTATTTTCTTCTCGCAGTGACAATTTTTTCACGCAGCCGTGCTAATCTGGTGTCTGTTTATCTATTTTAATTTTATTATTTATTTTAATTAAAGTTCAAATAAATTTTGTGATGCTTTGTTGTAACTCAGTCAGCAATGCTAATTAATTAGTTAGCGAGCTAGTTATTAAAATAAACAATACGCTCTGCGTGTTCTTCAATAATGTTTCTACGTAAATTCCGTCTGAGTGTCCCTATGGAGTGTCATTTGAGATTGAATATATGTAAATTTATAACATTGACAAAAGAGGGTGGAAATCACTTTCACAAGATGTTAGAAAAAAAATACACGAAAGTCCAGAAATAAAAGAATAGCACGCGTTTAGCGCTAACGTTTTAGCGAGGAAAACAATTTTAATTATAAAGTGACCCGCCACCAAAAACATTGTTACATGATGCAGCAATTTGATTGTCATATTTGAACATTGCATTGTTATATCTGTGAGAAATATTAATTATTTTTTCAAGAAAGATTTTGTTGCCGACCAGTGTAATTTGAGAACTTATGCAAGTTTAAAGTGCGGAACACCTAATGCTACATTCGTTTTTATTCATTCCAAAACAGATTTCAATACGAATAGTTTTTAAAACATAACTCAAAAACAACTTGACAGAATGAACAAGATTCGAATATTTAAAACTTCTATAAATCGATTTATGTTAAAACAGTCATAGGTAATAATTAATGTTTTTTTTTCCAAAAATTAATTTAAAAATATACATTTTGTCGGAAGTAATTTTTGAAAAAATTCAAACATGCGAATCGAAAGTTACAGCTCATCCTGCTATGTAGTTTTTTAAGTTACAAAATTAATTTTTTTTAAATAAACTAATTTTTTTCTCAAAGTCCATCCATGAAGACAGCAGAACTTGATGAGAGCAGAAGGAATTTTATTCTGTCAGCCTACGAAAATTTACAGGAGAAAGATGGGTCTGTAGAGGAACAGAGAAGAAAAGGCTGCAAGCCGTGCCTGAAGACCACCCCCAAACCACTGTGCTTATGTCCAGATGATTAGATATTGGATCGCAGATGCAAGAATTGGCCATTTTGTAGTAGTCGGTGAATTTGCATCCAGTTCCGAGAAGTAATTACGAATTTGAAAAAGGAAAATAATGTATTCAATAATTATTGTATAAATTTTGAAAGTTGTGACGATACTGTTGAATTAATAAATACGCATATTTCAAAGCACGCATTTGAATAAAATTTCTTTATTTTTTATCATAGGTAAATGTCTTCAAAAAGTAATATTTTCATAAAATTCGATAATGATGAAACCAAAAGTGGTCTCATTTTTATTAATCCGCGACAACAGATAAACTAAAGGAAAATCATATTTATTGTGTGTATTCTTGCTAAAGCATTCGTTAGCTATCTAAGCATCAAGTAAAGCAATTTTCACAATAACGATCACCTTCAAATTTTAATTAAGGCTGTTCTCAAATCCATAGGAGCTACTTTCTGACACATTTCTGAATTTCTTTTTTTTTCGGAAATGGTGTTTTAATTTAAAAACTATGTAATTTAATGACATTTTAAATTTTTGGTAAAGGCAGAATATATATCAGAAATTACTGTTAAATTCGGCATTTTGAGCCGAATTCTCAATGTGGCAACCCGAAAAAAAGAAAAAAAGAACTGCTTATAACTCTAAGTAATTTACTTATTAAAAAAAAGCAAAACGTAATTTGATTTGAAATCGTTTCAATAATCAAGCCCGCCAATTTTATGCCTTTATATTTAAAAATGAGTCGGAAAATGTGTCAGAAAGTATTTCGTTGTTGAGCAGGGAATTTGAGAACCACCTTAATTAATACAATCATTAAAAAAGTGGAGAGAAAGGGAGTAACCACATACTAATTCGGACGTAAATCAGTGTATAAAAATGTGCATGCTACTTATTGATTAGTAATAATGTCTAGTAATTAATTCTATACTAAAATTTTCCTTTGGGGTTCATCTACATATAGAAATTGTGCCAAAAATGAAAACTTTTAGTAGTAAAACCAAATTTTGGCATCATATTTGGATTCTTTGGTAAATTTTACTTTAAAATACTCATATGGCAAATGACATGCAATATGTTAATATTGGTGCAATAGAGAAAGAAAAATCTCTCGAAGTCGGTTTTATTAGTATTTTTTTACTTAAATTTTATCCAGATTTATTCACGGAAATTCAATTAATTTTTACATGGGAAATGTTTTAAAGTTCTGCGTTAAAAAAATTATCAGGGCAGTGTTAGTGTCACTTCAGGATAAAGATAATTTCCATATTTTATTCGCAGACTATATTTTTATAGTGGTAATTTTACGTAGTGAATATGTAAGTTAAAGCCCGGAGAGATGGCGCGGTCGGAGAGATTGTGCACATAGAGGTTCGGGGGGAAGGGAGTAGCGTGAGCGCGCAGCGACTCCAGGTAGCTGTACCACGGCGATAGTGGAGTGTCTAATTGAAAGTGCACGTTGATTGTTTTGAGTGTCTAAGATAAAGCATTGCTGTTTTGTTTTGTTTTCCCAAAGTAAGAGCTTGAATTTTCATAGCTATTCATCAGAATTTCTATAGAATGTCAGTAGTACAAAATATTTTAAACTTAAACGATTTCTCATAAGCTACTAATCTAGAGTAACAACACTGTAAAAAATGACCAATGTTTCTTATTTTATGAAAATATGCTATAACAACGAACGAAAATATAATATAATCTTCTGAGTTATACGAAATTTCAAATAGCATGTTACATTGTCTTTTGAATCCCCAGAAACGAATACATTTTCAAAATTTAAAGAATAATTTATAAAAACAATTTTTTTTTAGCTGCTCGAATTTTTCAGAAACGTTTCCGAAGGGTTTTTATAGTGTATTAAGTAGTACCTTCAGCCTGGAATACCTGTTTTTCGAATGCTATCAATTCTGAAGTAAACATTTTCATTCTAAAAAAAAAATGTTTAACAGACAAACATGCAAAATTAACAGCGTTAACAATAACATTAAAATTAAGATTATTTCTTTTCTCTTTCATGTATAAATTAACTTATGCGGCTGAAAACGTGTACTTGAGAATGGATAACATTCGAAAAACAGGTATTCCAGCCTGAGGACACTAATTAATACACTGTAAAAACCCTTCGGAATTAAAAAGGAGAAATCTGAAAAATTCGGGCAGCTAAAAATAAATTGTTTTTATAAATTATTCTTTAAATTTTGAAAATGTATTCTTTTCTGGGGATTCAAAAGACAATGTAACATGCTATTTGAAATTTCTGATAACTCAGAAGATTACATTTTATTTTCGTTCGTGGTTATAGAATATTTTGATAAAATAAGAAACATTGGTCATTTTTTACAGTGAGTGTGAACATGAATGGTTCGTTTTAGTAGCGGCCATGTTTTAAAAAAAGGCCTCGCAATCTCTGCTACCGAAATTGGAGAGTTTGCGCATCTGCTACTTAGGAGAGATGGCGTATTGTTCCCATTAGTTTCCATGCTAGGAGAAATTACGCAGCTTATTGGTAAATTTGCATAAAAAATGAAAAGTGAAAATGGACTAATTTTAAGTTAAACGTGTTTTCAAGTAACTTAATGTTATTTTGTAATCTTATCTGGACTTGCTTTGTCTGATTCATTAATTTTTTTCCTTTTAATTAAAATTTTTTAATCGTTTTTAAAATGATTTCCTTTTTCTGATTCTTTAATCATTAGGTTGAAATATTCACTCCTAATACAATAACACTTGTTCACAAAAATATTACAGCAATGTCTTTTAAGTATAATTATTATTGTTAACAATTTAATTGTAGTTATTATTAGTAACAATCTCTCCTACCCATGTGCGCAATCACACCAACCCTGTAAGGACAGATTGCGCAAAATAACTTTCTTGGTTTTATGACAACTGCTCAATTAAATTGCAACATAACAATAAAATAGCAATGGAAATGCATAAAAAACAAATGAAGAAAAAATTATTCATGGATAGTTTAGCAAAAAAATCATATTTAGATTTTTTATTGTTATTCTTTTGAATTGTGCGCAGACTCTCCTAGCTTTACCTTATGCTGTATAAATTCTACATGCAATATATATTATGCCATAAGCGGCTGTCCCGTAATTTTTTATTTCTTAAAAGCAACTTAAACTGGCTGTAGGTAAAAATATTTTTTTGTAAAATTGCTATTTTAAAAATATTTTCAGTAAAGGGATGGGAGAGGTAGTTAAGAGTTAAATTGAAAAATGATATTTAATTTAACTTTCGTTTTAGAAGCATTTTTGTAAAAATGTAGAAAAACTTTCAGATGCTCAGGGCTTTAAAGTAAAAAAAAAAAATGCTTACACTGTATTGACAAGACAAATATGATGTATATTAAATAAAATTACACATTATATTGATTATTCATTGCTGGTGGATTAACTTGAATTTTAAAGGTCCCCGTAAAGATAATGAGAAAGAACTATTTCGAAACATCTTATATTCTGATCCAGATAATGATGGGTAGTTATAGGTAAGTCGGTAGTAAGCCTCCCTGTAAATTCCTGCATTTGGTGATGGTAAATTATCCACAATTTTGAGTACGGTATATCAGTGTTAATGTTTTTTGCAGAATTGTTTTTTTCAAAAAGTTGTAAATTTCTTTAAAAAACGTCGATGTTTTTGTTCATTTGAAAATAATTACCATTTATTTATATGTTGAAATTAATTATTGTTTAAATAATACCTATAAAATATTAAAAGACTGATGTTTTATCAATATATGATCGAAAGTATATTGGAGGCTATGTTCTAGGCAAAACTGTGTTAGCTTTGCCACTTAAAAATATAGGCAAACACCCAGGAGAAGGGGAATCTATATATTAACTATTAGGTATGTAACCTTCCACAGATTTTCTGATATCAGCAGGAACTGCATATATACCATCATACTCAACTTGTCGACCAAAATACACAATTATAAAATCATATTTAAAACCATTAAAGGTACGCATAAAAGTATTTAATACCTTCACTATTCTTTTATATATTTTTATGGGAATGCAAAAACTACCCTGTTATTCATGATAAATTTAAAATTATGTTAAAATTTTATGAAGAATATTTGTTTTGCTTCAAGTTCTTATAAGATATAGTTGTAGTAATTTGAGCGTACTGGTAACTTATAGTATATTTGATGCACGTTATTTGATAAAATCAATCTAGCAGAATGAAGACGAAGTTGAGATTTCAGAAAAATAAACAATCACAATAATGCCACATTTATTAAATTTACTCCATGATAATGAAAAAAAAAGTCTTCAAGGCTATCAAAAGTAGAATTTTCTACATGTAAATTGGCTTTTTATATTGGTTATGACGTTAGCTAACACGAATCGTAATTCGAATCCCAATAAGGCATGGCCCCACGTGGCTGAGAGGTTCTGCTCTCAAAGCTGGTAGACAGAAGGTGCTGGGTTCAAACCGCTGTCCCGCTCGTCGACCTAACCATTCGGAGTTTTCCGTGGTTTTCTTCGAACCTTGCCATAAATGTGGGTTAGGATCCCTTAGAAAGACCACCCAGAAAGGACCCCCCCCCTAAGGCCTATATCCCTCGAGTAGATAATCGGCCGTCATAAATCAACCAACCAACCCAATAAGGCATGAAGGTTTGTGGTGGGTCGAATCCCACTTTAACCGGAAGTCCCGACCTATGTAGCCCTCGTATGCAAAAGGTGATTGTAGCGGCAGTGATCAATCAATCAACAAACAGGGAAATCAGGTAGCGTGGAAATATCAACAAAATCTCAGAAGTTCATGCTGAAAAATCAGTGTAAAGACTTTATTAATCAATGGCGTAGAGATACTGAAATGCGAACTTTACCCAACGAAACAGCCTACAACCGAACCATGTTTGCGTATTTCTAATTTTCATGGGAATAGCCTGCTATAAGAGCAGCAATGCATTTAACACCAATGGCTCGTTGCCCATAGAAGTGAAGGAAATACTATACAAAATACCAGTGACGAAAATTGTTCATTCTCTGTACGTTTATAAAGAATTTTAATTATTTAAAAACAATCGAATTATTCAAAGAAAAGTTTGATTAAAGCAAATTAAAAGAAGGTTGGTGTTTTACGGGTGGTATATAGTCATCTTTAGCACACGTGAGCTGAACAGGCCAGAAACTAAGTTTAAAGTTATTTCCGAGTGTCCCGAGTCAAGTTTCAAACCAGCCCCCTAACCACTAGGCAAGTCGGTGGGTTTTGAAAAGAAGAAAATTAAAATGATGTAACAGAATAGTTTATTGGAATTCTGTTTTATTATGGAGCTCACAAGGAAGGTATAAGCGCATACTCAGAAAATTTTGAAAAAATTACAGAATGTTTTTCTTATGAGGATATATACATCTATAAAAATTTTCTGCGGAAACTCGATATAACGTTCGCAAAAAATTATGAAAATTTCGTTTATTTGGCGAATTATCACCTGTTGGCGACGGAATGAAATTTAAAAATAAAGCGCTTTTGTGACAAATACACTTTAAGGAACACCTTTTTCATTATGAATTTGTTTATGTAAGTTTAACTTACATAAAAATAAATTTTTAGGACTACAATTTTGTGTACTCATGTATATGTATATATAATGGAATTTAACGATTGTATTTAACGATTTAAAACAAAATTTAAGTTGATTAAAATTGTTTCAAGCTCAAAAATAAAGCCCATAATAAATTCAAGCCCAATTCTGAACATTGTCAATTCAAGTTAAAAGTATTGTTGCTATGGAAACAACTTCTTCGATATGGAAATGTATAAGGAATCCGTTTGTAATCGGACATTTTCTTTTAAAATACGTTTAAAAATTACTTGTATAACCGGTGAAGCCGTTGAAATTAGAAAATATCGTGGAATGGAGGATAAAACAATAGCAAAATTTCATTCAATCTGTTATAAATAGAGAAAAAAAAACATGAATGATTTATTTAATGTGATTTAAAAAATATTTTAAATTAATATTACTGCAAACGTACAGAGAGTTGAAAATGTTGAACGCAAAATGGAAACGATTCTAAACAAGAGGGTATGTTATTATGAGCCCTAGAATTAACCCATTCGTATAATTTTTTTAAGCTAATGATAATTTTACGCTTTCAAATTTTCAAAAAGTCACATAGACAGGTCCCATAACAAGAATTTCGTTTACTTTACTATGCCTTTCAGATTTATATATTTTTAAAATTCCGATTGTTAACTAAAAGTGAAAATAAACATTTGCAACTTAAAAACAGATTCAATAATTCAATAATACACAAAACTTAAATGTCAGCTTCGCTATAATATAAAATATAAAATATTTGCAGCTTCCAAAACATAGAACATATTTTGTCAGTGGTAAAATTAAATAACTGTAACAATAAGCAGCTTGTATATATTATACAAAAAATAGTAAACTATTTCATCGTTTATATCTAAATTCATTAAGTATTGCGCATTCGAATAATCATTTTACAAATTGCATTAAAATCGTTTGCGTTTGGTGAGAAAAAATGTTGCAAGCCGAATCGCGTGATTTTGCACCAAATACACGAAAGTATTTTTTTTTTTTTTCAGATTTTCTACTGGGAACACGCGACTAAATTTGACTGTTCCTTTATTACATACATGAGTAGCTTCATAAGCATTTTTTTTTTTCAAAATTTTCTGAGTAAGCGCTTTGAGGAGACCTTCCTTGTGAGTAGCACCTGCACAGTCTTTTAAATCAGGTGCACATGAGTCTTCTTTCATTTCTGAAGTGACGACACTTTCCCGTAGATTTTCGTATGCTGTCACAGCTAAATTTCTTGTACCTTCGTCAAATCCTGCTTCCTTCATTGATAGGATCTGAAAAAAAGTAGTTTATGCTAAAATAATTTCAGAATGCAGCTTGATATAAAATTTAAACCACTTGTCCTATGAAATATTTTTTCTTAGTACTGCAAAAATAAAAATAAATAAAAAAGGTAGCATTTAAAGAACATCTGCACTAGAATGCTTACAATTGTGAAAAATTAAATTCCAACTGATTAATTTTAAAATAATTATTAAATTTGACTTAAAGGTAAATAATTTTGTTTTCTGCCTTAAATTATTATTTCTTTTTAATTAATAACACTTTCGAATATTTCCGTGAAATTTATGAAGTATTTTTATCCTGATGCAAATAATATAGGCACATTATTACATTTACTTAAATACTACTGTAATCTTAATTCAAACAGAAAATAACACCTTTTCTAAATACAAGAAAAACAAATTCCGCTTTGAATCTTGATGATTTTTTTTTTAACTTATACCGGTTGAATCCCAATAGAGAATAATTTGATTATCTCTTAAACTGATGATGATAAACAGACACCTCCGATTATAAAAAAAATATACATAACAAAATACAGCTGTTAGATGTGGCATTTGTTTTACAAAAGATTCAATAAATATTAAAATTTAATTTTTTTTCCAATAACTTATGAATCCTACAATTAAAATGTTGGCATGTTGTCGTGTCTCTATAAAGGATAAAGTAAATCCCATTTTTTTTTTTTTTTTTTTTTTTTTTACTTAAGCTTACCGAGTTATAGTAATTTTGAATTGTATAAATTTCCAGAGTTTTCCAGCAATATAAACGCATTTTTTAGTTTTTAGAAAACATTTAAAATTCATTAATGTCAAAGAATTATAGCTCGGTACGTTTTTGATCGTAAACGAGTGGCAACTAAATTAATGTATTTCTCAGATGCACGGCACATTAAGATATAAAATATAATAAGAAAGAAGATGCTGTATATATTTTTTTTCTTTTATAATATGCAAAAAGACCCTTGTAAAACAAATACTACATCTAAAATGTATAGTCGATTTGCATAAGCTTTGTAAATGGAAAAATGTTTATCATCAGTGGTTTAAAAGATAATTCCCACCGTAAATCTTTTTAACACCGAGTGCAGAATTTTAGAACGTTTTCCAGGAATTTATAAAATGGTTTCACATTATGGTATATATAAAGTATTTTCTAAAAATATGCAGCACATCTCTAATTTTATAATGTAAATGATGAAACCGTGCATAAAGCTTTATTTGCATAATGCTGACTTTGCAATATTTCTTACGTTGCATGCTTTTTCCACCATTAAAAAGCATGCCATCCACAATCCATATTTGTATATTTCTGTTTTACCGTGCACGGTGAAAAATAAATATACCAAATAACACATAAAATAAGTATGTTTGATAATAAACAAAATAAATATACCTGATAACAAATAATTACAACATATGTTTACAATGCAAATTAGTACTAATAAAATGTTTTAAATACATTTGTTTAAACATTTTTACTCCACAAGATTGTCTTATGAGTTAACTTCTCAAGATTACTTCCAATTCTTTTAAAATTCACGAAATAAACCATTAAAAAAAAATCAAGTTTTAAAATATTCTAAAAAAAAAAAGTTATACTAAACAAAATATAAATTGTTACGTTTTTGTTCAAGGTTGTAAAAAGAGACTGGACGTTTGAAAAATTCAATAAAAAGTAAACATTAACAGCTATTGAAGTTTTCCTTACAATAACTTAATGTCTGAAATCCAGAATTTTTTTTGCTATGTTTCCTTTCTTTTTTTTCCAAATGTCACCGATAGATGACACTGTGCTATCTTAAACAGTTAAAACGTTAAATCAAACGTAAAAATAAATAAATAAATAAATCAAAGTTGACTCAGCAATTAAACAATTAAACGCCATTCGCTTTAACTGTTGAAACTCCTAAAAATTTGTTTGCGTTTTGAAATTGCAAGGTTACATTCAGCTGTATTACAGACTCAGACAGCGCAGCGGTACCTATCGGATGTAATTTGGAACAAGGAACAAGAAATGCCCAATCTAATAAGAAGGAACGCTACAGTTACAGTAATATAACAATTTTTGCTTACATCTGGATACGGATATTTTTTAGATTACGGAGGTTAAAGAAATTGACATATTTTTAATTTAAACAGAAAACAAAAATCAAGTAACAAAATTCCTGTATGCCTTTCATTTTTAATGAACATTTCATAATTCACTTTTTTTTTTACTCTCAATACATATATATTACGTATATAGTGTAATCGCTGAGTTTTACTAGTTTTTCAGGTTCTCCAGAGTGCATGAGTAAATTTTTTCTATTTTCATGAAAATTGTTTCTGCAGATGAGTTTATATTTTACCATATCCTTAGTAAATTAAGTAAAAAATGTTTAATTTCAAATAAATCTTAATATAATCTAATGATACATAAAAAAATATTTATATAAACAAAACCAAGTTTTACAACGCAAAGGACGTGCATAATGCATAAGACTTTCATGTTTTGCCACTCAATCAAATGCCTTATTCTTTTTTAAGTAACTAATGCTTAATTATAATATCTTTATTCTTAAAATTTGCTTTTATGTATTGTCTTAAATTACATTGCAAAAAATCTATAATACAGAAGAAACCTTTACTACAACCCAGTGTAACTTCATAGTTACCTATAATTCTGGAAAGCCTTTTGTTCAAAAATCTTTGGATAAGAACCAATTAAAAGAACATCACAAAAATAGTAGATAGTCTAATTAAACAGAAAAGGCTTTTTCAAAATTTATGGGTAGGAAACGTTTCTTTTAATTTAACAATGGTTTTATCAAAATTCGTACACATTGTTTTCAGAAATTTATAATTAGTCCCTGTACTGAATGTAGAGTTGCAAAGACTAGAAAAAACCCGGTTTAAACCTGGGAATAAACCGGATTTTTTTTTGGAATAAACTTGTTTTTTTGGGGGAATAAACTTGGGAATAAACCGTTTTTTTTCTGCAACTCTAACTATTATGTTTCTGAAGTTAACGGAAAAGCTTCCAGAATAATGAATAACTATGAACTGCATTAAATTTTCAGCAACATTAGCTTCCACATTAACCTATTTTAGGCCAAAAGTACGTCAACGCAACATTTCATTAAATATTTTTTTATTAACATTGTGACGTATATTTTTCACTAATTTTATTTTTCTACTATTTTTAAGGGTTCTGAAGACATATGTAAAATATTAGTAATTTAATTGAAGTAATCACTTTCTGTTGAGAAATTTTCAAAACATGCTATTTTTTAACTTGAAACAGTTATTGACAAATTCGACTTTTTGAAACTGCATAATTATTTCACTTGAGATTAATCATATGTTTTTTTAAAGAATTAAAGTTGCAAGTTCGGTAAGTAAAATAAAAATAAAACAAATGTCATAAAAAACTAAAAATTTTTCTTTTATTTTAATGGTGCGTTTTATTTCTTAAATAAAATATTCTTTTTAATGCACGAAACTTTGTTGGTATCTAAATGAATGTTATCACATTTTATAAAATTTTTATGCTTGGCCTAAAACGGGTTAAGGACAATTTTGACAATTTTTTACAGGTAAATGTAATTTGTGCTGTTATATTTTATTTCTAGATAGCGCCTGCAAAATAAATTTCTACATTACGAATGCTATTGAAAAACGAAATATTAAAGGAGTAATTAATGAAGCTTTTATAAATAAGAGAGCTCAGCACAGAAAAGTATGTTATTGAAATACAGGGTAACACAAAAATTAATCATTTTAAAAATGAGTATCATTTAAAGAAGTTAATTTTTCTTTTAAAATTCTTAATACCCTTGAGATACCCTTAATATACTGAGATACACGAATACTAAATAAAGTAGTGGTTGAGCTTTATTTCAATGTTTAACCCTCAGTTACTGCCTTGTCAGAATTTATGGGGTATAACAGGTCACAACATTGCTGCTTGCCAGGAGAACCTTCGCGACTAGAAACTTTATGCTAGCGACTAAGAGAAAACATACAGAAATACGCGGTTGCTTTAACTTCTCGAAGCAACAGTTTCGTCATGCTCATAACAAATTTGATAATTAATACATATTTCCCTTTTCTTCCTCTCTGCAGAAAATATAATTTTTCAATCCCCAATCATGTAATTAAGAGTATGCTTATCAAAACATAAAATAATGTATCTTTAAATACGTAATACGCTTGAACTTTTTTTCTTATTTTGGAATGAAATACTAGTCTAAATTCAACCCTCTATTCCACTTAGATTACATAACATAGTTCACCGTGTACAATTATGCTTTTATCAATGTATTGCTACTATATGTCATATAGTTGGTCATGACTGTATCTATGAAATGATTAAAAGTTTTACACTTTTTTTATTAAATCTTAGCTTTTTACTTGAATATTTTTTAATTAAGAAATATACATTCATTTCTATAAAATTCAAAATTGATTTTTTTTTGTGCCGTGTTTGAACTACAGACTACACTTCACTTCCGCCTGAAAATTAGGTACACGACACTGTTGTAGGAAACATGTAATTATATTGCGTTTTTTCACGTCTGGAGGTGAGAAGACGTTATGCAATAAGACATCTTCAATAGCATTCTTTATTCACAATAATTGAGCACTGATTTTGAAAATACGGGTTTTTTGAACTTAATTGTTCTTTACAAAATATATAAAATGAGATAGGAAGTTCAAACAATTGTTCTAATCTTCACAATAAATCAGTCTTATGTAACGATTTTTATAAATGTATAAAACTAGACATTTTAAAGAATATGCTTGTCATGAATTCACTTCTAAACACTACATCAATTTTGCTATTATATACAATTTATATGACAGAAAAATAAATAATTCTTATGTCATTTTCTTATGTCTCTGTGAAACACGTGTGTCTAAAAATACAAAAGATAAATAGCATCTGCGTAAAAAATTAAAAGGTATATATATAGCACTTTTATAATGCAATGCTGAAAACGGTAATCTACTTCATTGTATTTCCTTTGAAATCATCAGGTAAAATGTTTCTTTTATTTTCAACTTTTGTTTTAAGATTAGTATCGTAAATTATTTCAAACGGAATACACATGCTCATAAATAGTGATACATGACAGAAAAATCTATTCCTGAGTGTTACATGCATGAGTGTTGAAACTCATGCAATAAACAGATTTGAATTTACACCATTTTCTTTCTTTTGACACCATTGAAATAACTTTACTCTATTGATTTATAGTTCTTATCTTCTTTATAATAAGTAAAAACTTTTTATAAAGAAAATAGAAACTTTTTAATTATACACGTTTTGCTTGCTATTCAGTGATAAAAATGTCTTTGTATTCCCGATATTAGCAAGTAGAAATTCCAGAACCAGAAGACTGGAACTTGGGCCGGTTAAGACACTTGATAATGGGACAAATATACACAGTATAACGTGCTCAAGATAAGCAAAATGCGCTTTTTTATCTAAAAATATATTAATATGCATTTATAAGCAAAATAATATGACAACAAATATCAATTTATTAGTTAAAATAGTACGTTTACGATATTCAATAATGCATGCATAAATATTATAAGTAAGTAAATTCTTGTTTTACGATTCTAAAATATTATTTAATGACTGATGAGTTTTATAATCACACTAGCTGTCCCCTTTCAGACCCTCCTGGGCCCATGAGAATAACCTTAAATATTCCTAAAGTAAATGTTGAATAAATTTATACCTTTAAATGAAAATCTTTCTAAACTATTCTAATGCAATGTCTTCGTTCCCTCGACTGTGTGTGAATTTTATTTGCAAATGAAAACCTATCCAAACAAACGTAGAGATGGGGACTATAATGGCGTGCACTGGAAGTGCCACTCACGCTCTAGTCTCTTTTAATTATATATTTTTAAGCGAAAGACCGGCGTATCCCTTTCCCGAAATAATGACGATGATGTTGATCGAATTTATATATTTCAACGAAAATCTTTCCAAAAGAATTTAATATTGGTGTACCCACTGACTAAAAATGTTTTCTTTTCTTTTTCTTTTTCCACATCGGATCATGATCTCTTTGAAATTTTTATGCGTTATAAATATAACATTTCAAAAGCCTGTAAACTGTAAATTGAAATGTTTAAAATTCAGACGCATAAGTGTCTAACACAGATGTTTCAAACAGAAAACGATTAAAAATATATAATGGTCTAATTTTTCAGACCATTATATGCGTCTGAATTTCAGACATTTAAAACTTATGAAACGCGGTCATTTTTTACCTCTAATTTGTCGGCAAAATACAGCTGTTTCTTATATTCTTTTAAAGCATTACACGCAGCCATGGTTGACCACATTGAATCCTCAGTAAATGGGAAAATATTTTATCATGAAGCAGGGCTGGGGTTTGTACCAGAAGCAGAATTTGATTAAATCATGAGCATAAATGGTGCATCGTTCTGCACCCTCCCACTGAATTTAGGGTCCCCCAAATTTCGTATTCAGTTTTCGTACAGCTCATATTTTAAATATATTTCGACATTTTATGGATTATAATTAATATTTTGAATTTTTAGAGTAGGATAAGATTTAAAACAAAATATGTATTTATGTATATACAGTAAAATCTTTCAATAGCGAAATAGCGGACACCTTGGACCACAGAATTTGTCAGCTATTCGGATTTGGCCGCTTTTCAGACTTAAAAGTCTACAAATATGTATCTGTTATCTGCTATTCGAGAGTGTCCGTTATGGGATTTTACATTAAATCTTCATAACAGAAGCTTTCAAATATCGGACACATATATTTAACGAACATCTATCTTTTTTAATCTACAACACATACGTATGCGTATATTTGTACTTCAGAAAAGTGTACACCTCCGAATAGCGGACAAAGCACGAAGTCCTAAGTGTCTCTAATTGAGAGGTTTTATTGCAGTTGGACAAATATATTTTACTTTTTTTTTATCTTATCCTTCGGAAATGATCAAAATATTGAATATAATCTGTAGAATGTCGAAAGATATTTCAAATATCAGTTTTAGAACAATTGCATACCAAATCTAGTGCCCACCTAAAGTCAGAAGAAAGGCGCAGAACCCTGAATCAGTTTGCCCATGCTTTAATCAGATCCTGATTCTGGGAGAAACCCAACCCTGCTCTGTGGTTCGCTCAGACCCGATGTATCCACTATTCAGACATTTAACCACATAAATTCAATTTTATGTGTGGTCTATATCTTAGCAAGTGTTTTGTATTTTGTGACATCATTGACATGTGCCCCAAATGAATTGTAGGTCCATGTGTTGACACCATACGTTCCTTCTTCCTCTCCGTATATACTGACAGAAGATTAAACACATTTAATGTCTTAAAATATATATTAACAGATAAATACGGCCCCATTTCCTAGTCGTGAAATCGTCAATCATTATAATAGGGCCCTAAAATAATTTTCACACACACACACAAAAAAAAGAAAGAAAAAAAAAGAAAGAAAAAAAAAGAAAAAAATTATTTCTTTATCCTGTAAAAAATATTTGGTAAGCATAAGTTACCCCACTGCTTAATTCTTAAAATTAAAATAAGTATAGTTTTCAAAACAAAACAAAGTTAGAAGGTCCTTTTGTGTGAGACTTTCAATGTTTACCTGTTTGATAAATAGGAAAATATTTGACCATAAAAAAGCATTGAGTGTTTTCTAGAAGCAGAATCCGATTAAAGCATGGGAAAACAGGCCGTGGTCCTGAAACCCCTCCCCCCTCTCCGTTCATCCAAATTTCCTCCCAAATTTGGTATGTAATTTTCGTAAACCTGATAGTTTAAATTTATTTGGCATTCCATTTATTATACTCAATATTTTGAACTTTTAAAGTAAGATAAGATTAAATTGAAATGTTTGCTATTCGAATTGCCGTGTTATGGAGGTTTTACAGAAAAATCTCTATAAAAGACATTTACGAATAACACATACTTCTGTTTAATGAAAATGAACCATTTTCATTTCACAACATATACATATTTGCATATTTTTACCTCAGAAAAGATGACAAGTTCACATAGCGGGAAATTCTTCGGTCCAACATGTCCAAGGATTTATTGTATTTAGATAAATATATATATTTTTTTAAGCGAAATAGAATCGTGTTTTCTGTACATGTGACAGGAAATGCCTTTTTAACTTGGTCCTTCAATTAAAAGTACGAGAGAACAGGAAGATCACTGCTTTCCGCGTACGAGTAGGGATGAGGAAGAGGAAAAAATCCGTGTGCACATTTATTAGGTCATTTTTTGTAAAACAGATAATGACAGTTGAATTTGTTAATCCCTAATTATATCTATTCATCTACAAATGAATTTTTGGATCAGTCTAATTTTAAATTTACACATATTGAACAGCGTGGTGTCAGTAGATCGTCGTTAAAATAAAAATAATGCATTTGAATGTCCATAATATAAATAATGATTCTCATGATTTATAAAATAATAATAAACGATAACATAGTATTAAAAGTAATTTTTAAGCACTTAATCATGCGTGATTTAAAACTTTATTCAACAGAAATCGTCTGCACATGTGTGGCTCAAAAGTTTAGCATATCATTTTCTTATCATTGCGATTTTTCCTTCTCTTATGTTAATATTTACCATCCGATTTTAAAATCACTTGCATTGCGATTTTTCTTCTACGACGTCAAATAACTATGAGAATCTTGTGTGTCTAATACCCATTATTATGCTTGATTTCAATTATATTTCATGAAAAAATTAACACCTTTCCTGTGTCTTTATTAATTTTAGACTAGTTGTTTTTTTATATTTCTGGATGAAATAATTTACTCGAGAAACCTTTATTTCATTCTGCAAATCATGAAAGAATAACGTTTATATAATATTTCTAGGTATTATAGTTTTCATTGACTAATTCTTTGCGGCAAACGATAATGATACTCATACATAGAACTCGCATAGCCTTTTAGAAATAACAGCCCAATTTATAATTGCTAATTTTTTGCAATAAAGAAGTGAAAACCAACAGAGCGAAAAAGTGTCCTTACTTGGATTCGAACCAGGTCCCTTGGTATTGCTTGCCAACGCTCTATCACTGAGCAACCCAGACGATATACATTTTTTTTGTCTTATTCAACTTGATAGAGAAAAAGTTTTAATATTAAAGTAGTTATAACTACTTAAATCTTAAATCATAGGGGCAATTCATTAATAATGTCACAAACAAACATTTCGTGTGTTTTTTTACCTTTCTCTCCCTGTTTGCTGTAGTTTGTCACCCTCGAATGTGACCTTCCTCCTGTTGTAACGCCTCCTGTTGCAACTATTAATTTAGTTCTAATTTTATGTAAAATAAAATGTTATATACGATATTAATACCTACTGATATAAATATTATAAAACCATTTAATATCAAGTACTTTTATTTCAAATTACTGGAAATGAATGGAAAAAAGAACTTATACCTAATACTACCTGAACCAAAATACACATTTTTCTAATGAATTTTATTATGATGCTAGCAAATAATTCCTATTCGATTGATTTCATAAGTTCGATGTGTGTCACAATGTGTTCACATACCCCCTCCTCCTATGACAGTGTGGCACAATTTGTGGACCACCATCCTCTTATGGAGTGATATAATTAATGGATTGCACCTTATTTACTTACTTTTGTAACACTTTCCAACGTAGTTGAAAATATTTATGCGTTTGATATCTCTGCCATCTGTCAGTGCTCTAACTTTCAGGAATGTGTTCCGATTGTCATGTAATTTTCATATGTTATTGAGGTTTACTATATAAACTTCTCTATTGTAAATGAAGTTTGTAGTATTCAGAGTTCGTTTACATGAACACACAAAAAACATGAACACACCCGTTGCATTATGGTTAACAGGAAAAAATCGTTTGAGGTGCATTTTAATAATGTTACGGTATTTCAAACATAATAAAATCGACATGTACCACTCAGATGAGATACAACACGCTTTCAGCAGAGTGCAAAATAAGTAGCATTTTCAGCTCGTTTACAAGGAGGCACAAAATATTTCCATTCTATTATGGTAAATGGGGAAAAGCTGTTTGCGGTGCATTCTAATGATTTCAAACATACGAGTAATTAAATTGATGAAGTTCAGCAAGGTGCACTTCAATATGTTATGGAGTGCATAGAATTTATAATTCCTCTACAGAGAGACGTAAAAAAGAATACTGGTTACAGGACTGAGGACCATCGGAAATTTCTGGAAGTACCTTTTCAGCTTTGGTATGTATTTTTAAACTTAACTAATTTTTATTGTATTATGCGTTGTATATAAATTGAATAGATCACATACAGGGCTAAAACTGAAGTTTAGATTACATTTAACAGCAAATCTGAAAATGAGTTTTTATTGCGTTATATGTTTTTTAAATTGTTTATTTAGATATCGCGTTTTATATTGCATCTAAAAGTGATCTTTCTTAACAATATTGTGTTAGTGTTGCAAAGAGTTTCACAATGAATGTCTGATGCATGATTTATTCGTTCTTGTTTTTTATTGTAGTTGGTTTGAGGGACCAAACATGAACCTCTTTGTTGTATTCTGCCTTTTCTTTGTCACTGTAGCATGTAGTGCTTCAGCTGCCGCAGGTAAGTGAGGAAATCAAATACACAACACATAATACATTTATTTCTTCTTTTACTTCCCTTTTTTCATATTTTGTATTTAGTATTGTTTTATTTTTTTTGCTTGTTATTTGTAAGATAACGTAATTTACTTTAACACGTTACCTTTGTTTAAGGGGTTACATCAACGCTCCCTAGATAAGAAAGCGTTGACACGCATCACGAAAACGTCATACCAAGCAGGCAAAACATAAAAAAGAATTCGAATAACTTGCATGCTACGATTTCATTGGCTCATAGAATTAATAATTATTGTTTACGACTAATAGTTAATAATTCCACGAGCCATCGAAATCGAAACATGCAAGTTGTTCGAATTTTTTTCTTTGTTTTGCCTGCTTGGTATGACGTTTTCATGACGCGTGTGAAGGCTTTCTTATCTAGGGGGCGTTGGTTACATACGTTCTCGGTGGCGAAAACGCCACATATTTTGGAATTTTGTTCTAAGAAGGGAGTAAAATTGATTGAAAAACTAATAATTTCACGCTGTTTTTTATCGCTTCAAGTATTTAAAAATATTTTTTTGGTTAAATTTGGTCACATAGTACGTCACATATTATCTGCAACAGCGTTGACCTCTCTCAAAATATCTGGTCTCGATGGGCAGCCTCCGAACTTCCTGTTGAAAGGGAAAAATATTAAATTATTACATGAAGAAACTGATAATTTCTTCATGTAAAATAAAGTTGTAGCAAAGGGCAATAGGCTCAAAATTTTCAATTTTTGAAAGATGAGAAAATTGCGCAATATTGAAAAAAGAATTTTAATTTTTCGTCTAAAATGTTGACCAAACTTATTAGAAAAATATAAAAAAATTTAAATTTTCAAAAAATGGCTCTATAGCACTTAGACAATTTAATTATGCGTAAAAAATTAAGATGAACGCAAATTTTATCCAACAATAATAAAAATTGTCCCCTTTATCATGCTGCTTATGTTGAAAAAGTTAGTTTCCAGAAAATCCCGTTTAAAGTTTTAGAAGAAAAAATATACTGATATATGTTTTTTCAACTTACGCTTGATTTGGTATTCCTGTGACATAACTCTGGACCTTCCTCTGCTTTAATCTGCTCATTGAAAATGTTTTTGTTACACCTACGAATCTTTAGTAGAACCTTTTCGGCGAGGTCGGTTTTATTGATAGTGCGAGCACTCACATTTGGGCTCAAGATTTTTGTTTAATAATTGAGATATCACTTTAAATCATTTTGCCCATAATTATACTCACTATAAAAATTTTATTTTTGTAAAAAAAAAGAGATTTTTTTAATGCTGAATATGTAACCCCTTAACTTTGTCGTAAGTATGAAAATGAATCATTTATAGGAACAGCATGTTTTTCAGTAATTAGATACATTTACAGAAAAATAAATCTTTATTTCGGAAAATATTGAAATATATTTTACAGACTTAACATGCTTTTCAAAATAAGTAATACACATTTTGGAAATGGTATTCCAAAGAGGAAAAAAAATAATAGGGAATAAATGCGAATTTTTTTTTTTTTTTAATTTTACTCATGTTTAATCTTTTTTTCAACACTTTTTTATGACTTCAGTTCGTTTTTCTGTTATCTCTCTAACTCTCTTAAATATAAATTGTTTGCCACGGATTTGCTGTGTGTTATTGAGGTTGTATTCGCAAATTAGTTACTTGCGTATTCCCTTTGAAACTGAAATGAGTGTCATTTCTAGTTTTTTTATAACACACTCAAAAGAATTCGAATATATTATGGTCTATGGACTAAAACTGTTTGAAGTACAGTGTGATTATAATTAAAGTCCCACTTTCAAAATGCTGTAAAAAAAGGAACTACTGATCAGAATGACTTCAAATTTGAACTGAATATACTGGAAGAAGGGGGAAACAGTACGGCATAAGAAAGAAAAAGTTCCAAAGTGTATCGATAGATGACGCTGTTAGCGGCATAACGAAAGTGGATTCGGCCTTACTAACACTATGTTAAACACTATGTCTTACAAGTGACATTTTTAAACAAAATACGACGGCTTTGGCTTGAGTTGCCCAGTAAACCAACCGTACTGTTCAATGTGCATGAGTGTTTTAGTTGTTTGACGGAAAAAAACACTCCCAAATCAGTGAACAGTTGTGGTACTGTGAGTGGAAAGACCATCCACCACGGGAAGGTCGTACCACATTGGATGGGAAAAATTGGTTTTTAATTGTCCTTGGGCTAAAAACCGCATAAAAAGCACATAATGATTCGGTTTTTAACTGCGCATGAGTGTATTTTAATTTCCATAGTATGCCGATTACAGCGCCATCTATTGATATAGTTTGGAACTTTGTTTTCTTGTGCCACACCGTTTCCTCCTTCTTTCAGTATATTCAGTTCAAATTGGAAGTCATTCTGACCAGTGGTTCCTTTTTTACAGCATTTCGTAAAGTGTGACTTTAACTATAATCACCCTGTATATTTTAATAATTTTACTCTATTTCAAACGTTACTAAACTGATATATGGTATTGATATAAATTACAACATGCTTCTTGTAGGTAGCGGTGTGCCTACACTGTTTAAAATTTGCAGCAAACTGTCCAGTCATTTGACCGTTTTTACAGAAAATGTTTAAACAACCGTAATTTAACTCTATTCTGACCATAATATGGGCAATAATATGGTCAGAATAGGGTTAAATTACGGTTATGTACCCATTTTTTGTAAAAACGGTCAAATGACTGGACAGTTTTTTGCAAATTTTTAACAATGTAGCATCTGTTGTTCATTTACAGGGACGTACAAAACAAATCGATTGCATTACATACTCTCTGTAGTAATTGTTTAAAGATCTTTTTGAAAGCGACAAACGTAATTTGCCGATGACATCTTCTGCAAGAAAAATACGCAAAGTACCATTTAATGTTGATACCTATGACTTTTCCGTCTAGTTAAGATATTAATATTTCATTCAAAATTTACAAAATTAACAAATTTATACCGTTCTTAAATAGGGTATTTTAAATTAAACTTTTAACAGAAAAAAAATATCCCTTTTTTAAACAAATTTCATCATGTTAATTTTTTTTAAGTTTATCAAGATAAAATATATCTTTTTCTAGACTATATTTCGTAATTGCATTTATCGACACGGTAAAACTGAAAAATAACCCTTTTCAATAAAATTTGCAAATGAAATTTATTACAAAATATTGTTTTTAATATTTGTACATTCCTTTATAAAAAAAATATATAAAAAAAACATTGTAAAATTCTAATAGTCGAACTGTATTATTAAGCCAGCTTTGCATTGTTTTCTAATTGATGCATTTAATACAAAAAAAAAAAAAAGACAGCATAAAAAGAATAACATATTCATGACAATATTAGTCCTGAAAATATAAATATTTAACTATTGTTATTACTTTTTGTATAATTCATTTTCTTAATGTTTATAAATAAGGAATTAAAATTAATTTATTATTTTACTTTTTTTTTGGTTTTTAAAGAATTAGAAATTGAAGAAAATGATATTGTAGAGTAAGTACTGTTCAATACATTTATTTAATTTTTTTTAGTATTTACTGGTATCACATATTATGTTGTATTTAGGTATTATACGACATATTTTCCTTTTATTTTTAATGTTTATATGTAAGCAGCCTGAAGTATTTGATGTGCAGGAATATTTAAAAATCTACACTCTTCTTTATTGCAATATATCAGTATTCCAAAATCAGTTTCATATAGATGAAATTGTTTTATCATTTTCATTTAATGTCTTTCATTTTTTTTTAGTAAAATTATAGTTAACTTATGGAATATGTTGAAAAAAAGTTTCCAATGTTATTTATTGAAACATAAGATAATATCGCATTCCGGTATGTGTAAGATTATTTTTATGCAAACATTCCAAAAAATTTATTACACATTTTAAAAAAACCCTTTAAAATTTAAAATAGAAAAAAGATTCTTAATAACTATTTATACTTCAGTTAATTTTAACAAAGTTTTGTCTGCAGATATTCCGTAAAAGATATCTTGATTTTTTTTTAATATCCTTTAAAGTTTAAAGTATAATTATTTCAGAGGAAAATTGTTTCAGTTGTACATTTAAAATAAATATGGCTATGAGAATAAATATGACGTTCTTTTTAAGTAGCCAAACGGCTCTGAAAACAGTAAAAATACATTAACATTTATCATTGTCATTAACAAAATCGCTTATGGACAGAATTATAATATATTTTAAAAACAAAATATCTCATACAATAGTCAAATCATAGAAACATTTTAAAACTTATCTTATAACCTAATATTTACTATATTTACATAGAAAGTCATTTATTTTTAAAGTGTCTGTGTATATTTGCTGCATTGTACTGAACATTAGAATAATTTCTATGTGTATTAAAATCAGAATATTTTTTTTTTGTTAAAAAACAATGCATTGTACTGAAATTCAAAAACCCATACATAATTACGTCTGTGTATAAATTAACTATTAAATAAAATACATAACTACAAACATTTAATGATAAAATACACTAAAATAATTAAAATACATGTTAATATAAACGTTTCGAGCACTCCTCATCAGTATACGTACACAATTACAAAATATTGGAGAAACAAAACAAATAAAACAATAAAACTACAGTTTAAAATAGGTCATTCAACTCAGCTGGGATCTGGTAAGCTTCAGTAATTTGAGATTCAGCTAGAATAGTCATCAAATCCCTCTAGGAAAACACGACTACTGTATAAGCAGCAGTTAGACTTAGCAACTTGCGCATTATCAAAGTCAAGGACATGGTCGTATTCAAGTGCATGCACATCCAATCTTGAGTTCAAAGTATCTTTATTAAAGGAATTTTTATGCTCTTTAAGTCTTGCATTTAGAGAGCATCCAGTTTTACCGATGTAGATTGACTTACAACTTTTGCAAGGAATTTTATACACGACACCTCTAATGTCAAATTTCGGATACTTATCTTTATAGTTATTGAGAAAATTACCAATAGGTAATACACAGGTAAGGCACAAGCACGCAATACCAATGCATAGGTAAGGCACAAAAGCAGTACTAATGTTAACATTCTTGAAAATGGCCGTCATTTTTTCAGAAATACTATCATAGTAAGGTAGAGATGGTGTCTCTTTAGGATTTATCAGAAGAATGGGTAAAAAATGTTTTTATATGTCTGGTTGAAGCTTTTTCGTGGCGGAGAGAAAACCGTTGATGATGTGCAGCTTACGGATCAACGTACAAAAAACACAACATCGAACGAGTGGGAAAGATGCTTTAAGTGAGTCTTGAAAAACTTACACTGGGCAGATGTACTGGAAATTCCATAAGTGTTACCGACACTTTTTGAGAGATTTCGAAAAAAGCATCCACTGGCAGTTTCCTACAACTTTACAAACGTTGTTAAAAGTGTGCTAAGGTTAACAGGTGTTCTTTGGGCAACAGGTGTTCTTTGAAGGGAAGATTTCTTTGTTTTTATCTTCCGCTTTATTTATTTTATGAAACCATTCACCGAACATTTTAAACGCACCTTGTATGTATATATATATGTGTGTAACATTTCAATTTCGTAACAATATTTACAAGCTTTTGTTAAGATGAAGTGGTGATGAGTTGTGATAAGCTCTAAGCCGTTACATACTGCCATATCAATATAATTTTATTATTCGTGGTGAGATCGTAATCAGAGCACAACGCGGCGAGCTTGAAACAGTAAAGATCTTAATCCTTGAGATTTCTTATTGGCGTACAAATAATCACACTCAGTTACAAAAATGTTTATTTATTTAGCAGTTTACTCCATCTCGATAAAGGACTCTCAGGCCCTCTGATACTACGCTAAATCGAATCAACTGAGATCTATTGCTTTAGATCATCAAATAATGGGTAAAGGAACTATCAACTTCAAAGGTATTTACGCAGAATTCACGTCTTCACTGACGTCTATATTTTGTTTTAAACTCCATGAATCAACAAAAAGAACTATATCCAAGCAGGTGTAAACGTATTTAAAACCTTTAGTGCAAGGGTACAATAAAGGAAAAATAAAATAATACGGCATAAAAAGACTACGAATACAACCTTCCAGAACATCTGAGAATATTCTAGCAAACCATAGAAATCTCGAGATAAAAACAAAAGTTAAAATTAAAGGGAAAAATTAAACGGGAAAATTGAGAAAGTGATTTTTAAAGTAAGAAAAAATTTGGTGGTGGAACGCCAAAAAGACAATTAAAAACGACAACAATTAGATTTTTGAAAGAGAAAAATAAAATGGCATAACAAGATTAAGTAGAATTCCTTTTAAAAGAGGTTAAAAGTTTTAAATATCTTACATTTTTATCTATAGTATATATATATATGTGTGTGTGTGCACGTAATATACTTTGAAATATAAAAAATAACTTACAAGTTTATGTAACAACTATGATCGAATCTCTTATTTTAAGATGACATGTAATAACATTTGACTTAATTCTCATAGTAAAAAAAATATATATAGCGAAAAAATCATATAAATAAAACCTACAAGGAAACCTCAATACATTAATTATCATGAACATATTTTTAAAAAAAATATGCTAAATAAAAAATGAAACAAAAACGATTTAATTATAAATTGGAACAGAAATGGAATATAGAAATCATATGACGAAAATCAGGAAACAAAGCGACACGTAATGGTTTAATTATCAGTGAGTGTGTATGTGTATGTTTATATGTGTTTGTATATATATATATATATATATATATATATATGTGTGTGTGTGTGTGTGTGTATAATTGCTACATCTTGTTCGATTCAAAAGTTCTCTCAATGCATTTAGAAATCGAACGAAAATCTGGAAAATAAATAAACTTTATTTTCTCTGGAAATATTGGTTTGTAAGTGAATTGAAATATGTACCATAAAGAAATAACTTACATTTTCCGCTACTAGGAATATATATATATATATATATATATATATATATATATATATATATATATATATATATGTGTGTGTGTGTGTGTGTGTCACGATTTAAGGATGAGAGTTGATGTTTTTCTAGATGCTGGATTTTATTTTGTGATACTAAGCCGAGGGCGGGTCTACGCTAGGAGTTTCAAGTTGCAGTCATCGTATTCAAAGGAGATGTCGTGTGAATAGGCAGAAAACACTCAAGAAATCACCAAAAAGCTTTTATTTGCAGCTTAATAGGATAGGCGGAGATCTTTCACAATTATCCGTCATTTCAGATATTAAGACAGGCTCCAATTAGAAATGCCATTATAGCAGCAGATGTTATTACTTAAAATCAACTCGAAGACAAACTACAGGCATTAAAAGATGTTAGGATTATTCAGCTTTAATAAACCATAAAGAAGCAGTATCCAGGAAAATATTTAATCTCCATTTCACCAATACCAGGTACTCATTCGAATTTATTAGGATTTCAGATGCAGAACACACTCTTCGGGCCTCTCTATTCGACTCCCTTTCGGAAGCACGAACCGCGATATATCGTTTCGATGAGAGTATGAATACAGACATCACGTGACGGCCGATATGTCAATGAGGGACTGAGATTCTTTAACGGGAAGGTTCAGAATTTTAGGGGAAAATGGCTTCCGGTCAAAAAGCGCGCCAAAGAAATTTTGAGATTTTTCCATCATGTTCCATAGATTACCTGTGAACCGGAGGTGTTTTAAGATAACTGATTATTCTTAATTACTGAATCGAGGCTATGGAATAAATTTTACGTTTAAGAAAAGGAAATAAATAAAAATAAGAAAAATGGTTTATTGATTTTGGATCAAATCCAGAATGGAATTAGAATAAAATGTTTTACATTTTAAAATAAGAAAAATATTTTATGATTTTGGGAGGTACATTTAATATCGGAAATTATTAAAATAAACACAGACTTTTTAGGAATTTAGAAATATAAAACGGAAAGGATACGGATTTTTTAAGGGATGAATATTAGGAAGCTTTTATAATTTAAAGATAAAGACGCAATTTATTTAGTTAACTAGTCGCCATTAAATATTAAATTTAGATATGAGGTTTTTGGAATAAATAGAGTTAGGATGCATTAGTAAACGGAGGAAATAAATATTATACAGTAATTTAGAATAGGATGGGATGAAAAAGATCAGTATCCAGGAAAATATTTAATCTCCATTTCACCAATACCAGGTACTCATTCGAATTTATTAGGCGTTCAGATGCCGAACACACTCTTCGGGCCTCTTTATTTGACTCCCTTTTGGAAGCACGAACCGCGATATATCGTTTCGATGAGAGTATGAATACAGAGATCACGTGACGGCCGATATGTCAATGAGGGACTGGGATTCTTTAACGGGAAGGTTCAGAATTTTAGGGGAAAATGGCTTCCGGTCAAAAAGCGCGCAAAAGAAATTTTGAGATTTTTCCATCATGTTCCATAGATTACCTGTGAACCGGAAGTGTTTTAAGATAACTGATTATTGTTAATTACTGAATCGAGGCTATGGAATAAATTTTACGTTTAAGAAAAGGAAAGAAATAAAAATAAGAAAAATGGTTTATTGATTTTGGATCAAATCCAGAATGGAATTAGAATAAAATGTTTTACATTTTAAAATAAGAAAAATATTTTATGATTTTGGGAGGAATTGATATCGGAAATTATTAAAATAAACACAGACTTTTTAGGAATTTAGAAATATAAAACGGAAAGGATACGGATTTTTTAAGTGATGAATATTAGGAAGCTTTTATAATTTAAAGATAAAGACGCAATTTATTTAGTTAACTAGTCGCCATTAAATATTAAATTTAGATATGAGGTTTTTGGAATAAATAGAGTTAGGATGCATTAGTAAACGGAGGAAATAAATATTATACAGTAATTTAGAATAGGATGGGATGAAAATAATTTAGCGGATCGCGATAAATTTTAAATTTTGTTATATATATGTATGCGTGTGTGTGTATGTGTATGTCGTAAGGAAAATAAAGGAGAACGTCTCTATTAACTCTGCTGTAAATCATCGTATAAAATTACGATTGGTACCAACAGATTAATAATAAAGTCTACAAATTAATACTTAAATTATGCCCAGGGGTTGTCTAGATATAGAAATAGTAAGAAACTTTAAAATTTTAAATACTAAAACATAATTTCGACATCATGTTTACATTCTTCGTTAATAATTACTTTCATTGCTTTCATCAAAAATAAAGTCATTTAGTCAAATAGTTTAGAAATTTAGCAGAGATAAAGTATGGAACACCCTAATGTTAAATTTTAATCGTTCCAAAACAGATCGCAATATTGGTGGTGGTCTTTAAAGCATAGCTGAAAAAGTAATTGGCGGACTGATCTGGATTCGAATATTCAAAGCCTCTAGAAATTCATTTCTGTTGAAAAATTCCGGGAGTAATTTAAATTCTTTTCAAAAATTAGTTTCAAAATACTTATTTTTCTCAAATTAAATTTCGAATAACTTCCAATAAACGAATACCAAATAACAGATCATTACGCCAAGTAGTATTTGAGTTCAAAATTATTAAATTTGAATTTATTGTAATAAACTTTACTTTTTCTTTACAGTTTATCCATGAAGGAAGCAGGACTTGATGAAATAACAAAAAAATTAATTCTGGCAGCCAACGAAAATTTACAGGAAAAATATATGACTGCAAAAGAGGAAAGTAGAATACGCCGATGCAAGTGCAAATCGTGCTTGAGGTGCCCGCGATCCGGTTAAGAGCTGATTCGAAATGGCAAGTGCAGGCGAGGTGGTACTTGGCCATTTTGCAGACGTGGTTGAACTTACATCTAGTTCAATGGAAAAGTTGTGAATTCGAAAAAAGCAAAAAAAAAAACTGTTCATTTCGTATTCCATAGATTACCGAAAGCTGTTGATTATTATATACGCATTTAAATGAAATTTGTTTAACTTTTATTATAGAAAATTGTGTTTTAAAAAAAATATTTTGAAAAAGAATAAACTTTGATAATGGTGAAAACTGCTTTTATTTTTATTAATTCGCAAATACAGAGAAACTCAAATGAAGAAAATGAGTATTGTGCATATGTTGCTAAAATTGTCTTTAACAATCTAAAAATCACATAAACCAATTTCCAAAACTAAAGTAGTCAATTAACACAATCGGCAAAAAAAAAAAAAAAAAGAGGAAGAAAAAAAGAAAAGAACAGAAAAAGAAAAAGAGAGACAATTTAGAAATACTTGATTGTTTAAATAAATTTGAGACATGATTTTTTTTTAAAATACATTGCCTCATGACATAACAATAAATATATGTTAGCTACAATAATGTGAAATATCATTTGCAGCAATATAAGAATGCGCTTTTTTTCTTTCCTGTTTCCATACCTTAAACTAAAACTCACCAAATAATAAGAAAAATTATAACAGTCCATTAATTGTGACCCTGTAATATATAACTTTTACAGGGAATGCGATGTCATACCAATAGCACGAATTTTCATTAATAAACCTCGATTGTTAAACTCGGAGTATTTCTACTTTTAAGTAAGCTAATAAAAACAAAGTGTAGTTTTTCTATTTTTACTTTTATTATTTAACCTTATATTCTTGATTAATTGAAAATCAATGGTTTTGTGCTAATGAACAGAAATAGAAACCACAAAAGCTACTCTTATGTATTCAAATGTCCGCTTGCGATGTAATTTCGTATTTCAAAGAAATACAAGGATATTTAGACAAAAATCGTTATGAATGCAATTTATTTAATAACATAGTTTGACATAGTTCTTTAATGTATTATCCTTATACTTAAATAAATAATATTAATAAAGTAGTCATGAAGTAAAAATATTTTCATACTAGTTACATTTATTTTTATGTACAATATAAAATAAAACATCTGTCTTCAGTAAACAAGATGTAAAATATTCCCATAAAAAATCTCTTAGAAAAAACTTCTGCCTACAAAAACTGCAGCAGTGATTCAAATGTGTGATTCAAACGGAATATAGAGCTAAAAGCTACAGAGAATAAAATTCTAAAATCAACATTGCAATTGGATATAAATTTTAAAAGTCGCATTATTAACGATTGATTTCATGGTTTTGAAATGAATTAAATTTTATCTTTGTTTTGCCCTGATAAAAATCAATATAAAATTTTCAGAAAGCGTGAAATACAAAATGAAAATGGCACTCTTAACCTGGATTCTTACAGTTTCAGGTGAAATACCAATACAGGGTGTTTCTAAATGAATATCGGGGATTTAACGCTTGGTAGTATTCATTACATACAACATAAAATTGTAATTAATACATAAAATGAAATAGAAACTCAAACAGTTTTACCTACAAACTTACAAGTGTTCAATGTGAACACCTTTCGTCACACAGCACACATGAAGTCGATAGCTCAGTTCTTCCCAAACGTTAATTAGTGTTTGTGGGGTAATTGTTGCAACAGCTGCCTCAATCCTGTTTCTTAGGTTGGGTATATTATCAGCGTGTTTTTATACACCTCTCATATTAAATAAATTTTTTCCGGAAAATAACGAACAGCACAACTAGAACAGTACTATCAGAAATGACTATCCATAGACGGCAATGTATCCGATTCTTTTGCGTAACCCTGCCTATCAATTTATTTATATTTTAGAAAACTCTCCTAGTATACGAAATATAATTTAGCTGGAAAATTCATAACTCAATTAAAAAACAAACTTAAGCAATTCATGCTCATACATAGTGATGATTACGAATTATTTTTTGTAGCCTTGTACATGATCTTTAGAAGTTTTACACCCACATAGTATGTAAAAATTTAGATACCATAAAAACGCATACCTAATCGAAAAACGTACCTCCATCTTTTACATCTCTTATACAGTACTGCAACCGACAAATTTTGTGTGTCCGTGTAAATGGGCAATC
Organism: Maratus michaelseni; assembly: GCA_963931845.1. Lineage (NCBI taxonomy): Eukaryota > Metazoa > Arthropoda > Arachnida > Araneae > Salticidae > Maratus > Maratus michaelseni. The sequence continues at coordinate 33,571,376 of OZ007592.1, read as the reverse complement.
ACTATTACGCATTTCATATTCTACAGTAAGCATCTTGTTGTGTACCTTCAGTAATGTATATAAATTCCATTATGGTTGAAATAATGTTACATTATTAAAATATGCTCCAAACATTTTTTTTCCGTAGATCGTTATGTAAAAGAATTTTTTTAAGCGTCTCTGTAAATGAATGAAAAATGCTGTGCATGCCATATTTTCCAGAAAGCATGTTTTAGTGCACTGCATAAATACATATCAATTGCATTAGGTTCCAAATAGTTATTAAAATACACCGAAAACTATTTTTCCACATTGATTACAATGTAACGGAATTCTTTTGAGTGTCCCTGTGAAAAGACTACAAATGTTACACACTCCATTTTCGATATATAACATACCATACTAATCTCTAATAACATATATCAATTACAGGGCAATACTTGTATGTATAAGTGAGTTACAGCATGGACAGACAGACCATGATCTACGTTATGCACGGCCGATGCAGGGCGTTTTAAACGTCACATGAAGTGGATAATTTTTACACGGTAATTGGTGCAACACGCTTTGGACCAATCGCCATACAAAAATGATCTACTTCATGTGACGTTTTAAACGTCATGCACCGGCCGTGTATAACGTAGGTCGCGGACAGACAGACGACGGACATACGGCAGGTAGACAACCTGAATTCATAATCGCTTTTCAATTATGTTGGAAAGTGTTAAAAGGAAAATATATATATGTCGCAACAGAAAAGAGATATTTTTTCAGCATTTCCATACTTTCCGTACTTCCATTATTATTTTCATATTTAAAGAAAATGATGATTTAGAAAATCGATGCTGCAACATTACGATAAATTAATGTTGGGTAAACATAAAAATACAATAAAAGCCAATTTGGTGATCAGTACCAATTTTACATTGTTTTTCAAATGATGCAAATAGTTTAAGCGATTATTACTATACTCTATGTAATTTCCATTGGCATCTCAAGGGACATCCGTCCTGCCTACTTTCTCCCTTTGTTGTCATTGCATTAAAGGACACGAATCCCTGGTACCGTTTTTCCCACTGCTATAATCGAACAAAGGACGAAGCTTTCTACTGATTTCAAATAGAGTGGGAGAAAATAATGGTCAGTCAGTCAATAGAGTGTTACCATAGTTACTGACTTAGATGTGGACTGCACAACTGGCCTTGCGAGGTCAATTGAAATTACCTATTACAACAATGTACTATTACCTTTACACTGCGGAATAAATGCATACTGACATATGGTGGTGTGACTTATTCAAAGTCCCGCAGTGGCGCGGACGAATAAGCTCGGTTCCCGTAACATCACCGAAAGTGAAGCAGAATCGACCGTGGTCAGTGCTTGGGAGGGTGACAACCTCTCTCGACTGCGGCTGATGTGGGACCGTGTACGTTAATGGGAGCTGGTCCACGTAAAATCTGTTCGTGGCTCCAATGTCCTCCAAGTTTAGAATAAGCGTTACCTCTGGTGGTGCCAGTCCAGGTGCAAGTCTCTCATACGGAATTGGTTCAAAATTAAGAAACCAACTTTTCTGGACGGGGCTTGTGAGTGCTTAAGCCATTTGTTAGGCTTCCCCATTCAGCCGGGGCCATCGTGAAAACAACTTTCCTCTCTTAACACGTGACCTGACGTCACAAACGAGGTCGACTCTCGTGTCTAGTTTCCTTTGGTCGTGCAGTTTCGACATTTTTTGCTTCTATATTTCAGATAAATGTTACGTAAAAATGGTTTTCAAAATGGTATTCAAAATGGTATCTACGTAATTAATAAAAACATATCTTCATTAAAGGTTTTCTATTGAAAAAACAGCTATTACGTAGTCATTTATTCTAACAACTCTTAAATATGTATTACTATAATGTAGAAATTGTGATCCAGAAAAATAATTAATTTGAATTGCACATTTAAATTTTATGTAACGTATTTTAATTTATTTAGCTAAGAAACAAAGAAGGCGTTTATTCGATTTAATTACTGTAAGAAAACTAATAATGAAATTAAAATTGTATCGACTAAAGGTATAGTAACTATGTACATTTATAATTGTTTTTACTTTTTATGAAATTTATACAAAGTCAAAACTTTAAAATTAAAACTGGGCATATGCGCTAAAACAGTTTTATTAATTTGCTTCTGGAAGTTAAATTATTAGAACAATAACAATAAATAATAATAATTATAACAGTAATATAATTATAACAGTAAATTCTGTTTATTTGGGATTTCGGATTTTCAGTTTAACTATGACAGAGAAGGATTTTAAAGAACTGACTATGATCGGTAATTGCCAGAAGTGCGGGAATATACAATTTTATGTAATTTTTAGTGTATTAAGTGTTGTATTCAAATTCTGTAGGTTATATACAGGGCTGCACAAAGCACTTCGCATATGAGGAACAGTTGCTGAAAGGGATTTTTACTGAGTTATGAATTTTTTTAATTGCTTATTTAGATATCCTGTTTCATCGTATGAAGAAAAAAAAGAAATTTCTAAAATGGACGCATACTCCCGTCTGTTATAGAAATGGGTTGATAAAATCACTCTAATTCGTGGCACCATCATTCTCTATATTTCCTTTTGAAGAAGTCTCTCAGATTATCCATTAGATTAATTAATCCTTGTTCACAATTCAGCCTACTTGGATAGATTTGTAAGAACTTTATTACGACGCGCACATTGATGACAACATCAGAAACATTCATTTGAGAAGATAAAACATATAAATCTGAAGTACACACTAGTTTCACGTCTTCATATTTCAAATACTTGACCCGATGCGATGTAGCAAAGCCGTGAAGCAATACACCTATATTAAGGAAAGAGCATTTAATAAAAAGGTACGATAGAGAAACCACAGATGGCCTGATTCACATGAATGTATGTATGTCGCCCGTTATGAATTTCACACTATGTGTCTCACATTACGAATTAATGGCAATTTCACTTTTCAAAGCAATTTTCTAGAATTTTTGAAAGTACGCTAAAACTTTTTGCAGTCATTAAGTATATTTTAGAATAAATAGGTATTTATAGGGGTTTTCAGGATACTTACAACTTTTACTCAAGATCATTTCTTTAGAAAATATGTTTTAGTATTCTACAGGGTTAGGAAATCTTCAAGCACACTGGCCTTACAATATAAATATGGGGATTTTTAAGAAAATAAACTTTCCGCTCCATCGCTCTCAACATCAAGAAAGCTGAGCTCTTACAACTGGTAAAGAAATTAGCTTTTTAAAAATATTATAGCTTTGTACTATGAGTAATACTTTTGTAAAATGATAAATGAACGTGCGAGGGGAAAAACGATAACATTCCAAAAATATGGAAAATGAACTAAGATAGCCATTTCCAAGGTTTTACTCTAAGCTATGTAATGGGTCGACAAATGGTTGCATTCCTGCCTTTCGTAATCAGTTTATTTGGAATTGAAGATTTCGTTGAGTAGAAAAGAAGGATAACATTCCCGGATTTTTACCCTTCTTCCACTCAAGATGGTGCTGCTCTGAAACATCATTCGAAGCGGAATCTCCTTTATCAAGTAAAAGGGCTTGAAAACAACCAGATAGTCATTTTAAAGAACTGGTGATTACGGTATTTTCACAAAAGTTGTAAAGACATAAGTAAGAAAAACATGACATTTTGCATTAGCAAGTCATCTACACTGAAGCGATGAAGGGTTAAATCACGTCTATGAAATTTATTGATGGTATGAACCATGGAAATTTCAAATTATTGAGAGAAAAAAAGATCATGTGGAGCTTTCTACACTTTCAGCGTATACGGAAAATTATAGTGCAGCAAACAATCAGCCTAATAGTTGGCAAGTTTCAACGCAACTAAAAATAAATGCAGGACATCTCCAAAATTATGTATTATATAACTGAAGAAGAAATACTGAATCGAATGCTGAAGTATCCCACGACCAACACTGGAGCGTTTTCTGTTTTCACAAAAAGCCCCCCCATTCCCCCCCCCCCTTGGTTCGATTTTGCCCATTAACGAACTTGACCGAGATTTTATGCCCCTTGATTTTGTGTATCAGTTTGTAAAAGATTAATGCAGAATTTTTCCAGTTATCGTGGTCAGAAAAAAGTGACATAGATAGATAGATAGATAGATAGATAGATAGATAGATAGATAGATAGATAGATAGATAAAGTTTTGAACTGAGGGTGGTTTTGGGTTCTGGGAGTCATGATCGGCGTAGATCTGCAAAAATTTTTCAAAATTTTTAACTTAGGTGAGAATGTAATAGATAGTATTTCTTACGAAATCTACCTAAAATCCCTGACGGCTCGGCCTACAGGCACAGGTAGATTTCGAAGACGCAGACCGTTTGTCGGGAATTGCGGAAGAAATTACCTTTTTTCGATGATACTGCAATGGAACCGCCTACTTCGAAACCAAACTTGTTTGCAGGCGGAGCCAGCAAGGATTTTTTTTTTTTTTTTTTTTTTTGCTATAAGAGTTGGTCCTATAAAAAACATGTAAATATAAAAGTTTTAGATAATATTAAGAGGATTTATAATAAATTTAAGCGGATTTGAAATCTTGGGAATTGACGAAGTTATGAATTTTTTTCTTCTAAACCCCCCCTCCCTCCCCCCTTAAGGCAATTTTTAATTATATCAAAAATCTGTCATACATAAGTTTTTGGCCCTGTTCCTAGAAGTAATAATAACTTCAAACGGATTCGATACGTATCATAATTAAGAAATTATAGGTTTTTTTTCTGTTTTTACAAAAAGCCCCCCCTCCCCCCCTTGGTTCGATTTTGCCCATTAACGAACTTGACCGAGACTTTATACCCCTTGATTTTATGTATTAGTTTCGAAAAGATGCGGGAGTTGGAACCGCCTACTTTGAAAAATAACTTGTTTGTAGGCGGAGCCGGCAGGGATTTTTTTGTTTTTAATTTTGTTTTGCTATAACGGTTGGTCCTATAAAAAACTTGTCAATATAAAAGTTTTAGATAATACTAAGAGGATTAATAATAAATTTACGCGGATTTGATATCTTGTGAATTGACGAAGCTATGATTTTTTTTCTTCTAAAACCCCCCTTTTTCCCTCCTCGGGGCCATTTTTAATTATATCAAAAATCTGTCATACATAAATTTTCGGCCCTTTTCCTAGAAGTAATAATAACTTTAAACGGATTCGATACGTATAATAATAAAGAAATTATGAGAGTTTTTCTGTTTCACAAAAAGTCCCCCACTTGGTTCGATTTTGCCCATTAACGAACTTGACCGAGATTTTATGATCCTTGATTTTATGTATCAGTTTGGAAGAGATTTATGCAGAATTTTTCCAGTTATCGTGGTCAGAAAAAAGTGACATAGATAGATAGATAGATAGATAGATAAAGTTTTGAACTGGGGGTGGTTTTGGGTTCTGGGAGTCATGGTCGGCGTAGATCTGCAAAATTTTTCAAAATTTCCAACTTAGGTGAGAATGTAATAGGTAGTATTTCTTACGAAATCTACCTAAAAATGGTTAAACAAGTATTTAAGCGATTTTATAAATTGACCCTCTAAGGGGTTAAATGGGGGAAGGGGGGAATGAACGTTTTAGGTCATTTCGCCATACATAAGCAGCAGTTTTAGATACGAGCATGAAATTCAGGATAACAAATCTACAACAAAATGGTAAACACGCATTTCAGCAATTTTAGAAATTCACCCACTAAGGGGATTGATTAAATGAGGGGACGAACGTTTTAGGTCATTTCGCCATATCTCAGCAGCAGTTTTAGGTATGAACATGAAATTCAGGATAACAAATCTACTAAACAAACAGTTAAACAGGTAGTTCAGCGATTTTAGAAATTCACCCACTAAAGTGGTTGAACATCGGAAAAGGACATGATTATGGAATATCAGACGAATAAGACAACTATTGCTGATTTTTGATTGGATATTTTGCGTAAGACATTTTTAAAAGAAAAAAAAATATTCATTTATAAAGCTGATGGATTTAGTATGATTGCATCAAAATAACGTAAGTTTTTTTCTGCTTGCCAATTTGACAGTTTTCGGACGCGAATGCGTTATTGTGATCGGCGCATTTTTGGGCTGTTACCTTTTTATTTATGTTACCCAGAAGGCCAATGTTAACTCGGTCGATGCCGAGTGGTTGTACTATATTAAAATTAATTTATTAGTTTCAATATGTACATAAACAGAAAAAAAATATTTATCACATTTTCACAAGCTTTTAAATAAAAGCTTGTAAAAATGTGAAAAAATTCAAAATCAATAATTTCTAAGTACTGCAGTTTTGTCTTACTCCCGCTTTTATATGATTTAGCACAATTTTTTAAAAAGTACCTACCCATTGTAGTCGACAGTCGACACCACAACAGTGTCCACCCGCGCGAAGCTGGGACGGACCTGCTAGTAACTAATAAATTAATAAGTATTTTAAAGTATTTTACTTTGAAATTCATGGTATGATTCAAATAATGGCGAACATTTCTCTAAAATCGATAGTTTTTTTTTACATAAATGTTTTTTGTGTTTCCTCAACATTTATATCAGCTGAAATGTTATCCTTTCTCCACTCACCCGTTCAAATGCTGAAATCATCCTATAATATATTACTGCCAATCGATGTGTTAAATGAATTTCATAATACGTTTTTATGACTGATACTTTGAAGTGGGGCATAAAGGTTTCACTAGTGGCAATCTTCTAAATATTAAGCCTTTTTTTACACGTGTTTATTACTTTGATCGACTTCATCCATGTGACGTCTGTAGCTTCGTAGACTTGTAAACGTACAACATTAGCTGCAAGTCTACAGAACTAAACACTATTAGGCGTAGCAGAATTTTGCAATAATACTTCGCGAGCGTTCAATATATATTTTATATAAATCATACACGAAGCAGAATTAATGTTGTAAATGTTGGGTAATATTCATTAACATATGAAGCCAACGGTAAAATGTCAAGTTTAGAAATCTACATATTTAAAAAAAAATTTGACCAGCAAAATCACTAATGGAAACAAATGAAAATTTGGACCATTTTAAAAAGGTTTTTTATTTATTTATTAAAAGTCGGAGCCAAACTCTAAAAGTAGAGCACAGTTATTTAATTCAAATTCTAGTATATATCAAATGAACCTCTCGTGTAAATACGTTTTTAAATTGAAAATGTTTGGAAATATTATTTGAGCATTTTAAGTATGGCGTAATTTTCCCATTTACTGCTTTTAACGCATAATAATTTAATTATTATTTTCAAGTTTTATTTTTCTTTTTGATAGTCATATGCAAGTACATTTCGTATGACATAATTTTATCCATTTACTTCTTTTAACACACGGTCATATAATTATAATTTTAAAGTTTTATTTTAATAGTCACGTGTAATTACATATTTTTATTGAAAGGGAATATTATAATGTCTCATATATTACAAATTGGAAACAATTTCAAAAAGGCCTTTTCGAAATATAAAATAAATCTCCGTCGAAGTAATGAAAATTTAAATAAAAAATATTTAAAAAATCCCTTTAAAAAATAATCAAATTAAAAAAGTAACTGCACACTGCACACCGAAATCTTGTCAACTTGTTGTCCCTTCAAATTATAGTTAAATTACTACGCATACTTATTGTTCCTATAAAACTTGTTTAACAAAACTGTTTTGACCGAGTTCAATAATAAATTTCTCTTAAAATAATTCTTCGATTTAAAAACTGCCCAGTTCCGTATGTTTATCGGACACGTCTTAAATATAAAACTTACAATTTTTATATTTTTATATATAATAGTTTTCTGAATATTAGCCTATAAAGACCTCCGGACACAAAAAATTCATCATCAGCGGCGATAGAATTTGTTCCTTTTTATTTTAGAATAGAGAGATACCCGAAAAAGAATGGATATTGTAAATTGTGGCTAATATCCATTAACGTACAAAACCAATGCTAAAATATTAAGTTTAAATATTTATACATTTAAAGAAAAAGAATGTTGATCAGTGAAATCACGGTGTGACTAACGGCAACCAATACAAATTTTGGACCATTTTTAAAAACTATTTTAGTTACTTATTAAAAGCCGAAATAAAACTCCAAAAGTATAACTCCCAATATCTCTAATCTAAATTGAACAGTTACGCAAATTCTTGTAGCGACAACAAATGAAATTATTTTGAAAACTTACTCATTTCATTACTTAAAATATATCTATGATTTAACAGATATCTAAGAAGTTTCATTTTAGAAATAAGGTCACCTTTTAATAATTAAATTAAGTAAGCTACTAAAAATAGACTTTTTGCTTTTATCTTTTTACAATAGCACAATAACAATTTGAATAAGATAATTGTTGTAACATTATTTTTGGTACTTCTCTATTATCCCGTCGACTGCTTTCCATAAAAAAAATATATCGCCAAACTATAACGTCAAAGCCAATAAATAAATGAAAGAATGTTCGCGTCAACTATCAGTGTAATCAATAAAATCTACAATATACAGTAGTCTCTCATTTATACGTCGCCTCTTTTATGCATCTCTCCCAGTTATACATCGATTTTCGATAGTTCCGGATAAAGATATAGCCATGCAATGTTATTTTTTTTTCGTTTATGCGTCCAACATGAAATGTATCTCTCACTTATGTTTCGGAGAAATTTCGTGTTTCCCTTGAGATTTCTTCCCATTTTACACAACGAGCATTCAGAACTGTTTTTAAAAAGTTTGTGCTTCATTCTGAAAGAATTTGAAAATGATGCATCTGCTTCCAAAGATCAATCAGTATCATATGAAGAATGGAATGTCGTTATTAATTTTAACGATTTTATATATATTGATGAAAATATAATATAAACAGTAAAGAAGGATACAAGAAATAGTCACAGAAATGCAAGATGATGCCAATGAAGATGAACCAGATAATTAAGAAAACGTAGAAACTCATCCACCGACATTTGGAAAGGCAATAGATGCTCTGGAAACCTTCCGTCTCTACATCCAACAAACTGATCCATAAGGCTCGACATATATAGCTCATAAACAAACTTTAATTTAGACTATTTAAAGCATAAGGCATCTAATTAAAATTTTGAATTATTAAACCTTTAACAATCTAAGTAAATGGCATTTTAGGTAGATTTCGTAAGGAACACTACCTAATACATTCTCCCCTAAGTTGGAATTCCTGAAAATTTTTGCAGATCTACGCCGATCATGACTCCTAGAACCCAAAACCATCCCCAGTTTAAAACTTTATCTATCTATCTATCTATCTATGTCACTTTTTATGAACACGATAACTCCCATAATTCTGCACAAATCTCTTTCAAACTGATACATAAAATCAAGCGGTATAAAATCTCGGTCAAGTTCGTTAATGGGCAAAATCGAACCAGTTGGGGGGGGGGCAAATGGGGGGATTTTTTGTGAAAACAGAAAAAACCTATAACTTCTTAATTTTTATACACATCGAATTCGTTTAAAGTTATTATTACATCTAAAAAAAGGGCCAAAAAGTTATGTAGGACAGATGTTTGATTTCATTAAAAATTGCCCCAAAGGGGGGGATAGGGGGTTAAAAATATCACAACTTCGTCAATTCCCAAAATATCCAATCCGCTTAAATTTATTGTAAATTTCCTTAAAATTATCTATAACTTTTATACTGACGAGTTTTTATAGAACCAACTCTTACAGCAAAAAACCCCCCTCCGCCTACAGACAGAGGTAAAAACTGAAGAATCCCATAACTTCTTAATTTTATACATATCGAATCCGTTTAAAGTTATTATTACTTCTAGGAAAAGGGCCAAAAAATTACGTACGACAGATTTTTCATTTCAATAAAAATGCCCACAAGAAGGGCGGGGGGATAGGGGTTTCAGAAGAAAAAAAATCATAACTTCGTTAGTTCCCACGATATCAAATCCGCTTATATTTATTCTCAATCTTCTTAATATTTTCTACAACTTTTATGCTGACAAGTTTTTTTTAATAGGACCAACTCTTACGGTAAAAATAAATTAAAAATAAAAAAATCCCTGCTGGCTCCGCCTAGAGACAGAGGTATATTTCGAAGTGGGTGGTTCCAACTGCCACATCATGGCAAATAGGTCTTTCTTCTGCAATTCCCAATAAACAGGTGCCCCCCCCCGGTCTGTGTCTTCGAAATTTACCTGTGACTTTAGGCCGAGCCGTCAGGGATTTTTTTTTACTATGCTGCATATTATTTAGCCATTTAAAGGTTAATTTTGTCTTAACATTTATGTCCAATTTCATTTTTACTTTAATTTTATTTACGCGCCGCTCTCGTTTATGCGTCGTTTTTGGTTACTCCCTTGCACCGACGTATAAGTGAGAGATTGCTGTATTAATGAAAACAGAAAAAAATAATCTTGGATATTTAATTATTTACATTATTTTTATTAATTATCCCTCTTATCTTGTGGATAAATGTTTGTGAAGTCAGTTGAAACTGACGCATTTATCGTACGCAACATTTTTTTAGTCCTTTTTCTTTTTTTAATATCATAACGTCGCTGTTTAAAAACGGTTATTTGAATTAACGAAATACTTATTAAATCCCCGAAACATCGTTAAAAATACAGATAATCGCCGAATTAAAAACCACTCGGTGACATATCAGACACGTGTAATGCATCTGACGTCAAGTGATTGTGTTTTCACGATCATGCATTTTTGGCGTTAAATCCTATAGTTTGGCGATAGTTTTTTAGTTGACAGTCAGTAATTAGAAAAAGGAAACAAAAAAAGAAAAAAAAATAGTGGCATGGATTATTGAAAGCAGTAAGAAAATAGTTAAATTACTGAATAAATGTTTTAAAAAACATGCATCTGAAATTAATTTTGTTTAACTTTTCATTAAGATAAATTTCATCCAAAAAATTATATTTTTATAAAGAATAATGTTTAATAATGATGAAAACGGAAAGTGCTCATATTTTTATAGATACGCGGTAACAAAGAAACTAGCGGGAGGGTAATGCTATTGGGTGTATTTTTGTTAATGTATTCGTTAACAATTTAAAGAAACCAAGCAAACCGAGATTCATAAACAGAGCAATGTAGTAGTGTCTTCTTCACATTGTGTGTGTATGCGTGTGTATAAATAGATATATAATTACACGCACGCACACACACATATATATATATATATTTATATACGTGTGTTTCAAAAGTGCCACACTTTCTCGGTCTCGAGAACTCGTTAGGAGAGGAGTTAGGGAAAACTGTAAAAGAGTCTGTCCACGGACTTTGAGGGGAATTTGGTCATTTAGTTAAAAAATATGGAGTAGGGGCATAGTGAGCCCGGAGGGTTTCAATTTTGAAATTTCAAACAGGAAAAAGGGAGGGGCAATCTTTGAAAAATTGTTTAAAAGATCGTATCAAGACAAACAATTAAAAAGAATCTTCTACGATGCTTTTTAAAGAAGTTATAAATAATTAAAGTTTTTAATCTAATTTCAGAAAAAATAAATTTTCTTTTATTAAGACTAATATACCCAAAATAGGGTAAAAGTCACTGCCTTCTACTTGTTGGTAGTAATAGAGCCGTTGTACGAATTCATTCCTAAGTGACTGAAGTGAACCTGAAGAATTGTTTTTACAGCCTGCCGTAATTCAGTATTTCAGTTTATCCGGATCGCGTTTTGTAAACTATCGTTTTCAAGTTCAAGCAATGAAAAAAGTCATTAGGTGCTACATCTGTAGAACAGGGAGTTCATACTAAAAATGTTCCCTGAATGCTTACGTGCCGATTTGGTTAATATTGATCGAAATAAAGACTGACCTCTTTTATTTGTAGAGAGGGAGGAAGACATCTTGTTAGAAGACAATCTTTTCTTCAGAAACAATTTGATCTTTAGAGATGACGGTGGAATTTTCTACGACTTCTGTCATCATTGGATCGATTGAATCTGGCAGCATTGTTAAATAACATTTCCTAATCGATATTTTGGTTAAAAAAATAACCAGTAACAGTAGCTCAGAGAATTCCGTTCTTGACATTAATTTTTGGGGTTATTTGGTCTCAGTATCTTTAAACACATGCGGGTTAGAGTCGAACCAGAATCTAACTTTCTGCATATTAACTGCAACTTTCGCATAGAATCTACACTCATCGTTAAAATAAATGGGCTTACATAATTAACGATCTTCGGCGAGCTTTGCGGTCATTCTTTCACAAAATTCTAGGCTTCACGTCGGATCATCTAATAATTATTTTCGGTTTCTGAAGGTGAAAATGATGGTTTTTTTAGGTTGCATCGTATTGTTGTTGTAGGAATATTATTTTATTGGCTTATACGTGCTATAGACATTGCACAATCCCCTCTAACATAAGCCAAAACCCCTATTTTACTGCTTTTCTCAATTTTGGATCCACCACTCTTAGATCTGTCTCTCGTACTGAGTGTCTGAATATTTTTTTAATTATTCGTGAAACATGTCGATGATCAGTCTCGAATCACCTCACTGAATCGTTTGACAGTAGCTTTGAGTCTTCGTCCACCTCCTCCTCACCTGTACAAAAAAGAAATTTTTATCATTATCCGCCTCTAAATGAACAACAAGTAAAAAGAGACTACTCCAAAACTCAAAGCAATACCAAATTGGCTTATCGATGCCGAAACAAAAGCACAATCCAAATATCCGGAATGGGCATTAGGAAACAATAATCTACTTTTAAATGATATATTAATCTGAACTACTACTTTTGGTTTCTACAACTTGTGGAATAAAAGGATAAATTAATAAATGATCAAAAATTACTGCAAAAATGGTCGCTACTAAAGCACGATAAAATAACTAATACTGTCTAATGACTTCGAAATCATCGTTTTTTTTTCTAACAAAGGAGAAAGTAGGTAGTTGATCTTTCACAATTTTTTAAAGAGCCTCTTAAATTGTCTGTCTGTTACGCTTTCATTCACCATCTAACTCAACTACAGGCTAAATGCGAAAATCTGCATCAAACAATCAGTTGAAAATCACTGTTAGCATGATTGGATCTGATCGCGGTCCATGTCTAATCAGATCAATGGTGAATACCATATGAGCATTCGTCCGAGGTTTTTATGGTTAATCCACTTTTGAGATAGATGGTAAATACAAGTGTTGGCTCTTGTGTGACACAATTTTTGCATCAGTTCTATCTCAAGAAATATTCTACAGAATTTCAGAAAACTGCATAAGGTGGGTGAACTAAAGATGACCTAAAGATGACCTAAGGTAGCACACCCCAAAAAAGTAAAATTAATTTAATTTTTAATCACAATATGGTGCTACTGCATTATCAATCATGTATCTGCTGTGCATGTGACTGAATTTAAAGAGATAACCTTGATCTTCCGATATTTTATGCAGTAATTTCACTTTTGAGGAATAATCGCTCTAATTTTCAGGTAAGAAGATATTTTAATTTACACGTGTTTAAATTCTGAGAACTTTGAGTTATGATACGTTTTCTGAAAGCTTATTTCCTTCTCTTTAACTACATTTACTTCAATTCTATGAAATTTACGAGATTAATAGTTTTTTGTTGTGCAAATGGCGACCATACGCATGTTCCCAAAGTGGCCACCTTAGAAAAAAACAGTGGAAATCAGTGTAGTAAAGGTGATTTTCAAATTTCTACATAAAAAATCTGAAAAAAACTTATTATCATTATAATTTTAAACTTACAAATGGGGTCACACCAAAGATCACATAAAAGAAGTCAGTAATTCCCAGAAGAAAATCCCTGAACTACCGTGCACAAAAAGTGCTTCAAGGTCTTTTTATGTCATAAGATAAGAATATTAAGGAGAAAAAAAGTAAGAAAAACTCGAAAGATATTAAAAGAAAGACAATATCATCAGAGAACAATAATAAGCAAAATATTTTGCCGAGTATTTTTTCAGAATTTACAAGTGATTTCAATACACGGGCCAACTTTAGAACACTATGCGTCAAAGGTGGCCCACAAGCTACAACTTTGAAATTGCATTATAAAAGTAATTACATTTTATTTTACAAAGGAAAGTGTATTTAATATGTGTAACATTTTACAAATAAAAATTCAGCCACACACACACAACCAGAAAATTACAAAAAATCCTCAAAGCTTAACTATGGCCACCTTTGGGTCACCTACCTTATTCAGTAAGACATTTACATAAGTATATATTGATTTGGTTTCGGTGTATATAGCCCTAGAAGTGGCATTTTTGTGCTGAATTTTTCACGATTTTCATGATAGCTATATCTGAGAATCTATGGGATAGATTTAATCAAGTTTGGTATTCAGTTAGATTTTTAAAATATTGGTACTGATGAGGCTTGGGTGCATCCTAGATCCTACTCAACAGAGGATGTGTTTTTATAACGATTTCTTCAATAATTATATCTCGGATTCTACGGAATAGAATTTCACCAAATTTAATATGTAAGGCATTTATGAAAAATTTTGTTGTTTCAGTTTTGGGTTTCTTCGATCTACAATATACGATATTTATTTTAATTGCTAAAACCCGTAAAATAAAAAAGATTATAAACAGTAAAATAAATTTTATTAGACTGGTGACATGCTTTTACTCCACATAACAATATTCTAAAATTGCACGGTTTAGGAATTTAATATTTGGTACTCCATCATTTAATTTTTAAAGAACTTTTTCAAATTACGCATATTTTTACTCGACTTAGTCCATGGTTACAAATACAGAAATAAACATCCAAGTAAAAATATAACATAACGTGCGAAAATTGAGTGAAAAATTAAATGATGGCATTTCAAATATTAACGTCGAAACATGTCAAAAGCCTAATAGAACTTATTTTACTGTTTATAAAGTTTTTATTTTACGCCTTTTAGGAATGAAAAGAAGTATATTATTAAAAGGTGTTGTATTTTCCTATAAAACGTTTATTAGGAAATTACTATTTTATAGGAATTATTATTAAATGTTAAATTATTTTCACCGATTTTTATATTATACAGCGCTTAGAATAATTCTTAAAGCTGTCTATTTTTGTGTATTTATCGTATATTTTTCTATAAAACTACCAGTTTTTATGTTTTTTTTATGCAATAGGGTTTTCATGATGTGCCGATAAAGTCAAAAGGTCACAATAAATTCAATTACGCCATTAGCGTTAATTATATTATTTTTAGAATAGAGAAATAAAAATCAGTCTATGAAAATTGTAATATATAGGAGACAATACAAGTGTTTCCCTTCGATTATTTGCGATATGAAAAGAATTATCAGCTGAATTATGTCATCCATAACAACAGAAAGAATATTATAAAATTAAATAAAGACAGGTGAAAGGTTTCTTTTACGCGAACTGTCATTCAAGTCGAGATCATTAAAGTGTATCTGTCATAAAAGGTATTCATAGTTGTTTGACGTTTCAGAACCTATTGAAATAAATATAATATCTCAATACAAACGTTTTAAAACCGATAGAAGTACGTTTAACATTAGACAAATAAAACTGAAATGACACGTGAATGACATACATATGCTCTAAAACATATATGCTTCTAGAAATGCGAAATACAATTTTAACATCTGCGTAGGTAAAATATATCTATATATATATATATATATATATATATATATATGTTATGCAAGTGTAGATTATACAGATTATAATAATCAACTATACCGAAACCACCAGGTAAAGTATTTTGTTACGTTTCAAACTTTAATTGTTCATATCTTGTGAATCAATGAGCTAGAATAGAAATTTTGTTTTATAAAATCATATACGTTAAGCGATGCGTAATTCTGTTTCAAATATATAAAGTATTATGTATGAAATGTTTATTTAAAGTATGCGTAACGTTCAAATATCATCATACATATCATCATGGATCATAAATATTTGCAATCACACAGTCGGGACTGTTCATATGCCGAGATAAATTATTCAACTAAGCAAAATTTTAGATTATCCTTTACCACACTTTGAACAAGGATTACAATTTCTGTATTTACTCATGTATACTGCGCAAGCAGTCTTTGATAGGGAGCAACGAAATATGATATATATATATATATTATGTAAAATGCGCACTATGCAATTTTGTAAGCAGAAAATTCCAGAAATTCAGATAAATGTCTGTAGGTATTCTGATTTGGTTATTTTTCGAATGTTAGTTCACTTAGTCATTCACGTATATATAGCCAGCTTATTAAAATAACGTAAAATTAAAGTTTTTAAAATGTTTAGTTTTCTCTTATTGAAAACTTTATTTTAAAATATTCATCGATAACGTAAACTAGCATTACATAATTGATGCCAATACACAAACTATGACACGTAAAAGGCACGTGCAGTACGCCCATCCAATTATTTATTTTATTCCCTAATCCTTTCTTACTACATCTACGAGTTGTATTCACGTCAATGCGGAAATTTATGTGCGGATTTAGCTGCCGAAAATGTTTCGCTCCTTTTTTTTTTAAGTATTTATTTTATTTATTTATTTATTTATTTATTTATTTATTAGGGGGGAGTGCATTATATAGGAGTAAATATCGTAGTTTAAATTGATCAGTCCATTTATTATCTCTAAATACTGTGACATGAAATATCTAGCTCATTAAAATTAAAATAATCCCATTTAAATTGTTCAATCAACTTATTATCTCGAATCAATAAGCTGTCTTGAGAATCAATCAACCCAGCACATTAATGTAAATAGAATTTAAATGAATTCAAATTGTTCTATCTACTTAGAAACTCGGAATAATTAATTATTAAATAAAAAGAAATCCATGTCCACTAAAATTAAAACGAAAGATAAAAATAATTTATTTTAAGAATCTATAAAGAATATTTTTTTTAATTCAAATTGTTAGATAAAAAAGTGTGTGCCAGAGTGTTATAAATGTGAATAAACAACGTAATAAAAGAAACAATTAACATTAAAAAGCAAGCATGCAATTGTTTCAAGTATTGTAAATCACCTTTTTCAGTGCATATAAAAGTTGTAAAATTTTTAAAAAATGTTTAATCAGCAAAACAAAGCAAAATAATTCCCAGTCAAGACCAAAGTCGCAAAGACCAAAGTCGCAAAGACCAAAGTCGCAAGGCCTGATCAACTCTATGTAGGACTCGGGGCACACAGGTCATATAGTGGCCCCCTTTCTCAAGAAAATCGAATTATAAGCTGGTTTAATTGCAGTTAAAAACTTAAACAATAGTTTTATGAAAAAATATTATATTATAGACACATGTAAAAATGCTTTAAAGAAACTATGAGAAGGTAATTTTTTTTCAACGATACGCTATATAGACTAACTAAAACTGTAAACCACAGAAATTGAATGAAACACTGTAATATCCATTCTTCTCGTAATTTTGAAGTTTACATTACATTTCATTGTCATTATTGAAGTACAGTCAAATAGTTTAATTTAAGTGAATAGAAAAAAATAATTTTTTCTATGAACAATCGATGGAAATTTGCATTAATTTGCATTTTTAGGGAATAGACAAAATGCATTTTGGGCTCTCTGAAAATGTAGGCCCAGCTCACATGCCCGTATGCCCCTGTGATAATCAGGCTCTGGAGCTAAAGAGGACCGGAACTAATCAAGGTGTCCCCACTTTATCTCTGCCCAATACCAAATCCCTAAACCAATAGTTTTAGAAGGGTATACTTCCTGTTGTAAGACTGTTTCAAATGTTATTTTGCATGATTTTAAAAGAAATTTATTTCAAAATAATAATTTTTTGTACAAGTTGCGAAATTTAAATTTTTGTTTAGCCTTTGGGTCAAATAAGTTGTTAAAAAAATAACTGTTTTATATTTCTAAAATTCCCCATTATATGCTTGTTACATGCCATTATGAATGCAGGACTCTAGCGGTCTCGATGTCTCTGATCTGCAGACACCAATAGAAGAAAACAACTTATTTTTTTTTTCAGGAAACGAACGAAAACCGTTTAAATGTTTATATGTTTAACCACTGGGATAAATTTTGTATATACGCTGTGTCGTACCGTATATACTGTTTCCTATAATACATATAACCGCCTTGGCCCTATCATACGAAGCCAATCATATACGAAGCTATCATATGTACTACGTATAACATGTATAGTACTCGTATAAACGTTTAATAGGGAGCACTAGTGTAAAGGGACTCTTTGAACCCTTAAACTTTGAACTATTTTTTGATATGTGTATTTTATTATATATTTTTGTCATATCATTGAATTATCATATGAAAAAAAAATTACTTAAGGAGGTTCTCAACTGATCTGCTGAACAACTCTAAACTTTATAAAAAAAATTCAGACTCAATTTTAAACGCAATAGCATAAAATAGGCAAGTCTGACTGCTGATGCGATTTGGAATCGAAATGAGTATTCCATTTTTTATAATTAAATTACTTATCGAGTTATAAGCTATTCTAGTCACATGACGACCAGTTTTTCTCCCCTCTTTCGCTGTCTCGTCCGGAAATTCGGTCCAAAATGCCATATTTGACAGCATTTTCTGAAAGATCTACTGCATTTCCAAAAAAATGGAAAACATGTTTCGATTACAAAGTTTCTGAATAAGAGCACCTGCCATTTTCATGTGTTTCCCAGAAATGAATTAAAAAGCATATTATAAAGTAGACAGTTTGGATTTGAGAACAGACTTAATAAATCCAAAATGCAATTCTTAGGGTAAAATTTAAAAAAATTAACTTTTTTGAAACCAATTTAAGAAAACTTTAAAACTATTTTCAACTTTTCCCAAAATTTTTTAACATATTGAAAAGTGTTATGAATTCGGTTTGTTTGTCTGCCGTCTCTCTGTCCGTACTCTAACTCGCGTAAATATACTCGGATTGACATATTGGATAAATATTATTGATGTTTAGTATGGTATGTTCGCTATTGAAAATGAAGTGTGTAGCATTTATAGTTCGTTTTCAGGGAGACTAAACAAAATTACGTTTATTACGGTCTACGGGGGCGGTATATTTTATTGATGTAGATGTTACATTTTAAAATTATGACTTAAATCGGTAATTTTCAAAGCTAAAATAAATTAATCTATTTAACAACAACGACAAAAATTATAAGATTTCTGTTTATACGTGTACTTTAGTGTACACAGAAATGTAACCTAAATGTGATCTTTTTTGGCACTTGCTGAAAGGTTTACCTTCAGTTTGAAGGCTAACGTTTCAAAACGAAAACATATTAGTTTAGCAAATTTACTTTCCATTATTTTCTTTTCTTTTACGAATCGTTTTTTTTTATATTAACGGCATTTAACTCTACCAATTTTATTTAAACGCTAATCTACAGAAATAAGAAACAGATTGACATGCTCAAGTTAGGGTTAAAATATTTTTTAAAATATAGATTTGAATATAATATAAACATTCCTAAGTACTTGTAACATTTTAAAGAAAAAAATAAAATCCAGGAATATTTTAAATGACTTTATTTTGTCCATTTTGTTTTCTAAAGTTTTAGTTTTTGAATGAGGAACAATTTATTTAAAAAAATTAGATTGTTTCCATTTCCGAATATTGAATTACATAAAACTAAATTGAATTAAACAAGTTGGAAATTATACGTTCAACGTGACAACTGTGGTACGTTTGTACTATAACAAGTTTTACAATATAAAAAAATCATTGTTATTATTTCAGGGAAATGAATTATATCGTCTGTTATGAACGAAATTAGCATGTCTTTTTTTTTCGTATTACGTATGCCACGTTTACATATGCAAATTTATTTTTCAACACCAGACAGCGCTGCAAACTTTACCATGGAGATCTTGTTTTACGATCTTTATGGTTTAATATCTCTATGACTCATGATGAACGAATATCTTGTGTTTATTTACTTTAATGGATTGAGATATTGGGCTGTTAACCTAATTTCCACTGAAATTATGTCAGAATCTATATATTTTTATATGTAACTCATCTCTCAAGCAAACAATTTTTTCGAACGATCTTTCTAAAAATGTATCTTTTATGCAATTTTATTCGAAAAGATAATTTTGAATAAAAATGGCTGTTTGGCCTATGAAAAAAAAAGTGGTTTGCCCGTATTTGTTTTCCTCAGCCACATGACTTGCCTTTTTATTATATAAATTACGTATGATATAATTAAATAGAAAAAAGAAAACTTTTATTAATATATTTTTAAATTTTGATTCGATTTTCAAAAAAATTTAAATGACTCGGAAAATTTTTGCAACGATTCTATATATTAAATTTCAAACCATTCGGTTGGGTAGTTTTTGCGCAGTTATATGCGAACGGACAGATGGACAGACCAGACGACGACTATAGGTGCTACGTATTTATATAATTACGGACGCACCTAAAAATGGAATGCAATGATGAGTAGATTTAAATAATCTTTTAGCAAGGTAGTAAGAGTGTTAGAAAGATTTATTTTTAAATTATGACTAAAGTTTAGAATGTGCAAATGTCTATTAAAAAATATTCAAACAAAAAATCATAAAAATTCTGTTTATACGTGTACTGGAATGTAACCCAAATGTGACATTTTTTCACTCATTCGAACCTAACCTTGGATTGAAAGATTAGCGGCAGCATACCCAATTGGAAAGATAACTGTATCACGAATTACCGCAAGTGCATTTTGTCAATTTTTTCTTGTTTGAAAAATGAGAATCACTATTAAAATTAATTTTATTCAAACGATGATTTATAGAAATAAGACACAACACTGTCCACTATGTGTAATTTAAAATTAGACAGAAACAAAAATGTATTTTAAGAATGAAGGGGATATAAGCAAGTAACGTTAATTAATAATAAATTTTAATTGCAGTTGATCGTCTTGCAAACATGAAAGTCTTTCTTGCCATATGCGTTTTCTTCGTCACTGTAGCATTGATTGCTGCAGAACCGGAAGAGGAAAATCTTGTTTAGTAAGTATTTTTCTTTATGATAATTTTTCTATGTCCCGTGTTCTAAAATTTGAAGAGTGTTTTTTTTTTCTGTACACAAAGCAAACTTTTAATAGTGTACTAAAACAGACAGATAATTAAGGTAACCAAAAGCTCTCGAAACTCGCGGAAATTTTCAATTTTGAGGACTGCAGTTCCCCCAATTCCTTCACTTTTTAATTTAAAACATTAATTGCATTTTAACCCGTTAACTGCTGTGGTTTTTATGACACCATAAACGAAAAACAGGTATATTACACCCCTTTATGTGTACTTAAATATTTGCCTTATGTAATCGAAAAATGTCTGTCAATTAATTAATCGAAGATTGCATTTAAATATTAGTGGTTTACAAAAGCTTTTAGTAACGAAACAAGCAAATTCTTCTTGTCCGAAGTGAGTTCGGGAAAAACAGTTAAATGGTTAAGAAAGTGATAAAGTAGCGGAATAAAAAAATATAAAGCTTAAAAAGTTATAAACTTTAACGTTATTAAAGCTTTGAAGAAAGTCCCGATATCAAACGGTTTTAAAATACAGTCACCCAGCACACAACTTCAAAATCTCAGATCATGTCGAATTTCATTCATGTCAAATTATCAGTAAACATACAAGTTTCAGAATATTTATGGAATTTTTTTTTACTCAATTATTCCGATTGAGATCCGCCTTTCTTATATTAAAATTATCACATTATAATGTAGGAAAACTATGCGCTGCATAATAACTTATCTCTAACTTATTTAAATCAAAACAATCCAATCAATTTGACGCTTTATTTCTTAAATTATGAATAAATGAATAATATAACCTTTTAAAACCTTTTTCCGCGAATCTTTTAATATATATGCTAGAAGGTATGAGCAATAATTAAGTAGATTCCAGAAAAATTTCGTCTAGTAAAATCAATAAGTTAAATCGATATTTATAGTGGTTTTGTGGAATATATACAGCTTTCGTTAAATCATTTTTCAAAAGTTCTTTATGGTATTTTATATAATTAGAAAAATGTACAAACATAATAAATAATAATAAACAATAAAACATAATAATAAAATAAATAATAATAATAAATATATAATAAATAAATAAATAAATAATAATATAATTAGAAAAAAATGTGCAAACATAATAAATAACAATAAACAATAAACATAATAATGAAATAAATAATAATAATAAATAAATAGAAAATAAATAATAATAATAAAACATAATAATTTACAAATGTCGAAGTTTTCCATAGCGGAAATTTTCCACTACATGTTTTCAAGTTCAAGAAATCTGAACAATTTTAACTTAAAAAGATTTAAACATTTTAACCATATTTTCGCTTTTTACAAGGCGTTTTCGAACATTATAAAGTGAATTCTTTGGAATGCTTTTGGAACATGATAAAGAGAAGTATCTATAAATCATCATGAATTGCATTTCTGACAATTTTTGTGTTAAACGAATTTTACAAGTTTTGTTAATGTCTCTTTAAGGTATCGTCAGGTCATAAAGGGCTGTTATAAAAGATCTATTTAACATAATGCTTACCGCACTTCTCTCAAATATGAAAATTTTAGATACAGAAATTGCAGGGTTTCGTTTCGGGGACGTATTTTTTATATCTGCCCCTCCCACCTTCGGAACTTGTTAAGAAACAACTTCCGAGGGCACGCACGATGTGGCTAATTTTTCTGGATTGTTGTTTTTAATGTTTTTAGTTACTATGTTAATCATTTTAAAAAGTTTTGTAGAATATTGTTATTACCAGGGCTTAAATTGCGCCGGAGCCCACCGGAGCACGGCTCCGGTACTTCTCTGCTTTTAGTAAATATTTAAATAGTGGTCGGAATTCACCGGAGCCCAGTGCAAGCGCTTCCGAAAAACCGAAGCCTTAATTACTCTTTATTAGCTTTTGCATTCTTTTCTATATGTGACATAATATATTGCACGCGTAAGAAATGGAGATGAAATGGGCTTAATTTTTATATCACTCTTCGGGATTGTACGTGCCCGAACTCAATCTCTCTGTAAATTAAAATTTTGATTTATTCATCTCTCTGTCTCTTTTATCCGATTTTCAAGGACTCATCATGAAAGACTGTTATACGAAAGGTATCGATTATAGTTTAAGATATTCACCTTTTATAGGAAATTGAAAAACTTTGTTCGGTTATTCAGCATATAAATATTTTTTTTGAAAATTTCATTCATTTTTTCATAAAAATGCATAGCTGCGAACTATTCTTTTTTTGAGTTAACACTATTTCCGAATCACGATCCTTACTTTATTTAATCGCAGAATTATGCGATTCATTAACATTAAAATTAGGCAAAGACTTCTGTTCGGCCGGAGTGATAACTAAAAAGTAGAATAATAGACAGCTAAGTAAATGCAGATAGATATATTTAAAATGTTTATTTTGCTAAAGAAAAAAATTGCTTTAAATTTTGCAAATACATGTAATGTATGAAATATAAATATTAGGGGCACGCTACGGTTAATAGTACTACAGAATATTAGAGCTCCGGTACTTTTTTTTTGTTAGAAATTAAGCCCTGGTTATTACACCTACTTTTCATAAAAGTAGTTCATAATGCTTATTTTGTCTTATAAAT
Organism: Maratus michaelseni; assembly: GCA_963931845.1. Lineage (NCBI taxonomy): Eukaryota > Metazoa > Arthropoda > Arachnida > Araneae > Salticidae > Maratus > Maratus michaelseni. The sequence continues at coordinate 33,547,801 of OZ007592.1, read as the reverse complement.
TGCATATATATATATATATATATATGTGTGTGTGTGTGTATATACACTATATAAGATATCAAAATTTATCTATAAGAAAATGAATAATTACTTTTCGACATTTATTTCAAAAGAACAGATTTAAAATTCTATGTAAATTATTTTATATACTTTTATGATATTCATGGTTTTACAAGATCTATATTCAAATATGGCTGAAATTAATATTTTTTAATTTCTAATATTTTAATGAATTTACGTTCAAAAGCTTTGCACATACAAATGTACATTTCAAAAGAGAATTAAAGTAAAAAATGATATATTTAAAAAATATGTAAAGAAATAATTTGTTTAACCAGAGCTCCAAGCATGCAAAAAAAGTTATGAGAAAGCGTTCTAAAGTTATTCATTTACTTCTAGTTGACAGTGCGATTTTTTCAGACACAAACCTAAAGCCAATTTAATTCCCTCATGAGTGAAATATTCACATATTCCCATTCATGTTTCTAAAGGTCGAGCAGCATTCTTTCTTCTACGAATACGGTATACCTTTAAACATTATCGTTGCTACGATGAAATTAACTATGAGCTGTGTGGAAAATTAAATATTGGATAAGGCACATTTGGCTTTACATTTGGAAGCAAAGACTTTAAAAATATTGATTTTGAATTTTTTTAATATTTTGAATCCTCCGGTTCCCTCCCCTTTGTAACGACATATTACTGCTGCTTCTATGCCACCAAGAAATTTGGAAATTGTATGCAGTTTCATTTGTTTACATTTGGTCAAACTTCTTGTCCAGCCGTTCATTTACCTATGAACACTATACAGGGTCCACTCTCAACGGTGTCCAATGGCTTAGTCCTAAGCCGTTAGTCATAGACATATAGTTCCAGCTACAAAAATGTTTTAAATGAGGTAAAGAAGTATTTTAAAAGTGATTTGGATCCATATGAGCATTTCTTAAAAAGTTACGAAATTTAAAATTTATACGGTCTCCCGGTCCTATAAGTAATATTTAGTAAAAAATATCCTATTACACAAGGAAGTAAGACAAAAAAGTCATAGTTTAAAGTTAAGGCATCTTTTTTGCAGAGAAATAGGGGTCATTCACAAATTTACTAGAATTATAAATAATCGTCAGATATATAAAAAAAAATACAGTTAAGAGTAAAATTAACGTTACAATACAAATTTTAAATCTTTTTTCATTCTGACATATTAAAGAAAAATATACAACTTATACTAAAAATATAAGTGAAAAACATGACATAATTTTTGTTAAATGAAATGATGAAATCAAAACAGTCTGTACAAAATGATACATATTTTAAAACGCTATTAGGTTATCTAAAACTTAGAGAATAAAAATTAAAGTTATCTTAAAACCTCCTCCTAATATTAAAAACTTGACCTCCGTCGGCTGCAATGCAGACATGTACACGTGAAATAAATCCTTTTTGTACTTTAAACACTTTGTGCAAGATCCCTCGAAGCATGGCCCAACTCATCTGTAGTCTGATTCAGAAAATCGGTATAAGTCATGCAATTCAAAGTTTGATAAGTCGGTCAATTTTGGTGTTAGATGAATAGGACTTTTTTTTACCTTACATGTTAATGTAATAGGAAAATTATACTAAATATCACTTATAAGACATTTTTTTCACTTACATTTTTAGTACAAATTGTATATTTTCTTTAATATGTCACAATGAAAATCGATTTAAAATTTATATTTTAATGTTAATTTTACTGTCAACTATTATTATTTTTTTATATCTGACGATTATTTATAATTCTAGTAAATTTGTGAATTTTGATTTTTTAATACTCGTTTCTATTTTAGATTTAAAAAACAGATCTTATAAAAGATTAAATTTCGTAGCTGTTTACGAAATGTTTTTATTGATCCAAACGGCTTTTAAAATAATTTTTTATCTCATTAAAACCATTTTTGTAACTGGAACTATATATCTATGACTAACAGTTTAGTAATTAGCCATTGGACATAGTTGAGAGTGGACACCCTGTATATCTTGAAATATAATCGATTGTTACGGGTAAATTAACTTAAGGGCTCTACGGTGGAACATATTTGTTAAAGCAATGTTGGGAGGCAAAAAATTGAAAAAAAATTCAATTCGGAAATGGTTTTGACGTTTTGAATCCCCAATTTATTAACGATATATTACCGTAGTTTCGACGGCACCTAGAAGTTAAAAAATTTTTAGCAATTCTGTTTCTTCACATTTGGTCAAACTCCTTAACTACGAAACTTTAAACTCGATATTATCTAATATATATATATACTTCTTTTTATAGAAATTACTATAGGTTAGTGTTTGAAATTTTCTCCAAACTCTCCACAGTTATCTCTGATTAATCTGAAATAAACTATTGTAGGTAGTAAATGTATTTTGTTTTTAAAAATCTTCGAAGAAATGCATGTTATTTGCTTTTTAATTTTCGTTTCTATTTTAGATTTAAAAGCAAATAACTGAAAATTATCTCTGTATAAGCTTGAATTTATTTTAATTAGAATTAATTATGTGATACATGTAAAAAAATTCAAATGCATACTTTTAATAGTTTCTGAGAAAAGATACACTCTGGAAAAAGGTAATAGAACTTTTTTTAAGCCCTTCCCCTTTGTTTTTTGTTAAAACACAACATTTCCTGCTTTGATTTGCCCAGTTCTCTCCAAAATACAGAAATTTCACCAATCTAATGTAAAAGTTATCTGAAATCCTCTAATCTAAAGCTGTATTTCCGTCAAATTACAGGGGTATTTCGGCAACTATACTGCGTGTTACTTTTTCGTAAAAGAATCGTAATTTTTACGTGTCCTTTTTTCCTCCAAACACGAAGTATTCGCGAACCGACGTTCGAAATTTTCAGAAATTCTCCAGTCAAAACACAGAAATTTCCTCAAATAACAGAAAAATATCTTCTAATCACAGGGGTGTTAATTGCTGCGTGTACGTTTTGCGGGTTTTTTTTTCTTTTGACGATTTCATTTAAGAGTGTACGCACTTTAATAACTCCTGTATAGGGCATTCAGAATGAGTTTTAAAATTAGTAGGTAAACTTTTGTATCACCTTGCATTCTGATATTAATTCAATATATTTTTTTCAAGTCTATCGCCAAATGAAGCAGCCTATGAAAATCTACAGGAAGGTGACGTCCCTGCGGAGGGAGAAAGACAAAGGTGCAGGAGAGGTCATTATGGGACCTGGCCACATTGCTTCAGGAAAAGCGGATGAACTTCCAAACAGCGGATGAACCTCCATCTAGTTCGACGAAAAAGCTATAACTTAAAATAATCGAGAAATGCAAGTGTATTAAATTTTAATTATACGAAAATTTAAAAGCTGTAACAAACAAGTTGAATTATTAAAGAAGGATTTTAGAAAGCATGAATGTAATTGTATTTTGTGTAATTTTTAGTTTTAAATTTTCCAAAACATTATTATTTTGATAAAGAATAATGTTTGGTGATGTTGGGAATGTGGTCATGTTGTCATTGATCAGCGGCAACAGAGAAACTAAAGAAGGCTACGTTTTTTTTTGTGCATATGGTTGCTAAAATATTCATTAACAATCTAAAAATCAAACAAAGTGACTGTCGCAAACAACGTAATATTCTTTTCATATTGCAATTGAATGGCATATACTTGCACACACACACACACACTTATACACACACAGACATATATATATATATATGCTTGTTGCTCCTTCGGTGGGTCCTCGATCGTGGCTGCGCGGACTGATGGCGGCTCCGTACTTACGTCAAAGCGCTCATTCTGATTCCCTTGCATTTTCTTGTAGTCCTGGGCCGTGAGCGGGATTCGCTTAAATTCCGAGTGAATGTATTTCTGTTTAAATGAAGACACCGTCTATTACGGAACCTGGTTTATTTCTTTTTCTTACATGAGTCCTTTTAAACCAGGACCATATTGGCGTGAGAGCTGCTTTTTAAGTCTGTCTGGACATCGAAGGTTCGTCCATCGCGAGGCAATTCCGAGAGAGCAGATTGGCGTGGATTTGTTAGATGAGGGAAATCGTAAAAAGTTCGCTCCTGATAGCCGTGCAATGGTATAAATATGAGGTTTTGCATTATTTCTGCTAGAGGTCGTCGAAGTCAAAAGAGGCGTATTTTTAATTTTAATTGGCCGCGAGCTGAGTGATTGATTGTGCGGAATAAAGGCGTTGGCTCCATCGGCCAATGGGATGCAGCAAGACTTTAAAATTGCGTTAGCGTCAGCACAAATATTCTTATGAAGAGTCAGAAAACGATCTTTGAAAGTTATAAGATGCGATGCAGGAAAACTAATTTAACAGGGGCAACGGGAACTTCAATCAATTAAAACACAATTATTAAAGCATTTAAAAAGTTTTGATTTAAATTTCTATTTTTTAAAATGGTAATTTAAAATTTTAAAAGGGGCAAAAAGGGATTTTGCATTTTAAAAAGGGGTTTAGCTTTTATCCTTTCATATATATATATATATATATATACATACAGATATATATATATATATATATATATATATATATATACATAGAGACACATCAAAAGTGGTACGTAGTGGTAAGTAAATGGCACGTAAAATTGATAGAGACGAAACCATGCAAATCAAAACTAATGAAAGTTTAAATGTTGACAGTAACAAACATTAAAAATGGGATAGTAAAAGAAAATATGTTAGCAAGGCTCGTCAGTGAGGGTTGATGATAAAAATACTAAAATCGCAAACATCGAGGGTTTCGCATTGAAGACAAATGCTATGCTAGAAATGTAATAAAATTCATAACACTTAAATGCTTGGAAAGATAGCAAGGCTATCAGTTCAAGCAAAACTAAAATTACCAATAATTAACATCCACCCCTCACCAAAATTAAAAGTATTTAATTTGGCATGTAGCTCAATTGTAATACAGCTGTTGATATAAATATTGATGTCTAAAATATTTTTATAATTATCATTTTGTTTTATTTAACATAAAAAAATCAGGGTAAATTGTATTTTTAATAAAATTAAAGTCTGTAATAAGAACACGTACATGAACATAGTGGAATCAATGTAAAAACTGTATGTGGTTATTAAGTACATACTAACATTCATATAGGCAAAGATTTAAAACACGCATAAAGTAAACTGCTTATATTACAATAAACTTTTTATAACGGGTATTCCAAAATAGCGAACACCCTCTCAAACATATATACATTTGTATACCTTTGAATCGCGGTCGCTTCCAAATATTGGGCAAATTCCCCAGTACCAAAATATCCGTTATTTAGAAGTTTTTCTGTAGTACAAATTATTTGTATGGTATAGTAGAGTTGGTAAAAATTATGTTAACGCTTAAATGGAACATTTAGACAAAATTGAACAGGTGAGTGGAAAAAAGATAACATTCCAGCTGATGTAAATGTGGAGTAAACATAAAAAACATTTATGTAAAAAAACCCCATCAAATTTAAAAAAATGTTTATCATTATTCGATTGTACGTCTATTCGATGAGAGTTCATCGTTTAATTTTTTTAAATGCTGATTAATTTACAAGTTATTACTAATTAAACTACATCAGTTTTGTGGGATGTTATCTTGTTTCCACTCACACCACTCAATTATGTTAACGTTTGGTTGGAGATGTATTTACTGAACATATTTAAATATTTATTATGCATTCCTCTCCACTAAATTTGACCTGTCACCCATTACGTATATCTGGAACAAAGAAAAAAGATTCTTTTGAGCTGTTAATATAGTTTTGACTAACCATGTATAACAGCAGAAAAATTAGAGTTGTTTAAAAAAAAGTAAAACTTTAACATATTACAAACAAAATAGTGTCAACTATTACGTCGTCAACTATTCGCGTTCGTAGTGTTTCATTTTATACAGTCATGCTATTAATGTTACCAAAACAATTTAATTCATTTAAGAATAGTTTCAATTTAAATTTACGTATGTGCTTTTATTAACAATTTAATTCAGAGTAAGCACGTAACTTTTATCTCAGGTTCTGTAGTCAGTTTTTGTATTCTAATGTAAATATTTCTTAATCATATTAAGCATTAGAAGTTTACTTCATCAATAAGAAAAGGCATTTTTAATTTTTGAGTTTTATAACACTTTGAATTCATAAACATTTTTTTATTAAATTTCAACTACGTATTTTATTTAGATAATTAATAAACAAATAATAAATAAATCAAAATGTAGAGACCTCAGAAACTCTTAAGTTCTGAAATATTTACAAGTTATAGAACTTTTGAAATGTCGAAAGGTAAAAATAAATACCCTTTTTATGATTTTATATCTTAAAAAGTATACAATAGAAAAGCACAAGTTTTGAAGGTGCGAGCAGCCCTTGTGTCTGTCTGCTAATTTAAGTTCGGTCTAAATTGTGACTCATAGTTGCCAACCTTCCAATGAAACTGTATAAATAAATAAAACAAAAAATTTTCATAAAATTATTGGTATGAAAAAAAATCGGGAAGTTGGCAACTATGGTGATGTTTCGAAATACTCTGAAACAAAGAAAAGAATAGTTATTCTTCTAGAAAACATCGTTGTAGTTAAGCAGAGTAATAGTTATTTTTTCTTAATTTCTTAGGACTAATCCAAAACAGACGTGAAGGCAAAGTCCTTCTGTTAATATATCTATTGAACTGTGCAACTATCAGAGTCCCGAAAGTATACCCAGAAGTACATGGGTGATTTCAGGTAGTGATTAAAGGAATAGTTATATGACACTACAAAGGATGTGAATTTCTTTTCACTTTGCTAAACACCGTACAACCAACAGAGTGAAAATGTGTCCAGACTGGGGATCGGACTCAGATACCTTGGTATAGAGCACCAAGTGCTTTACCAATTAAGTCATCCGGACGACATCCAGTCTAGTCTGGCATTTTTCACTAATATCCGTTAGCAAGGCTACAACTTTGCAGCGCAAGATGGAATGTCAACATGAGCACACTTTTCAGTGTCGTACATGAGCCGAATAAGACACCATCCTTGGATAATATATTCGAAATTCCATCTTATAATATATTCTAGTTTCCATCTTGCGTTGCGAAGTTGCAGCCTTGCCAACGTATACCCTGTTGGAAATGGATACTCAAATATCACGAAATTGTCTTCGTTTTTGACGAAACTGTTTCCTGGGAAATGCTCTGAGTAAATATTTCGTCAAATGGAGTAAATTTGTTTCCTCAAAAAACTGAGGAAATTGATTTCGTCAAGAGCTCCTAAAATTTTGATTTTTTTTTAAATCATTGGGGAAATGGTTGTTGCTTTCGGTCGAAAATGGACCAAATGATGTTCGCATTTTACTATTTTAACCGTTTTTAACGAAATTCTGTGACTTTAGAAGAGTTTTTTAAGCGTTTTTAACGAATTCTGTAACTTTAGAAAAATTTATCTTTGAATAAGCAATAGAAATGCATAAACTCGCTACAAAAATGTTAAAGTTACAAAAAGAATAGACGCAACTTATCAGATATGAAAAGTAAAGTAGAAATTTAGTAATTTTATGTTATAGCGGCCTCCAAGGATGAAATATTTTTGTTTCTGTTTTCATTAATATATTGTAAATTTGGTACTTTCGTGTAATTTTTTTTAACGATTTTGTAACAACAAAAATAATCTGGCCGGGAATGGGGAAACATTTTTGTCAAATATTTGAGATTTTCCATTTCATTAAAAATCACTTAATTTTGAGACGAAATGATTGTCATAAATCATGAAATATAGCTCAAGAATTGCGGAATTGTCAAAAGTGAGAGTTTTATTTTTGACAGCAAGGAAACAGTTTCGTCAAGATATTTGAGGATTCGCGTTTCGTCAAAAACCACGTGTCTCTGTAACGAAATGATTGTCAAAAATAACAAAATGAGGCCTGAGGATTGCGGAATCGTCAAAATTGAGTGTTTTATTTCTGAGAGTGTATTAGTGAAAAATGCCAGACTGGATGCCGTCCGCATGGCTTTATCGGTAAAGCAGTTGATGCGCTATACCGAGGTATCTGGGTTCGATCCCCGGCCTGGAGACATTTTTTACTCTGTTCGTTGTACGCTGTTTAGCAAAGTGAAAAGAAATTCACAACCTTTGTAGCGTCATTTAAAAATTTATGGCGTAGTTTCAGTCCTTCTGAAAATTTAATTGGAAATTTGAAAGAGATATATTTGAAGACTTCGCACGCTAGCCACCTAGAATTATATTTCAGAGACTGCTATTCCATTAATTGTTGAACTAAATTTTCCGTATTTTTCTATAATCACTCCTGACCCAATTTTATTATTAACAGATAAAACCTAGCATCCCTTTATATTTACACTGATTTTTAAATATGTTAGTTGTTAATTGCTGAGGTTGACCTGATTTCGCTAACGACATTACTTTCAAGTCAAAATGCTATAGTGGTTAATAGATACATAGTTCTTCTTTCATTTCATTTTTTTTTTTTTTTTCAGATCATACTGAGGAAAGTTAGTTGTTATAGAGGATTTTTAACTTGTCGAGCAACACATTGGAATCCCAAGTTGTGCGAATGATTACAAAATATTTCTGCGTGTAAAACGAAATTGAACAAAACTGTACCTTGCTTATATAAAATTTTCAAAAGTTTAGCAGTATAACACGAACAATGTTTTTTTTCTTTTCAACAGAAAAATATGAAAATTTAGGTTCACTTTATAGAGCCTATCATACTTTATATATCCTAAAAATGTCAATTCCAAAATGCAAAACGCAAAAACAAAATGCAAAATTCTAATAAAGTTCCATTTAAAATAAATGACATTTATTTGAGAAACTTTCTGAAAAATCAGCATTATAAAACGTTTAATAAAACTTAGTATTCAAATAGTATTTGAAGTATTCCAAGAATAAAAAAGAAGCATTTTTAAAGGGATGATTAAAAATCTCGAAAACAAAAATACTGCAGTAAAAGGTCTGAATCATCATATTTTTAGAAAAGCCTAATATTTGGCTAAAAGTAATTTATTTTTAAAATTTATACCCAATAATTTTTTTTTATTTTTATGTTTTTAATTAATTTATTATAAAGACGAATTCACCACAATATTTTAATATTAAAGCTATTTATAAGTTAATTTTTATGTATAAAATATTTTTTAAAATATGCATTAATTTTGTTCGACAGTTAGCCTTATATAGAATAAATATTAAATAACTCGAATGTGCTCATGTGACGAGATAATATAAGACGCAAATCATGTACGAAACATTCCAGTAATAAGCATAAAATTTTCTTGTCACTGAATTTTGAAACATTTCAGAGTAAATTTCCATATGGTATATATCTGCATGAAAAGTATGTTTTTAACAAACATTATTCAGAGGTTCAACCTAATAAAATGTAAAGTATTTTGTTTTTCCGTAAAGTACATTTTTGATGAATTAACATAAACTTGGCCGGAATAATTTTAGATTTTCATCTACCATAGAATCGTCTAAAAATGCCTTTATAAACGTTAAGCACGTTTACTAAATTACTGAGAATTTTCTTTAGAGAAATTTTATTATACGAAATTTTTATTTCACATTAAGCCGTAAGCCGATCGAAGCCAGAAGCATTTTGGTCGGATATATATATATTTATACATAATTAAAATAAAATTACAAGTACTTAAATGCACTTAGCTCAATTTTTTGGCAATTTCATAGAACATGGTACTGCAAGTTTATTCCCAGCTGCATGATTGTCGGGTTTTTTTCCTTTGAGTGGGTTTTTTTAAAGAACTGTTTAATTTTTTGTGTATTTTTATAAGAGAAATGAGTATGTGTGGAAGAGTGGTGAATGGCATATTAAATAAATAGAATACAAATATAGCCTAAGAAAAGGTGGCAGTATGCTGAATAATGTTTAATGTATAAAAGTGTAAGTGGATGATAAAGCCTCTTTAAATTATTTAAACTTTTTCAGCAATCGAGACCCCAAACATCCGAAGTGACATTTCAATTGTTTTTTTTTTTGGGGGGGGGGGCTGCTGGGGGGTTATTATTCTTTTTCTTTTTAAAAATTGCTGGACATATTTATACGTATATTTTTTAATATTTGTTTTTTAAATATTTTTTAGCAGTTTTCTGTATAATACTACGATTTTTTTCCACAACCCTCGCCCACCCTCCTTAGTATGTTTTTTGTTTCGATTATATATTTTTTATACATATTAAATGTTAGTAATATTATATTTTTGTACATAATATAACATACTAAATAGGTAAATTAAAATGAGTATTTAATGGTCTCTCCTTGATGAATTAAAAGAAAAGGAATAATTATATAGGATGTTGAATGTTTGTTTTATTTTAAATTTATTAAATTTGGCTATATGTTGAGAAAAACATAAACGTTAAATACGATTATAGTTATTTTGAAGACTATATCTGCAAACTGAAATATGTAGACAAGAATTAAAGTTATTAAAATTAATTATATTAAAAGACAAATCGTTTATTTTATCATAAATATGGAATGTTAAATTTTCAATAGGTTAAATATTAACATTAGCATCCATAAAATTAACAGCAGAATTAGTTATATTGATAATACTAAGTTGTAGATTATGAGGATAAGTTACAAGAAGAGACATCCATTGATTATCATCTAGAGATAATTATATAAACAATATATCTATAGAGTAAAATTTATTGTTAATGAAATTTGTTTCATAGAAATAAAGATATAAGTTAGATAATATGCTAGAAGCGTCTACAACTTGTGAGATTTTTTCACGCTGAATAGAAATAGTATTATTTCGGGAAATATAGTTATGATATAGTAAAAAAATAGTATTGTACTGGTAGTTTTTACGTAATAATATTTCATATAATCAATATAAATATTATCAGGTTTTTATAACCATCAACTTCAATTTATGCAAAATAAAATTGTTCCCATAAAATTGTTTGTTTGAAACATTTGGAAATGGTTACTGAAGTTTTTTTATTTTATTTATTTATTTATTTTTGCATCTGAATGTATTTTGAATAACGATCATAAAGCATCAAAAGCTAAATATATAATGTTAAGTTTAGTTTGTGCTGATATGCTGAATGTTTTTAAATCAATACACTGTTCATATCAAATAAAGGCTTCAAAACTTTGAAATTTTACATGTTATAAGTGTGCATACATTGCAAGTTTAAGTACGATAAAAAATAAGTGCATGTATAAGTCTGTGTATCTTAAAGTATTCAATTATTCTGCTTTCTTCCATTTAACATATATATTTTTTAAGAAAATTTACATGGAATCAGTTAAAATATAGACTGTTAATACTCGTTTATATACAGTAAAATAAATATACATTGTTTAATTTATCAAATAAATTTTATAAATTAATTGTCAAACAAAAGTTCTACATAATTTAACCTAATTCTGTTTTAATGCGATTATAGAGTTAATGGTTTACGGACAATTAATACCACTATTTTTTATAGATATCGTCACTTTATTTAATCTCAGAAATCTGTGATTTAATAATACGAAGAATACTATTACAAAATCCAATGTGGTATCCAATGTTTACAAAACTTTGGACGTGTAAAAACACAAAGTAAAGTGCCAAAAATCTAGAAACAATATATAGCATCTATTTATCTGATGTCATCTATTTTGAAGAAGGACTGGAGAACATATATTAAGTTGACGGGTGGCACAAGTTTATGTTCTAAAGATTTTAAATAAATGTTATCTTATACATCTAACAACATGTTTTATAACGTACTATAAAACTTTTCCCACTTTTTAATAGAATTCAATGTTAGCTCTCTATTATTTTGATAGCATATAGTTTTGTTTGCGTATAAATAATATTTTGTGTAATTTAAACATAACATCTGATCGTAACCATAAAATAATTTGATGTATTTTTTCGTATTATCTAATCTTTTATCGTCAAAAATATTTACGCAGATGTATTAAAACTTCCTTATTTCTCTGTTCCAGAGAAAATTTAATTAATTAGTGTTTTAAACAAAAAGCTATTTTATTATATTAAAGAAAATACCCCATTATGTAAACAGTGTTTTATCTTTGTGTACTACAAAGCATTTAAGACAAACATTGGTACCAAAATTTTTTATTCGGCAATTGCATTATTTTGTTAAAATTTTCTGTAATACATTCTCCGGATTAGATATGTGAGTCGTTGTGTACTTCCTACAGAAAATATATTTAATAAAATTGTATCTTGTTTCGATGAGTACTGGTTTGACTTATTTATTAAGGCTAGATGAGTCAGTCAACTTTCGCTAATGGTAGTCCTATGGGCTTAGAATACATTCGCATATTTAAAATATCAGGAAATTTATATTTTTAATTTCTTTTCCTGTGTACTCTTCTTAAAGGTTGTTTATTGTTGAAAACTGAGAATTTATAAGTCCCGTGAGAGGGCGTCGCGAACTCCCCTCGATTGAAAGTGAAATCGAACTGAACGGAAGTTATGTTGATGTTGTGTTGGTTGAAGGCGACCTGAGCGTTCGCTCTTCCTTTTGTTAGTAAAAATAAAATAATGATGCAGTCCACAAATATTTAAGTTAATATGTTATAAGTATTAGTTTACATTTTTATGGTCGTACGAGCCTCGAGAATGAGAATGACCTATGGATGGAATAAGTTTAGTTTAAGTTCGTTAAGTTGTGAGTCGCTAAGTTTCGATTTGAACTTTTTGATTGTGTGATAAAAAACTATTAAATTTATTGCATTGTGATAACAAATGAAGAAATGAAGTACCTTGTGGATTATTTTTGAACATCATTATTACGGAATCATTTTAATTCGGTGAGTACGAAACATTTTAATTCATTGTTCATTGCATCATTTTTCAATATGGCCGACATTAAAGCTGCGAAAACTAATAAAAAAAGCTTAAAGTCAAATGTTACAAAATTTAAGGACAAGGTTAATTCGTCTTTAAAAAACGCAGATATAGTCCTTTTAGAGCTTTATAATGCAAAAATACTGTCCTTCGAAAAGGAATTGAATTCAGTATTTGATGCAATATTTGCGCATTGCGATGACAAGGATATAGATGAATTTATATGTGAAAAAGAGGGCATTATTGAAACCATAGACGACATTAATTTAGCGATAAAGCGAAAATTATTGGATGTAAATTCTGGAAAAAATAATAGCAATTCAAAGAGCAATGAATCCTTTTCTAAAAATAACTCTTTTTCTGAAATTAAGTTACCAAAAATTACACTTCCTACATTTTTGGTAAATTGGATGAATGGATTGAGTTTAAAGATCTATTTTCTGCAGCTGTACATAATAATAATAATCTTACAAGTGCACATAAGCTACAGTATTTAAAAAGTTCATGCAAGGGAGATGCACTTAACGTTATTCAATCCATTCTCATTTCGGATCAAAATTATGACATTGCTTGGAATTTATTAGTAGAGCGCTATTCAAATAAGAGAGATTTAATTAATGCAGTAATTAAAAAGTTACTTTCCTTACAGCCAACAAATGATACCACTCAATCCATTTTAAAATTCGTTGATATTATTAATGAATGCACCCGATCCTTAAAAGTATTGGAACAGGATGTAAATAACTTTGGTGAAATATTGATCGTGTATTTATTAGTGGAAAAATTAGACAGAAATACTCGATGTTGGTGGGAAAGGTCACTTAAAAGGGACGAATTAGGATCGATAGAACAGTTAACTTCATTTTTGAAAGATCATGCTCGAACATTACAAGCTTCAAAAACCAGTAACGCTGCAAATCAAAAAAAAATATATCAGCAGAAAGAAAAGACAACATCATTTTACTCTAATATGAAAAATGTTAAGTGTATTTGCTGCAAAAGTGAAAATTCTCATCTATTATATAAATGTAATGCATTTCTAAGAATGACTGTTTACGATCGTTTAGAATTTTCAAAACGATATAAATTATGTTTTAATTGTTTATCTACTAATTCAACTCACTCAGCGAGAAACTGTTCTTCGAAATATTTTTGCGCCCATTGCGGCATGCGTCATAGCTCTTTGCTACATATTCAAAAAGGAAAAATAAACACTTCACCAAAAATTGAGTTGAGTCAGAAAATATTGGGATCGAAAATGACTTCTTTTTCATTGCTTTCCCCCGACGAAGATAACCATAGCTTAAATCCAGAAGCAAAATGTTTTGAAAATAAAAATAGTGATTTCTTTGGCACGTCTGTAAATAATTCATCTCAAAAAAAGAAAACAACTATTTTATCTACAGCTTTGATTTATATTAAAAGTGTGTCTGGGGAAATTATGATAGCACGTGCTCTTATTGACATGGGGTCAAATTTTTCATATATTTAAGAAAACTTTACAAAACTATTAGGAATTAAAAGGGAGAAATTTAATGTTTCTGTTTCATGTTTAAATAATGCTCAAATTAATATAAAATGAAAAATTACTGCAACTATTTCAAATAATTCTGATTATGAGAGAACATTAGATTATTTTATTGTTCCAAAAATAACCAACTTTATTCTAGGACATTAGTTTAGATTTCCATTTTCTGAGCTGCCTCAAGATGTAAGATTGGCAGATCCAAAATTTAATGAACCAAATAAAATCGACATTTTATTGGGTACTGAGTGTTTTAACGATTTATTACGAAATGGTCAAATCCGTTTAAAAAATTCTAACGTCATTTTACAGCATACCGTATTTGGGTATGTGGTGGGAGGTTCTTTCACCGATTCGAACCATGCTAATCATAATGCATATTGTGGTCTAACTTGCAATGTAGAAGGACAATTGAGTAAATTTTTCAATTTAGAATCAATTGGGATTAGAGATGACCCTTATTGTAATGATGAAGATAAGGCATTAGAAAATTTTACCGAAACAGTTTCCTGTACAGATAATCGATACGAAGTAGCTCTGCCATGGAAAAAAGACTGGATTAATTTGAGTGATAACTATAAGATTTCTGAGAAACGATTCAAATATTTAATTAATAAAATGCGTAATGATGATAATTTGTTTTCTCAGTACAAAGGAATTTTGAAAGAATATCTTAATTTTGATATTATTGAAAGGGTGTCAGATCCAACTAAGCCAAAGGACAGACCCATATTCTATTTGCCACATCGAGCGGTCTTTAGAAAAGATAGTGTTACAACGAAAACGCGTATAGTATTCGATGCCAGTTCTCACGATGTAGGACAACTCTCTCTAAACGATTGTTTGTGGCCTGGTATCAATTTAAACCCTGGTATTTTCCAATTGCTCGTTAATTTTAGATTAAATAAAATAGAAATTTTGGCAGATGTGGAGAAAGCATTTCTCCAAATTTCATTAACAGAAAAAGACAGAGACGCTGTCAGATTTCTCTTTGTGGAAGTTATCGAAAAATCCGAAAGATAAAGTGTTTGATAATTTGAATATCCAAATATATCGTTTTAAGCGTTTACTTTTTGGATTAAATTCTAGTCCATTTCTCCTAGCTGCCACAATAAAGGAACATATAAAAAGATTTAAAGATCAATATCCTGAAACCTTTCGAATTCTTGATACATGCCTTTATGTCGACGATTTAGTGAGTGGTACTGATAGTATTGAAGAAGCTCTGAAGATCTCACATGAGGCTAAGATGATTAAGAGTCAGGCCAGTTTAAATTTGAGAAAGTGGTTAACAAATGACCAGTCGTTACTAGAACGGTGGATAGAAGAAGGTTTCGAAATTTATCCATTTGATCAAAATCATAAGGTTATGAATTCATTGAAGGTATTGGGCATATCGTGGGACATTAAACAAGATTCTATTGGCATAGACATTTCAAGTTTAATAGAATTTTTGAAGACTAGGAAAAATACAAAACGGTTTGTTTTACAGACTTCCGGCAGAATTTACGATCCAACTGGTATCCTTACTCCATTCACTATAAGACTTAAATGTATATTCCAAGAATTATGGATTCGTAAGCTGTCCTGGGATGCTAAGCTATTGACATTTGTGAAAAGTGGACTCAGTGGTGTTCGGAACTTACTCTATTAACGCAAATTAAAGTGCCTAGATTTGTATTCCTATCATCTGATACAAACAATGTTGAAATTCATTGCTTTTCCGATGGAAGTCAGAAGGCTTATGGTGCTGTTGTTTATTTAAGAGTGCAAGATTTCGACCAAGTGTCAGTTAATTTAATAGCACCAGACCAGAATAGACCAGAGTTGCCCCACTAAAGAAAATAACTCTCCCGCGACTAGAGTTGCTTGGTGCTTTACTTGCATCTCGCTTAGGATCACAAATTAAAAAGGTAATCGATGTAAAAAATACTTCTAAAATCTACTACTGGACAGATTCAAAAATTACTTTATGCTGGATAAAGGGATCTAGCAAGAAATGGAAGTCCTTTATTGCCAATCGTGTTGATGAAATCCAAAGTTTGACGGAACCAGAGACATGGTTTCATTGTGCTGGTAAAGACAATCCTGCAGATCTTCTTTCGCGAGGAATAAGTGCTGACTCTCTTGTGAACAATTCCAAGTGGTTTACAGGCCCTGAATTTTTGATGGATCCAGAACATTCAAGTTATTTGCAGTCGGTTTCTTCTGAAAGTGACTTACTAAGTGAAAGTGAAAATGAGAACTATTTAAGTGAAATTAAATCTTCCGAAAAGGCAAATAACTGTACAGTGACTTCACTTTTTATCAACTAGAGTTTTAGTTTTTTTGACAAACTTTTTGAACTGACTAATGACTATGACTAATGACTAATGTTTATTGTTGAAAACTGAGAATTTATAAGTCCCGTGAGAGGGCGTCGCGAACTCCCCTCGATTGAAAGTGAAATCGAACTGAACGGAAGTTATGTTGATGTTGTGTTGGTTGAAGGCGACCTGAGCGTTCGCTCTTCCTTTTGTTAGTAAAAATAAAATAATGATACAGTCCACAAATATTTAAGTTAATGTGTTATAAGTATTAGTTTACAAAGGTTATTTATTTTTTTATTTTTTTATTAGTTGTCAAAATATTTCTAAAATATATACTAAATTTTATTTGAAGTGTTAAAATCTTGGTCACAGTTCGTCAGCTTTTAACGCGTAAAATATTAAATTAATTATAAATTTTGGCACTATATTGAGAACTAGGGAAAAAAGAGACATGTTTAAAGAACAGTACTAAGAAAAAAAAGATAAAAATATTAATTTCCTGAGGAGATATTTTAAATATACGAATGCATCCTACGCCCATAGGTGTAGCATTAGCCATGGGACTCTGGAAGTTGACTGACGAGCAGCCTTAAAGGTCCTCTTCTCTCGCGCGAAAGCACCCGCTCGTAATGTTAATCCTGCTGGGCCGTTATTTTTCTAATATCCCGTTTGCATTTCAATATTATTAAACGATTTTTTTTTTACATTGGATAGTAAAGATCAATTTATATTTCCGCCGTTCATTACTTTTTCGATTTTCATTGCAGATTTGTTTTACGAAGATACTTTCACTCAATTCAGTGTTGAATCCCCCCCCCCCCCCTGAAGATAAAAGATTTTATGCTTTCAATGGTCAAAAAGTGAAATTCACCACCGGAACACTATAATGCCCCCCCCCCCCCCCCCGGAGCCACAGAAAACCATCCCAGAGAAAAGTTTCTGAATTCAACACTGCTTTTATTTTTGGAAACCGGTTCCGAAAGTGAAAGTATCTTCGTAAAATAAATCCGCAAAGCAAATCGAAAAAGTAATTAACTACGGAAATAGAGATTGATCTCTGTTATCCAATGTAAAAATAATGGTTTAAAACTATTGAAATGAAAACGAGATATTAGAAAAATAATGCCCCACAGGATTAACATTAGCGAGCGTGTGTTCTCGCGTGAGGGGAGAAAAACCTTAAATAAAAAAACAGGTTCAAAGTATTTGACTTAAAAAAAAACTAAAAAAAAAAAAACTTAAGGAGAGCAACTATGATTTGCAGCGTTTTACCCTAGTCGCTAGAAAATAAAGGAATGAATACTATTTTGTTCTTTATCAAAATTTTAGTTTTTGGAGAATATAGTATTTGTTAAAATTTGTAAAAACGGCGACTCAATATATGCTTTTAAAAATATTTATTCGTCAGTTCCATTATTTTAATACAAATTTCAGAAATATAGTATCCGAGAGAAACGTGGGTTTTGGTGTATTTTTATTTTTTCTTGTTTGAGGTGGCTTTGGAACTCTTTGGCTTGTAGAAGCTCCATGACAACTACGAGATGACCCTGGCACTGAGAAACATTCGCCGATGACTTAGACGTCCCTTTTCAGTGCATTTTTGCTGGACTATCCAGGAACAAAATTACTTAATATAACGCAAATAAGATGTCCTTTGTCCATGGATGAGCTTTGAAAAAAAATATATAATTTTCTCAAAAGAAAAAACATTTTCGAAACATATTACATTAATAATTTCCCAAGCATTTTACATCAATAATTTTTTCATAATAGTTTTTCAATACTTTTCGACTGTTTAAAGCAGTTCTCAAACTCCCTGCTCAACTCCGCAAAAACCTTCTGACTCATTTTTAAACGTAAAGAAATAAAATTTGCAGTCCTGACAGTTGAAACAATTTGGAATCGAACAGCGCTTTGAAAAAAATAATAATACTATTCTTTTTTTTTCAAACATATTACTGTGACTACCGGAAAATTCTGTCCATTTGGGAAGTTAGATTATGCTGCATCACTACATATTGTATTTAAACATAATTTTATTTACCAAAATTGCGGCTCGAATTACTCCATAGTTACAAATATGAAAATAAACATCAAAATAAAATATAAAATGTGCGTAATTTGACAAATATAGAGTTTAAAATATGTCATAATGTCATAACATTATATAGACTCTTTAATGTAAGAAATTTGAAAAAGTACATGAAAAATTAAATGATGTCGTTTCAAATATTAACTTCATAGACCGTGCCATGGTAGAATATTCATATTTCTTTTGATAATGGTTCCGTTGGAGCCGAGACATGTCAACAGTCAAATACAACTTATTTTACTGTTTATAAAGTTTTTATTTTGCACCCTTTAGCAATTAATTGAAGTATATTATAAAAAGGTGTTATATTTTCCTTTAACAGTTTTTTAACTGAATTATTTTCCTCACTTTTAATGTTATATAGAGCTTATAAATATAATAATAATAATTCTTCAGTATTAAAGCAATCTATTTTAGTGTATTTATCGTATATATTTCTATAAAACTACCAGTTTTTATGTTTTTTACGCAATAGTGTTTTCATTATGAGCCGAGAAAGTCAAAAGTTCACAATAATTTCAATTACGGCGTTGGCATTAATTACATTATTTTTAGAATAGAGAAATAAAAAGCGGTCTATGAAAATTGTAATTTATAGAAGTATTATACAATTGTTCCTCTTCGATTATTTGCGGAATGGAAAGAAGAATTCTCAGATGATTTATGTCATCCATAACAACATAAATAATATTATAAAATTAAACTATTCGTTGGGGGCCACCGTAATACTTACCCATCAGGGATATGCATAATATAAAATATGAAAATAAAACATGTGTAAACTATTTATAAAATGCATTGCAATTCGAATAAAACCGTGGCTTGATGACGTCATAAACTTTAAATGCTCTAATACTGAATTGCGTAAAATAAACATCCTTATAACTCCAAAAGTGATAATCTTATTAACTAACGGTTTACTGCGTCGGATGAAGCGTCTCATTTTCAATTAAAATATCTCTTTGAATTGAAATTTGAATGAAATACAGGGTCATGAAAAATCGAAGAATGTGGAAAATAAGATTACAAATATCTCGGCAACTCATTATCCGATCTACTTCATTCTTTATGCAAAATTTATTCTTTTTTTATTGTCTTTTATATTCACTCCTTAAAATTAACAATTTCGAAAATTTTTATGTATCTTTTATCAGAACGAATATTTCGAGAATTCGAAAAAAATAGTTCCATATAATCGAGGTTACTGAAATTCAATAAGCTGTTCCCCATTTCTTCATGCTAAGTACATACTAAATTCCAAGTCTCTATCTCAATTTGTGCAGGAGATAGAGCGTTTACAGACACACACATATACACAAACACAGACAAACGGACGGTAATTTTTTTTTTTTCTAAATATATGTTTTTTGGAATCTCCAGTGTATGAAAAGTGTAAATCCTTCAATTTATTTTTTTTCGATTTTCAAAACGATTACAAGACTATGTATGATGTATAAGTAATAAAGACATGTGAAAGGTTTCTTTTTCGTGAACTGTCATTCAAGTGGATATCATTAAAGTGTATCTGTCATAAAAGGTTTTCATAGTCTTTTGACGTTTTAAAACCTATTGAAATCAATATAATATCTCAATACAAATGTTTTAAAAACGATAGAAATACATTTAACAAAACTGAAATGATATGTAAATGACATACATATGCTACTTTAAATGCGAAAGGCCAAATTTAACATCTGTGTAGGTTACATTTATATATATATATATATATATATATATATATATGTTATGCTAGTGTAGTTTTATTCAGATTATAATAATCAATTATAAAGAAGTCACCAGGTAAAGTACTTTGTTTCGTTTCACAATTCGATTATTTATATCTTGTGAATCAATGAGCTAGAATAGAAATTATCTTTTAAAAAATCGCATACGTTAAGCGATGCTAAATTATGTTTCAAATATATAAAGTATTGTGCGTGAAGTATTTTTTAAAGTATGCGTAGCGTTTAAATTTAAACTCATAAATATTTATATGTTATTATTGCTATTTTTCAATATTTGCAATCACACAGTCGAGACCATTTATTTGCCGAGATAAATTATTCAACTAAGCAAAATTCTAAATTATCCGTTAATAAAAATTTAAATATCTGTATGTACTCATGTATACTGAGCATGCTGCATTTCATAGGGAGCAAAGGAAAAAATATATATCTTACGTATAATGCGCACTATGCAATTTTATATGCATAAAATTCGGGAATTCATAATGATTTCTGTAGAAATTCTGATTTTATTATTTCTTGAATGTTAGTTCTTCTATTCATTCAAGTAGATATAGCCAGCTTATTAAAATAACATAAAATTAAAGTTTTTATAATATTTAGTTTTTTCTTATTGAAAACCTTATTTTAAAATATTTATAGATAACTTAAACTAATGTCATATATTTTATGCTAATACACAAGCTATGGCACGTAAAAAGGTATTTGCAGTAATGCACATGCAATTATTTATCTTATATCCTAATCCTTTCTAATTAAAAAAACCCTTTAAGCAATTTACGCTGATACACAGTAATGCGTACGAATTATTTTGTGTAGCCCTGTATAATATCTATATCATTTATATATACCACATAGCATGCAGACATTTAATTAAATGCATACCTTAAATGCATAAAAAGCGCACTTCCAAGAATTATTGCTTGTAGACAATACTTCGGATACAGTTCTGTATCCAAAATATTTTGTGTGTTCCTGTAAATGGACTATAAATACTATGCAAATCAAATTGTACAACAGGTATCTTTTGGAAAACTTCAGTAATGTATATCAATTTCATTATATTTGATATAAAGTAAAGTAATTAAAATACGCTGCAAACAATTTTCCCCGTACACCGTAAAAGAACACTTTTGTGTGGCCCTGTATGAATGATAAATGCTTTATGCACCTCAGAGATTGATATCAACTGTATTATGTTTGTAGTAGTGTAACATGAATAAAATGCACCGCAAATGATTTTTCCTGATAGACCGTAATATAACGAAATTATTTTTAGTTTCCCTGTAAACTAATTATAAGTACTGAATGTACCATATTCTACAGTAAGCATCTTGTAGGTGAATTTCAGTGATGTATATCACTTTCAATATATTTGAATCAGTGTAACATCATTAAAATACACTGCAAATGATTTTTCCCCTAAAAGCCATATGTAACGGCATTCTTTTAATTGTTCCTGTAATGAAGTATAAGTGCTACATACTTTATTTTCATAAAACTTTCTTGGTAGTCATTAGGACCAGGACATACAGGTGGCAGACAGTCAAACCGAATTCCTAAACACTTTTTAACTATATTGGAAAGCCTTAATAAAAATATATATTATTTAAATTAGTGCAAATTTGAAACACAATTCCATAAACAACAGTATTAGAAACATCCATAAAAAGATCAATTAAATTGAGAAATATGTATATGTTAAAGTTTTATTATTTTAAACGTTTGTTGGAAGAAGCCCATACTGTGAAAAATTAATTTAACGATTGTAACTCTGAATCATTTAAACAGAAATAAATGTATGGAGCTAAAAGCCTTTTTCACATATCTGTAATTATCGGATCTTTACTTAAAATTTTGCTATAATACACTAGGGATGTCTAAATATATTTAAGTTTAAAAATGTAATTTTTTTTTTTCGTCATTTTTTGCCAAATGAAAGGGTTTTTTTAAGTGTCACGAAAAATAGAGACAAACTTCCAAAATATATAAATAAATTAAAAGAAACTAAGCATAATGTATAAATGCTGTAACCATTTTTTTTGTTTGTTTAGGGATTTTGAGCATTTATGATGACAAATTGACATTCCGATAATTAATACCTATTATTTTACAAATATTATGGTTATCATATTATGCTATAAAGTTATGTGTTTCAATTTAAGACTTACAAAAAAAAAAAAAAAAAAAAAAAAAAAAACCTAGAAAATACCAGAGAATATCCAATTAAGCATTCTCGAGTAATACAACTTCCAAAATGCATTAATAGCTTCAACTTAGTATCTAGTGCATCAGCAAAAATTTTAAGGTTACAGGAACAAAATGTTTAAAATTAAATATAACCCTATATGTAACCTAAATGGTATCTTTTTTTGGTACTGCCTGGAAGCTAGCCGTGAGATTAAAGGCTAGCGTCCCCAATACGTGTACAATTCATAGGAATATTATAAGATTTTAGACGTATTTTAGGGTACAATTAATGAAATAGTTGACTATAATTTGAAAAACACAAATTCATTCTATGAAATTTATTCTAATATATACACTAGAAAATAATAAATACAGAAAATTCACAAAATTTAATAAAAAATCAACGTATTGTTTTAAGTTATATTATGGTATATTATGTAAAGGTTAAAATTTCTGAGATGCACAAACTAGACGTAAAAAATCATTTCTGAAAAATACAATTGAAGTTCGCAAAACAATTGTCAAATACTTTTAATATTTTAAAGACAAAATTAAAATCTAGAAATCGTTTAATTATTTTACGCATTTTTTTCTAATGCTGTAGCTATATAATATATAATATCTATATTGAAAGAAAAATATATATAAAACTCTTCATGTTTTCCTTAAGTTAGATCATTGAGATACATTGAACTATACTGAATTCAAAAATACAATTTAATTATCATTAAAATAAGTAGCAGGTAATACAATATGACTTAAGTCGATAATTTTGAAAGTTAAATAAAATTTATTTATTTAACAACAACAAAAAATGTTTAATATTTTTGCTTATACGTGCACTTTGCTGTACACAAAAATTGTATCTAAATGTGATCCTTTTTTACACTTGATGGAAGCTAACCTCAGGTTTAAATGCTGACATTCCAAATTGAAAACATATCAGTTTGACGAATTATGGCAAATTCATTTTCCATTATTTATGATTTCATTAAAAAAGAAAAAAAAAAAAAGAACCACTATTTATATTAACGCATTCACATCTACCACTTTTATCTGAACGCTGATCTACAAAAAGAAGGATTTGACATTCACAAGTTAACATTCACAAGTTAAAGTTAAAAATCTTTTTTTAAATATATATTTGAAGATAATACAAAGATTATTAAGTACTTGTAATATTTCTAAGACCAAAATAAAATCCAGGAGTATTTGAAATTGCATTAGTTTTCGCATTTTGATTTCCAAAATGTTAGTTTTTGAATGAGAAAAAAATTATGTAAAATATTTTAAAATGTTTCCATTTCCGAAAATTGAATTATATTGAATTAAATTGAATTAAAAAATAGAATACACTGATGCGTAGCTTATTTAATAAACAAAGTAATATGACGGAAAGATTTATTTTAAATTATAAATTATGTTCAGAATTTGCAAATGTGTATTAAAAATTATTCAAACAAAAAATAATAAAATATCTGTGCACAGGAATATAACACCTAAATGTGACATTTTTTAATTCATTGAAATCTAAACTTACGTTTAAAGATTAGCTGTAGCTTAAGAGTAGATGGGGTAACTGGTCCCAGAAGGAAACTGAGCCATAGGTTATTTTATAATAAACCGCTTTTAAGTTTTAACGGTTGAGTTCATTGCAGCATCACCTGTACTTCTTAAAAAAACGCGTGTGAGCTCAATTGTAACTCTGCCTTTTCTGCGATAGGTTGCCGAAAGTGTAATTTTTTTTATAAACAACATTGATTATGTTGAATTTCTTCGCCTTTTTATTAAAATATGGTAAGTACTTTTATTAAACAATCTTTCTTTTTTTAAAAGATTAGGCATAAATACATTAATATTTTTAGATATCTATACATATTACTCCATGCTGCAAATTTAAGGCTGGTGTTCCAGTTACTCCATAATATTTTCAAGAATGGAGTAACTGGGTCATGTTTCAGGGACAACTGAATCCCACATGTCCCAGTTACCCCAACAGTTATAAATATATATATATTTTTGGAGTTGCTCTTACTACAGGAAATTAATTTTTCCATTGTTTTATGTTTGCAATTAAGAAAATTATATAATACCGACAGTTTTTTAACTGAACCTACGTTTATGTATGTAACTTACGTTTTTGCTTATAAAAAACTACTAAGTAAATAATGCTTAGTAGCTGCTAGGTGAATAATTAAACACTTAATTAATTTGGATTGTTTTTTGATTTTTATTGCAGGATATTACATGAACCTATATTAGGAAGACAAACAAAGCGGCTGGCTCTTCTTACAGCGTTGTGTTAAATAAAATAAAGAATGAGATACTAAAGTACTGACTTACCCGTTTGTTCACAGATTTTTCTTGCCCATCCCCCTAATATACCCATGTAACTTTTATACTTATTACTTATACAAAAGTACATAAGTACTTACTTAATACTTATGTTTTTTGTATAAATAAACGTAATAATTACACATTTAGTGCTTTTTTTAAACATCTTGACAGAACAGGTTTCCCTTACAACATTCTTCAGTTGATGTATAACTAACATGATCTGCTTGGATTAAAATTTTAAGATATTTACACTTTTTGCAACAGGCATACATGAACTTAATGAAAACGACTAAGTGTGGAACTCAGACGTACCTGGTCCAGTTGCCCCATTCTAATGGGGCAAATGTACCTATGCACTGTTAAAATTTTGCAGCAACTGTCCAGTCATTTGACCGTTTTTATAGATAACGGTTACATAACCGTAAATTAACACTATCCTGACCATAACATGTGCAATAATATGGTCAGAACAGAGTTTAATTACTGTTATGTAACCGTTTTCTATAAAAACGGTCAGATTGCAGCGAATTTTTAACAGTGTGGAGAGGTAAAGATTAAATATATTTTTTATTAATTTATAGACAGTAAGGTGCAATTTTGAACATATCTGTTTGACAGAGTGAACCTCTCTGAACACATTTAAAAATGTTCAGACTTTAATTCAAAACGAGCATTGGCTTAAGGAAGCTGAATTGCCAGAAACTCCAGAGTTACAATGCAAATATGGGTCCCAGTTACCCGAGCTAACCTTAACTATTTGGGAAAATAAGTGTTTCACAATTACAGCAAGTTTATTTTCTAAAGCTTTTTTTTTTCAAAAATGCGAATTACTATTGATATTAATTTTATTTAAACGACGATCTGTAGAAATAAGACACAATGCTGGACAATATGTTTAATTTAAAATTACACAGAAACAAAAATGCATTTAGAGCACGAAGGAGATATAAGCAAATAGTGTTAATTAATTATAAACTTTCATTGCAGTTGATCGTCCGGCAAACATGAAAGCCTTTCTTGCCGTATGCATTTTCTTCGTCACTGTAGCACTGATTGCTGCGGATCCGGAAGAGGACAATCTTGTAGAGTAAGTTTTTTTTCTTTGTGATTATTTTTCTATGCCCCGTGTTCTACATTTGTTGTGAATGGAGAATGTGGGTTTTTCTGTACACAAAACAAACTTTTAATAGTGTACTAAAACAGATAGATAATTAAGATAACCAAAAGCACCCGAAATTCATGGATATCCTCCTACGATTAGTCGTAGGACAATAAGGATAGTAGGACAATAAGGATATCCTCCTACGATAGTCCACATAATTTTGAGGACTGAATTTCACACAGTTCCCTCACTTTTAAATTTAAAAAAAATGTATTTTAACCCTTTAGCTGCTGTTTTTTCAAAAAAGAAATAAGATAAAAATAGGGACTGTACTAAAATATTTGCCTTATATAAACAAAAAATATCTGTAAATTATTAAAGCGAAGATTGCCATTGAAAAGTTGTGGTGACCAAAAGCTTTTAGTAGCAAAATGAGAAAAACTCTTTTTGCCCGAAATGATTTCGAACAAAGCAGTTAAGTGGTTAAGAAAATGATAAATTAGCAAAAAAAAAAAAAAAATACAAAGCTTAAAAAGTTATAAATTTTAACGTTATTAAAGCTTTGAAAAAAGTCTCGATATCACTACGTTTTAAAATGTGGTCACGCAACACATACTCCAAAATCTCAGATCATGTTGAATTTCCTTCATGTCAAATTACACTAGTTTACATGACTTTTGTTCATGAAATATATACGGTTACGTTACTTTGGGTATCTACATCTAAAAAAAAATATTTTAAAAAATCCAGCACGTCAATTTTTTGAAATATTTATTAAGAAGATTCTTACAAAAAACTACATCTAAATAAACAATAAACAGTAAAAAATGGGTATTTTTGCTCTTTTTTTTTTATAAATATTTTCATCTGTATCTCTCACAACAGACCAACAATAGTCACCTAGCATACTTTGGTCCCAAAAGCCTTGATAATTTTGCTCAAATGATTTTAAATCTTGATGAAATCTCTCACCATGTTCATCACTCATACCACCAAGATTTTCTGGGAAAAAATCTAAATGGGATTGCAAAAAATGAATTTTTAGTGACATATTTACACCCATACGCTCGTAATTTTGCAATAAATTTTCAACAATCTCTTTATAAATACTAACTTTTGTACTAGGAGCAAGCAATTTTCACTGTTGCAGCCTGGAGCCAAGTAATTCCGCTTTTGACTTAGACAACTGCAAATCTCTTATAAGATAGTTGAGTTCAGACTGAGTTATTAAATGTGAACTGCCCTCATCATCGACAAAGTTATCTGAGCTTGATTGTTCACTATCACTATGCTTGTGCATTGTACTACTTGAATACTACTTGACAATACTACTTGATGTATCTGTATGGGTCACTTCTGCCAGGTGGTGTGGGAACTAGTAAATCCTCTGAATGAAGGACCGGCTTAGTCACTGATGGAACGTCTGCATATTTTATGCTATCTTTATTTTTTGATTTAAAACCAAAAGTTTTTGTTAAACAAAAGTAACAATCAGTTACGTGGTTAGTTTGGCTCTCTCCATATCATTGGTCTACCAAATTTCAGTGATCTATTTTTACCTGAATACCAGGAGCTGAGGACCAATCTACAATTAGTGCAAATCACATGAGGAACCCAATTTTTATCTTTATTTGACACCTGAAATCCAAAATATTGTAAATAGGCTTCTTGCAATGGTTTTGTTATAGGAAAACCATGATTTAACTGAACAATTTTGCCACAAACATAACAAAATCGGTTGGATGTTGTTTACACACTCTAGATGACATTTTTATATAAAAATAATACTTTTGAATCACACAGTTGTTTGCAAAATAAAACGATAAACGTATTTAAACAGTTGCGGGTAGATAAAAAACAAAGACCTTCATATCTCAAAATTGTGACGTGCTACAAAAAATAAAAAAAATAGTTTTTTAACTACCGTCCATAGCCTACATAAATAATATATGTTTCATTTCATGAACAAAAAAAATTTTTTTTTTGTAAACTAGTGTTATCAGTGTCAACATGCATCTATAGACTTTTTATTATTATTATTTTTTTACTCAATTATTTCGATTGAGATCCGCCTTTCTTAGGTTAAAGTTATCACATTATAATGTAGGAAAACTATGCGCTGCATAGCAACTTATCTCTAACTTATTTAAATCAAAACAATCAAATCGATTTAAGACTTTATTTCTTAAATTATGAATTAATGAAAAAAATCACTATTTAAAACCCTTTTCCCTGAATTTTCAACACTTTCCAACCAAGTTGAGAAGCCGTCTGTCCGTCTGTCTGTTCTCTAACTAGCGTAAATATACTCGGATTGTCTTGAAATCTATACTAATTATTGTCGTTTACTATGGAATGTTCCCTATTTCAACTGAAGTGTGTAGCACGTATAGTTTTTTTTTTTTTTTACAGTTTCAGTCAAAAGGTATCCGTTACAGTGCATGTGCGATATTTACAGTCTGTGTGTGATGAGTGCGTTTTCTACTTTAGTTTGCGTTTTTAAGTTTAACTAAATTTTTTCATAGTACGGATGGGTTTTTAAACTCGTTTGTTCATATACAGGGCTATACAAGGGAATCAGTAAGTATTAGAGACTATGGGAGTGAATTGCTTAAGGGTAGTGTTTAATTGTGTTACGCATTTTCCTGCTGAACGATATTCAGTAGACTAACGGAAGTTTGTGGAATATAAATAAATTCATATACAGGGCTACGCAAAGAAAAATATACATTGTCGTTTACGGTTGATAAATGCTGCGAGTGAGTTTTAAGTTGACTTTTAGCTTAATATGTGGTGTGTACAAAAGTCTTCAGATAATAAACAGGGCTGTACAAAATATTTCGAATGCATTTCCATCGATTGGCGAAATTTGCTAAATGTGAATATTTTAACTGAACTAACTTTTATCATGTTATATATCCACATCTATTGATCATATACAGGGCTGCACAAAATAATTCGACTATTTTTTGACACTGGAAGGTAATTTCGAAAACTATATTTTTCAAAGTGTTAAATGTTTTCTAAACTGTTTACTTATATATCTTCTTTCATCTTATTTAACGGTGAAGTTTCGTTACAGTTTTCTGGCTGCGTTGAAAAGTGTCTCATAATCTATGCTTAATGCATGATTTTTCGTTCTTGTTTTTATATATGTTAGAAGATTTGAGCAATCATTAAATAGATTTCAGAAAGATTTCGTCTATTAAAATCAATAAACTAAATCAATATTTACAGTGGTTTTCTGGAATATTTACTGTTTTGATTAAATCATTTCTTTCAAAAGCCCTTTATAGTGTTTTATGTAATTTAAAAAATGTATAAACAATGTAATCTTATGTAGAAGTTTTTCAGAACGACAATTTTCCACTACAAGTATTTCAAGTTCAAGAAATCTCAGCAGTTATAAATGAAAAAGATATAAACATTTTAAATATATATTCGCTTTTTACGTTTTCGTTGAATCGTTGCATCTCGTATTTTAGCGTGTTATAATCTCTGTGGTTTCTCTTATTCTGGATGGATACTATAGACTGCAGGAAAAAATTATTTTACTTTCATTGAAATTTATTTGGATGATTTCTTCTTGATATAGTCTTGATAGGGATGTGGTTTTCTTATTATCCTTAATATTAGTTATATACTCTTTTTTTCTGTAACTAAATTTCCTTCTTGTCAATACAGAAATTCTTTAATCCGTCTTCTTTGATAAATGATGTTTCACATACTCCTGAATGATTCTCAAAATTATTTGCGTCAATTTTACCGCAAAATATATTTTTTTTTTTCTGGAGGGATTTGACTATCAAGCAGATATCGAAACGTTTAAGGATGTATTTTAATTTTTCGAAAAAGCATGGATAATATTGAAGAGTATAAAGTTTGTATTTTTGAGAATCAAATGTTTTCAGGTTTCTTATTATTAGCGATACCTCCATTCACTGCTATTCTATTGCTGCGTATTGCTTTTTCGTAAAAAAATTGGAAATTTTACGTGCACTCTTTTTCTTGAAGCACGGAAAAATTCGTGAGCCGAAGTTCAGAATTTCTGAAAATTTTCTGGTCAAAGCATAGAAATTTCCTCAAATAACATAATAATATCTGCCAATGACAGCGGTGTTAAATGCTGCGTGTACTTTTTTTTTTTTTTTTTGACGATTTGATTTAAGAGCCTACACTAGTCACGGGAAGAAACGCTCAAGCTAATGTTAAGTCTATGGGAAGGTTTTAGCGCGATTTCCCGCTCGCATTTTAATACTTTTAAATGTTGTTTTTTGCATAGGATAGCTGAAGTCAATGTCCAACGTTGTTAGTTTATACTTTTTTTTTATTTTTGTTGCAGTTTTTTTATAAGCGGACATTTTCAATTTTGGAACCGGTTCTGAAAGTGAAAGTACCCTTATATAAAAAAACTGGAACCAAAATCGAAAAAGCATAAACTAACAACGTTGGAGATTGACCTCAGCTATCCTATGCAAAAAAAGCATTTAAAAACATAAAAATCGCGCTAGAACTTTCCCATAGACTTAACATTAGCTTGAGCGTTTTTTCGCATGACTGGTATAGGTTCTTAAGAGTGTACACAATTTAACAAATCCTGCATTGGGCATTCAGAATTTGTTTTAAAATTTGTAGGTAAACTTTTGTATCACCTTGCATTATAATATTAATTCAATAAACTTTTTTTTCAAGTCTATCGCAAAATGAAGCAGCTTATGAAAATCTACAGGAAAGTGACGTCACAATGGAAAGAAGGAAGAAAGTAAAGAAGTGCAGGAGAGGGCCAGATTGCTTCAGGAGAAGTGGATGAACTTCCACCTAGTTCAACGAAAAAGCTACAACTTCAAAAAATCGAGAAATAAAAATACATTAAATTTTAATTATACGGAAATTTGAAAGCTGTAATAAACAAGTTAAATTATTAAAGAGGTATTTTAGAAAGCATGCATGTGAATGATTTTTTGTTTATTTTTTTGTTTTAAATTTTCCAAAACATTAATATTTTGATAAAGAATAATGTTTGATGCAAAGGGAATGTGTTCATGTTGTCATTAATGTGCGACAACAGACAAACAAAATGAAGGCTGCGGTTTTTTGTGCATATTGTTTGTAAAATATTCGTTAACAATATAAAAATCGAACACATTGACTGTCGCAAACAAAGTAATATTCTCTTCATATTGCAATTGATTGGTATGTATTTACACTAGCACGCATACACTCACAAACAAATACGCGCACACACACACAAACACGCACACACGGACATAAACAAGCACACACACACACACAAACACGCACACACGGACATAAACAAGCACACACACACAAACAAACACTCACTCACACACACATAAACACGCACGCACACACACACACACATATATATATATGTGTGTGTGTGTGATATATATATATATATACATAGAGAAAGAAAGAGAGAGAGAGAAACGCATAACTAAGTTATATAAAGGCAAAACACATGCAATGAAAGCTGCAAAAGCAAAGTCGCTAATGAGTTTGTATTCTATTACATATAAAAAATGGTAAGTAATGGTACGCAAACGGAACGTTAAATTGATAGCTATGCCAAAACCATAAAAATCAAAACTGATAAAAGTTTAAATGTTGACAGTAGCAAACATTATCATGTCGGAAATTGCACGTCAAACGTGACAAATGAGGTGCGTTCATACTATAACTAATTTAAGTGAAATGAATTTTATCGTCTCTTATTATGGTATGATTAATTTCCGTAATAAAATAAGTACATTTTAAGTTGGCAACATTTTATCTTTTTTTGCGATTTACTGAAAATTCCAATGGGAAACTTAAACCTAGCTTTGAATTTTTCAGAAATTGAAATCCATATTTAGACTCTTTTACCAGCACTCCGAATATATGTATCCAAAAAACTGTCGGCAAATTATAGGATTGCAATAATGATATATAATTAAATAATTTTAGTATACAAATTCAGTTTTTAAATTCAGTAATACGGAAATAATACGACTCCATCTTAAATATTAGGTAATCACCATGGCAACCTAGAATCCTTACCTATCATTGGATATCATTGAATTAATTACGTGTGACAGGATTTAATAGAATGAAGAATGTGATTATACTTGTTCATAGATGTTATATTAAATTTCAAACCATTCTATTGGGTAGTTTAGTGTTGCTGTATGCGGACGGATGGACAGACAGACGGATATACGGGCGGACCTGACGAAGAGTATAGGTGCTACGTATTTATTTAATTACGAATTCATCTAAAAATGGGTTCGTAAAAGAAAATATTTTAGTAAGGCTCGTCAGTGAGGGTTGATGACAAAAATAGTAAATTCGCAAACATTGATGGTTTCACATTGAAGACCAATTCTATGCAAAAAAGGTAAAAAAAACCACATCAATTAAATGTTTGGAAAGATCACAAGGCTATCACATTAAGCAGAAGAAAAATTAGCAAGGCTTAAACATCAACCCCTCCCCAAAATCAAAAGGATTTCTATTGCCATGTAGCTCAATTGTAATACAGCTAGCAATATAACTGTTTATGTCTAAAATAATTGTATAATTATCATTTTCATTAGTTTTATTTAACGTAAAAAACCCAGAATCAATTGTATTTTTATTTAAATTAAAGTCTGCATTAAGAACGAGTATGTCATGAGCATAGCGGAATCAATGTAAAAGCTGTATGTTGTTATTAAGTACAAACTAACATTCATGTAGGCAAACATTTAAAACACACATAAAGCAAACTGCTTATAATACAATAAAATCTCTATAAATCTCTATAAATCTCTATAAAAAAATCCAAAATAGCGAACACCACTATTTAGCCGACACCCTCTCAATTATATATATATGTTACAATTCGACGAAATCGTTGAAGAAGATTGGCGATGAGGTGTACGAAATTGCAGTTTAATTATAATATAAGTGAAGTGGGTTGTTCTTTCGATGAATAAAACTGGACGCAGTTGTCGATTATCCGAAGAATAAATATAGTGGCAGTCGTCGTAGCGGATCCAGGCAATCGTGGGTGTTTCTCCAGTATGAAGAAAAAGACATTCGATTCAGAGTTCCATGTTTTATTTCAAAAATCGACATGGAAGCAGTTCTCACATGATTCAAATGTGCAGTGTCGTCTCTCACTCAAATAGTTGTCACAATCTGTTGTTAAAAAACATCGAGTATGATCATACTTCTCGACAACTATTAGAATACTACTACTATTAGAATTATTTAGAATACAGGATGACTAAAAGACGCAGCCAGGGGACTGTTAATAACTGCAAAACGGCCAAAAAACTGAGGGAAGTACGGTTACACTCGCTTTTTGTGAATAAGCGGAAAGGTACCAGATCATGACGTAACGCGTGTTCTAACCAATGAGATAATTTGGAATACGTGTACAATCTACGTCAAGACCAATGAGGATGATAAAGTAAATAGTTCTAACATATTCTAAGCGGACGCATTTTATAGTGAACAGGACGAGCGCGGGAAACTCGGAAATAAGAAAAGGAAAAATAAAATAAAATGGCTTTCGAAAAAACATTCGAATTCACAGAAATGATTAGAATTTATGATATAATTTAAGAGTAACTGAGAGCTTTATATTTAAGAAAATTGGGCAAAATAAGAATGAATTTAAGGGGAATTTAATAGAATTAAATAGAATTAATGATAGATATTATTAAGGAATAAGGAAATAGTGAAACTGGTGATAATTTATAAAACAGAGAAACATCGCGAAGGAAGATTTAATAATGTAACATATATATATATATATATATATATATATATATATATATATATATATATATATATATATATATATATATATATATTTGTATGCTCATACATTTGAATAGCGGTCTCCTCCAAATATTGTGCAAATTCCCTAGCACCGAGTTGTTCGTTATTTAGAAGCTTTACTGTAGTACGAATAATTTGTATGGTATAGTAGAGTTAAAATTATGTTAACGCTTAAATGAAAAAAAAACATTTAGTCAAAATTGAACGGGTGAGTGAAAAAAGGATAACATTCCAGCTGATGTAAATGTAAAGGAAACATAAAAACACATTGATGTAATAAAACCAATCAAATTTAAAGAAATGTTCATCATTATTCGATTGTAGGTGTATTCGATGAGAGTTCATCCTTCAAATTTCAAAGACAAATGCTGATTAATTTATAAGTTATTTTTAATTAAACTACCTCAGTTCACTTTTCATATTTTTGGGATGTTATCCTGTTTTCACTTGCCCGCTCAATTATGTTAACATTTAATTGGAGAAGTATTTACTGAACATATTTAAATATTTATTGGACATTCTTTTCCCCTAAATTTGACTTGTCAGGCATTACGTATATCTGAAACAAAGAAAAAAGATTCTTTTGAGCTGTTAACACAGTTTTGACTAAACATGTATAACAGCATGTAAATTAGAGTTGTTTCAAAAAAGAAAAAATTGAACATATTACAAACAAAATAGTATTAACTTTATGTCCGCACTATTATATGTTTGCACTCGTAGTATTTATAATTATACTAGATGGAACCCGTCAAAACTTGACGCAAAAAAATACTATAACAATATCAGTAAAATAAGCTTTTTTATTATTTATGAAGGGGCGCGTATAAAACAGTCTTTCAAATATTTTATTTAAAAATTTTTTTCCCAGTCAAATACAGTACTATTTCCGATGCAAACTCCAAACAAACAATCCGTAAATAACTGTGCAATGCAAATCAGTTTGACATTACCACCATATTCCCCACGGCAAGAAAAAAAAATTCACGGACCTATGAAGTATATACAATAAGTATATTCCTACGTTCATATCATATTCAGTAAATAACAGAACATAGTAAATAAAGCACACATCTCTCCCCCCCCCCTGTGATAATGCAACCGAATGAGCTCCTATGCGCATGTGCATTGCATCTGCCCAAAAGCAACGTCGAAATTCGACGTTAAAAAAGTTTTAAAATGATTAAATCAAAAGTTTTAAAATGTCCTCTTTAATCATTGTTCGTTTCAAATCCATATCTTCTAAAACGCATCCATTGTTTTAAGCTAATCAATTTTTATGCAAAGATTAAGAAGTTTTTTACAGTAATAAATCTATCTGCTGATGAGGGAGATTTTTAATGTTTCAAGTGTAATTTATTTGTATGGTTTCTTCGGTTCCTTGACATAATCAGGATGATTATCCCTTTTCCATCACAGTCGGGGATATTTTTCCTCTTATACAGTTGGCAAATGTAAAAAAATTAAAAAATGCAATTCCTAGCATATCCTGATATCTGATGCAACATATTCATCAACGAATTCAACATATCAATTTTATGTTCAACATAAACTAAAAATAGTCTTTTTTTTTTTTTTTTTTTCCTGACAGATTTTTGTTTCGCGCCAAAATGTTCTATCTTATGGATAATCTGATCTTATGATTTATCACTTAAAAAAAAAAAAAATATTATTCACTTTTTATGATGGTTAGGGAAATCTATTTTCAATTGTGGCAACTTTCCCAGGGGCTATTTTACATTATTGAAGTAAACTGCTGGTCATTGATCAGATAGAATTGAAAAACTTTTCATGCTTGAAAATTATTTAAAAGTCGTTAAATTAATCGGCAGTTTTCAAATAAATTCCAATCGAAAGCTAATTTTTTTTTAATTGATGATGTAAGAATTGAAATTGTAAAATGTAGTAAAAAATAGAAATTTGTAGTATTTCGAAGTGATGTAAGCGCGATGAAAGCTAAAGTGATCGCACCTTTGTTGTCACAACTGTTGTACATTTCTAATAAAAAGAAAACTGCCCAGTTAAACTGAGGGCATTGAGCTCACAGGCTATTCACACTCATTGCACATTGTACTCTTATTTCAAAGAATTTGAAATATGCCCTCGAAAAATAAAGAAATCAACAATATATTAAGAGGGGGGGTCATCCCCCTGTTACCCCTTCATAGTTAACTAATGAACTCCTTAAACTAATCAGGGAAGTGTCTAATTACAATGAATATACATGCAAAATTTGAAGAAAATCGGATAATTCTGCATGAAAAACTCATTTATCTAAATTAAGGGGGGATTAGCCCCCCTTTTCCCCTTTATACTTAACCAATGAACCCCCAAAACTTTTCAGAGAAGCGCATTATCACAATGAACCTATATACAAAATTTGAAGAAAATCGGATAATTCTGCATGAAAAACTCATTTATCTAAATTAGGGGGGTTACCCCCCCCCTTCCCCCTTTATACTTAACCAATGAACCCCCAAAACTATTGACAGACGCACATTATCAAAATGAACCTATATACAAAATTTGAAGAAAATCGGATAATTCTGCATGAAAAACTCATTTATCTAAATTAGGGGGGGTGGTATCCCCCCTTTCCCCCTTCATACTAAACCAATGAAGCCCCAAAACTATTGACAGAAGCACATTATCAAAATGAACCTATATACAAAATTTGAAGAAAATGGGATAATTCTGCATGAAAAACCCATTTATCTAAATTATGGGGGGTTAGCCCCCCGTTTCCCCCCTTTATGCTTAACCAATGAACCTCCAAAACTAATCAGGGAAGCGCCTTATCACAAGGAACCTATAAACAAAATTTAAAGTAAAGCGGTTAGTTCTATCAAGAGTTATCGCGTTACGTACATACATACATACATACATACATAGGTACGTACGTACATACAGAACCGGCGGGCACATAAGCTCTCAGGCTTTGATAGCCTGTGAGCTAAAAATTGCCACTGTATTTTGGTTGGCGTCCAAAAGTGAAAAAACATTTTTTGACATCGAAAGAGAAATTCACAGTGAAAGAAATAGGACTTTGCGCTAATAAGGAACTGTTAAATGAACTTATAATAAATCTACCAAAATAATTCCTATGAAATATTAGTCTTACATTGTTTATTCTAGCTAAAAATACAATAATTATTTCAAGATTTTTTTCTAAAATAACACTATTTTTAATAACTTTAAATTTCCTGAAATCCTTTACTTTTGTGATTTTTTTTATTAAAAAAGGAAATCTTCTATCCTATAATTTAAAAAAAAACAATTGGTAACATGTAATCAAGGTATGCAATCAAGATGAAGAAATCAATGACGGCTCCAATTCTAATCTTTATAATTATGAATGCAAAAATCAGTAAAATTATGTCATGTTAACACAATCATATGCATTTTTCTTTTTAGTTTTATCAATGTTAAAATGCACTTCAAGCTAAGCATAACGTCATTTTCACCGGCGCAAACTTTTCACACGTACTTCATATACCTTACATTAATGCTTAAACACCATGCACACAAATATAAATATATTTTGTATTTAATTGTAATGAAAAAATGGCATCAACAAAGTTATAATGCATAATGATAAAATAAACCCAATGGACAATATTCCCGTGACGTCACAATAAATATGAATTTTTATTCGCTTATAAAACACGCGGATAAGTATTTTTACCGAAATTTATTTTGCAAATTAACAAATTCGGCCTTAAAACCGCGTGCTTTTAATATTTATTATTTCTCTTTTATTCAACCACAGAGTTTAGAAAATAAACTCTGTGCTTCGGAACAGTAGGCGTTATCCGATTATGACGTCATTAGCAGACGTAAAAGTTTAATTGAAAATTACGGTTAATTAATTAAATTTTCGAACAAACGAATGCGCGATAACAAATCTGTGTCCATATACCTTTCATTTAAAAAAAGAATGATTTAATTTGATGCAGTAGTTTGTTCTCACGGATTGTCGAAAGAAATCGCTTAGCGTTTTAAATATATAGATGTTGCCATGCTATTAATGTTACCGAAGCAATTTAACTCATTTCAGAATAGTTTCAATTTAGAATTATATATATTTTTGCGTAGGTACTTTTATTAAAAATTTAATTAACAGTAAGCATATAACTTATCTCTCAGCTTCAATCGGCTTTTGTATTGTAATCTAAATATTAGTTAATCAAATTAATCATGAGCGGTATAATTGGCTATATCATTAATAAAAATAGGCATTTTTAATTTTTAAATTTTATAACATTCTTAAAAACATAGACATTTTTCATAATTACAAACTATCTCTTTTATTTAGATAATAAATAA
Source organism: Maratus michaelseni (assembly GCA_963931845.1). Lineage (NCBI taxonomy): Eukaryota > Metazoa > Arthropoda > Arachnida > Araneae > Salticidae > Maratus > Maratus michaelseni. The sequence goes on along the minus strand of OZ007592.1, from coordinate 33,509,498 downwards.
AGAAATAGATAATAAATAAATCAAAATGTAGCGACCTCAGAAACCCTAAAGTTCTAAAATATTAACAAGTCATAGCACTTTTAAAATGTCGAAAGGTAAGAAAAAAAAGACCATTTCTAAAATTTTATATTTTAAAAAGCATACATTACAAAAACAGAAGTTTTTAAGGTGCGAGCAGCCCTTGTTTCTCCTGGAAATTTAAGTTCGATCTTCAATTTGAGAGGGTTTCGGGTTACTCTGAACCAAAAGAGAAGAATCGTCATTCTTCTAGAACACTACAATAGTTGTAGTTAAACAGAGAAATAGTTATTTTCTCTTAATTTCTTTGAACTAATCCAAAACAGACGTAAGGACCAAACTCTTGTGCGAATATATCTGTTGAACTATGCAACTATCGGAGACCCGAAAGTATGCTGAGAAGTATATGTAAAAAGTCGATAACTTTCATTTGGTGATCAAAATAAGAGTTATATTTGAAGACTTCGCATGCTAAGCCACCTAGAATTATATTTTAGAAACTGCTATTCCATTAATCGTTGAACTAAATTTTCTGTATTTTGATATACTCACTCCTTGCTCAATTTTATTATTAACAGATGAAACGTAGCATTATTAAATCTGTTATTTCTTAATTGCTGCTGTTCACTTGATTTCGTAACCGACATTACTTTCAAGCTAAAATACTGTAGTGGTAAGAGATACATGTTTCTACATTCATTTGAAAAATTTTCATAGCATAATGCGGAAAATTAGTTGTTATAAGGGATTTTTTACTTGTCGAGAAATACATTGGATTCACAGGTTGCCCGACTGATTACAAAATATTTCTACTTGTAAAAGGAAAGTTTTTAAATCTAATTATATTCGAAAGTCTTGTGTTTACACTGAACCTAAAAAAATGTTTATTTATAGCATTTTTGTGTTTTAGAAAAAACTGCATCTAGCATATATAAAATTTTCAAAATTTTATCAATATAACACAATTAATGTTAAAAACATATATTAAAAAAATCTTATTATAATATACTTCTTTAAATTGCTAAAAGACGTAAAATAAAAATATTATGCACAGTAAAATAAGTTTTAATAAACTGTTGAGATGTATCGTCTCTATCGAAGCCATTATCAAAACAAGTAAGAATATACTACATTTTCACGGTTTATGAAGTTATTAATTGAACGTTATCATTTAACTTTTCACGTAATTTCTTAAATTACGCACGTTATTTTTTATTTTTAGTTGGATTTTTATTTTCATGTTTTTCTTGAATTTTTTTCAAAAGAAAAATATGAAAATTTAGGTTCACATTATAAAAAATACCATACATTATAAATCCTGAAAATGTCATGTAAAAAATATCAAAAATTTTTTAACTACCTTGTGCGCAACGCCCCAAAATCACAATTTGAGAAATATTACTTTAATTTTCTCTCTTTGAAATTGTTTCATATTTAACACCTGTAAAGAGTGTCTTTCATTCTGTTTTAACATGTCCAGAAAATATCACTATTTAATATATATATATATATAGTATATATATATATTTCACAGGTTTAATCTTTGAAGGTTTAAAAATCCTATGAACACTTAAAAGAAACTCTTTATAAACTTCTTTTTCATTGCTAAAAGTTGTAAAATAAAAAGATTATAAACAGTAAAATAGGTTTTATTAGACTGCTGACATCTGTTTCAGCTCAATTTGAGCCATTATCAAAACAAACCAAAATATTCTACAAATGCAAGGTCTATGAAGTTATTAGAAACGCAATCATTTCATTTTTCACAAGTTATTTTTATTTTTTATTTGGATGTTTATTTCCATATCATATGGATACGAGCAAACCTTGTGTGTGGTTATGCAAATTTTATTTTAAAAACGGCTCTAACGATTTTGACGAAATTTTGTATCCTACCGTTTTTTGGCATCAGAAAACGATTGGGCTAGGTCACGTGTTCGAGAAAATTGGATTAGTGGGTCATTTTAGGTCATCAAGGGTCAGGGTCAAGCTAATTCTATCTAAAAAACGGTTCAAACGATTTTGACGAAATTTTGTATCCTACCGTTTTTTGGCATCAGAAAACGATTGGGTTAGGTCACGTGTTCGAGAAAATTGGATTAGTGGGATATTTTGGGTCATCAAGGGTCAGGGTCAAGCTAATTCTATGTAAAAAACGGTTCAAACGATTTTGACGAAATTTTGTATCCTACCATTTTGGGGCACCAGAAAACCATTGGGCTAGGTCACGTGTTCGAGAAAATTTGATTAGTGGGTCATTTTGGGTCATTTTGGGTCAGGTTCAAGCTAATTCCATTTAAAAAAAGGTTCAAACGATTTTGACGAAATTTTGTATCCTACCATTTTGGGGTACCAGAAAACCATTGGGCTAGGTGACGTGTTCGAGAAAATTCGATTAGTGGGTCACTTTGGGGCCGTTACGGGTCAATATATTTCAATGAGTATGAAGGTTGAAACAGTTATTAAGTTGTTGAACAGTTGGCAGTAAGCGAAGTCGTAAAGTTGGTAACATTTTTTCCAAATTTGGCGAAACGTTGGCGATTTGGCGGGAAAATCTACTTTTAATTTTACTAATGCCAAATCGCATGCTTGGCGCCAAATTAAAGAATGTCACGGAATTTGACGATATTTGGCTATCTTGCAATCTGCAAAAGACTTAGAAGTCTACGAAAAGATTAAAGTTTGGCTATTTTTAACCGAGCTGAGCTCGGTCTTCCCAGCTGGTATATATACATATGCAAATTTTATCTTATAAACGGCTCTAACGATTTTGACGAAATTTTGTATCCTACCGTTTTGTGGCACCAGAAATCCATTGGGCTAGGTCACATGTTCGAGAAAATTCCATAAGTGGGTCATTTTGGGTCATTTTGGTATTAGGTCTAGCTAATTGTATCTAAAAAACGGTTCAAACGATTTTGACGAAATTTTGTATCTGACCATTTTCGGGCACGAGAAGACTATTGGGCTGGGTCACATGTTCGAGAACTTTTGATTAGTAGGTCATTTTTGGGTCAACGCGGGTCAAATTAATTTTATCTAAAAAACGGCTCTAACGATTTTGATTAAATTTTGTGTCCTACGAGTTTCGAGCACGATTAAATCATTGGGCTAGGTCACATGTCCGAGAAAATTCGATTAGTGGATCATTTCTGGGTCATTGTGGGTCAAGATCTAAAAAGCGGCTCAATTTACACTAAATTTTGCATCCAATGGTTTTCGGGCACGAGAAGACTGTTGGGCTAGGTCACATGTTCGAGAAAATTCAATTAGTGGGTTATTTTGGGTCATTTTGGGTCATGGTCAAGCTAATTGTATCTAAAAAACGGTTCAAACGATTTTGACGAAATTTTGTATCCGACTATTTTCGGGCACGAGAAGACTATTGGGCTAGGTCACATGTTCGAGAACTTTCGATTAGTGGATCATTTTTGGGTCAAAGCGGGTTAAATTAATTTTATCTAAAAAACGGCTCTAACGATTTTGATTAAATTTTGTATCCTACGAGTTTCGGACACGCAAAAATCATTGGGCTAGGTCACATGTTCGAGAAAATTCGATTAGTGGGTCATTTTTGGGTCAGAGCGGGTCAAATTAATTTTATCTAAAAAACGGCTCTAACGATTTTGATTAAATTTTGTATCCTACGAGTATCGGGCACGCGAAAATCATTGGGCTAGGTCACATGTCCGAGAAAATTCGATTAGTGGGTCATTTCTGGGTCAAGATCTAAAAAGCGGCTCAATTTACACTAAATTTTGCATCCAATGGTTTTCGAGCACGAGATGACTATTGGGCTGGGTCATATGTTCGAGAACTTTCGATTAGTGGGTCATTTTTGGGTCAACGTGGGTCAAATTAATTTTATCTAAAAACTGCTCTAACGATTTTGATTAAATTTTGTGTCCTACAAGTTTCGAGCACGATTAAATCATTGGGCTAGGTCACATGTCCGAGAAAATTCGATTAGTGGGTAATTTCTGGGTCATTGTGGGTCAAGATCTAAAAAGCGGCTCAATTTACATTAAATTTGGCATCCAATGGTTTTCGGGCACGAGAAGACTGTTGGGCTAGGTCACATGTTCGAGAAAATTCAATTAGTGGGTCATTTTGGTCATGGGTCCGAATTTAATTTTGATCGAGCATAGTTTGGTCTTCCCTGCTCTTTTATAACTATGGGGTAACTCGAGCCATATTTTTGGTATCGAAATCAGTCTCAAATAAGTCAAGTAGGTTAAAAATTAAATGATTCCGTTTCAAATAAGATCATAGACCGTGCATTTAAAGAATATTTTTGTTTGTTTTGATAATGGCTCAGATTGAGTTGAAACATATATCAACAGTCTAATAAAAGCCATTTTACTGTTTATAGTATTTTTATTTTACACCTTTTAACAATTAAAAATATATGCACAATTACAAGGTGTTATGATTTGTTATTTTTAGAAACTCTTTATTTGAAATTTCGTCCAGTTAAAGAAAATACTTAAATAAGTAAGTAAATAAATAAATAAATAAAATAAAATAAATGAAATACCAAATTATGCCATAAATAAATACAAAAAAACAGTAGCAAAGGGAAACTCTCTGTAACAGAATCTAAGCAAAATGCAAAATTCTAATAAAATTATATTTTAAATAAATGAAATTTGTTTCAAAATCTTTGAAAATATTCAGCAATTTAAACGGTTTAAATAAAACGGTCTAAAATTTTGAATGAAAATTACATTTTGATTTTCAAATAATGGACATTTTTACATTAGTTGAATGTTCTAAATTACGGAAATAATGAAATATACTTTATTTATTTTTGTTTAACTATTACAATAAAAATTATAATTTAAAAATACCGTTTGCAAATTACGCAATGCAATTTTCTTCTTGAATGATATTGTATCATTATCTATGACATGTAATCTATATTTCTGTAGCATAATAAAAAAAAAATGTATTTCTTTATGGAAATACCTTAGGAAAACTTGACACGCACTCTTATTAAGAGAAAGGATGAAAACTATGTTTCCCAGATAAAAAATTATAACTCTTTATTAAATAATTATGAAAACTTCCATTATTTTATTAAAATTTTCTATAATATATTATCCCGATCACATATGTGAATCGTTGTGTACTTCTTTCAGAAAAATGTATTTAATAAAACTGTATATTGTTTCTATGAGTACTGGTTTGATTTACTTTATTAAGGCTAGGTGAGTCAGTCAACTTCCGCTAATGTTAAGCCAATGGCTTAGAATACATTCGCATATTTAAAATATCTCGTCAGGAAATTTATATTTTTTAATTTATTTTTTCTCTGTACTCTTCTTAAAGGATGTTTCTTTTTTTTTTCTTAAATGTCAAAATATTTCTAAAATATAAACTTAATTTTATTTGAAGTGTTAAATTCTTACTCACAGTATGTCAACTTTTAACGCGTAAAATATTAAACTAATTATAAATTTAGGGGATATATTGAGAACTAAAAAAAATGAGACATCTTTAAAGAACAGTACAAAGAAAAAAAAAGTTTAAAATATTAATTTCCTGAGGAGATGTTTTAAATATACGAATGCGTCCTACGCTCTTAGGTATAACATTAGCCATGGGACTCTGGAAGTTGACTGACGAGCAGCCTTACGGGTCCTCTCCCCTCATGCGAAAACGCACGTTCGCTAACGTTAATCCTATGGGGCATTATTTTTCTAATATCTCGTTTGAATTTCAATTATTTTTAAAAGATTTTTTTACATTGGGTAACAGAGATCAATCTCTGTACGTCGTTAAAGTAAGTCGAAAAAGTAATTACGTCGTTAATTACTTTTTCGATTTTCTTCGCGGATTTTTTTTTTTTTTTTACGAAGATACTTTCACTTTTGAAAGGGTTCCGAAAAGGAAAATATCTTCGTCAAAAAATCCGCAAAGCAAATCGATAAAGTAATTAACTGCGGAAATAGAGATTTATCTCAACTATCCAATGTAAAAAAAAAAAAATCGTTTAAAATAAATATTGAAATGCAAACGAGATATTAGAAAAATAATGCCCTAAAGGATTAACATTGGCGAGCGGGTGTTTTCGCGTGAGGGGAGGGGACCCTTAAGTAAAATATCAGGTTCAAAATATTTGACTTAAAAAAATAAAATAAATAAACGTAAGAAAGGCAACTATAATTTGCTGCATTTTGGCCTAGTTGCGAGAAAATAAAGGCATGAATACTATTTTGTTCTTCATCAAAATCTTAGTTTTTGGAGAGGATAGTGTTTGTCAAAACTTGTAAAGCTGCAACGCAATATATGCTTTCAAAAATATTTATTCGTCAGTTCCATTATTTTAATACAAATTTCAGAAATATAGTCTCCGTGAGAAACGTGGATTTTGGTGTATGTTTCATTGCTTGTGGTGGCTTTGGAACTCATTGGCTGGTGGAAGCTCCATGACAAACACGAGAAGACTCTGGCACTGAGATACACCCGCGACGACTTAAACGTCTCTTTTCTGTACATTTTTGCAGGAATATCCAGGAACAAATTTACTTAATATAACGCAAATAAGACCTCCTTCGCCCATGCATGAGCTTGGAAAAAGAAAAACATTTTTAAAACATATTACATTAATAATTTCCCAAGTATTTTACATTAAAACTTTTCCCAAACATTTTACATCAATAATTTTATTTTAATAGTTTTTTAATACTTTTCGACTGTTTAAGGCAGTTCTCAAATTTTTTTGTTAAATTTCGCAAAAAATTTCTGACTCATTTTTAAACGTATATACATAAAATTTGCAGGCCTGGCTATTGAAGCAGTTTGGAAACGAATAGCGCTTTCAAAAAAAAAAAAAAAATACTATTTTTTTTTTTCAAACATATTACTATGTCTACATGAAAATTTTGTTCGTTTGGGAAGTGAAAGAAAAAAATAGATTTTGGAAAATACGTACATACTTCCAAATATGGTCTGAAATCTTTTGTTGAACCGAGTTAATCTTGGTCTTGACAATATCGTCATCGATCAAAGAAAAAATGCCCAGAGCGTGGGTTATCATTAAGACTGTCCTCAAAACCAAAATGGCCACTTTCAGACATAGTTTTTAATTTATTTTTGTTCAGAAAGGCATGAAATTGGCAGGTGGTGTTATTCAGAAAATATGTAATCGAAACACGTTATCTATTTTTTTGGCAAAGGCAGAAGATCTTCCAGAAAACACTGTCATAGTCGGCGTTTTAAACCGAATTCCCAATGCTTCAGCACGAGAATAGAGAAAAAAATGTTGTCAAGCGACACGAATCGCTTATAACTGGATAAGTAATCCATTTATGAAAAAAACAAAGGCTCATTTTGATTCCACATCGCTTCAATAGTCTGGTCTGACAATTTTATGCCTTTGCGTTTAAAAATGAGTCAGAAAAATGTGTCGGAAATTTTCACGTTTTTGAGCAGGTCATTTAAAAACACCCTTAAGGTCGAAATCACCTGCCATAAATTTTTTGAACTATGTTCTATCCGAAACTGCATCTCCCCTCAAACAATTTCACTAAATTTCGACCAGCATTTCTTCCTGGTTGGGATTCGTACAAAATACAGTATTGTAAATGAACTTTATCAGTAGCCATGTTTATACGATCGTGTCTCACTTAATAATGACACGAGACACTTTTGTTTCACTTAATTTAGAAGAGCACATGTGTATAAACACACTGATAGCGAGAGATAGCCATATATGTCTCAGATGAACACGTGACATGCGTGTTGAAATTTGAAATAACATTATCTGACAGAACTTTCTGGTAGACATGATACATTAATAATTTCCCAAACATTTTACATTAATACTTTTCACAAACATTTTACCCTAATAATTTTTGCATAATCGACTTTCATTTTGAAAGTTTAAAATTAAAGATATATCAACTCTATCAATAGCTACAGATATGGCCTGATTACCGGCATACCAAACTTCCACCACTAAATTTAAATAGAAAAGTTCAGCTTACTTAAACACCGTGTTCATACAGATTGTTTGTCAAAGATAAGACAAAAAATTCTATTAGTTTTTACTGGTGGAAGTTTGCCCTGCCGGTAATCAGGCCCTTGCTGTAGATTGGTTAAAGCGGCAAGTACCGATTAAATTTAAGAGGTTTTAGCACACTATCGTTTTAAAAAATCGATTTTTTGACGTAAATTGATGAACACGTTCTAATGGAACAGGAAGGTGTTCTTTATGACGCTGGATTTTGCTGGTTAACGGTAAGTTTAAAAGAAATTTTGCATTAAAAAGTTTTCTATTAAAAAAATTAAAATAACTTTAAAAACGTTTTTCTTGAAATAACATTTTTTTTTTTTTACATTGTCCCACTTTTTCAGAAAAAGAAAAACTACTGAGTGAAATTTTCAGACATTGTTTTGTATACATGTGGCTATGGTTGGAAAGGACAATATTTAGTATTTTTCGATGTAATCCATTTTTTCTGTCCCATTATAGACAAAATATATGTATATCGATTTTTGCTACTCATATTTCAAACAAACAACATTTTGATAACATAATAAAATTATTATTTTTGTCGGTTCTAAGCATAAATTTAACTCTACAGATTACAAAAATATTTATAACTTCTTTTTCAGATTTATAGATCTGCTTACTGAAAGAGTAAAGCATCACATATGTATGAGGAACACGCGCTGGTTCAATTTCGCCGCCATCTTGTAATAACACAAAATGGATTTTTTTCCTTCTAAACTTTCAAAAGGCTAGTTTAAAATACTACTAATTGTAAAATAAAAATATGTATAGTAGTATATTTTGTTTACATTGAAAAACAATTACCCAAAAATGCGTAAATATAAGCAGTAGAATGTAGAAACAATCTTTATCATATTTGTATAAAATGATAATATATTCTTGTCGACAATCTTTTAATCATATAAAATAATTTATCTGGATGCACATTAACAAGGAATATTTGTGGGTGTCGATATATAAAACAGCACTCTTGTTTACAAAAATCCTTAACATAGTAACAAACATTCCTTTAACGCATTGACTAAGTTCAATGTTCTGCTTCAGATTCAGAGAAGTTTCAGAGAAGTATGTCAATTTTCAGAATTTTATTTATCCGTAGATTATAAAATACTTTTAACAACCGGGAGCTGAATGAATATTTTTTCCAGTCTAATACATAAAATGCATCCCTTTGAAAAACTTCTTTTACATAAAATATATATATATATATATTTTGAGACAGAGCTTTTTATGCTTGTCAAATACCAAAAAAAGGCTTGTCGTTTATGAGAAAAGCACCCCTTTCACGGAAAACATTGCTGTGCTGTTTTTCACGAGGGAAAGTCATTAATAAGTCACAAAATATAACTAAATAATAACTTACAATGATATTCACTTCAAAACTATTTTTATATCTCAACATATTCTCCACCAATATTTATGCGCTTATATCACCGTTTTATCAGTTCCCCAACACCAGCTGCATAACATTCTTTGGGTTGTTGTCTCAGCCCCATTAGGACTTCAAGTTGAACCTTTTCATCATCTTGTTTCCGAGATGATTTTTTAGTGGACTAAACGGATAAAAATCGCATGGGGCTAAGTCGAAGCTGTATGATGGATGTTGAAGAGGTTGCAAGAAGATGTTCATACATGATGAAAATGTTTGGGACGCTTTAGTAAAATGGGAAAAAGTGCATTTCACACTACTTTTTTTTTATTTATAAAAATTTGGTGTCTTTTTTTATCAAGGAGTCCTCGATAAAATAAGACAGCCAAATTTCTGTTTTTAAAAAAGTGGTGTGAAATGCACTTTTTCCCATCTTATTAAAGCTTTGACACTAGGCATAAATGGGTTAAACGAATCCACATTTTCTGGACAGAATAATACACATAGTAAAAAAATTGCGAAAAGCCCAGAATGTATTCGAAATTGTATTCGGCTGCTAATTCGGAAATGTATTCGACCCCAGAATGTATTCGGCTGCTTCCACAGCCGGATGAGCTGATCGTGGTCTCAAATTTGTACAAGTGTTCAGGCTGGCCACTAAGTATATAATAAAACAAGTGTTAATTGTATTATAATAATAATCAAAGCGATTTTTTATATTATTACATTTTTAAATGAATTTGCATGAAATAACTGTAAAAATTGTAAATTTAATGTTTTATGATACTTGGGTATTTAAATATAATTAACTTTATCTCTATTTGAATCTCAATTTGAATATTTGCATCAATTTCCAAATATTAGATATACATAGATGTACACATGTATCGTACTTAAGTACGTGTATCATTGTATGTCTATAAATAATGAAAATGTTTCTTTCTACACTTTTAGTCACATTTATGCACCTATATTCAATGTATTTTATGTAAACTGGTGTTATTAGTATCAAGTTCGAATAAGCATCTCCATAAACCATTCTGATGTGCCAAGTATGTAAAAAATATTCATTTGCATAAATTAACCCCTTCGGCCCTGATTATTTTTTCCATTTTGGGGAAAAAATACTGTTATGCTAACAAAATTAAAAATAGCTATCGGAATCACAGAAGTTAGGGTTTAATGAAAGTTAACGAATGCGTTCTTTACCAAAACCTCACAAATTTAGTTATTTTGCGTGTTTTTCATGTAACAATAGTCTAAGGAAGAATTTTTGAAGACGTTTGAAAATTGTCGTATTACAACTAAATTAAACAAGCATAAAAATTTAGTAATATTTTTTATCTTTTATCACAAATTACCAATTCGAAAAAGGATTTCCAAATTTTAATTTAAAGAGTGAAACGTGTTTTAATTAAAAGAAATGCCAACGGCTTGATAATAATTATGAAAATTATTATTACTATTATTATTACTAAATGCTAAACATAAGTGAAGTCATAATAGGAAATGTAGAGATTCATACTATCACTATTAGGTGCTGGAATTAATAAAAATAATGTTTAAGACAAAATAATACTCAATAAAAGATATGTCCTATTAGTAGGACGTCAGGGCCGAAGGGGTTAATACCTCTTGCAAATAACTATCACATTGTTCATATAAAGCATACAGCTATGCATCTCAATACTGTTATCTATTTAATTTTTAACATAATTGTAACCAGCATAAAATTAAATAATAATCAGTCTTATCTAAGGACAATTATACCTGTTGAACTTACACTAATCGTATATAGTAAGTATATGTAATATTCTGTTTAAAATATGAAATGAAGTAATTTTTTTTTGTAAAAAAATATTACTGTATTATTTTCTGTTTCAGCTTATGCTGATTTCTAAGATGTGTCGAAAAATGCTTTATTTATATTAACCCATTTTCGGCCAAAGGTGCGTAAACGCATCATTTCAATAAGTATATTTTTATTAACACTGTGACGCATATTTTTCACTAATTTTATTTTTCTGCTGTTTTTAAGGGTTCTGGAGACATCTATAAAATTATAGTAATTCAATTGATGTAATCACTTTTTGTTGACAAAATTTTCAAAATACGCTGTTTTTTTACTTGAAACGGTTATTGAGAAATTCGACTTTTTGAAAATGTATTATTATTCCACTTGTGATTAATCATATGTTTTTATAATGGAGTAAAGTTGCAAGTTCTGTAAATAAAATAAAAATAAACAAATGCCATAAGAAAAATTAAATTTTTTTATTTAAATTTAATGGTAAATTATTAATGGTAAATTAATAATGGTAACGTCAAATTAAATAAAATATTATTTTTCATGCACGCAACTTTTTTGGTGTCTTAATGAATGTAATTTAAGCACATTTCAATGCAAATAATACCACATTTTATAACATTTCTATGCTTGGCCTAAAATGGGTTAAGCTCTGCGTTTTTATAAGATTATGTTTCAAAACTATCTGCATTTCAATGGCCTTCGCAACGATTAAAATTAGTTTCACTTTTAGAGTTTAGAACTTTAAACCTGCAAAATTAATAATCTTCTTCACCGAATAACTTCTTGTTTGTTTTTCTATGGTAACAGTTTCAGAAAATAAGAATATAATGTTAATTTTTCGTATTGGAAATTGAAAAGTTTGTTACAATTTCTGCAGGGAAACGGTACCCTAAGCTATTTTTTTTATGTTGTCTTTAAAGAAGACATAACTCCCAATTGAATGACTAGTTTAGTTTTTCATTGCATCCATTTGGCCATAAAATAGATGCTGGTTTCTTTTTTTACATCAATTTTTGAAAATATTATGTATTTATTAAAGCGTAAAATGCTTTAGAAAAAATAGTTTTCATTTAAGAAGAGAAAGACTTCCTAATGTTGATTAAAAAAAAAAAGGAAAAAGAAAAGCGGTGGAATTTTTTTTGTCACAGACTTAGAATAATAAATTTTCAAGGAAGAAATTAAATCAAGCCCGAATACAATCAAGCTGAAAAATGTTATGTAAAAATAACTATTAACTTAATTAAAAAAAATCTCTAACGCAGTTAAATTTTCAAATATTTCCGAGAGCGTGTTTTTAAGTTCTAATACTACTCCTCCATTATCATTTCTATAAATTAAAGTTTTATAATTCCCCTTCAATATTAAAATTATTCTTACAGTTGTAAATAAATATCTATTGTCATTTTTTTAATTTCTTCTAATTACTTATTAATCTATACTTTCAAAACAATAATTTGTAGTTACGTGTCGCAGTTACGTCTTTACCTTTTGATTTTTGATTTGTTTATACATAAAATTTTAAAAACAAAACGGACTATTAAAAATTTGATGTTATCAGTAAATTGATAACAAAACTAATAGTATTTAACAATAATTTTCCCTCTTAGATACGAAGGATTTTGATTCACAGTAAAATATTTATTTTGTGTTAGCTTTTAGTTGTAGAACTTGAACCATGCAAAAAAATAAAGCACCGGCACAACGTATTGTCCAATGCTGGATAAATATTACTTAAAGAATTAAAACAATGACATATAAATATTTTCCAAATGAAGAAAAGAGTAATATAGATAATTTATAAAATAATTAAAAGATTTGAAAAATTAAATAGCAAAATGCAAAATGCAAAAAAAGATACGATAAAATATTGTATTTTTTAATTTTACTTTTTTCCGAGCTATTAAATTATAGATTAGTTATCGTCAAAAAATCAAAAAAATATATTTAAATTGCTTCAGTACTTTTCGAAAAAAAAAAAAGAACAAGAAATCGAAAAGCAGGTTGAAGAAGTAACCGAAAACTCAAGATCTATTTCAATAAATGTCTGTAGTAGCAGACATAAAGCGTATTGAATTTTACTTTATTAAAACAAATTTATTTTAGTTGCAGTAGCAATTTATTTATTAATTATGTATATTTTTCAAAATTTATGGAAATTTTTAAATGAATTTTGTATTATTTAAAGAAAACTATTCAACCTTTTTGTCTGAAGATCAGTTACTGTCGCAAATTCCGTAAAGTAACCTTCTCCTTATTTAATAACAATGTTTTTGTCATAAAAAACGGCAAATATTTCGTCAAAACACTTAAAAAGCACAGAAAGTATGTTGCCTGAACTCTACGATTTGAAGATTTTTTCTGTTATTTAAAGAAATTGACTTTTGACGAAATTTTTTAATCTTTGGAATAGAAGTTTGGGAAATTTTGAGCTTAAGTTCTGGAATTTTTTGTGTGTTGAGAGAAAAAAAAAACATATATAAATTTTCAGTTTGTAATACGAATAATGTCTATGCAGCAGTTCTACTAAACACATCGATTTAACTAAAATGGAGCTGGAATTAAAATATTTAGATAATGTTTAGATTATTTGACGCACAGATGATTTGACGTAAACACAGACAGGTCAATCGTCTGTGTTTTAATGCGGTAAAATCTGAATTCAAAGCGAAGATTGTCGATTTTTAACGGAGCATACATAATTGAAAAATACATTGCAAATTCACGTTTTTTTTTTTTTTTTTTTTTTTTTTTTTTTTTTTTTTTTTTAAGTTTAGCTTTGTGGCACGCGGCCGCAATTTGAAAAACCAAGCTGAAATCATGCAACATTTTTCAGAAAAAATAGTTTTTTTTTTTTTTTTTTTTTTTTTTTTACGTTATAGATATTAAAGATACGAATCAAAGTAGAAAAGGGAACGAAACTTTACCTGATAACTGCTGAGTAGTTCTGTGATGTCGATTATTCTAATGCGCATGCACCTGCAATCGTCACATATTTATTTATATACATCTTAAAATTTACATATATGTTGCAATATGTCTTTTGTTCTTCTACAAATATATTTTTTCAGACAGTGTTACAAAGGCATATTGTGTGAGAAATAATTAATTTCAACAGTGCATTATTTCAGAACAATAGTAAATTAATATGTGTTTTGTTACGCTTTATACGAAATTAAGATTTCTTAATTCATGTGATTTTGAAAACTAATAATTGTCATTTTCTAAACCGGAAATTGCGATTATGACATATGTTTTTAATATTGTTCGTAGAATGAGTAGGTACATTGTAAGAGAAATAAATCAATTTAAATTACAATACTAAGTTAATCTCGAATAATGCTTTATGAAATATTTAGTATTGTGCATTGTGTGGAAATAAGAAAAATTCATATGAAGAGTTCACGTTGTGTTGACAAATGCGTGTCATTTTCAAATTACGAAATGTTCATTATATTTCGTCAAATGTTTTTCTTTCTTTTTTTTAAATTATGATTTTTCTTATTTTATTTTCGAACTACGAGCAGAAGAGGAGGGTCTTTTCTTTTGTTTTTGTTTAAGTTGAAGTATCTGTTGCAAAATGAAAAGGAATCACCAGATGGTGCTAAGCGCGTAGAACGATTTTGACAATCTGACTGTTTTGTTTACTTTACGTCTGTACATATCTGATCCTGATTGTTGGAATCACTGTCCTGGAAATGATAACCCTGCTTTCTTTGCCTTCGAAGATCACACGTATCGAAATTTTGCTGCGAAAGAATGCGTTGCAAGATTTGTTGTAGAAGACATAATGTTTTAATTTGTGACGAAACTGAAAAGCAAAATAACAAAAAGGAAAGCGTCTCAAAGTCTCCCGAAAGAAAAAAACAATTCCAATGCTCTGAATTGCGCAACAACTGTAGTAAACGAAAATGTATTTTTACAAACAGCTGTCCCCTTTTTGAGTAATAATTCTCAGGAAACAAAAATAAAAATTATCATGGATTCGGGGTCGCAAAATACGTTCATCGATAAAACATTATATCGTAAATTTAATTTAGAAGTTATAGGAAAAGAAAAATTAGCAATTTATGCTTTTGGATCAAAACCAAAAAAATCTATTGTAAGAAATAGGGTAAAGGTAAATTTAAGAAGCATTTATGATCCAAAGAAAATTATTTCGATTGAAGCAATTGAAACATCTTCTATTTCGGAAGCTGAAATTCAAGGTCCTAGTAAAGAAATTCCCAAATTTTGAAATGAATACCAAATAATAAAAATGAGAAAATATCAAGAAAATATTTTGACTCAAGTTTGGAAACGAGGAAATCCAATTATCTGTTAGAATTAAAATCTGATCACCGTCATCAACAGGTTGACCGACCAAGCGAACTTAAAGAAAACATCGTCGTTCTTATAAAGGAAAATACTCCACGCCTCATATGGAAAATGGGTTTTATAATCCAGACTCATCCTGGACGTGATGGTCGGACAAGAGCATGCACTGTGAGATTGCCAAACGGAGCTATCATCAGAAGACCAGTGCAGCTTCTTTGCCCCCTTGAACTTTCAACCCTTTCGTCTCCAAACGAACTTCGCCCGGCGGAAGTTGTTGCAAAATGAAAAGGAATCACCAGATGGCGCTAAGCACATAGAACGATTTTGACAATCTGACTGTTTTGTTTACTTTACGTTTGTACATAGTTGTTCGTGTATTGTGATTGTATCGTCATTAGTGTGTCTACCTGTCCAATAAAATAATCTTCATCAGTAGAAGATGTTTCTACATTTAAAGAAGCTAAATAGAAAAGAACCAGAAAGTTAGGTGAGACCAAACCTTTTATTAACTTTTATTGTCTTGTATGATTTAACCCTTTGGGGACGAGCAACACGTATACGTGGCGCAAAAGATGCTTAAGATCCTCGATTATTCCCACCCGTAACTTTTTATTGTAAGCTTTGCCTTATTTAATGACAGCATTTCTGAGATTCAATTAGGCGAAATTTTCTGTTTTGAGAAACCGGTGGTAAAAGATTAAAAATGCTGTAAAGGATGCTCGTCGCGAAATGGTTAAGAAGGTTACGAATTCTGTTTTAGTAACTGATGCATGCTGTAAAAAGGTTCCGACAATTATCCTATTCGTAAAGTAGGACTGTCTGTTATGAAACGAAAAGCACAACTGATTTAAACAGAGTCTGATACGTTCTTTATTATTATTGTACATTCACACATATTTTCTGTCATAATTGGCAGAGTTTTCAACCAAATTTAAGACTTTCAGAAAATTTGACAAAGTGGTGTACAAAGAATTGGCTGTAATTAGAAAATCGATGTATTGAATATTTGATGTGATATGAGTATTTGTGTGCATAATTCTTAAATGTGGATACATGTAAGATAGCACATTATTTTTCTTTCATAGTTTGGTCACGCATTATGTAAAGAAACGTGTGTAAAAAAAGTGAGAAAAATAGTTACACATATATTCAGAGAGATACGAGACACTTTCTTAATGTAATTTGGTGGTAAGGGATTGTTCACAAGCTGCAATTATATGCAATTATCCGCCCAAAGTTCAACCCCCATATCTATAAATTGCTTCAGAATTTTCAAAAACGGTGGGACACGTGTTCAGTCAATTCAAAGTGAACCTGATTTCGTTAGGAAAAAAAACTGTTACTAGAAAAATAGATATATTGAATATTTGATGATATATGATAATTTGTATGCATAATTTGGATAACTGTGGATACACGTATGATAGCATATTCGTTTTCTTTCATAATTAGGTTATCAACAACATAAGGAATACCCAGAAAAAAGTTTTGTTGAATCAACAAATATTTGGTTGACCCAACAAAACTTTTCGTTTAAATATGGGTCAATGGAAATTTTGTTTGAATCAACAAAAAAATATTGTTGATTTTTTTTTGCAATTACAAAAAAAAAAATTGTATTCGTGAGCAAAAAAAAAAAAAAATGTTTTGTTACTCCAAGTAAAATGGTTCAATTTTACATGAATTAACAAAATTCTTTTTGTAACATAGATATATGCTATGTGTTATTTTAACAATCTATTTTCTTTTTTAAACAAAATATATTTTGTTTGTTTAAATAATAAAATATGTTACGAACTTGTTTTGTTTATACAACAAGAACTTTTGTTAAATGAACCAATCTAACTATGCAATTTTAACTATCTTTTAATTCATTTTCAGCAGTGAATTACGCCTGTAAACCTTGAATAATAACAAGCGAATTTTTATCCTGCCTTTTTTCAAGCACAAACCAAGAGAGTGAAAATTGCCCAAGCCGGGAGTCGATCCCGGGTCCTCAGAACAGCACTCGGAGGCTCTACCACGGAGCTACAAGGAACGATATCTGAGCTCGTCATTTATCACTCTTATATATGTAGGAACGGCTGCAACCGCAGCACAAGATAGAAATGTCATCATGAGCACGCAAATTTCTGCGGCAAACATGACACGACAATACAAAGCCCAGCATACGGCACCACATAGTTAATTTTTAATTCATTTTCAGCAGTGAATTACGCCTGCAAAAAGCAGAATAACAATTCACTTATTATTATTCAAAGATTACAGGCATAATTCACTGCTGAAAATGATATAGAGCTATTGCAGAAATCACGAAAAATGTAACATAGCGGCGGTACCTGTTGCGCGATTTACAGAAAAAACTAATCAGCAACAATTAATATCAGGAAATAACTGAATAAAATGTTATATTAAAAAACAGTCAAATCGTGTTCAGGACCTTCTAAAATCCGTCGGAAACAGGAAATCGAAAATTTTCATGAATCCAATAGTTTCTTCTTGCAAAGATAGAAGACAGTAATAAATGGGATACGGGGATTTTTAAAACTACCTTGGTCCGTCCCAATGAAAAAAAGTTTTAATTACCCCAAAATTATGTTAATCATGTAATTATATAGTTATATAAGTCAAATAAACAAGTTACGTAGGAGAGATATGGCTACTACACAACAATTTAAATTTTGCAAAAGCAACAAAATTTTGCTGGAATTACAAAATTATTGTAAAATTAAAAAAACAAATTTTGTTAATTCAAATAAAATTGATGAAATTTTGTTAAAATTTTGTACGAGTGTTAACAATATTTTTTTGTCCAAGCAACAAAACCAATTTTTTGCTTCAATCAATTCCTTTTTCTGGGTGAAATGCGTATAAAAAGCCTATCAAATATTTACTGGTATATCCAGAGAGCTATCAACGATTTTCTTAACGAAACTTGATGTTAAGGGATTGTTCGCAAGCTCCAATTATGTAGGGTCCGCTAAAGATCACACTCTATCCACTTATTTTGGAATAGGTTTGGAATTTTTAAAAATGGTGATAAACGTGTTTAATAAATTCAAAAGAGGACCTCATCGTTAAACAATTTTGGAGCTGGGGCAAGTGGATGAAACAGAGAAGGAGTTAAAAATCTATCGCTGGAAAGGACTTTTCAGTAAAAACAATTAAAAAATTTGATATGATTTTCTTGACAAAATGTTTCCTAAGAATCTTATAACTTTATAAGCAAAAACAAAATCTTTAGATTTCAGCAGCAAATTTCTGAGAGGTTTTAGGTGGAGGTAAAATTGAACAAATCCAAGATACTGGAAATTATCAATGCTAAGACTCGAATTTCAGAACTTGCGGCAATATTCTGCCAACTGAGCTACCTAGACTATTCCAACCTGATACAATTTACTCGAATGTTGGTGTCATCAGCTCTTCGAACACGCAGCGTTTAATGGATAAAAACACGTTACACATAGAAATTCCATTAATCACGATTAATAAATACACAGGGTGTCTACAAAAGAACTCCGGGTTTTTAAAAATCATATCGAGTTAACGGTATGAGTTAGGTCAGGTCAGTTAATTTAGAAGAAGTCAGTAGCTCATCAAATTTTATCCACGCTAGTTTCAGTTTTTTTTTCAACACTAGGTAGCACTGCGCGTCACTGGCCTTCACGTAACGTGGCAGATGCTCATTCCATCATTCTGTTCAGTTAATGCAGTGCGATGGCGATGCCACAACAAAAGGTTCAAAGTGTTATTTGGCTTATAGAAACTGCATCTTTTTCCATTGTACAGCGGGACTTTCGGCGCGAATATGGTGGTAATGCGCCTACGAACAAAACCATTCATCAGTGGCTATGTATGTTTGGAGAAACGAGAAGTGTGTTGAAACAAACGTCGCCTGGTAGGCTACAAGTGTCAGCAGAGAACGTCGATAGAATCCGTACTTCATGTAAACGAAGTACGAATAAATTATTGAGATGATGCAGTCAAAGAGGTGTTGAAGAAAAGATTGAATACTGTTTGGATGTGTGCCGTGCCACAAACGGGGCAAACATTAAAATCTACTAAATGGTAAAAATCTTGATAAATTTACCTTAAAGTACATATATATAACATTAACCTACTTTTATGATTGAATTAAAAATTTTTGCTTCAAAACCTCAGAGTTATTTTATGGACACCCTATATATGAAAATACGAAGTCATTAGGTTTGAATCACAGATTGTCAGGATTTCTAAGGTGTAGGTCTGAGTTGAACGAAAATTTTCGAATAAAGTATGGGATATCCTATCCAGAACTCGAGCATGGGACTTTGGTTCAGAGCACTGGCATATTGACAATACAATATACTTTTTAATACAATAATCAAAGCAGAAACAGATTGAGACTCACTTGGACTTAAAAAGTACTCTCTTACTTTTTAAGCAACATGTATGACTATATATTCAACTAACGGTCTGACTGACACACTTGTTTTGGAGAGAAAGTTTGCTGTAGTCACGGCAAATGATCTCGAACCTTCGCGAAATGTTTTTTTCTATGTTCTAAGAGGCTTAATTTCTGAAGTTTTCTAATCAGATATTTGGCGACAAATTCGATGGAAAAAGTAGAAAAGAGACAAGACATTTTCAATTTCGTAGCCAAGATAAACATGCATGCCGGTCGACACATGGAATTCATTATCCATTAATACCTGTAAAACAGGTTTTCTGACACAGATACAAAAATTGCAGAAAAAAATTCTAACAAAATACATATTCTATCAGTATAAAATTGTATACGAAATTTTCTCTGAAATTCTTGTCAGTATTTGTATATGGAAAATAAAGATTATTCTACTCCATACAAGTATTTCGTTCAGCTGGGAAAAGTATATTATTATTGAAAGGTACATCAATTAATAATCTTTGATAGACGGCAAATTATTCAAACTTTTCTCTGTGTCCCTGTATTTTATACTGAAATTGAAATTCATTACGCTTAGCGTGCTTTGAATGAAATAACTATTATTGAACATAAGCACTATTATATCCTGTTTTTACATTTACTGAGATAGTAATAGAAGAAAATTCAATCAGAAAGTTATATTACCTCTCTTATTGTGTAAGGTCTTATTTCAGCAACCAAGAGTTTTGTATGTTGCCATTATTGTTATTAAAAATTCCAGTTTTTTTTTGTTGTAAAATTAGGTTTTATAATAATACCGATTAATTTATAAAGAAAATCATGACCGCCTATGAAAACAGATTATAAACAACGATATTTCGCGCAAATCATTTTTCAATCCTGTCGAGCCATGTCGAGTAACATGAAATCTGAAACAGTTAAATAATGTATAAAAAAAATACAGTGGGAATGTTATATGATACTTCTTCCTAAAAAGAAAAATCTGTCCTTCTATATGCTGCTATGAAGTAACCAAATTGCTGCAGAGAATTCAGAAATTCATATGCCTTAGATGTATTGTATTGTAGCATGATTATTCAAGGTTTCACATTTTTGACATCCCTGCAGAAATTAATGGATCTCAACTTGGTTGTGCTGCCACACATTTTTTTTTTATAAATGCGAGACGTTTTATAAAACATTGACAATAACATTGCCTGAAATATGACGACTCATTGTCAATAAAATCTTACTGTACATTATAGAATGTTTTTACTTTGTATAAAAAAGATATTTTCATTTTATAATAAGAAACCGAAAAGATTTAACGACAATCCAATATGCTGCAATATCATAAAATAACGTAGGGCAAAGATCGTCAAGGCGCACCTTCACCTGCTGACATCTCTATTTACGACCACGAAGCATCTATAAATTTATATCACAAATAAATATTTTGGAAATAAAAATTTAATGCTGGTTTCAGTAAAAGAAAGTAAAAGTTCAATAAATTAGCCACTATAAATTAGTACTTTATACTATTTTGCAGTTTTTCTAAACCAGACGAGAGAAAACACTGGTTTATAGATTGCTTTGTATTAAACAGGTGAAATGAAAAATGTTATATAGCTTTAAAACAATTGGGAATAGATGACAGCGATAAATATCTCGCATCAGTCAGTTGCCCAAGTAAACTTGAACTATGAGAGAATTGAGAAGACAAACATAAATTTAAAGGGATTTTAAAAATAACTTTGAACATTGGTAGAGAAGCATTGAATTTTGACAACCGAATGGGTATTTTTTTTAATGATATTTTGATTCATTTAATATAATTACATATCTAAATTCACTGCCTCTGGGATTGAGTTTTGTTTGAAAATCGTATAACCAAACATATGTGACATCTACGATGGGGTTAAAAGCACTTCACATAACAATATCAAATTTATATAATTGAAATATATTAAAATTTGCTAAATAAAATTATGTCTGTGATTTTGTAAACACTCTTCAACAATCTTGAAACAAAAATTAATCCGGAAGGCAGAGTATTTGGATCCCAAATCATATAGAAACCATCAAAACATTTTACCACCGAATTACTTCATTGAGGGGCCGAAAATTATATCTTATCTGCCAATCTCCTTTTGAGCTTGACATTTTGTTAAACAAGTGGATCTAAATATCCTATACTTTTTGCTGTGTGTACAAACACACACTTTAAGGAAATCGCAAAATTACAAAAATCGTATTGGCAATCTCGTTGCTAATTCAACTTTCGCATGAAAAAAAAAATCATTTTATAGTACAAAAATGAAAATTTAACGAAACTATTAAGATGCGATCACACATTCCTGGTATAAGCTATGTCTAATATAAGCTATCTAATATAATATAATATAATATAATATAATATAATAAGCTACTTAATATAAACCTAATATATCCTAATATAAGCTATACACATTCCTAATATACACATTCCTAATATAATCATTCCTAATATAAGCTACCTCCTAATATAAGCTATGTCAAATATTTCATCATAAACGGAATTTTCAAAAGAAAAACTGTCGAAAACTCTCCATAAGTTTATCTCTCGTAACATTGTCAGTGTCGAACTTATCTTGTTTTAATCTTCTATAATAGATATCAGCTTGCTTTCGATCTATCAGAGAGAAATAAAAATAATTGTTCTCAGTTCGTGGAACTTACAACAGTTTTTTCTTAAAAACTTGGCAGCGATTACTCTCCAAATGTTTCATGTGTTGCGTTCATTTGTGGATGCCGTCAAGGATGACTTCAATACCGAAGTTGCCCATGATTTCGTTAAGTCTTAAAAGTAATTCTAATTGTAGCGCGAAACAGCCGGTCGAAGCATGCGACAGTCAATAGCAAATATTTCCGATCGTATGACAGTACCCGCAATAAAATTTTATCATTGTAAAGTGTTTATTACGCTCACTAATGTAGGTTCTACATATGTGCCTCTGACTCAATTCTACCTTCTCTTTCGCGCTGCAAGAAAGGTTATTTTGAAGACTGAACAAAATTTGCAGGTGTCAGCGACATGATTTCATTTGGCGAGTAATCGCTAGTAAGTATTTAAAAAGTAGTTTGAAACTTGAAATTTGACAAGAACTATTTTTAGAGCGCGTTGATAAGTATATTTCGAGCTGAAATCTATTTTAAGACATATAAAGAACGATAAATCTATCACTAACAACGATACGAGATGTAAACTATCACACGATGTATTTTCAATCGTTTCCCTCTTGAAACCTGTTTATACTGAAATAGGGATAGGAAATAGAGTTACTTTTGATTTCTACATCATTTCACAATAGCACTGGTATTAGGGTCCAGTGTAGTAACAGGGTTATTTATCCTAATACATATCGGTCATTCCTATAAGGAAATATCTGATAATTCCTTCGATAGGATAGTAAGTGTGATCGCAGTTTTGTCCATGAAGAAAATCCCTATTTCCTGACACAGTCACAAAATCTTATTCATTAAAAAGAATTCTGAGAAAAACAAAAACAAAAAAAAAAAAAAAAAAAAAAAAAAAAAAAACATAAATTGTACCAGAAACCGATTGCCAGTACGATTTCGGTTTTTCTTTACTTTTTTATGCGATGGTATTTTAGGATAGAATACGATTTCACATCACAAAAAAATTTTTAATCTCTAATTTTAATAAACTGTACAGTATTGTAGACAGTGTTAAAGAATTTCAGATATCATATATCATATACTGTCGTAGAACTCCATTAAAATGGAATAAAGCATGTTTTCTGAAAACTTTATAGGAATAGTGCATCATATGATTACAGCTTCTAATTTTAAAAGATTTTAAATTATTCTGAATTTTTTAAACTGAGCTTCGGTGTTTCATTTGCTTACACTTTGTGTAATTCCCAGTTTTTAACAACAGAGTAGCTATTACTTTCATTTGTTGACAAAATATTGTTGATTCCACAGTTTAAAAGTATATTTAAAAAAAAATTAAAATACAAACTAACCTCGAGAAATGCATTTTAAAAAATGTTTAATTTCATCTAAGATACATCTTACTTCTCTTGTAATTACAACCATAATATTGTTTTTCAAAGATACAGTTTGAAAGTCATTAAACAGTGCGTAAAAGAACGCAAATTATTCTTTTTTAAATGAGCAGGCGCACTCATTATGAAACAGAAACTAAAAAAATACCTGAAACATTACAAACAGATTGTCTGTCGAATACATTAAGAAACTGTTTCATCTGCAGATTTTTTGGCGCAGTGAGAAAATATATGAGGGGGTCGGGGCAAGAAAGTGCCAAGCCACATTTTTGGTGAAATAAAGCTAACACTGTTACTTAATATTGTAAATTTTAATATCCTACATATAATTTGTTTCTAATGTCACTTGGTGGCAGCATGTGTTTCAGGTTTCGTTTTTGCCCTAGACGATTATGCCACTAATGCAGATAGATAATTTACAAAAAACATAAGAGTAATATCATTAAAGTAATGCCATATTGTTACTCAGAATATCTTAAATGTTACTAAGACACTGGCGAGAAAACTTTATGTTATAAATCTTGATTTGAGTATTTGATCAAATTTTCAAATTGAAATATTTCAAAAGTTCAAAAATGTGGCTTATCACTCTCTTGCCCTGACCCCCTCATATATCAGAGTAAAAATTACATAAATTGCACTGAAAAGCGTTTGCCAGTACGATTTCTGTATTTTCCTTAGCTTTTTTTTTTAATCGGGGTATTTTAGGATAGGCTATATCATCAAATTATCATCTTCACATCATCAAAGTTCATATCATCGTTCACATCATCAAAAAAATTAAAATATCTAGAAACTATACATTATTATATACAGTGTTAAAGAATTTCACATATCATATAATGTCATACAACTTCATTAACTGGACTAAAACAAGTTACCGCAAAACATTATAGGAATAGGGCATCATTTGATTACAGCATCACATGATAAAGATTACAAATTGCTCTGAGTTTTTCAAACTGCGTTTTGATGAGCCACTTTCTTAAATCTTTGGCGTAATTCCCATTTTTTAGTGACAGAGTGGCTATTACTTTAATTTGTTCAGAAAATATTGTTGTTTCTATAGTTTAAAAGTATATTTTAATAGTATTTTTTAATTATTCATTTAATACAAACTAATTCACAAGGAATATATTTAAAAACGAAATGTGTAATTTCATCTAAGATATAACATACTTCTCTTGTGATTACATCATAATATATTTTTTTCAAAGATGCATTTTCAAAGCCCTTAAATAGTGCGGAAAAGAATCCAAAAAGAAAATGAGCAGGCACCCTGATTATGCAAAATGAATGAAAAAATACCCGAAACATTAAAAACAATTTGTTGAATGCATTAAAAATCTGCTACATCTGCAGATTTTTTGGCACTGTGAAAAACTCTCTATTTAAAAATAAAAAGCCAAAAAAAATTATCAACCTTAGTCACTCGGTTACGTAATTAAAATGCAACAATTCTGTAGCCAAGATCAACATGCATACCGGTCGACACATGATATTCACTATCCGTTAATTCCTGTAAAACGGGCTTTTCTGACACAGATACAGAATTTAAATAAAAAAATTCTAAGGAATTTAACTAAATTTAAAACTTTACATATAGGTTTCTAAATTGTCAAAATTTCAAATTACAGAATTTTTATCTAATCAAATAATTCAATTGTCTCGTTCTTTGTCAAATGAAAGGGTTAAAATCTAATTTTGATAAATTGTTAATCACGCATTAGAAACAGATTTGATAGATGATAAAATAGCTCTAATGATAAATGATACAGAGTTTTAAAATACTATCGATTAGATGACAGTGATGAATTGGTAAATAAAGATAACATCACTGATTTATCTTAAGAGAATATTAATAAAGATGCGTCACCAAATAAAGATAAATCAACAGAAATTTAAAAAAGTAATTTATGATAGAATGTTCTAGCTTTCACCATTTTCCAAATAATAAAATTCTTAAATGTTGGGATATTTCTTTTTGTTGGAACATATACATATAAAATCAAAATTTCAATAATGCTGTCTATATCCAATGAAATATTTTCCAAGCTCTTGTTTTCATAAAAAATGTATTTACAACGCCGTGATAAAAATAATTAACTATTTATAATAAAATTAAACTATTTTATACTACTAAAATTGTTACTACTAAAATTCAGGTATTCTTTATGTCTTCTGTCCAACGATGCTTACTTATATTTATTAATGAATAATAACTAAGAATAATTATTATTAAATAAAAATATAATTATATTTATAAATATTACATAATAATTAAAAATAAAATAATATCCATTTGTAAATGAACAGAGACGGCGTGAAATATACAGTTCCACATATTAACGTATATCTGTTTACCCACACACATGTAATTTTGCTGCAATACTAAAAATAGAAATTCCTGCGAAATTCCTTATTTTTCTTTTATTATTATTATATCTGCGAAAAGTCGTTTTTTTTCAGCAAACTATTATCCATATATCAAATCAGACAACAAAATCTTCATACATTCGAATTCTCCTCTTGAAAACAAGATGAAAAAAACCTAAACACAAGTGTTTTTTTCAAAATTATATGAAATATAATTAACGAAATAAAAAAAATGCAATTTAACCAAATGACAGTCAGTTAAAAAAGAAAATCAGAATAAATAGATAATTGTTAAAGATTTCCATGCAAAGTACAAAAGTAAATATTTCAAGAAACATGTTTTTGACGAATTGAATGTTAAAAATTATTTGTTGTCATATATATATTTACCTTTATAAAATATTAATCACATGTGTCATATCAGTCTGTGAAACATATGGTATTAGAAATACAATAAACATATTTGAACATCGGCGTAAATTTTGAAAAGTATATATAGGATGCTAATGTAGTCTTATGCATATTATTAACTATACGAATATACACAGAAGTCATCAGGTAAAGTATTTTGCTTTGTTGTAATTCGATACACATAATTAAAAAATATATTACCTTTAACATAAATTATGTTTTATAAATAACTGTATGCCTTAGAGATACTGATTTCTCTTTAAAATTTACATATCTATGACGCATGTAAAAGTATGCGTAATGTTTATATTTAAACAGATAAAACACATATTTGTGGGTACATCAACACAAAGTTTTTTACACGTATGTATAAAAACGCTCTTGAGAGCATGTCAAAATAATCCACGAATACCGAATTACATGCACGACTCGGTGTTTTGTTTTCTGAAAACTTTCATTTATGTATTGAAAATTGATTACCTCTTACGGAAATCTATTACCATTCATAAGATGAACTTTCCTTTTAAAATTCCCGTATAATTAAACATATAATTGAAGCATATAATTGAAGTTTGTGCATTGTTACATTTAGATAGATAAAACAAAATTTTACAGGAAAACATATACAAAGATTTTACATGAAAGATTCTCTTGAAAGGGTGATTAAAAAAAAAAAAATTCGTAATTTCGCAGCTAAGCAAAGTAGAAAATTTTCACTTACTGCAATCTGATCAATCTCTATATATTTATCTATTTGAGATTTATAGCATGTTGAAATGCTTAGCACGGAACTTTTTAAGTATTCGAATTTGAAAACACAAAATAGAGTCATTGACTTTTTTATTTGCCTTTTAGAGTATTTTGCTTATTTTATGTAATTACTAAGAAATTAGAAATGTTTTGAACAATGACATAGTATTTGTAAATTGTGGGTGTGTCTCAAGTTGTCATTAAAACAAAACAATTAAATTTTCAAAAATTTGAAACGAATTTATGAGATTCAGTAATTTTTCCAACGGATTAATGCCTAGTGATTGCAGCGTTCCTATTTTTTTTCTACATTTGCTACCACTATTCCAAATCAAGAGTCTTCATCGTTAACATCTGCAATAGAAGCCAACAATAAAGATTATTGTTTTAAAGAAGTGGCGGCAAAGTGAGAAAATTTTAGGAACACAGCGAGTCCTCATTGCCCTTACCATGAAATTTTATTAAAACAAAGATTTAAAATAAAATAATTATGATAAATCTGATTTATGATAAAATAATTATCTGAAACAAAATATTTAAAATACTGAATTGTATGAAGTAAGGAGGATATTTTCAACTTAATGAAGGTTCAAGGAGGTAGAATCCTGCTTATACAATAAATATCTTCACAGAAAATAAAAAAGTGTTGTTGTGATAATGCATGACATCGTATTTCGAGTTACAATTGGAAAGAGTAAAATCTCCCGAAGTACGTAATAGTACTAATTTGAAAGAAATGAAACCGCGTGTTGAGAGTTTTAAATGTTAAATCAAATTAGTTCAAAGCAAAATTGCGACTTGCAGAGCTGGCGTTGAAGCCTTTGATGTGTCTGGGGAAAATCTCATCATTTTTAAATATGTTCCGTTTTTTCAATTAAGGAGGGCTTGAGTCCCGTGAGCGCTTACCTTTTCTACGCATCTGGTTTTAAAGGTCGTTAATTTCCAGACGTATATTATTTTATTAAATGGCATATTATATTATTTTGATTTTAAGTACTATTGAAGTTGTTGGAGTATAAATTGCTTTAAAACAGTTAAATCCACCCTAAATCACTAAATAAGAATGCATCATTTAAGAAACCTTTCCAATTCCATTAGAATTCAAATTAAAATAGCTTAAATTATATTAATTAATAAACAATACATTAAGATTTTTCGTGATTTATTAACACTTCAATAAAATTTGAATTCTAACTACGTTTATTTTTAAATAAGTCTGTCTTTTTGTTTTTAAATGTAGTATTAAACAGTTGAGAATTTTTTTGCCCAGAATAAGAAAATTACTTCATCAATGTACTTGATATTGTTTTTAAATGAAATATTTTAACCGTTTTCTCCTACCGCTTGTTTTTGACAGAAAGAAAAGAAAAGAAAAGTGACTCTTATTTAAACCCCATTTTACGGTGATTAAATAAGATAAATTTTTTAAAAATAATAGTAGAAAAAAGCGTAAATGTTGGTAGATATAAATTTTTGCTTAGAGAAGTGCCAAATTTTGCTTATTTATCCATAATTACTAACAATCATCAGTAATTCACAAAAAAGAAAAATTGATTTTTAAAGCTTATTTGCATTGTATCAAGTATAGTTTCCATGGTTTTCTTACAATTCAGAAGCTTTAAAGTAAAGTTTTGTATTATCTACAAATAGCAAATGATAATCTATACAATTTTACAAAACATCAAAACTTGTATTATATTTAGATACATACGTCTGCAATGTAATAATTAATCAGAGAACTTTGGAAATACACAGCGAATAATGTAAAAATTATATTTCCAGTGCTAGATACCTCTGAGCAATTTTATTATAAACTTGTATTAAATATTATAAATATTGCATATCCAGTGCTAAAATCTAATGTAATGTTAGAGTTTCACGGATTATCTTTCCCATTATCTTCGGTAATAATCAAATTTTTTAAACAGAGAATAGAGAAGTTTTTGATATTAATTAATTAATTAATTAAAACTAAAATTACATATCATTTATTAAAATGGTTAACGAAATCCATAACTGATACTTTGGTTTTCGTCTCATACAATATTAATATTTTTATATTATGATATTTTGAACTTCTAAATCAAATTAGCTGCAGCTTGAATGGCCTCTAGTTATTCCTAACTTCAGGAGTAAAATTAATTAAAAACTTAAAATGTAATGAAAAATAAGCTATCAATATAAAGATCTTTAAGCATTATACAAAAAGTACAATAATTTATTTGAATGGTGTTATTATTTATTTTGAATATCCAATTTGTTCTTGGATATCTTTAGCATGCCGAAATCTACTCGAGATTTCAACATACCCGTCGTCACGATTTACAGAAAGTCAGAATGAGAGAGTCAGACCAAGTGAACTTCCAACCTATGTAGTTAATAGCTTTTGTGCCCCACCGGTATTTAATAAAAAATTGTGTTTATATATAAATTTTTACACTTGACAGATACAGATACAAGCCAAAAAAAATTCTGTAATGGACATGCAGACATTCAAGTCGTCACGATTTACAATAAATATAAATAATAATAATCGTTTTTTGAATAGGTGTGCTTAAACTACCAATCCAGATTGTGCAGAAGATAAATATTTATGCCTCATACGAGGGTTAGATATTTAACAGATGCCACTCAAAATAAAATTTAGTCGGAAACTGATTTTGTAGCTTTAAGAGAATATGGAGAAATTATTTGAAATGAAGTTATTTTAAAAAGTACGTAGTTTTTAAATGTCCTTTACGAACAATATGATTTTCTCATATCAGATATTATATTTCTTAAAATAATGAATTTCATTTACTTGCATTTACGAAATTTTTACTTGCAATATTTTTTTCATTTCTTCAATAATTACATAATCATTTAAAAAAATCAATTTACAACCAATTTTTTTTTAATACTTCATTCTTTATTTATTTATTTATTTATTTATTTTACAAGAGAATTCATCATTGAATAATGACACATAACGGAAACTAATGTCGACATATTAAACTCTGAATTCTAAACTCCTTGGCACTATAATACAGTAAGAGCAATTGCCTACAGTGACCAACTCTGTTTTCTTGACATAGGGTTTCGAGGTGCTATACATCATATGTCTGCAGGTGGTCAACCTAACGCGGGATCCTCAGTGTTTAGATCCTAAGTAAGCTTGGAAGCTTGGTAATAATTTTATCCCCCCGGAAAGGATGGTTTTGTAAAGTCTAGAGTAGGCATATTAATGTATGCAAAAAATGGAGGCTCAATCTTGAATTGAAAAAAAATATATATTCAAGTATACTTAATTTTATTTTGACAAAACTTACAGAATTAAGAAAAAAGCTATGCAGTATGTGAAATTTAAAATTAAACAGATAAAAATAGCATTTGAAGATTGAAGTAAATATACTTATTTATAAATTTCAATTACAGTTGCCTCTCCAGCAAACATGAAAGTCTTCGTTACCTTATGCTTTTTCTTCGTAGCAATAGCACTTGTTATTGCAGCTCCCGAAGGTGAATTGACGACACTTTATTTATTAATCAGAATCTGGATATTTTTAGAGAAAAAGATTGCAGTTTTACATTTTTTTCCTAACGTTTTCTAAGATATAAAAACAGGCCTGCGAAATACAACTGAAACGAAAACCGAAATTCAAAAGCAAACAAACAAAACAGATTCTGTGGATGATAATGTAATAAAACAAATCATAGAACCTCTGTCATTAATATTATTATTATCAGTTTTCAAAATTTTAAATGTCTCAAAAGTTAATTCTTTTTTACAATATTATAATACTTTTACAACTACAATATAGTGTTTATTTCATTTAAGGATATAAAATTTAATTTTAATTCATGCTTAAAATTTGATTTTGAAAACTTGACAAAATCGAAACTAATTTCATTGCTATTATTTTATTTTTCATGTATAAAAATATTAAAAATTTTAAATGAAGGTTTTAAATCTAGATTTTTGCACATTTACTTATGTAATTAAAACTAAAATTATATTTAAGCGGCACAGAAAATTTCTTGAATTTCTATGAAATTATAATATATATATATATATATATATATATATATATATATATATATATATATATATATATCTTACAATTTCCCAAGTTTAGGATTTATATTTGAATATGATCTATGAAGGCGAATTTGAAAACTAGAAATAATTTCAACTGACTGTTATTAAAATAATAATAATAATAATAATTTTTCAAATAATAGTTAAATAACTTTGGTGATTGCTATCTGGCGATCATAAGCAAATTGCAAATATTGTATCATATAAATTATCTAAAGAAAATTTTCAATTAATATTATACTATACTAAGTTCATATCATTTAAAATAACTCTTATAACAGATGTAATATATAGTGACAGAAAATGTATTTAATTTTCTTACATTTTCGAAATTAATGTTTTCGTGTTAACAAACTTATAATTTATTTTACATGTGAGAAGAAATGTGAATATTTTTGAAAATAAAAATAAAAATATTGTATAAAAATGCATCAAAAATAAACCATCATGAAATTTTTAATATATTATCTTAAGTTTTTATTCAGTTTGGTTAACATTTTAATTAACACTTTCATTAACATTTTTATTAATCATTTTAATTAATATTTTATTAACATCTTCATTTTAATCACTATGTTAAAATGTTCGGCAAACTATATATTAGATATTTGCAGATAAAATGTTGGATTTCAAGAGGAAATAACTTTGATATTTATAAACACTGCAAGATGGCTCAAACTGTGTTGATCGTGAAGGTTAAAAAAAAGAAAAAGCATAACTGTATTTTCCAAGCGTGACATTCACCTTGAAAGTATATTAACGTTAACTGCAGAAAATCCAATAAATAAATGAATTTATTTTACTAAAAAGGTGCTAAAAGTTACAATAGTTTCTAAACACAAAAACCATTGTTACCATTGTTCAACCACGATGGTTAAAATGCTTCCCGAGTGCCTTCAACTGTCGCTGCAGTCATCATCAGGGAAATGATCTTGAAATTTTCAACAATTTCCGTTGGTCTTATAGTTGGAGACCAGTCTATTTATTGGATTGAGGGGGGGGGGGGAGTTGTTCAGTGGTTACGTTCCAAATTCATCAGAAATATTTAATATGCTATATCATATCCGAGGTATGTTGTAAAATAGTATATCATTACACATGTTTATTCCTTTAGTTAAAATTTCCAAGGATTCCATGGAATCATTAGAAATTTTAACTACTAAAGTTTAACTAATTTTAGCTACAAAAAGGTTCACCAGTGTAAAAGTTCTCAAAAAAACTTTTGTGGATTTTTTTTCGGTCTAGCACTCCGGATTTCAATGTAATTGATTTAAATTATCTGCTATCTTGATTGTATAGATGTATTGCATGTTATGTGGCTTGTTTTAATTTAACAAAAATATGTTTATGAAGACTTATTGTTATTTGATCCACCAAATCCGACATTTCATCTGCAACAACCAAAATTATTTCAACACCAATCAGGTTCATGTTATGTTCTTTCTTTTTATAAACAGTAAAATAAAAACATTTTATGTAAAGTTGATTTCAGACAATATTATAATATTGGATGTGGAGATGTATATGAAACTATTAGCCTTTAAAGTATTAAATATTACATCATAAATTATTGCAAAATTCGTTTTCCATTTAATATCTATTATACTTAATCCTGTAATTTCTTTTCTTTTTTTTCCAAGGATTGAAACTTGAAGAGGACAATCTAATGGAGTAAGTATTTTAAAAAAATTAAATTGTTTTATTGCTAATGCCTCAGTATTAAAATATCATTGTCCTTGTGGATTAGTAGCTTACATTTGTTCACATGCTTTTATGTTAATTTATTTTGAAATTGACCTTTTGCAATCGCTTCGGTTCTATAACTATATATATGCAAAACTTGTCATCGCGATAACTTTCGAAATTCTGAAACAACAGTGTTGGAACAATACTGAAAATAATATCTTGGATCAATTCGTTAATCAAAAAGATTCGGTAAATTCTGTTAAAAAAACGTATGTTTGAAAATATGAAGCAACTACAACCAAAATGGGCCAGTGTATCTTTCAAATATATTGGATAAATTCGTTAATCAAAACGATTGAAAATCCGAATAACATTACGGTTAATGGCTTTTTTTTCTCACATTATTAATAATTATAAACTGATTTTTATGTAACAAGTGTTGTTTTACTTCGTTCTTATCAAATAGGCAATTTTTAAAACTGTAATTATATTTATTTATTTGGTACTTTTTGGTTAGCCGGGCGCCAGTGATATATGTACATATATAAATTATGTACATATATATATATTTTTTTTTCCATACATATAAGTGTATATATATGTTTGTATATATATATGTATATGTGTACATATACGTGTATATATATATGTGTGTGTATATATACATGTACTATATATCACTGGCACCCGGCTAACCAAAAAGTACCATTTATTTTTTATAATTTATTGTTCTCTCCTCGCTAGTCTACATTTTTAACCCGAGTTTAACGAGAGTAAGACCAAATTGTTTAATTTGCATTAAATCTGATTTATGTAACTTGAAAAAAAAAGCAGAAAAGAAAAAAATCAACCAAATCTTCCCACTGAAACAGAAGGATTTGTTTATCGTTACGGTGCCTTTAATTACCCATCCAAAACATCCCCAGTATCTGCTGAAATACCACCCAGAAAATGTATTCTAATTTTTATTTTTATTAACTGATCATCTCAATTTTGTCTAATCATGCCATGATTATTTTATACCACTGTTTATCTTTACCTTAACATGGTTTAAATTACTGCATTATTTATTTGATTTGATTTGATTTCACGAAACAGTGCTCAGATCTCTGACATATCCAGTGATAAAATGAATCATAAGGCATAGGGAAGTTTGCCGATTCATTTTCGCAGATAACACAATGTTCAACATGGAAGATGTCTAAATTTCCATTATATTAAGGACAAGGGTTGTGAAATGAGCGCCATCCTCCCTTCAGAATTTCACAAAGCTTCACCTGGGTGTATAGCAATCCTTTTCGGCAGAGACTGCCTTAATTCAATTTAAATCTGATTTCCTTTTCAATAAAATCACAGCTGTCGGTAACATTTAAAAAATAATAATACTCTGTTTTAAATATATGATATATCAATTTTCGTCATTTAATTTTTACTTGCTTTTTAAACGAAAAAAAATCCTCATTGTAAATAGCATTTCTTGTCGCAATATTGTCATTCTGTTTGTTCTTCAATGAAAGATAAAAAATTACATGTCAAAAAGAAAATAATACTTTGATGTAAACAAAATTAATATGCTAAATAGATAATGACATAAGATTTATTACCGGCCATACGTTACATATAATCTATTTTTTTTAAAACACATTTAATTTTTTTTTTCAAGAATTATTTTTGGTTATTGTTCTTTCGCCACTTAACATTAAACATAAATTTTGACTCGAATTCAGAATAAAGGAATTGAAAATGAGATTATATTTTATATATACCACTGATTAAGATTTAGAGTAATGCGCGGGGCGGTTTGTACCCGATACGAACCCGACATACTTAACCCGAAACCAACTGTAACGCGGTCAGAAGCTGAAGCGGAAATAAATTATCCGTATTTTAATACAATTATGGAAAAGTAGCTTCCAATTATATTTCTAATATTAATTTTATCTTTTCTTGTATAAAAATTAACACATATACACCATCATTGATAATTAAATATATAGTTTTTTTTCAGTTGAAATACAGGGTGATTTTTTTTTAAAGTTGTGAAAGTAAAACACTATAACAAAAGAACCACTGATCCAAATGACCTAAAATTTCACCAGTATGCTCCCAAAGCAATGGGCAGTTTTTTTGCATGGTTAAAAAAAACTTAAAATCGCACCGACAGATGGCGCTGTAAGGTAGCAGAAACAAAGAATGTCGTCTGTGGGAGGAAAACAATGGACGGTACTTTGAGAAACCATCTTCCCTAGACCCTCTGTCGTCATTGGACCTTTTCTTAAATTCTTAAGTGTCCTAAATCTCCTAAGAGCAGTTGCTGCGCTGTCATTATTCTGATAATACAATTTCACTAACAACGCAAAAAAGGGTGATTTTTTTTTAAGTTGTGAAAGTAAAACCCTATAACAAAAGAACCACTGATCCAAATGACCTAAAATTTCACCAGTATGGTCCCAAAGCAATGGAAATTTTTTTGGCGTTGTTAAAAAAACTTAAAATTGCACCGATAGATGGCACTGTACATGCAGTAAAGTCGGGTTCATTGGCGTAAAAACGTGAAATAGGCGCATCTCGTGTTCATTATTCTACGGCAATCCTCGCAATGACTGCTGCATTGACAGACCGTGCGTTGTTAGTGAAACTGTATTATCAGAATAATGACAGCACAGCAACTGCTCTTAGGAGATTTAGAACACTTAAGAATTTAAGAAAAGGTCCAATGACGACAGAGGGTCTACGGAAAATGGTTTCTCAAAGTACCGTCCATTGTTTACCTCCCACAGACGATATTCTTTGTTTCTGCTACCTTAGCGCCATCTGTCGTTGCGATTTTAAGTTTTTTTAACCCTGCTCAAAAAATCCCCATTGCTTTGGGAGCATACTGGTGAAATTTTATGTCATTTGGATCAGTGGTTCTTTTGTTATAGTGTTTTACTTTCACAACTTTAAAAAAAATCACCCTGTATATTCAGGATGGTCAAACCCGACCCGAAACAGTCAAAATCCAAATTTTAACCGGGAAATTTTAAATAAACCCAACGTGAACCCGACCCGCAACGAAAAAAATTAGCTTCAACCCAATCCGCGAGTACGGTCGGGTTTGAAAAATATCAAGTTCCCCGACCTGATGCAGACTCTTTTATAGATCTGAGTTGTGCAAATAGTTTATGTCGATGGGAATAACCCTTATTGATCCCCTATTGAAGTTTCACCATAGAACCTTCCAGTGGAAAGTTTTTTTTTTTTTTAGTTTAAATTTGTTATTTGTTTCAGTAATTTATTTAAGCCCCAGTTAAGTAATGCAAATCTATGCAGTTTTATATATTTGTTTTTTAATCAGTGGTTATAGTACCACGACACTGCAGTGTGCATTTAACCAACTATCCCTTGAAAATTTTGTTATTGATTAGATATCATTCGTTTGTTCTCCAAGAGACAAAAATTGGTGTGAATTTTCCTCTGATGAAATTTCAAGAATTACGGAGCATAAAAAAAGATTCACCCTAGAGGGAACCTTGAGAACGGGTATCTAAAATGGAAAGCGTACTTTCAATTATAATAGTTCAACTTTTTTACAATTGTGTCTACAACCTATAAATTTCACTATGTTTTTATTTTGCCTGGATTGATTTTAAAACCCTAAAAGTTATTCTGCGTAATTTATTGCATGTTTCAATATTGAATATATTGGATAGATTGCGGGCTAAGTTTGAAATCATCAGAAATACTTACATTAATATTGGATTTACGATGGAAATATTTGAAACTATTATAGAAACATTGTCTTATAAAACATACCTAATATGTAACCAAACATGCCTAAGAAATATCTAATTTAAAAATATATATTGACGCAATACTGTTTTGCTACTACGGTTTTTGCTATCCAAATATCTGTATACCTTTAAAACGTCAATTTCAATAAATTATTCAATTTCTTGCTTTTTAAATTAATATAAAGTTTCAATATTTTTTTTCGATTGAATTCCGTCTTTTTCTTATTTAGAAAAAAAATGTTACAGCTGTTTAAAGACTGCTTACCGATAAATTTTAAAACAGAAAAAATGAAAAATTTTGTTGGAAAAATTGTCATAACTCAAAAAAATAATAGTTCAATTATCACAATTTTTTTAATTATGTTTTAAATATATATTTAAAGGAAGTAAACTATTCTTATACTGATGCATTAAAAAGGTTATGTTAGTCTATTTATACGAATAGCTTTTAAAATATTCATGTCATTGACATAAATTTTGTCTATTTTCGATTTCGTTTGAAATTTCGTTTTTATCTTATTTAGAAAAAAATAGTTGCAGCTGTTTAAAGATTGCTCACTAATAAATTTTGAAACCGCAAAAAATGTAAAATTGTGTTAGAAAAATTGTCGTAATTCAAAATACAATATTGGGCTCGTGCCGGTTGGGAAAATGAATTCGTACCGGAAAATTCTATCATTTAATTATTGCACATTGATTCCGATTAGCTAATGTCTAATAATTAACGGGCAGAATTTTCTGATACGAATAGATTTTTCCAACCGGCACGAATATCACGGACAACCCAATAGTTCAGTTACCACAAATTTTTCTAATTATGTTTTAAATATATATTTAAAAGGAAGTAGACTATTCTTATGCTGATTCATTGAAAAACTTATGAGTTACACAGTTTTAAGTTATGAATTATTAACTTTGTTTCAAGAATGTTCAGCGTTGTTTATATATTTATATCTATAACTTTTAATATATTCATGTCTTTGTCATAAAAATAGTTTAACTCCTGAATAACATTATTATATTCATTATAAAATTCATAAATTGCATTTATATTTAATAGTTTTTTATTTAAATAATTTTAAGAAAATAGCAGTTTTCGGTTAATTTATACTATTTAAACAAATTAACTTATCATTTGTATGTTTATGTCACATTTGTATGACAATAACCATTTGAAATTTACAAAAATTCAAAAGCTTTGTTCCGACGGCATACAAATATAAATATGAAGATAAAATTGTGTGCTTTACTTTTCAACTTCTTTTTTGCTTGTATTATTTGATATTTTTCCTCTAATACTGCAATAGTTTTGAAAAGCGTTTTCTTCCGACAGTCCATCCGAGAACAAAGTAGAAGATCTCATTGAAAGCGCACGGACAGTAATGCTTGCAGCTTTCGATAGTTTAGAAGAAACTGAAACTGCTGCTACAAAGGAAAATGAACGATGTGGAGGCAGATTGAACCCCTGCCCTGCCCCTGAAGAGAAAGCAAGATGTGGAGGCAGATTGAACCCCTGCCCTGCCACTGAGGAGATAGCAAGATGTAGAGGCAGATTGAACTGCCACTGAGAAGAAAGTAAGATGTGGCAGATTCGGCATTAAGTGTCGAATAGAAACGTGAAATGTGAAAAATCTTTAAAAAAGTCACCCGAAAAAAAGTATAATCCAACATATAATTCCACGAAAAAGTTATTCTTTAATAAAAATCGTGTATTGGACTTCTACGGCATAGATCATTGCAATTTGTAACAAATTATTTACAAAATAAAGAATTTTGCAAGCATATTTTTTCATGAATGTTATGTGATTTTTGTGATTATTTATTTATTTAATTAACAATAACATGTTTCGTCATCAAACATTCACATCAACAAACATTACGCACATACATGATTTTACATGTCTGTATGTAATTTTTGGCATATTTCTTGATAAATATCGTAATTTTACATATAATGACACGAAAAATTATGACTTAAACCAAAGTAAAATTATGTAGTAGATTTTAAGCTGCATGGATTATTGAAATGTATAAAAAAACAAATTACTTTCAAAATACAATAATTTTAAAGCACATTTTTTCATTAAATTTGTTTGATTTTTGTTATAAAATATTACTTTTAAAATTTAGCATTTAAAAAAAAAAAATCCAAATAATCCAGCTTTATTTTTCTGCATTTTGGTGTG
Source organism: Maratus michaelseni (assembly GCA_963931845.1). Lineage (NCBI taxonomy): Eukaryota > Metazoa > Arthropoda > Arachnida > Araneae > Salticidae > Maratus > Maratus michaelseni. The sequence continues at coordinate 33,470,253 of OZ007592.1, read as the reverse complement.
GGTAAAGGAATAGTACTATTTTTCACAAACCTGTGTATACTGATGTTATTTTTAATTAGTAAAGAGCTGATACGATTATATTGGTTTGGACAAATAATATGTCAATCTTTAATGAATATCGCCATGGCTCTCCGGTTAATGTAGACTATCTGATGTGACGTCATTAAAAATCGTCTGTGTCGACGTGGCACCTATTATCGTATTATAAAAAAGTTTAATGTGCGAATTTCACCAAGATCAACCGAAATTATCATATTGAAACACCAAACCACATAATGGATTATAAATTTTATTTGGAGCGTTTTCGATTATACTGATTTTGAAAGGGACGGAGGAGGGAAAGGGGGGGGGGGGGTAGGCAGGCAAAAATATGGCTTCCGATGCATGAACTTTTAATAAGTATATTATTAATTTAAAAGTAGTATTTCAAAATAGTCCAATTTTAAAATATGTATTTTTATGTATTATTTCTTATCGTTGACCAATAGCGAAATCTTAAACCGCTAGATTTAGAGGTATACTTCTAACTACAAAAAATTTCTAAATTTTGTTCTTTATCATTTGCAACTCCATTTATCTCAAAGTAGTTGCGAAAAAGTTTTTAAAAAGTTACGAAATATTAATTTTCACACAGTTTAATTTAGAAAAAAGTTATTTAGACGAGCGGTGCTACATTCAATGTGCAAAAAATATAGTAAGGAATTAGAATATGACGAAACCGCTTTAGGACAAGAATCTGCACGATTCAGAGATGTAAAAATTGTAAAATAAAAATAATTAAAAATTTTGACCCAGAGAAATAGAATCTCCTCTTAAGTATAGCGCTAACAGATTTCTTAATTTTAGATACATGTGATCAAATGATAATAAGCATGTTGATTTTTTTTTAATAAACAATTAATTTAGTATGTTTATCAATATTAGAAAAAAGAGAAATAAACAGAATATACAATAAGTTCTTTTATGACAAATAATTATATTACTTGTACAGCTGCAACTTCATTTCTTGAAACATTTTATTAAACATTGCATTTATAATTTTACAATTAACAATTTCAGATGCTTTAAAACCTTCTTACTATTTATTTTTCCAGTTAAATATTTAAATTTTACACCAAGTTTATTACAATTCTAAATTACTAATGTGACATATGACGAACTGTAAGTAAAGGAAGAGAACTGTTTGAAGTTCATGGAAAAATTAAAACCAATCATTAGCATCAAAGGTTATAATCATTTATTTCAAATTATTCGATTATTAAAATATCTCAAATACGAATCACTGGGATTATGCCCATCACTAACTCTACTGTCTTCCTCAAACTTATCTCTATTTCTAGATATTGTAAGCCGCATAGGGAGATCTGTTTTCAAACTATCTCCTAAATTGTTTCTGCACTCCCGCAACGTTTTCAAACTTCCAGTAACATTTTAAAATAAATTCCATTTTTTCAAAGCTTAGTTTTTTAGAACCGTTATTTCGATTTAGTTAAACCTGAAAGTAAGAAAAATCATGCCAGTTATTAGCAAATAAATTGTGTATATATATTTTTGAAGCAGTCATATATATACACTTAGAAACAAGCGCAGTTAAAGAAAGTTAACAATACTTTAAAATTTTCTATTTGTGTTTTGAGAAGACCTGTATATTATTCCAACTAAGCATTACATTAACATTTTTACCAAAACGTAAAATTAGTTAAATTAACTTTTTATCTTTATTTGATGATTTTAAAAATATACAAAATTTAGTTTCAAATAATCTCCTATATTTTTCTGATTTCAGTTTATTTAAGAATTAAATGAAAGAAAAATAAAAAGAGTATAAAGAGATTATTTTGAATTAAATGAAAAGAAAAATGAAACTATCTATTACATTGATAAGTTTATTTATGTCAGTAAGATTTTTTATAATGCACATAAAGCCTGAAATAATTATAAATTTAATGGAAAAAACAATATATGAAAACAGATATATTTGTTAGCGCAGCTTTTTAAGGTTTTCTTCTTCCAAGCGATTGATATATATTTTTTCATTAAAGACTATTTCCATTTTTTTTCCAAAAACGTAATTGTGACAATTAAGTATCTGCAATTATTATCCAAAGTTAATTATGACATTTATTGCAAGTAACAACATAAAAAAATAATAATGAAAAGTTTTTAAGTTCCTTACTAAAGTTCATTTCTGTATTGGTATTTATCAGTTATTACTGTTATATTACTATCTTATTAATTGATTTTTTATTTTGAAAACTTATGTAATTATCGATGTAAACTTAAACTATGTATAATTTACTCCAAAGATATTTATTGTTTTATCATTAAACACTAAAATAACTTTATCAATAATAAATACTTACTACATAAAATATTATAAAAATGCAAACTTATAAGAAATAAATTTTGAAAACATCTCATGCTGACATGAGAGAAATTGTCTAAAATACGTAACATATGCCTAGATGTCTAATAACACCAAGAAATATTCTTGTGGAAGAGCTTCAAAAGAATCTCCTTATGAAATATTCAACTGAATTTTTATGTAAAATCTGAATAAAAAGGAGATTTTTAGCTGAAATTATTCAGCCGTTGCATCTGATAAATGCAGGCAGAAATATTTCTAAGATACAGATTTGATAAACTGCTCGTGATTTACTACCTGGGCGATTTTCGACTTGTTTATACGTCACATCATACAATTTAGCAGTTATTCTGCGTCTTCATTATAAATTTTATTAATGCTCATGGATTTTCGATTGGTATTTTAAAGACATGTTTCAAATGCAATATGTTAAATTAGACTCTGTACATATTTTTTAATAAACTACATTACATATATAATTTAAAATTGACTGTTCGTTACTTTTCTTTATAAATTTTATTTTCTGTTCATTTATATGGGGTTCTGCATGAGATATAAAAATATACAATGTTTGAAAGAAAATTTAGTAAACTTTGTTTTTTTTTATTTCAAGTAAAAAGTAACATAACTTGAAAAAAAGAATAATATTTACATTGTCATAATATAATATTATCCTTATAATCAGAGAAGGAGTAGATTATTATTTTTTTAATGCAATAAAATATTCCTATAACTTTCGTTTGAATGCAACATTATTCTAATAGAATAAAGTTTAATACTTCTTAAAGAAATATTGCATTTGTAGCTCAATTTTAATTTAAAAAAAATACTTTTCTCGTAAAATTTATAGATTATTATTACTATCCACATTTTGTAATAACTTATTTCCGCAATTGTTGTTTAAAAATGCTCTTTACTATTATGAATTTATTATTTTGTCCAATTTATCATAGAATTTCCGAATCAATTTAAAGAATTAATACTTCTTTTTTATGCAGCTTAATGCGTAAAGTGTAAATATCGTACTTACAAAAGTTTTGTTCTAAAACAATGCTCTTTAATATCACCAAATAAGTAGTTTAATATTTCTTAAATATAATATTGTCTTCTCAAAAATTTTAAATTAGAACAGCATTCTTTTTACTGACAAAATGAGTAGTTTGTTATTTCTTAAATGTAACTTTGTCATTCACTTAGACTTAGACATTAGACTTAGAACAATGGTTATTCTTTACTATGACAAAACGCAATACTGCCTTCGAACAGTTTTTGATTTAAAACAGCATTTTTATTATCACAAAATATGACGTTTATTACTTTTGAAATGCAATATGGGATTTAAACATTTTTTATTTTGAAATCACAAAACCCCTTGATTATCCCACCTCCTGATTATCCCAAAACCCCTTGTTTATTATAAATTTGCTTCAGCAAACATTATAGTATGAATTTACTGACGCAAATGATGTTATAGAAATCTAAATGCATATTGTTTTACATGTGAACCTGTGTGATAAATGTAAAAATGATTGTCTCGAATAGGTATAGTTTTTAAATGTTTTTTATCCATTCTCCGTAGTATAAAGAACTAAGAAATTTACTACTATTTTTATCATCACTTCCAACCATACTCTAAATTATTGTCTTATAATTGACATAATTCGCACTGATGGAATATGTGATGTTAGATAAATCAATATATATACAGCTTTACATGTAAAATTTTATGAAAAAATACATGAAATAATTGTTTCGAAAAGGTGCAATTTTTAATGATCTTTCAACTATTTTCTTTCAGATAAACGACTTTTCTGCAGATTTTCTCGTCATTTGTACATATAATTCAAATATTTGTGTTAGATATAATTCAAAATAAAGTTCTTAAAAAGTCATTTAATAACTCCTAGTAATAACACACATTTTCTAAATTTTAAAAAGTGTTAAATTATTCTTAATGAATGCTAATTTTACTGTATCCAATCTTCTCTTAAACTGTTAAAACAGTTTTGGAGTAATTTAAAATTTAATTCATATACGAAATCCAATTTTCTAAATAATAGAATTATTGTTGAATATTAAATGAAAGGATATGGAACAGATGTAATTTAAAAGTATATTTATTATTCTTTTACGCTTAGATTTTAATTAACAGTTTTATTAATACTCACAAAACTGTTCCTTTTAATAATAAATATCCGTCTATATTATAAACAACAATATAAATTACATTGCATGAGCTGCTAGGTTACGGATTTTCTTTAATAACAGTTTTTGAAAAGTAATTGATAATCAGCCTTCATAAACATAGGCTGTTGTATAAATCTTGCCAGATTAGCTTATAAAAAATGGTTTATATAATAAACTTTGTTTTAAGAATAAACACTTTTTTATCTCATAAAATATATCATTTAATATTTTATTATATAAAATGTAATACCGTTATTTACAACTGTTGTTTGAGAAATGTTCTTTATTATCATAAATTTGTAGTTTAATATATATTATATTAGCTCGTTACATAATTTATAAAAATGGCATTGTATCTTTAGTTTACCCCTATCACTGGTTGAAATAATAGCAATAATAATAATAACAACCTTCCACAACTATACATCAAGGGGGGCTGACTTTAAAAATTTTAAACACATAAAACTGACATTTCGACTTTGTTATAGAAAGTCTTGTTTTTCAAAAAAAAAAAAGTGAAAGCAGAAAGAAAATGAGAAAAAGAGGACAAATGAAAAATAGAACATGTTGATCAAATAGAATAAATAAATATGTGTAATAAGAAAAATATATTAACCCTTTTTTCATATCACCCTTTTTTCCGTCACTGGTTGAAATAATAACAATAATAATAATAACAATCTTCCATAACTATACATCATGGGGGCTGACTTTTGAATATTAAACACATAAAACAACTGATATTACGATTTTGTTATAAAAAATTTTGCTTTCCAAGGAAAAAAGAAGAAGAAGAAGAAGAAGAAGAAAATGAAAATGAAAACACAAAGAAAAAGAAAAAAAGGTTCAAAAGAGGACAAAAGCAAAATAAAACACGTTGATCAAATAGAATAAACATGTCTAATAAGACAAATATATTAACCTTTTTGTTATAATTAAAAAATAAAACCGAAAAGTATTTAAAAAGATTCAAAGATTATAAAGAATTTGCCTTTCAATATTTCTTTCACCATATATTTTCACCGTGCAAAAATTTCTTTTATAAATTTACAAATAAATGTAGGATTTAAATGCAATAAATTAAAACACTGAGTTTTATATTATAAAAGTCAAATTATATATCATTAATAATAGAAAACATCAATACAACATGAAATGTAATTTTATCTAACTTTGAAGAAATTTATTTTACAATAATATATTACAAATATCTAAACATTGTACTGAATATAAATCTTGTCTGCAACATAATTTCTAGTACCGCTGAATTATTTAGACACAGTGAAAATTGTATTGAATACCTTCTGATCAAAACTTGGTCAAATATTTGTAGAGAAATGATAACCACTAGAATGATACAATGGTAGCCTCATAAAAGATACATTGAACTCCCGTTAGAGCGGACTTCCAAGGAAGACCATTTTTTAACTATACTAACCGAAACCCTCATTAAACGATGTAAAAATGTGAATGGTGTAAAATGATCGTTTCATTAAATAAATTTAATTCAGTTTTGACAGAAATTAAATAGGTTACCAACTTAATACGAAAATAAATAATTTATTCTTTAATTTAGTAATTTTAGTTAAAAAGCAAGTTATTTACAATTTGTTAATATAAAAGAATAAATTACTGACAACAAACAGACTATGCAAAGAAATTTACTATAGTTACATAAATAAACTGTAACTAAAGTTATCCCTAACTTTTCTTTGGGTTACTTGAACAGATGATGCACACATGGAATATGTTATGTTATAATGATCTGTTTACCACATTATATTAGAGTTTTATGACACACTCAAAAGTTTGGTGTATTATAACCCATATTCATTAGTAATATCGACGAACAGTGATTTTTAGGGTTTCGTTCATCTCACGAAACCCTATTAGTCCTGCTTCGTTGTCTGTCCGTCACAGAGCCGGTTCTGAGAAGCTATTTAATTTACAAAGTTGAAACTTTGTGTACTTATAGCTGAATACTTGCTATGAAGCTCAAAATCATAAAATGTGAAAAAAAATCGTATTATTTTAATACAGAGAGATAAAAAATCAAAAATCTATCAGCCTTTTCCTATTAAATTTTAAAAAAAATTTCGTTATAGCAGTTGCCAAAAATTAAAAATCTACAATATAATTATTTCTACAATAATTAATTTTCTATTGAAAGATTTCCACGTAAAAAATAAAAATGAAATAAAAAGTTTCACCAATTGAAAAAAAAAAAAAGATTAATATGACGTCATATTGGCAATAAAACGAAAATTTTCAAACATTTCACAATAATACAAGGAGTACGAGTATGTGTAAATACAAAAAGCAGCTTAATATGACGTCATTAGAGAATTAAAAAGACAATTAATCTGACGTCATAACAGATTTTTCAAATGTTTGAGAATAAGAGAAAGAGAGTATCAATATGAGTAACAGAGAATTGTAAATATATAAGTTTGAGGAACGGATTGAATCATGATGAAAATCCGATTATGGAAATATGGGCATATATAAACATTTTGAAGGTAAATACAGTTCAAAAAACAACATGTTTAATTTTGAAATTGATTTTTTTTTTAATATCACATTTAGTCAACATGACAGATATTATTATGACAGAGTATAATAGCGGGATTCGTCCGCTATCGGTCCAGTACAGATTTTTAAAAAAACGAGAAAAATTGACCGGTAAATTTTTACTTTATAAAAAACATGACCTTTTTTTTTCGAAAATGAAATTTATTTGGATTTGTTCAAAAAAGGATAAAGTGTTTTGAAAGGAATATTTAACGAAACCCTTTGTGTGATCTTCGATCACATTTATCCACTTGTTTAACCTTTCCCGTTTTTCGTGGTAGAGGGTTTTTTTTTCTCTTCATTATCGCCACTGACAATTTTCTTCATCTTCATTAACCAAAATTATATTAAAATAAATTTTGAAAAAATACTGTACGAAAACAGTTTCGATTCTATTCGGTCAATTTGTGAAAACATTTTCCGCATTATCCGATCACGCTTTACTCAAAACTTTTAACATCAATTTCAAATAGGAAATAAAAGGGGGAAATGATATTGTCCTCATTAACTGGAGATACGTCTTGAGTGCAGACGCACTGACGAGAGTCCACTGTATTATCAAAAATTTAATTTTCAATATAAAAAAAAAATAATTGTGGTACATGTCCGCAGTTGAAAATTTACGATAGCCTCTTCCGAATGACCCGCGATTCCGAAAAGCGTGCTTTATTTATCTACTTTAGAAATCAATCTATGTTTTTAGATTTAAAGAAGAATTTTCAAAAGCAAAAAGTCTTAACATTTACATCATCTGGAATGTCATCATTTTTCCACTCACCCGTTGAATTAATGGGATGCATGGATTCACAGGATGTAGTAAAATTAACTGAGGATTTTGAAATACAATAAGAAGTAAACCGTCACAGCTATTGAAGTTATTCTTGTACGAGATAATTGTGGAAACCTTTTGGTACGCTTGTTTGGTTTAGTTACTGATATTACTGCTAGATGGCATTGTGTTGTCTTAAAATTTACAGTCTAACGTATAGATAAGGATCGAGTATCATTCAATTTTTATCTTTCATTCTGTTTATCTGTTGAAAAGCCAAAAATTGTTTGCGTGTTAATATAGCAAGGTTACTTGGAGTAGTATTCTAGATTGAGACGATACAGCGAAATCTATGAATGGTAGCTAGAACTAAAGTAAGCGAGCATAGCAAATAAATTTTTGATACCACACGTTTATATCCTGCAAGAATAAATTGAACAGTCATCACCGCTTACTTGTTATTCAATTTTTGAAATCGTCAGTGCCTCTTCGTCCACCCTGTATGTAAACATATAACTTAGAAAGTACTGAGATAATGTATTAATTATGAAGCCATCAGCTTAAAAAGTAATTTGAAAATTAACAAGAACGATAAATCATGAATCAAGCATAACTTATGAAACACTTGCCAACACTAGCAGAAAATTTTATAGAAATTTCATTTTTCCATAGAAAGAAATTAGATCTCTAAATAAGCTATTTATAAAAATAATAACACTAATAATCCATTTTCATCAATTGCTGTCTATATCCTGTAATGTGTACAAATTCTTTCGGGTAGTCATTACATGTATCTGACGCATGTATGCGATAGATAGAATTTATACACACCACCTAATAAAATCAATATTAGATAAGTTTAAAAATGCATACCACAGCAGAAAATACACTTCCAGTCATTATCGATCTTAGTCAGTTCTATAACCGAATTATTTTGTGTGTCTTTGTAAATGAACGATAATTGCTATGCACTCCTTAATCTATACAAAACATGTAGTAGCACACTTCAGATATTTCATTATGTTTGAAGTATCATAACATCATTAAAATGCATTGTAAACTGTGTTTCGTTATAAATAATAATAAAATGAAATTTTTTGTGCTTCCCTGTAAAGGAACTATAAATGCTACTTACTCTTTATTCCTGAAAAAGCATGTAGTTCTAGACATATCAGTAATGCATATTAATAGTATTATGTTTCAAATCTCGTAACAACATTAAAATGCGCCGCAAACGATTTTTACCCCATACAATATAATTCAACCGAAATATTTTGTGTGTCCTTCTAAATGAACTATATATATAAAAACACACTGGATGTTCAATAACGAACATTCGGTAGTAAACCTCAATAACATATAAAAATTTCGTGGCAATCCGAAAATATTCATGAGGGTTAGAGTATGAAGAAGGCAGACAGACAAATTGAATTCATAAACACTTTTCAACTACGTTGTAAAGGAATAAATCATGTTTAGTAATCTTAAATGCTACAGCGCATCAATAAAGTCTGCCAAGAAGGCATTTCTTTTGAAATATTGTATTATTCTTATTATTATTTTAAAACAAAATGACATCTCACATTATATTTAATTTTAAGTCATATATCATTGTTAACTTGCAGTGTATCCTAAAATGTACTAAAAGACTTTTAAATTTGATAATAGGTAAGCGGTATACGGTAAAGGATAATAAAAGTTAATTTTGCAGTAGATTAATGTGTCAAACTGTTCATTTCTTTAATACGTTTGCTTGGTTTAGGTCCAGATATCACGAATAGATGGCGTTTTACTGTCTCAAACTGTTACAAATAAAGTTTCAACTCCATAATACAAACCATTGTCCTTTTTCTTCGGTCGTTTTAACAGCTACACTTTATGAAGTTAAAAGATTAGAAAATTATGATACAATTATATATGCCACTTTGAGCGTTATAGCCGTTTAAGTTCATCTTCTATAGGTGATATTTTGACTTAAAACAAGGAAGTGTCAAAAAGAAACTTCCAATATCCTACATTAATCTCTAATAACTTTAATATCTCCCACCTTTTATTTGTTATTGAAATAAAAAAAATGTCCAGCTCATTCTAGAACACCCTATATATTTTTAAAAAAGCATTTAGAAATAACTATCCGTGAAATTCATATTCAATTTAAGCATAAGAAAAACCTTCAAGCGAGATGCATGCTGTATCATTCCCAGGAAACTTTATTCCATCAAAATTCGATTTGAATAAAAATCATGAAACGTCGATAGCAAAGTGTATTTTGTTAAATTCGGTTTCAATTGAATTTGTTGTGTGAATCAAAGTTGTGTTTCAAATAAAAGCTTCGAAACTCAAAATTTTCAGTTTAGAATTTTATCAGAACGGATTCAATTTCAATTTCTGACGAAATTTTGTAAAATATATCTAAAATCTCTCTCTCGAACTCTCTGCTTGCACTTTTTATCGGATTATAAATTACGGTAAAATAGGTAATCGTCTTAATATTTGGATAAAATGTAAAAATCTGCAATACTTTTTTAAAAGTAGACATTTTATTGTATATATATATACATTTATGTGTGTGTGTGTGTGTGTATACGTGTATGTGGTTAGTTGTATTTTCATTTATTTTTTAATATATTTAAATAATTTTCAGTTTATTCGATAAATTATCAGGAGCTGAATGTTACCATTTTTGCTGACAATATTCGATGAAATAAAATATGAATTATTACTAAGAATTGTATATGTATATGGCCTCCCTAACAATTCCACATCATATTTATAGTTTTTTATTTTTGTATTTGCACTGCTTCGTTTAATACATTTTTATCTTTTATTTCTAGATGTATATAAACACATGCGATTTCATTTTAAAGTACTTATCCACTATGCCGTCGATCGCCAAACTCCAACGTCCAGCAAACAAATAGAAGAATGTTGACATTGGAATTTGAAAATTTACAGAAAATTTACAAAAGAACTTCTCATTAGTGTCAAATATCAGTAGCTTTAAATAATAACTTTTACAATATATTAATCAAAACAGATAAACATAATCTTAGATATTTATTTTATTTACATAATTTTTCTTAATTATTCCTCATAGTTGGTGGATAAATGTTTGTGACATCAGTTGAAACTGATCCCTTGTACATATCTATGCATCATATTTTTTTAATGACCTTTTCTCTTTTAACATCATGATGTCACTGTTTAATGACGTAATTCTTATTTTAATTATCGAATTAACTACTAAATCAGTAAAACATCATAAAAAATACAGATAAACGAATTAAAAAGTATTTGATAACATACGTCAAGTGAATGTAACGTCACGATTATGCATCTTTGGCGTTAAATCCGGTAGTTTGGCGATAGTTTTTTCAATTGAAAGTGGTCGACGAGTTAATGGAGAAGTACCCATTTTAAAAACATATATATATAATCTGGAGCATTTTAAAATCGTATATGAAAGAAGGTAATTGAGGTAAGTGTACGCAGTTTAGACTTAAGGTTTATCTAAACTAAATTTTTCTTTGTGTCAAAAATATTTCTACCTTTAATTGAGGGTGTTTAATGAATCGAAGATCCAAGCGTGTTCGACCTTACTCATTGTTCTGAGAAGTGTTGAATAATTAGTCTCTATCAATGGCTAAAATTCTGTAAAATTACTATTGGTAGTTCTGCTGGAATTACTAGCATTGTTTTTGACCAACTTTTTGAGAGGACGTCTAAACTCTTCATTGAACAAAATTTTTATAAAGTAGTGTAATGCAGAAGTTTACAGCTTTTAATTTTTATTTACGATAAAGAGTATGCAGAAATAAATAAATATCAGATTCCCCACACATTATATCAGTGATACAATAAATGTTTATTTTTATAATCAGGGTACTTTTATCACAATGACACGATGTGTTTCGATTGATTGAAACGATACGCAGTTAATCGAAAATATTCGTCTTTTAAAAAAAATACTTCAGAGCAATTTCGCGTTTTACATAATGGTAGATTAACAAAAACATTACAAATAAACAATGTAATGAACATAATTTATAATAAACAGTCATTATTTCTCTGTATGCAAATAACAAAGAATTTGGTGTACTTCAGAAAATCTCATCTTTCAGAAAATATCATCTCTTTCTTTCCTCATCTTCAGAAAATCAAAGAAAATTTTTCGCTTTATTCTACCTATATTTTAATTTTATGCTTCTCTTAGAAAAAAAAATCTCCTTTATCATCATTACAATTATTAAAATGTAAAACAGTTTACAAAAATGCAGAGAATTCTAATAAATGTTTCAAAAAATTTTATTTGAAAAACCGAGATGGCGACCGTATGAATTCCTATGTTATCAGATATCAGAACAAAAAATATTTTTTCAGTAACAGCAGTAATAAGGGAAATTAGAATTTCAGGTCGGCGGAAGCCAAAAATTAATACCACTTCCGGTGTACTTCTAAATGATTTTCCTAAGTTATGTCATACAAGAATAACAAAATTGGGCACGCCGGGGTAATTTTCAGACAAAATCAAAACTTTTGCAATTACTCGGGAATCGATAACTATTAGGTAGCTTTTATTACAAAAAGCTACCTATTGCAGCCGTTCGGAGGAAAGCAGTTCCAAAAAATGTTGGTATAATTTCACCGATCATGACCCCCAGACCCCCAAACAACCCTCCGTTCAAATGTTGATTTATATATCCATATATATATCTGACGTATGTCACGCTGTAACTCTCTTATTTATGAACAGATTCGGATGTGACTGAGTATGTGTATATAACATACCAAGGTCTCGACCGAGATCGTAGGCCAGCTTCATCCGCCATCTTGTTTAAAAATGACGGCCAGTTAAAAAAAAATTATTTTTTTAAAAATTAAAAATGATGTACAATAAATTATAAACTGAAGTATTTGTTTCTTTTAAGTCTTAGAACGTGTTAAAGGATTCTGGAACATTTTTTGTTTTGGTTATATCTTAAAAAATGGCTGAGATATGGCAGTTTTAAATTCTAAGTTGGCTGAGATTTTGAAACAATCTGATATTTGTTATTCTGTAACTTTCGTATTTATAAACCGATATTAAAGTGACTGATTATGTGTACAGAACATACCAAAGTCTCGACCGAGTTCGTTGGACAGCTTCATGCGCCATCTTGTTTCAAAATGGAAGAAAGTTAAATTTTTTTAATTTAAAAAAAAATCAAAAATATGTATAAGAAATTATAAATTGAAAAAGTTGTTTCCATTAAATGTTAGATCGTGATACAAGGATTCCAGAACATTTTTCGTTTTTTTTTTTTATCTTACAAAATGGCTGAGCTATGGCAGTTTGAAATTCTAGGGTGGCTGACATTTTGAAACAATCTGATTTTTGTTATGCTGTAACTCTTATGAAATTTGCAGACAAATTCAGTTTTAACGAAAACCGGCATTGAATCTTCTATAACCGGGTTGAAAGCATTTTAGCTTCGGGTTTTTGGAGTAAAATGAGTTGAAATTTTAAAAACATGAAATATGAAAGCTATCTTTTCCTCCCGGTGCAGGCCGGAAGGACTTTTTTTTTAACTTTCTCTTGGTAAAATCATGCCATGATGCCTGGTGACTATTCTGTAGCATTGTCAGATAATTAGCATAATAAAAGCATAATAAAATAAAATCCTGTCTGAAAATTACCCCGTGGTTTAGGGTAATTTTATGTCAGCACTTTTATATGTTCGCAATCTTAGTATTTAATTATAAGTTTCCATGCAATTACTGTTATCTAAACAATTTAATTTATTTAAGAATAGTTTCAATTTAAAATTATATATATATATTTGTTTACGCTATATCTTTATTAACAAATTCAAGATCAAGGAAAAAACATAACTCATGTCCCAGGTTCCGTAATCAGGCTTTACACTCTAATGCAAATATTTGTTAATTAAATTATGCATTAGTTAATTAGCATTAGTTAATTAAATTAAGCATTATATTATTAATAAGAAAAGACATTTTTAATTTTTAAGTTTTATAACATTTTAAAAAACAAACTTTTTTTTTACAAATTCAAACTATGTATCTTATTTAGATAATAAATAATATAGTGGCCCCAGAATCTTAAACGTTCTAAAAATATAAAAGAAACTCTTTATTTAAAATTTCGTCCAGCTTAGAAAAAATGTATAAAAAAGTAAACAAACGAAGAAATTAAATACCAAATTACGTCATTAAAAATACAAAAGATTAAAAAAAAAGAGGAGAAAAGGGAAAAACTTTATTGCCAAAATCCTAAACAAAATGCAAAATTCTAATAAAATTCCATTTTAAGTAAATGAAATTTTCTAATGAAATATAAATGAACTTTCTGAAAAATCAGCATTTTAAAAGGTTTAATAAAATTTTAAATTAAACTGGGTCTAAAAACTTTAATGAAAAGTAAATTTTGCTTTAGAAGTGATAAACATTTTGACGTTAGTTGAAAATTCTAAAGAACGGAAATGATGAAATACTTTATTTAGAATTTGTAAATATTACAGTAAAAAATAGAATTAAAAAAAATGTTTGTGAAAGACCGGATAAAATTTCCTTCTTGCATGATATTATATAACTATCTTTTACAAGCAATCTTTATTTCAATTTCACAATCTTAAAAAAAGTAATGTAATTTTTTATGGAAATGCCATATGAATATTTGCCATTCGTATTTCTTAACAGGAAAGATTAAAACTGTATTGAACATTTCCAAATAAAAATTTATAACTCGCTGTTTAAAAATTACTGGAAACTTATTTTTTAAAAGTATTTTCATTTTCGTATTTGAAAATGTGTAATTAAAAATACAAAAGATTAAAAAAAAAGAGGAGAAAAGGGAAAAACTTTATTGCCAAAATCCTAAACAAAATGCAAAATTCTAATAAAATTCCATTTTAAGTAAATGAAATTTTCTAATGAAATTAAAATGAACTTTCTGAAAAATCAGCATTTTAAAAGGTTTAATAAAATTTTAAATTAAACTGGGTCTAAAAACTTTAATGAAAAGTAAATTTTGCTTTAGAAGTTTGACGTTATTTTACGTATTTGACGTATTTGACGTAACGACACATTTTGACGTTAGTTGAAAATTCTAAAGAACGGAAATGATGAAATACTTTATTTAGAATTTGTAAATATTTGTAAACATTTGTAAATGCCATATGAATATTTGCCATTCGTATTTCTTAACAGGAAAGATTAAAACTGTATTGAACATTTCCAAATAAAAATTTATAACTCGCTGTTTAAAAATTACTGGAAACTTATTTTTTAAAAGTATTTTCATTTTCGCATTTGAAAATGTGTAATTAAAAGTACAAAAGATTAAAAAAAAGAGGAGAAAAGGGAAAAACTTTATTGCCAAAATCCTAAACAAAATGCAAAATTCTAATAAAATTCCATTTTAAGTAAATGAAATTTTCTACTGAAATTAAAATGAACTTTCTGAAAAATCAGCATTTTAAAAGGTTTAATAAAATTTTAAATTAAACTGGGTCTAAAAACTTTAATGAAAAGTAAATTTTGCTTTAGAAGTGATAAACATTTTGACGTTAGTTGAAAATTCTAAAGAACGGAAATGATGAAATACTTTATTTAGAATTTGTAAATATTTGTAAACATTTGTAAATGCCATATGAATATTTGCCATTCGTATTTCTTAACAGGAAAGATTAAAACTGTATTGAACATTTCCAAATAAAAATTTATAACTCGCTGTTTAAAAATTACTGGAACTTATTTTTTAAAAGTATTCTCATTTTCGCATTTGAAAATGTGTATATAAGGAAAACGGTTATTTACTGTTTGTTTTTTTAAATATGTGTTATTTTCTTGTCAAAAATTAATTTTCAAAGCTGCCTATTGTACATTTGAGTATATTTCTTGTAGTTTTTCATAGTTTCTTTATTGCTCTCAAATTATATAAATAAAATTATAATAAAAAAAAAATTTGAATGCCGCATAATTTTGAATCTTTATTACTATTTTTTTAATAAACGCTAACTTCGGACACTATCAATGAATTTTTAAATTATCCCAAATTTTGATATTCCCGTACTTTATATCTAATATAAAATTTTTGCAAAATTCAAAATAAACGGAAATCAATTGATTATTATTTTTTAAAACTATTTCTAAGATATTTAGTGAAATCACAATAAATGTGTATCATTAATATTTTATCAAAAGCTTATATTATCCTTTAAGTTCAAAAGTACAAATTTCGAAATTGGAAAATCACAATATTGTAATTTTCAGTTTTGTTTAAGTAAGTTAGATTAAGTTTATATTATATTTTAAAAATAATAAATAGTATATAAGTCGCCCAAATGAAAGTGGCACTACAGTCGGTTTGAGAAATGGTTTAATGGTGTTAATATAAATTAGTATACAAAAGAAAGAAGCAAATACAGACGTAACAGGTAGGCTAGACAATCTCACCTTGCAGGTTGAAATAAGCGTCACAGTGGATAGCGAGACGATGGATACCCAGTGTGAAGAAGCTCCGGGGTTGGTTGTGGAACCAATTTTCAAAGTCAGCTTCGTCCTCATTATCCCTTTCAGAGCTTTCTTGAGTGGACCGAAGACGCTGTAGTCACACGGCGAGAGGTCTGGCCTGTAAGGGGGATGTTCGAGGGGGTTGTACTGCTTCTTCCGCTACAAAAATCCCTACATCATCGGAATACCGATCTGCGTGCCATACACATTTGCATCCGATGATAGATTTCACTAGCACTCACATTTTTCGCTGTTTAAAATTGCACGGCCGCATGTTGGCACCGTTTGGAAGCATCCATGATGCAAACTATGCCTTGTAACGTGCTCCCACGATATCACACAATCAAGATGTGGGACCTCCCGATATTGCATGCACTCCCAGCACTCTGCGCCTCTATAGGAGCATGGGGTGTCATATTTCTCTTCAAATGGAGGAGTTATTACAGAAATGCCACTTTCATTTGGGCTACCCTTATATTTGAAATATTCGAAGTAAAACGAAGTCTTTTGAAAGGGTTAATTAAAAAAGCAGAAAACAATATGTTACAGTAAAATATCTGAATCATCAATTTTTTTTGAGAAGCATAATATTTGCCAAAAAATAATTTATTTCTAAAATTTATTCCCAATAATGTTTTTTCTTTTTATGATTTTAGTTCGCTTGTTATATAGATGAAGTCAGCACAGTATTTTTACATTAAAGCTATTTATAATTTATTTTTAGATGCAAAATATATATTTTTTTAAATATACATAAACATTATTCTAAAGTTAACTTTATATAAAATAAATATTAAATAACTTGAATATGCTAATGTTAACAGATAATACAAGACGCAAATCATATATGCAACATTCCAGTAATAACCATAAAATTTTCCTTTGAAACATATCAATGTTCAATAAATTTCCATATATAAATCTGTATATAAAACTTTTTTTCAAGAAAAATTAGTTACAGATCGAACACATCATTTTTTTGCATAAAGTATATTTTTGAAGAACTGTGATAAATTTTTCCGCAATAATTCTGGACTTTCATGTAACATATGGAATCGTCTAAATGTGCTTTTATAAACGTTAAGCATATTCACCGATTTACAGTAAATTTTCTTTAAAAACTCTTCTTTACGATTTTTTTTCACGTCAACCCCTATGTCGATTGGAACCAGAAGCACTTTATCCGAATATATATATACACACAGGCATGTATAATATATACACACAGCACAAACTTTTAGTACACTTTAGTACAAAAATAAGCCAACATACTTAATATGATTAGTATTTTGAAAACAGAATAATTTAGAGAAATTTTAACTATAATGTTTTCAAAATTACAATTGTCTAATTAAATGTACAATTTTAACGAAATCACATTTTCTTTCGATACATATTAAATCGAAAAGTATATTTTGGATATAATTCAATCTTTTTCTCAATTAAATTTTTGGTGAATTTTGTAAATTAAAATTTCTACATTTTTTTTAAACCATCAAATTCAATCTATGCAAAATAAAATCATTCGAATAAAATTGCTAGCCCGAAATATTTTGAAATGATCCGTGGATATTTTATTGCGTCTCAATGCGTTTTGAATAACAATCATAAAGCATCAAAAGCAAAATATATTTTGTTAAATTCAGTTTGTGCTGCTATGTTGAATATTTTTAAATCAATAAACTGTGCCTATCGAATAAAGACTTCAAAACTTTTCGTTTTACATGTTATAAAAGTGCATATATTGTGATTTTCAGTATGAAAACAAATAACTGCATGCATAGATTTTGTACTTGGCGTATTAAAAATAATTCAATAATGCTCTTTAATTCCATTTAACTTATATATTTATTTGACAAAATTCACACGGTTTCCCTGAAAACATAAATTTTAAAAAACTGAGTGAAAGTTTCTCGCGTACATAGATTAAAATAAATCAATATACGTTGATTAATTGCTAAACTGCATTTTATAAATTGGTTATAAAAAAAGAAATTCGTCCTTATAATTAAACCTAATTTTGTTTTTATCTGATTAAAGGTTAGTGGTTTACGGACAATGAGTACCATTATTTTTAATAATAATCATCAAATTATTTAATCGCAGAAATACATGTTTAAATAAGACAAAGATTACGATTAAAAAATCCAACGTAGTATCCAATGTCCATAAACCTTTAAACCCATGATGGCGTAACAGTGGAATTAGGTGTAAAGTGACAAAAATATACAAACAGAACATGGCATATATCTATCTATTTAATTCGGCATCTATTTTAATGAAGAACTGAATAACACATGTTATGTTGCCGGTGGGATAAATTTGTGTTGATAAGATAAATTTAAAAAAAAAACAATAAATGTAATATTATGCAACTAAAAACAATTTTTATAAAGGCCTATACAACTTTTCCCCCTTTTTAATACAAATTCAATATGCTTCAAAGTGCTATATTCCCTTCATATCACATGATTTTGTTTATGCACAAATAATATTTGGTGTAAGCTAAATATTACCAATAATAACCATAAAATAAAAGCATGTATTTTTGCTTTTTATCTAATCTTTTATCTTCAAAATTTTTTACGCAGATATATTAAAATTGTATTATGTCTCTGTTCCAGAGAATATTTATTTCATTAGTGTTTTGAACAAACAGCATTTTGTATAATGAAAGAAAAAAACTATTATGAGTTTTTATCTTGATATACCACAAAGTATTTACGACAAACATAAAAGAGTTTAATATCATAAAAACTTTGATTTTATTATGGTGTGAAAGAAAATGTTTGGAGTGTATTATGTAAAACTGTCGAATATCTAATTTCAATGGATACAAATAACTATAAAAAATATATAACATTATATTCGTTCTTTTAAATCTTTTTAGAGCAATAAAAGAAACTGCATTATGGCTTACCTATAAATTTCAGAAAGGAAAATTATGACCTTATAAGTAAACTTTTCTAAAATACTTAATTATTTACAATACTCTATTATTTACCTGAAAACAATATTCAGAAATTTCAGCTATGAGACAAACATTTTAAATGTGGGGTAGGACATAATTAACAATTTATAAAATGTAAATTTATTTTAAATTGTCGTTTTTGAATGGAAAAAATACCTGGAATGGCTTTATATTTATTCAATGTATCTCATTAAAAAAGGTAATAGGATGATTGTGTTATAAGATATACGTATATTAAACTTTGTCACATGCATTTAATATTTGAATCCTGAATTCTTGACATTTAGAAGATTTAAGAAAATTACGTAAACGATATCTTCTTCCAGGCTGCTTTCATCGAAGAAACTTTTTTAAAATTTGTTAAAAATTTGTGTTACTATTTCAAATATCAAAGTTTGTACAATTTTTAATATGTAGCCAACCTTTATTACAAAAACCTTACTCATAATTGGAAAGTAGACTTCTAGTTGAATGGCATCTCTCGTATTTTTCTGCAACAATTTGCTAATAAGATAGTATGGAGTAGCGCATTTATTTTTTCTCTTGGATTTTAAATGTTGCTGTCAAAAAGGAAAAAAAAAAAAGATACACCGCAACCAACTCTGTTGCAAAACATCGTATAAAAATGTACCAGGTCACAATCGAACAGTAATAACGTCCAATAATTAATGTTTGGAAAAAAAGTATTTCTTTTAATTAATTAAATATATATATATATGAAGTTTAGGTAATAAATTTTATAACAGAAATCAATTTCTAGAACACTAATCCAAAATAAGCGCTCATTCCGCCGTTAGTATTTCAGCTATTTTTTTTAAACTGTTTTGTAACGAGTAAATAGGAAATTAGCATTAAAACTTCATAATTCTTAAACTATTTGTCCGAATGACTTCCTATTTGTAATCCGAAGAGAGGAAATGCTGAAGAATCAAATATGATATCAGAATTAAGCGCTAGTATTAAAAATGTTAACAGTCCTTACAGATTCTATGTGTAGACAACCCCTCCTCTCCAAAGCAAAGTTTACGTTTATCATTAATAAGTAGATGTTATTAAAAATCGATTGGTATCCCACTTTTTATAGGATGATTTTCGGAAGTGTTAATAGTGTAGTATTCTTCTTTCTTTGGATATCGACTGTACGTATGCAATTGCATATAATATAGAGTCTAATTATAAAATACAATTACGAAATATGAAACATGAATCCATAATTTTATTAAAGATCGGTTTTAATTATGTATTAGTTAGTTGTGTTTTTTTATGAGACATTCTGTTATCCTATCTTTTCAAAAAATGTCGCTCTTTTATAATATTAAAAACGTTTGGTCGCCATAAAATGATGTATAGAGGTGATGCAAAACTTTTAAACAAAGTTGTGTTATAAGAATTTTAGCATCTCAGATCTACAAATATTTACAAATAATACTGAACCTCCTCAAATCTGCTATATTCATACAAAATATAGTTTTTATTACAATGTAGAAAAAATATATAAACTAAAACCGCCGTTCTATATAATTTATATTTTTCAAAGATTTAACGTTTTTCTGGCCACTTATCAGCATGAACGTTTACTATCAATGTTTCAGACTCGAAAAAGATATTTTATGGTGAAACAATGCTGTAACCAATAGCATCAAACTCTATAATGTTCATGCACATCAAAATAGTATGTTGAACAATATGGCATGAAAGAAAAGAGTATATATCGTTCGTTGCTTCTCTTATAATGCCAGACGAGTAAAATATATATAGGATGTATCTAAACTAGTGATCAGAACTTTCAGAAACTATAGACAAAGACAAACAATATTTCCACAGGAAACGATTCTTGTCATCACTTTTTTCAGTCAAAACTACATGGTATCTCACATCAAGCTGATACCTAATTTTCGTTCACACCTTAAATGATGATGAAGATATTTTAGCAAGAAATTCATCAAATTAACTTTGCTGTGTGGAACTGCAATGCAATTCAATCTGTGACAACGTAAGTACGCTCAGTTACAATCCGAATTAGGACGCACCTGGCTCAGTACTTTTTGCACGCTTTTCGTTATGCCATCCTATTCGTAGAAAACAAAGTAAACTTATTGAAAATATTGTTAAAATTTTATCATTGTTGCTAAAGTCATAAACGAAAATATACGCTTTCGATTGAGATACTCATGTAACTTTAACTGATTTAAGGATTAACAATAGTTTGACAGTTTAAAAATTTCGAAATTTGTTTTGCCGTTTAAAGTACATTTTATATACAAGAAAAATATATTTCATAGCTTAGAAATCGATATCGAGAGAGGAAGAACAATTATGGAGCTATAAAGGTAGGGCGCACTACAGCAAGTAAGCAATAAAGGATAATTTAAGCGCGTGTATCTCAGAACAGCATCTTAAAATCCGTGCAAAATCTAACACAGAATTCTTTATTGTTAAATTTCAAACAGTGTAGGATTAGCTCAAAATAATATTTATTTTCTATGTACCATCACGGGAAGTGTAGTTAGAACAGTTTTTTATTTCAAGTATAAACTTAAAGAGTTCTTTTAAATAACCGGAAATTTGTATTTAAATAACCGGAAATTTTTATTTAAATAACAGGAAGTGTGTATTTAAATTTAAAAAAATTGCATTTAAATAAACGAATATGTGTATTTAAATAACCTAAATAAAGAACATATATTCTAATATAGAGATTAAGGAAGTTTGTTTTTCTAATTGATTTAAAACCAAAATGTCATAAATCAAAAAAGACTTAAAATAAAAGCTACACATTTCAATATCAAAAACGTTTGAATTTATTTAAGGGATATCTTTTTTTATGTTTACGTTTTCAAAATCTTTTCATTAGTTTTTAGAATATTTTGTCATGCATTTATTTATTTATTTTTCCTTTTATTTCTAAGGTTATACATTTTTATCTACCGTAATTTCTGGCGTATAGCCACTAAGCAGCAGCTACAATAACTTTGTTTCAATCCAGAAATCTCATTTATACATGAAGTCAAATAAATAACAACTACAAATAAGTTATTTTTTATTAAATAATATTTCTGGACGGAAATAGTTTTTTTTTTTTAACCTTGACTTACATGCCGGAAATTACGATAATAAACCTTTTAATCATCTGTTGATAATTTTGTCATTGCATTGCTTTTTTGACGATCCAATATCTTTTCAGGAACATTCACTAAAATAGGAAAAAAAGCACACAAGCCCCTTTTAAATTATTGTTATAAAAATTCTCATGTTAAAATAATCGTATCCAATCTTCTTTCAAATGAAATCTTTTTCCCTTTTTTCCGTGAAAAAATTTTAAATGAGAAGATTTCACAGACTAAAGTAATTTATCGAGTTATAGAAAGAGGGAAGATGTTTTGAAATGCCATTTAGTCAAGATGAAATGTTGAGCTGATTTTTCTCTGTCATCTTTAAGTAAACTTGGCAACTTTCATTCGAAAGAAAAATATTTCAAGAAACATTTTCAAGATTACTTAAAGAAATGAAACAAGACTATTTCAATATACAGAATATCGCAATATCACTAATGGATGAACAGATGCACAAATGATTTTCTTTATACATTGAAAGAACATTATTTAAAATAAAAAGTAGTTTTCTGAAAGCTGTATAAAATCAATGTACATTTTTTTAATTTTAAAAACATTATTATAAATTAAGAACAAGAAAGAAAAATCATGCTTCAAACATAGATGATGAAACACTTTCCAACACATTCGGAATATTGTAACAAAACTTCACACTTTACTAAGTAAATAATGTAGAAAACGCAAAACACGTTTCTACAATTTCTACCAATAGTTGTACAAAATAGTCAATTTTTTTTTCTGCAGCACTGTATATAATCTATATATTTGTATGTGTACTACACAGCTGAGTACTACATATGCTAAAATTTACTTCAGTTAGGAAATGCAATAGCACAATTGAAAATACCCCTTAAAAATTTTCCGCCAATAAACGGAAATGTACGTGAGATCTTTTGAGCAGTCCTGTATAGGATCTATAGAATTTGTACGCGACAGATTAAAAATTCAGAATAGCCAAAAACTTAAAAACTGACGCTTAATCGAGTTCCAGTAAAAAAAGGTTTTTTTTTAATTAAAAAAAAAGTTTTTTTTTTTTTTTGAGGGTGTGGGGGTATGTGTGCGTAATTCTATGGTGGACACGGTGGTCGGAATCCCAAAATGTAGAAAAAAACGAATGCTTCACTTTCGTCTGTGTGAAGATCCCAGTAAAGTACGTAAAGGCGAAAGCAAAATTGGGAAAGCGATGGAAGCTCGTAGTTTTGCTAAATTAATTATTGGTTTTTAATTATTTTCTATAAAATATGAAGAATCTGAGCCTCTTTCTATCCTTATCCACTTTTGTTCTAACTATACGTGTGCTAGACTTCCCTAGTCATCGCTGATAAACAGATAAACCGACAGACGGACACACATCTTTCTTTTATTAATATAGATAGCAAATTTTAAAATGGCTAATTTGTTTCACATTTGAGTTGTTGCTGCATAGAAAATGAAAAAGTTTAATTTCTTATATTTTTTATATTTAGAGAAATGTAATACTGATTTTCCTTAAGTGCTGATAGAAAAACATTATTTTTCAAAAAACCTCTTTCCTCGAACACGGAAAATATATCCTTTTTCTATTTTCAAACTTCATTTCTAAGGTAACTTTTGATATGTCAAAATAATTTACCTTTATCGTAGTTTAAGGCATTGAAATATTTTTGCTATGTGCACTATCTGGGTTGTGCTGTATTTAAAGTAAAATGACAAATATATACATATATTCAAAATATTCACTAAAGATATTTCTATACAACGATCCAAACTGATTACTTTTCAAATAGATGAATTTTTCTCTATATTATTGTTACTTTTATTATTAAAAGCTCTTCTTTAGTTCGCAGGATGATTCGTAATACTTTTTATTTACGTTTTCTTTTGTTCTCGTAGAGAAAATTTCATCAATCCAATGAACATTGTAGATATATTTTGAATACTTTTTAATCGACTTTCCGAACACATGGTGCAAGGTAAGTATTGTAATCATGATTTCTGTGTATGTGTTTGTGTGAGAGAGATAAAGAGAACACGATTGCTACCAAACGGTACTTTCAATTGAGCTCTCATTGTGTGAATAGGTTTTATACCATGAATACTATATAGATAAATAAATCCCATAGGATTATATGGAACTTATTTTTCAATTTATTAATTATTGTTGTAACTTTTGGAGTTTTCACGATATATTTTTCAATTTATTAATTATTGCTGTAACTTTTGGAGTTTTCACGATATTTCACTGATATAGGATTTCTCCATTAGTACTGACTATCAAATCATGACAAAAATCTTTGCTGTAGTTCGCGCATATGCAGTTAATATATATTTCATAAAAATACCTATATCTCATCAAATATTCAATATATTAACGAATTTTTGTCAAGTTTTTGGAAAGCGGTATTAAATTCGGCTGAAAACTCTGCATGCTAAAAAAAAAAAAAAAAAAAAAAAAAAAAAAAAAAAAAAAAAACTTTTGAAGTTTTCACAGAAACGTTAACATCTTCACGAATATACATGCTATGCTTACACAAATGCAAACAAATGTTGAATAGGACCTGCATAGTCATTTGCTACAGTAACAGACCATTTTTACATTTTTCTGTTACTTGGTTGATCGAAAATATAATTTTATTATTAAAATTATTATTTCCCCCCCTAATTGTCCTCGCGACAAAATCTTCACTGAAAAACATGAAGTGAAACATTTTCTTTACATTCTGAAAGTTCAAGGGCATTCCGGACATTTCCTCACGAGCTTCAGTAATATATTCGGCGAAACGTCTGAAATTAGTCACTGTCCCTTAATTTCTGGACACCAGCGTATATAGGTTTTTGTGGTGTACTATAACATGTTTAGCTATTGTAAATGAAGTTTTCAGAAATAAAGATTGTTTAGAAAGAGACTAAAATGAATTTGAATACATTATGGTCAATACGCGATAATTGCTTAACGGATTAATTTGCAACGTATAAAAATGAATTTAACAATGGGAGTTTCACATTTTAAGCATTCATAATATCCACATTATTTAACATAATAATTTATTGTTTGGTATCCTAAAGTATATTTTTTCGAAAAATTAAAATTTATTGTCAAAATTAGGTGTTTGTACTAAAAATATCAGAATTTGGCACAATTTCGGTATAAAGGAGCCTGTTTTTGAACACAAATTGAAATAAGACATAATTTACAGTCGAATGGTGATTTTAGTTTTTTTCTCTAAAAATTTGGCAATTACAATGTATGAGATGATTTACCTTTTTTGTGGCTGACTGCACTTATACGTTTATAATTATTAATGCATCATTATATACAGAAGCTGATTTTTAAATCTATACTTATAAAATTGTAGCTTATTTTCTAATAATCAACGCCGAGTCTCAACTTCTTGCCCTAGGACAATGTAATTTGTAAGACATGTCCTTTACACAATGTAGGCACCCAATAAGAAAGGATTTTCGAAAATTCACACCCTAAGGAGGTTAAATGGGGGATCGAAAGTTTTAGATAATTTCGTTATTTCGGCATATCTCAGCAAGAGTTTTAAGTAGGAGCCGGAAATTCGGGATAACATTTCTACTAAAGAATAGATAAACATGTATTTCAGGCGATTTTAGATAATAATCCATTAAGGGGGCCACACTGTGTGTCAAAAGTTTTAGGTAATTGTGCCATATCTCAGCAGCAGTTTTAAGTAAGAATGTGAAACTCCGCTTTACGAATCTACAAAAAGAATTAGTAATCATGTATTTCCAGCGATTTTAGAGCTAGCGAGTTTGTAAGCAACATCGGCTGTGAACCCGATTGCGAAGATTAAACGAAAAAGAGAACTATTGCTGATTTTTTATTATATATATTGTATGCAATTTTTTCCAGGGTATATATTTTTTTTATTTCCCATTTTATAATGTGTTTTTTTCGATTTTCGTCTTTTAGCGATCGGATTTAAAATGTTAAACAAAATATTACACTTCCACCTTTTTTTAAAATACATTTTTTGAAAGTAAAAAATTGCGATTTAAATTCTGATTGCCATATTTATTGGCTAGGTTTTGCACAAGGATGCCTTATGGTGAAAACCGTATAGTCAGATTACAAGGGTGTAACCAGATGGGTCCTGTTAAAATTATTTCATTTTAATGATTACATGCACGGAAAATAAATTATCCGCGTTATAGTATCACTGCATTGGCGATGTATGGCTTAAAAATACACAGATCCCCGTTATTTTGATCACCCCATTAATAATTTATGGCCATGAAAGTACCCATTTACAATGATCGCCATTTATCTTAGGCAATCAATTTTTTTTTTATTTCATCAGAAAGCTCTCCGCTCATCTTAGATAAATACGCACAACGCTAGTGGTATTTTGTCAGAAGGATTATGAAAAAAATACTATTAATGTAACGAAATATTTATATACGTGCTTATATATATATTATATAGTTATTTTCGTATAGTTTAAAATAAAGTATTTTATTTACACTTCTTTGCATGTAAAATGCAATTTCTGGAAACACAAGGGAAGTCAAGACAGTATGCTGCAGAATGTATTTGGGCCTCACTCAGAAGCGACCGGCTAGGCGGGCGAAGATATAAAATTTTCCTTTTTGGTGTAATCTTAATAAATATCATTTACAATAGTGCATAACAATATTTTTACACAGCAAAATTTCACCGAGGAAAGTAATTCATTGAATCTATGGAGACAGGAACATATTTAAAAAAGTACTTTAAGCACATTTTCATCTTTTTAAGCAAATTTTGCGATTTCTATTCTATAAAAACTGTTTTCATAGGAAATATTTAGAAAAATACTTTAGAAAAAGGAATAACAGAATTTCTATTTCTTTCTATTTTTGGGATATAAAACTTTGAACTGAAATTTGGTATATATTTTAAGTTCAATAGCTTTTATTTTTATATGATGGTCTTTTTACCAAATTTTAAGCACAATTCTTCGCTTTCTTCAATCAAACTTTGCAATTTCCATTTAAAAAAAAATCTTCTTTATTATTGTACTTAGTAAATATTTAGAACATTTTAACGAATGAAACCGACGCTAAAAAGGAACAATAGAACTTCTATTTATTTCTATTTTTGTGATATAAAACTTTGAAATATAATTTTTTTAACACTTTCCAACCTAGGTCAATACCGTTTATTTTCATATCATAGTGCCTTTGCCAAAAAAGACGTCTTCTTTTCTTAAATCTGTTTTATAAATGAAAACTGCAAAAGTGTAAGATGCAATGGAACGTGATTTAAACAAATTAAATTTAATGATAACCGTAAAATTTAGTTTTATGGAACTTCCTTTTCTATTCCATTTTAAAAATATTATCATTAAAGAGTTTCGCTTACCTTAAATGGTTTTGTGATTTAAAAATAGAAAATAAATGCATCATTACTTTCATAAAATAAATATTCCTAATAGGTATTGCCATATTCAGTTAATGAAAAATGTATCCCAAACTGAAAAATTAAGTAACAAATAAAAGATTAAATATATTTGTAATGCGTTTTTAAATAAAAGTTTTAATTCTAAAAAATAAAACCATCAAAATGAAGAAAAATGAAAAGGGATTATATAAAAAGCTCACTTTAATCAAACTATTAAACTAGCAAAATTTCTAAAACTTGGAGGACGAATGAAAAACAATATAATAATTAATTTTAAAATAACTTCCCATTTGAGATAGAGCGAACAGTGATTAATATAAATCCATTTTGTTAAAGGAAATTATACTTGCATATTTGATACTAGCTGCTGTAAGTGCAAAACTCATAACTAAAATATACAAAGAGTTCAAAAGTTTTATTACATATGGAAAATTTTGACGTAAATATTTTATTAAAATATACGAATTTTACATATTGAAAAAAAAATGACATACTTTGAAACAAACGAGTTTAGTGTTTTTCATGAATCAGCCATAATGCCTTTCCGAAATCATTAAACATATCTTTTTTAGTTCAAGTAACGTTTAATGCTAGCATTTTTTGAAAAAAATATTTTTTGCACATTTTCTGTGCTCGAATCAAATCTGAAATGTTGGAGAAATCTTTAGCTGCATATTGTTTTTAGATTGTTATAAAAATAATATCTGGAAAGTTTCAGCTTTCCATTAACTGTTCTTGCAAACTATGTATTTCTTTCTCGATTTCGTCTTTTAAAGCTGTCAAACTGTTCCATAATGTTTCCTTTAGTTATTCGAACTAATGCTTAATTTTTGTTTTCATGTAAAAAAGGTATTTCAAAATTTAATATTGTCTTTATTTTAAAAGAGTGAGCAAAAATATTCCGGATGGTTTTGAGTTTATTTCTTTTATCTGAAGAATGACGAAATATTTACGTATATATGCATATGTATATTTTGAATTATTTTATGTTATGTGCTGAGTATTTTATATACATACAGGGTGTCCTGTATATATATAAAAGAGGATTATTGGGACAAACTTTAAGCGCATGTAGGGGACATCACAAGGATTTAGATTTGCATTGCGACCCATGGTCGGAAACGTCATGGGAACGTAGTATGACAGGTACAAGAAACGAAGAAACACAAGACTGAGATCATCTGAAATAATTTATTGGTCAAAGATATTACATGTGCTGTGGTAGATAATATGTGAAAATGTTACAAAATATGTTCAGTCTTTCCACCATTGCTAGCAATGCATGCATTACACCGTCGGTCCATGGATTGGCGGACTCGCTCAAATACACCTGGATTTAATTGGATATCCGCAGCAGAACAGACTAGTCTTGCAACCACAACCATATCGAAATCCATAGGCGTTGAGTACACAGAACTTTTCAGTGCACGCCAAAGAAAGAAATCTATTCTGCTTAAATCAGGAAAGCGTGGTGGCTAAGGAACCAGTCCACCACGGCCAATCCATCGGTGACCAAACACCTGATTCAAATGTTCACGAACACATCTGCCATAATCGGTAGGTGCCCCATCATGTTGAAACCACATATAGCGTCAGACATGTTGCGAAATAGTGTCAAGTAAGCTTGGTAGCACTTCTTGCAAAAAGATGCAATAATCTGCAGATATTAGAGGTGCTGGCAACATGTAAGGCCCGACTAAGAGGTCACCGACCACATCAGCCCTAACATTCACTAAACATCGGTGTTGGGCAGCATGTGGTCTCACGCCATGTTGATTCTCGCCATCCCATAAATGCGCGTTGTGGTGGTTGAACACACCATCTCGCGTGAAGTACGCCTCATCCGGAAATAAAACGTAGGATGGGAATTGCTCGTCTTGGCGACATTGGTCGAGGTACCACCGTGAAAAACGCACACGCGCAGGATGATCTGTGGGAAGCTGTGACTGTACTCTTTGCAGATGGTATGGGTATAAGCATTCAACTTGCAAAACACGATGAACACTACTACGACATCCTCCTATGGCAGCAGCGACGGCTCGTACACTGGTACTCGGATTCCTTCGAACAGTATCCAACACATGTTGCTTCATGCTAGGAGTTAGAGTCCCTCGTCACCCGCCCTCACTATGACTATTACCTCGTAATGATCCGTATTCACAAAAAGTGTTATGCAAATTCACAAACATCCGGCGTTCCGGTGCTACTCTGTGGGGGTACCGTTTGCGATACAATCTTTCTGCAGTTCGTGTATGTGCGTGAGCCAATCCGTAAATCAGGTGCATATCTGCCAGTTCGGTGTTCGTAAAACTTTGCTTACTCCTCAGCGCTCAATGACAGCTCAAATGACAACGGCAATGCAGGTCTGTTTTCTCTAGCGTTTCGAGTTAAAAATCTGTAAATATCTTTAATTTAATTAATCAAACATGATATGTAAAGTTTCTGGTATGATTTCTTAATTAAAAAAATCATTAATCTGAGAACGCTGGTCTTCTCCAATGCTCTTGTGAACAACACCACCTGACGACGAAAGAAGCCGTTTCCGACTATGGGTTGCTATGCAAATCTGAATCCTTGTGATGTCTCCTACCTCCCATTAAAGTGTGTCCCAATAATCCTGGGATACCCTGTATATATATATATATATTATGAATTAGTTTATGTTATGTGCTGAGTATTATATATATATATATATATATATATATATATGTATATATATATGTATTATGAATCAGTTTATGTTATGTGCTGAGTATGTTTTTTAATTTATTATATTTGTTGAATTAATTCAAAAATCTTTTGTTCATAAACACGGAATTTGACTTCCTTCCGCTGGCAGACGCTGGCAGAACATACAGCCGAAGATTCTTGCTCAAACCGACAAACCCAGCTTTCAGATGCGACGTGAAAAATTCGGCGGTGTTCAAATATAGACTACATTTCCACAAAGGGCGGGATGCTTCTAAATCCATCGAATCTAACTCCCATCTCAGTATTTTTAGCAACTACACAATCAAAGATACCAAACTATCATATCATTGCAGAAAATAACCAGGAAAGTCAAATTTCCGGAGATTCAGACTTTCTTTGCAAAACTTAAATAAATAACAAAATAAATAGCAAATTCACATGCAATTGTTAGAATTCAGCACACCACGGTAACACGTAAAAACACAAAATTTACTTCCGCATAGACTACATTCAGAAAAACTACAAAATATACATTTTCCTAAACCATCAAAATAAAGATCAGATTTCATTTCCTTCAGAAACCTGTCAAATATATTTACATGTTTTATTTTAATTGATGCCTAAAAGAGGAGTTATGTTTTCTTCATAAATATATATATATATATATTATTTATTTGCGACTTCAAACAAATGTGACAAAAAGACAAAATCCTACGACTAAAATTGTCTTCCTGAAATACACTTTTCTTCTTACATCAATATTGATTAGCTGATATTTCTTCCACGAACCTCCCATTATAAACGTCTATTTCATTACTTCGGTGAAAACAATATGAAATAGTAAACGCATTCAAGTTAATTCAACGGCAAAGATGGTGAATCATATTAAGAATAATTACTCCTATTTCGATAATAATTCACAAGAACTCAGGTATAATTTAACATCAATTATTAGCATAAGTTCAATATGAATATTAACGCATACAGCGAAACGTCTATAACGTACACTTCCAAATAGCGGATACCTATATATTTAACGAACATTATTTTGATCCCCAATTCCTATATTCTTTACCTCTGGATAGTGGACACCTCCGAAAACGGAGAAATTCCGTGCTCTTATGTTGTCCGTTATTCAGAAGTTTTACTGTAGTATACAAGATTTTTTTTCACATTTATTCTGCAGAACTATTTTATATTCATTTCTTATAAAATATCAAAACTACTTCTTTAAATTAATTGTGTAATTAATTTTGTATTTTACACATGTCGGTAGCTAAAATTCCTATTTTTTTTTTTTAGTTAGAAAGTGGTTCATTAAAGTGACAATAAAATTATAATTTATCATTTGGAGTTTATTGAGATTGAATTAAATCATTTTGAAGTGAAATTTTATTCAATTTAAGTAAAGTAGTTAATTGATTGGTTGGATGATCACATGCGTTATTACTGATATGTTTTGCATACGAGAACTTGTTATTAATTAAAATTAGGCTTATTTAATTACAATGTGCAGGATTCCTACTGGTACACAAAACAAGGCGATATTTCTCACTTTATCCAGACTTTTAAGCGACATTTTTGAAATTTAAATTGCAATTGATATTAGCTTCAATCTGCAGACATAAAACGTTTTACAATCTGCTAATTCGGCAACTAATATTATGTTAATCGATTGTTAATTAAAACATTCTTGAAAATGAAAAGTACAAGACAATATTGACTATAATTTAAAATATATATATTTTTATAATTATGCTAAATATTTTTATAAGAAATCCGACATTCATTTACGGATATTAAAAATTGACGAAGAATTTTGCTGTAAAATGAAAGTTTTCAGAATTTTATAACTTTTAAGCCGAGTAATGTATGATAACTTCAGATATGACAATTATTTACCTCTAATAAGACATTATGAATTTGGAAAATATTATTTTAAGTTAGTGTATCTGATAAAAGTTCACGATAAATAAATTTCTAAATGATAGCATAATTATTAGCAGCAGACTATTAGCAACACGGATAAAGATCAAGTCATCAAGAAGTTAGACATTACACAATATGATGTTAAAAGGTGTAAAAGGAAACAATTTTTAGAAAAATTTAAACATTTTTGTAAAAGAATAATGACGTTTTGTTTCCAATCGGGAAAATATTCAATGTGTTTATTACAATTTATAGTCATTTTGTAAATGAAGAATTCAAGAGCATATATGAATTGTTGATAATGAATTGTGGATATGACTGTGATTTTATCCGAAACTTAGTGCCTTAACTCAGTAAAAATCTTAATTGTGAATGGTAGACTATGTCTAACTTATAAGGTACAATGTGTCCATAGTGACATAAATATATATATATATTTTTTTTTTTTAAATAGAATTCATTGCAGTTACATGGATGTGTGTCATTGTGTTTGGTGTCTTTTTTTATTATTATTTGTTATAAATAAAAAAAAAATCGATGCCTTAGATTAACAGGGTATTTGAATGTTCTTTCAAGATTTACACTATGAAGTTGAAATTTAGATTGATCATTGTGAAAAATATGATTAAGTGCTGGGTTGGTAAATATAATAATAAATTGTGTATTACTTTTATTTAAGTTCGTTGTTTTTTTTATTATTTTGTCTTGTTTTATGTACGTCAGCAACGCTGACGATATAACGTAATGTCATCGACGTGTTTACAACTGTACCAGGGTCACAATAATGGAATTAATTAAGTGCCAAACCGCACTCGCAAAAATATGTCAAATAATGTGGATCCAATTATTGAATTTTAGCCGTTTTTGCGTGTATGTAAGCATTTACACGCATGTACAAACACACGCGGCATTAGTACAACAATAAACAAGCATAAAGAAGAAAAATGTTTTGCAAACATAAGAATTTTGAAACATTCTAGCTGTAATACATTAAAAAAATCAAATGTGCGATTAAATGTACAAGCTTAACGAGGCCTCTTTTTTTCTAGTATATATTAAACCGACAAAATATATTCTGCATTCATTTTTTCTCTTATGGCGATTTTTGTAAATTAAAATTTCTATAAAATTTCTTTTTTATAAACATCAAATTCAGTTTATGCCAAATATAATTGTTGGAATAAAATTTCTTGTATGATGTATTTTGAAGCGATCTCTGCAGACTTCATTGAATGCGGTTTGAATAACGATCATAAAGCATTAAAATCAAAATATATTTTGTTAAATTTAGTGAGTGCTGTTATGTTGAATGTTTTTAGATCAATAAACAGTTTATATCAAATAAAGAATTCTAAACTTTGTATTTTACATGTTATAAAGGTGCATTTATTGTGATTTTAAGTACGATAAGAAGCGCATGCATAGATTTTGTACTTTGCGTATTTCAAAGAACTCAGTAATACTGATTTCGTCCTCTTAACTCATATATTTTTTGATAAAATTTCCATGGAACCACTGAAAATATAAACTTTTTAATATCTGAGCGAAAACTACTCCTGTATATAGATTAAAATATATCAATGTACGTTGTTTAATTGCTAAGCTTCTATTTATAAATCGGTTAAAAAAATAACTCGTACCAATAATTAAACATATTTTTTTTGTTGTTGTTGAGATTATAGAGTTAATGGCTTACGGACAATCAATATCACTATTTTTAATAGTAACCTTCTCTTTATTCAATCGCAGAAATATGCGGTTATATAAGACGACTGTTACATTATCCAATATAGTATCCAATGTATACAAACCTTTAAATCCATGATCGTGTAAAAACAAAATTTGATGTAAATTGACAAACATTTAAATACAATTTATGGCATCTATCTTTCTGATTTATCCTCAATTTCAAAGAAAAAACTAAATAACTCATAATAAGTTGCCGGTGGCATAACTTTGCGTTAGAAAGATAAATTTAATAACGGCAATTTTCATAACGGCATACAAAACTTTTCCCCCTTTTTAATATAAATTCAACGTTAGTTCTCTATTCCCTTGATACCACACGATTTTGTTTGCGCACAAATAATATCTAGTGTAAACATAAACATCTTTTCATAACCATAAAATAAAAGTATGTATTTTTGCTTATTCTCTAAGCTTTTATCTTGAAACATATTTACGCAAATATATTAAAATTTCGTTATCTCTCTATAACTGAGAAAAGTTATTGTATTAGTGTTTTGAACAAACGACATGTTTTATAAAGAAAGAAAAAAACAGTATTATGTAAACAGAGTTTTTATCTTGATGTGCCACAAATTATTTACGACAAGTTTAAAAGAGTTCAATATCAAACAAACTTTAATTTCATTATGGTGTGAAATAAAATATTTCGAATGTGTTATGGAAAACTGTCGAATATTTAATTTCAATGAATAAAAATAACCTTAAAAAATATAGTAATCGTAATGACAACAATACTTTCAATGACAATAAGGACATTATTGTTATTATCTTTCGAAAATATTATCAATAATAAATTCTAATAATGTACTATAATTTTATGTGAATACAAAAGCGAAATTTTCGTGTGAAAGAAACTAAAAGGTGCGCTTATAATGAAATTTCAAAACGTTTGTGCCTTCATAGGCATTTATTGAAAATATAGACAAAATATGCAAATGTATTTGTACAGTTAGTCAAAGATCAAAAAGAAACTCTTATATTATTTTATCACAGAATTATCGCGGATAGATTTGAGAGGTACCGTTTGACAGCAACTTGAGTCTTCTTTACGAATATGAATACAGTTTTCAAACAGGGGTTGTCTTTAAAAAATAAAAACTTTAGTAACTGTGACTTTTTCAAATGGTAAACCCTCTTTGGATGTCTTATTTGAGCGTGTCTTATTACCCTAATATAATAGAAAATGTATTAGGGGCTTATCCATAAATTTCGAAAAGATAATTAAGACCTGACAACAAGGAAAAGTTCCGAAAACATTTAATAAGTTACCAGAAAGCTTATTCTTAAATTTTAAATATAATATGAATAAATTAAAGGTTAAGTGCATCATAATTAACATTTTTAATGAAAATTTATTTACAATTTTCATAATTTAAAATACGTTTTATAATCGAAAAAGGCTTGGAATTTGCTTTCGTTTATGCACTGTATCGCATTAAAAATATGTGCACTTTATTCCATTAAGCGTTAGTGTTAAAAATGCAAAGGTTTCTTACAATTTCTGTGTGTAGGCGAGGCTCGACCCCCTAAAAAAGAATTATATTTATCATTAATTGGTAGATGTTATTAAGAGTCGAATGGTATCAATTACATTTTATACGATAATTAGTCGACTGACTTAGTAGATAAAATTCCAAAATGTTAAACAATTTACATGGATAAATAATTTTATTAAAGATTGTTTTTTTAATTTATTCGTTATTTGTGTCATTTTTTCTGTTATACCTTTTCAAAAAATGCTACTATTTTAAAAGATAGAAACTTTTGATCGCTCAGAATAATAATTTTTAGAGGTGCTACAACATTTTAAAACTGTGTTAAAAAATTACTGTGCTACAAGTTGTGCTACAATAGACTGTGCTACAAGTTATTGGTTCTACTGGACTATAAATATTTTAACCATTTTTGAACATACTCAAATCTGCTGCTTTCATGACAAGTATAGTTTTTATTGCAATCTACACAGAAAAAAAAAATAAAAACCCAACTTGGGTTGAAAGATTCTTAGGTGTGAACCCAAATTAGGCCATACCTGTTTTGGTTACCACTGTGTATTCATTTTGGGCACTGTTAAATACCCATTTTGAAAAAGATATTTAACAGTGCCTAAAATGGATACACAGTTATAAACAAAATAGGCATAGCTCAATTCGGGCTCATACCTAAGAATCTTTCAACCCAAATTGGGTTTTTATTTTTTCTGTGTAGAAAATATATATAATGGAAACTCCGCTCTATTTAATTCGTAATTTTTTAAGCTTTACATATTTTTGTCCAGTTTTCAGAACGATAATTATATTGAATGTTTCATGTTCGAGAAAGCTCTTATAAAGTGCGACAGTTCTGCAAACAGTAGCATCAAGCTGTGCAATATTCCCTCACATCAAGACATGCTGAACTAATATGCCCATATAGACTGAAAGAAATTTTTATATCTCTAGTTACTTATCTTATTATGCCAGACGACTAAAATATGCGCCGGACGTATCTAAACCGATTATTAGAACTTTCAGAAACGAGAGTATGTGCGAAGGCAAATAATATTTGTCAAAGAAGCTGTTTAAATTTACTCTTTCAGTCTAAACTACATGGTGTCTCGCATCAAGCTAAATCTGCATTTTCATTCACACTCTAAATAATGATAAAGTCATTTTAGCAAACATTTCATCAGATTAATTTTCTTTTGTATAAAACGTAATGACATCATAGAACGTGATGGAACTGTAATGTAATTCAGCCAGTGATACAGTGTGTACTCTTAGCTACAATCGAATTATGGCGCACCTGGCTCAGTGTTGTTTGAGCGTAAATTGTGGTCGTTTGCGCTTTTCCTTGTTATGTCATCCTATTCACAGAAGGCAAAGTAAACAGCTTAAAATATCGTTACAATATTATCATTGTTGCTTGAGGTTTGAATAAAAAACCGATTACGTTTTGTAGTGAGATTCACGTGTATTTTTGATTGATTAAGGGTTAACAGGTTAAGGGTTTGACAGTTTTAAAATTCAGAAATTTGTTTTATCGCTTAAAGTACTCTTTATACATACGAAAATCATATTTTATTGGATAGAAATTGATATCGAAAGTGACGGAACAATTCTCAAGCAATAGAAGCAGAGCACGCCACAGCGAGTAAGCAAAAAGTATATTTTAAGCGCGTTTAACTCAGAACAGCATTTAAAAATCGGGGAACACTCTAACGCCATTAATTTTTAGTCAACTTGATGTTTTTTAAAATAATTTTTTCACATATTCTTGTAGTTAAATACATATGATTGGTAGCCGTTTTATAGGTTTTTTGCTAGATTTTGTAAAATAGCTTAATTTTTAGTGACTAAGTAATTGTTGTAGGAATCAGATTACTGTCAAAGCGTTGTAACCAAAGATATACATCACTCGCTGTTAAGTCATCACTTTATGGAGGTTTACAATTTTGAATTTTTTCAAGATATTCCCCATGTAAATAGTCAATTTTTGGCAAATAACATAGAATAATTTATTGTTTTATTTCAAACACTGTACGAATAGCTCAAAATTATTTTCATTTTCCCTGTAACATCACTGAAAGTGTAATTAGATCCGTTTTTTATTTCAACTATCAAACTGGAAGTATGCATTTAAATAACCGGAAATGTGTAATCAAGTAACCTTAATTGTGCTTTTATATAAAGAAAAATCAGCATTTAAGTAAACGAAAATGTATATTTTAATAATGTAAATAAAATATTATTCTAATATATTGAGATTAAAGAAGCGTATAAATCTGAACCCTCCTAATGGATTGAAAACCAAAATCTTATATATCAAAAATGATTTAAAATAAAAGCAAAATATTTCAATATCGAAAACTTTCGAATATTATTTAACGAATTTCTCTTTGTTCCCTTTCAAAATCTTTTCATCAGTTTGTAGAATATTTTGTCATGATTTTATTTCTTTTTTTTATATCTAAGGGTATATATTTTTTTATCTACCATAATTTCCTGCTTATAAGCCTCAGCTAAAATAAATCTCGTAAAAAGTTATTTTTTATTAAATAAAAGTTCTCGGCAGAAACACGTTTACCTTGGTTTATATGTCGGAAATTTCGATAATAAACTTCTTAATCAACTATTTATAATTTTGTCGTTGCATCGCTTTTTTTGGACATCTTGTCTGGAACATTCACGAAAATAGAAAATAAAACACACAATACCATTTTAAATTATTCTTATAAAAAGCCTCATGTTAGTATAATCGTATCAAGTCTACTTTGAAATGAAATCTTTTCCCCTTTTTTCCGTGAAAAAAATTTACATGAGAAGATTTTGCAGACTAAAGTAATTTATCGAGTCTTAGTAAGAAGGAACATGTTTTGAAAAGCCATTTAGTCACGATAAAATGTTGAGCTGATTTTTTTCTGTCATCTAAGTAAACTTGGCAACTTATTGTATAAAATTTATGGGCGCTAACAGGTTTATTTGAACCGTAGCTCATACGACAGAAATTACAGTAATAAACTTCTTAACGTACTTAACATTAACTTCTTAAAGTAAAAAGCTCTGTTAATAATTTAGTCATTGCATCGTTTTTTTTTTTTTTTTTGGATGATCTAATATCATTTTTGGAATATTCACTAAAATAGAAAATAAAACACACACACGCCCATTTTAAATTATTCTTGTAAAAATTATCATGTTAAAATAATCTTATTCAATCTTGTTTGAAATGAAATATTTTCCCACTTTTTTTCTGTGAAAAGATTTTACATGAGAAGATTTCGCAGACTAAAATATTTTATCGGGTCTTAGAAAGAGGGAAGATGTTTTGGAAAAGCCATTTAGTCAAGATAAAATGTTGAGCTGATTTTTCTCTGTCATTTTTAAGTTAATTTGCCAACTTTTATTCGAATAGAAAATTGTTTCAATAAAAATTTCCAAGATTATTTAAGGGAATGAAACTGGTGCACGAAAAAATAATGACCAAATATCACAATATCACTAAGTTAAATTGGATGGACTGATGTAGCACTGATTTTCAGTATATATTGAAAGAACATTATTTAAAATAAAATATTTATCCTCTGAAAACTGCGTAAAAATACACTGTGTATACATTATGTTACTTTTAAAAACTAAATTATAAATAAATCATTAAGATATTACTGCAAAGGTGCCCTTGATAGTAGCATTAAATATACTTAAAATCAGTGTTTAATGTTTGTTTTTTTTATATTTTTAGACGAAATTCTTTCCGAACAAACCTACTGTTTGTACTGTAAACGGCTCTACTGCGTACAGCTGCGTAAAGCTTCGAATTTGTATTGATTTTATGTTTTAAGATGAGAGTCTATTCAACCGGATCTAGAGTTGGGGGTCTCTAATTGATTTTCTATGATTTTCTATTTATTAAACTAAATTTTCAAACGAACTAAGAGGCGATTGTTATAGCCGATTTCATTGCCAATTTATTTTCTGACATTTAAACATATTAAAGTTACAATTCTGGTCAAAATTTCCTGAAAAAAGAACCCCTAAATAATATAAAACACGAACCCACCTCTCACGCTTTTGAAACGATATCTTCCAGCATTGGCAACCTGTGTTAAAAATGTAGAGCTTATCTAGAAACAAAAATCGTTCAAAACAACATTTTTTTTAAAATGGAAAACGATATCTTTAAAGGCATTGAGGGAAGAAAAAATTCTGTCGAATCCGTAAAACGACTTCCAGAAAATAACTTTTTGGAATTTGTTAAAATTAATACTTTTTGAATCCAAAGATATAGTAAAACCTCAGAATGTACCGGAAATCAGTGGATATATATATATATATATATATATATATATATATATATATATATATATATATATATATATATATATATATATATATATATATATATATATATATATATATATCCGAAAAAAGAAGATGACATTTTAAAACGGGATAAAAATATGGAAAAGACGAAAAGAACTGAAATCGACCTGAGAGAAATAAAAAACAAACAAAAAAACAGTAAATATTAATATTTTTTTAAACCAAAGATACTGCCAGAACCGGAAAAGTACGCTAAATAAGTTGGTATTTTTTTATTATTATTTTCATAATAGAAGAGATGCGGCAGTTTTAAAATATAGTAAACAAACAGAAAATTTTAAAGGGAATCTGGTAACAAGGAAGCCAACATGGAATCAAACTTCAGAAAAAAAATAATAAATATTATTACATATATTTTTCAGATAGCGATAGAGAGTAAAAAGTACCCCGAATAAGTGAGTAATTTTGATTTTTTGTATTTCTGTCTGCGAAGCGAATACGACAGCTTCAAAATGCAAAAAAACTGTAAAAAAGAAATTCGAGTTCCAATAAGAATGTTTTTTGAAACTGCAAAAATTATTTTTATTTCACGAAAAATACCATTGAACCGTCAAAGTAAAGAGAAAGCTTGTGTTTTTTTCTTTTTTGTAAGTTTACGAAGGATCCGGTGATCTCAAAATGCATAAAAAAACGAATACTTCGCTTTTGCCTGAGTGAAGGTCCCAGGAAATTTCGAAAAACCGCAGGCACAATCGGCAGAACGAAGGAACCTCGTCATTTTGCTAAGTTCACCAGAGTTTTTAATTAATGTCATGATTACTTATTAAAAAAATGAAAAATCTGAACATCAGATTCATTCAGACTTACCTACCTCTAGCTCTATTCAAATTATCAGGCCTATACATGCATTAGATTTCCCTACCAATCGCCGACAAATAGACAGACAACCAGACAAACATCTTTCTTTTATTAATATAGTTAGAAAATTTTAAAATAACTAACTTGTTTCGCATTGGAATTTTCGTGACATAAAATATGAAAATTTTCCACTTCTCATTTCATAATATTCAGAAGAATACAATACCAATTTTCTTAATTGCTGATAGAAAAACATTATTTATCAGAAAACCTCTTTCTTGCAAAGACTATGTAAAATAAATCCTTGTTTTTAAACCTTATTTCTAAGGTAAATATTCTCATATGTCAAAATAATTTAACTTCACAGTAGTTAAATATATTGAAATATTCTTGGTATGTGTGCTATCTGGGATGTGTTATATTTAAATTAAAATGTCAAGAATAAAAGTGTAATTAAAATATTCGCAGAATATAGTTCAATACAAAAATACAAGTACTTTTGAAATATTTGAATGTTTTCTATTTTTTACATTTACTTTTCTTCTCAAAAGCTCTCCTTTAGTTCGCAGTATATTTTGTAATAATTTTCACTTGATTTTTCTTCTTTTGTTTTCTTAGAGAAAATTTCATCTATCCAATGAACATTGTAGATATATTTTAATTACATTTTAGTTGACTTCAAAGGAAGGAGGTTATGCAATTTTGCTTCTATTTTTATGTGCACCTACTCATAACTTTTGAACGAATGCTCAGATATTAATAATTATCTTTACTTTCTGAACGCATAGTGCAAGGGAAGTATTGTATTCATCATTTGTTTGTGTGTGTGTGAGAGAGAGAGATAGAGTGAAGATGATAACTCACAAATGGTACTTTCGATTCAACTCTTATTGGGCGATATATATATTAGACCACTGTCGCAAGAGCTTTATAGATTTTCGTATAAAGCGGCCGACGAATTGCATATTGAATCTATTTTTAAGCAATTTTAAAGCTGTTTTGCGACCGATTCTATAGGGGAAATCGCCAAGAAAATGTATCATATTGTAATTGAAAAATATTGTGGCGCTGTCATCGAAGATTAGTAACGAAGAGGAAAGGTCTCCAGTTTCTGAACTGTGGTCACAGCTTTCGAATCTAACCGACCACATTATGTTAGAAATTTATAACTTTTTTTAAGCTTACTGAACACGCTTATCAGTGTTCGGAATTTCAAATGGAGACACTCCATAGTTTTTCTACTAAAATATTTTTTTTAGTGGTGAATCCATATAAATTCCATCATGATCCGAATACAATATGTTTGTCTGTCTGTCTGTTTCTGGTTGTTTCTATGCTATAAAGGCTCTAATTTACCTCAAATTTGTGTAACTTGCATTCAATACTATTAAAAGAAACAATTGAAAGCTTTTCGCATCCTTTAAGGTTTCGTCCAATGCCTCCTGTGTAAGATGTGGAGCCAGATGACTTGCCGTCTATGGACTCAAACAGGTGTCGTAATGGCAACTCATTAAAATAAAGTAAGCAGATAATCCATTGAACTAGTCTCTGAAGTTTCAATTCAAGCCTGCGAATTACGCCATTAGACATTCCTGTGTTCACTACAGTGCCGTCACACCCGAGAACAATAAGGTTGCTAAAATCATCCAATAAAGCACTTGTTACGTATTCGTAAATACTATTAGATTTATCAAGATTAGATCCGCTTTCAAGTGTAACATGTCCCATATACGTAGAACCAGGCTCCGATACAATACAGCAATACGCTTCTACAATTGTTCGTAAGAACTGCTTGTACTCGAGTGTTTCTGATGTTAAGGTTCTGTCATGTCGTCCATAAAAATAAAAGCCAGATAGAGTGGAACGATTTTCATTTAATTTTGAGACCAATTTTATGTAAATTCTCAATTTTC
The DNA here is from genome assembly GCA_963931845.1 of Maratus michaelseni. Classification (NCBI taxonomy): domain Eukaryota; kingdom Metazoa; phylum Arthropoda; class Arachnida; order Araneae; family Salticidae; genus Maratus; species Maratus michaelseni. The sequence goes on along the minus strand of OZ007592.1, from coordinate 33,427,433 downwards.
TCCTCCATATTTTATTCTTGCCTGTGACGAGGCTGGTATCTGATTCCGATATTAAACCCAAATCTTGCATAACACGCAATGCAATAGCAGCCGTGGCTCTGTTGGAAACACCATACCTTTCACTGACAAGAACTGTGTTGTCCAGTTTTAAACGTATTTAAACACTCCTTGTGGGTCCCCACATTGTCTTCACTATTTTGGCAGACCGCCAAACCCAGTCTGTCTTGATTCTGTATTGTGCAAGCAGTAAACAGTTATGCAGAAAACTACCAAAATGCGTCAAAATTCCCAATATTCGATGCCGATGAGGCGACAGAAGATAATAATCTATAATTCTACAATTTTCTATGGTTGTTGTCATTACAAAATAGTAACTTATAAGCACTACCTCAAACCGATGAGCGAAATCTGTGATTATTTATTAATTTTTTATTTTTAATCATTTTTAGTCCAATTTTTATAACTTTAGGCCCACTGAGGCGACAGAAGATATCAACAAACAGTTTTAAGATTTCGCACGTTTTTTAATAAAGGGAGTTCACAACTTTTCCGCACTACCGCAAAAAGATCTAAGAAATTTGGATTTTTTCGATACGCCCTAATTGTATATATACACACAGCACAAAATTTTAGTACACTTTAGTACAAAGATAAGATAACATACATAATATGATTAGTATTTTGAAAACACAATAATTTAGAGAAATTTTAACTATAATGTTTAAAAATTACAATTGTCTAATTAAATGTACAATTTTAACGAAATCACATTTTCTTTCGATACATATTAAATCGAAAAGTATATTTTGGATATAATTCAATCTTTTTCTCAATTAAATTTTTGGTGAATTTTGTAAATTAAAATTTCTACATTTTTTTAAACCATCAAATTCAATCTATGCAAAATAAAATCATTCGAAACAAATTGCTAGCCCGAAATATTTTGAAATGATCCGTGGATATTTTATTGCGTCTCAATGCGTTCTGAATAACAATCATAAAGCATCAAAAGCAAAATATATTTTGTTAAATTCAGTTTGTGCTGCTATGTTGAATGTTTTTAAATCAATAAACTGTGCCTATCAAATAAAGACTTCAAAACTTTTCGTTTTACATGTTATAAAAATGCATATATTGTGATTTTCAGTATGAAAACAAATAACTGCATGCATAGATTTTGTACTTGGCGTATTAAAAATAATTCAATAATGCTCTTTAATTCCATTTAACTTATATATTTATTTGACAAAATTTACACGGTTTCCCTGAAAATATAAAATTAAAAAAACTGAGTGAAAGTTTCTCGCGTACATAGATTAAAATAAATCAATATACGTTGATTAATTGCTAAACTTCATTTTATAAATTGGTTACAAAAAAAGAAATTCGTCCTTATAATTAAACCTAATTTTGTTTTTATCTTATTATAGGGTTAGTGGTTTACGGACAATGAGTACCATTATTTTTAATAATAATCATCAAATTATTTAATCGCAGAAATACATGTTTAAATAAGACAAAGATTACGATTAAAAAATCCAGCGTAGTATCCAATGTCCATAAACCTTTAAACCCATGATCGCGTAACAGTGGAATTAAGTGTAAAGTGACAAAAATATACAAACAGGATATGGCATCTATCTATCTAATTCAGCATCTATTTTAATGAAGAACTGAATAACACATGTTATGTTGCCGGTGGGATAAATTTGTGTTGGAAAGATAAATTAAAAAATAACAATAAATGTAATATTATACAACTAAAAACAATTTTTATAAAGGCCTATAAAACTTTTCCCCTTTTTAATACAAATTCAATATGCTTCAAAGTGATATATTTCCTTCATATCACATGATTTTGTTTATGCACAAATAATATTTGGTGTAAGCTAAATATTACCAATAATAACCATAAAATAAAAGCATGTATTTTTGCTTTTTATCTAATCTTTTATCTTCAAAAATTTTTACGCAGATATATTAAAATTTTATTATGTCTCTGTTCCAGAGAAAATTTATTTCATTAGTGTTTTGAACGATCAGCATTTTGTATAATGAAAGAAAAAAACTATTATGAGTTTTTATCTTGATATACCACAAAGTTTTTATGACAAACGTAAAAGAATTTAATATCATAAAAACTTTGATTTTATTATGGTGTGAAAGAAAATGTTTGGAGTGTATTATGTAAAACTGTCGAATATCTAATTTCAATGGATACAAATAACTATAAAAAATATATAACATTATATTCGTTCTTTTAAATCTTTTTAGAGCAATAAAAGAAACTGCATTATGGCTTACCTATAAATTTCAGAAAGGAAAATTATGACCTTATAAGTAAACTTTTCTAAAATACTTAATTATTTACAATACTATATTATTTACCTGAAAACAATATTCAGAAATTTCAGCTATCAGACAAACATTTTAAATGGGGGGTAGGACATAATTAACAATTTATAAAATGTAAATTTATTTAAAATTGTCGGTTTTGAATGGAAAAAATACCTGGAATGTGTTTATATTTATTCAATATATCTCATTAAAAAATGTAATAGGATGATTTTGTTATAAGATATATATTAAACTTTGTCACATGCATTTAATATTTGCATCCTGAATACTTGACATTTAGAAGATTTAAGAAAATTACGTAAACGATATCTTTTTCCAGGCTGCTTTCATATAAGAAACTTTTTTAAAATTTGTTAAAAATTTGTGTTACTATTTCAAATATCAAAGTTTGTACAATTTTTAATATGTAGCCGACCATTATTACAAAAACCTTACTCATAATTGGAAAGTAGACTTCTAGTTGAATGGCATCTCTCGTATTTTTCTGCAACAATTTGCTAATAAGATAGTATGGAATAGCGCATTTATTTTTTCTCTTGGATTTTAAATGTTGCTGTCAAAAAGGAAAAAAAAAAAAGATACACCGCAACCAACTCTGTTGCAAAACATCGTATAAAAATGTACCAGGTCACAATCGAACAGTAATAACGTCCAATAATTAATGTTTGGAAAAAAAGTATTTCTTTTAATTAATTAAATATATATATATATGAAGTTTAGGTAATAAATTTTATAACAGAAATCAATTTCTAGAACACTAATCCAAAATAAGCGCTCATTCCGCCGTTAGTATTTCAGCTATTTTTTTAAAACTGTTTTGTAACGAGTAAATAGGAAATTAGCATTAAAACTTCATAATTCTTAAACTATTTGTCCGAATGACTTCCTATTTGTCTTCCGAAGAGAGGAAATGCTGAAGAATCAAGTATGATATCAGAATTAAGCGCTAGTATTAAAAATGTTAACAGTCCTTACAGATTCTATGTGTAGACAACCCCTCCTCTCCAAAGCAAAGTTTACGTTTATCATTAATAAGTAGATGTTATTAAAAATCGATTGGTACCAATCCCACTTTTTATAGGATGATTTTCGGAAGTGTTAATAGTGTAGTATTCTTCTTTCTTTGGATATCGACTGTACGTATGCAATTGCATATAATATAGAGTCTAATTATAAAATACAATTACGAAATATGAAACATGAATCCATAATTTTATTAAAGATCGGTTTTAATTATGTATTAGTTAGTTGTGTTTTTTTATGAGACATTCTGTTATCCTATCTTTTCAAAAAATGTCGCTCTTTTATAATATTAAAAACGTTTGGTCGCCATAAAATGATGTATAGAGGTGATGCAAAACTTTTAAACAAAGTTGTGTTATAAGAATTTTAGCATCTCAGATCTACAAATATTTACAAATAATACTGAACCTCCTCAAATCTGCTATATTCATACAAAATATAGTTTTTATTACAATGTAGAAAAAATATATAAACTAAAACCGCCGTTCTATATAATTTATATTTTTCAAAGATTTAACGTTTTTCTGGCCACTTATCAGCATGAACGTTTACTATCAATGTTTCAGACTCGAAAAAGATATTTTATGGTGAAACAATGCTGTAACCAATAGCATCAAACTCTATAATGTTCATGCACATCAAAATAGTATGTTGAACAATATGGCATGAAAGAAAAGAGTATATATCGTTCGTTGCTTCTCTTATAATGCCAGACGAGTAAAATATATATAGGATGTATCTAAACTAGTGATCAGAACTTTCAGAAACTATAGACAAAGACAAACAATATTTCCACAGGAAACGATTCTTGTCATCAATTTTTTCAGTCAAAACTACATGGTATCTCACATCAAGCTGAATCCGAATTTTCGTTCACACCTTAAATGATGATGAAGGTATTTTAGCGAGAAATTCATCAAATTCACTTTGCTTTGTGGAACTGCAATGCAATTCAACCTGTGACACCGTAAGTACACTCAGTTACAATCCGAATTATGACGCACCTGGCTCAGTACTTTTTGCACACTTTTCGTTATGCCATCCTATTCGTAGAAAAAAAAGTAAACTTATTGAAAATATTGTTAAAATTTTATCATTGTTGCTAAAGTTATAAACGAAAATATACGTTACAATATAATAATATAATAAAATATAACACCTTGTAATAGTATATTACTTTTAAATGCTAAAGGTGTAAAATTAACAACTATAATATAAATTAAAATAACTTTTATTAGTTGTTTTACATGTTTCGACTCTTCTGAGTCGATGCGGCATCTTTTAATTTACCGAAACTGTGGCTAGAATTACTTCATGCTCAAAGATATGAAAATAAACAATCAAGTAAAAAATAATAGATAACGTGCGTAATTTTTTAAAAAGTACATGTAAATAATAACTTCAAAGCCCGTGCAGCTTTAGAATATTTTCATTTTGTTTTTGAAAATGACTCAGAAGAGTCGAAACATGTAAAACAACTAATAAAAGTTATTTTAATTTATATTATAGTTGTTAATTTTACACCTTTAGCATTTAAAAGTAATAGAAAATATACGTTTTCGATTGAGATACTCATGTAACTTTAACTGATTTAAGGATTAACAATAGTTTGACAGTTTAAAAATTTCGAAATTTGTTTTGCCGTTTAAAGTACATTTTATATACAAGAAAAATATATTTCATAGCTTAGAAATCGATATCGAGAGAGAAAGAACAATTATGGAGCTATAAAGGTAGGGCGCACTACAACAAGTAAGCGATAAAGGATAATTTAAGCGCGTTTATCTCAGAACAGCATCTTAAAATCCGTGCAAAATCTAACACAGAATTCTTTATTGTTAAATTTCAAACAGTGTAGGATTAGCTCAAAATAATATTTATTTACTACGTACCATCACGGGAAGTGTAGTTAGAACAGTTTTTTTATTTCAAGTATAAACTTAAAGAGTTCTTTTAAATAACAGGAAATTTGTATTTAAATAACCGGAAATTTTTATTTAAATAACAGGAAGTGTGTATTTAAATTTTAAAAAATTGCTTTTAAATAAACGAATATGTGTATTTAAATAACCTAAATAAAGAACATATATTCTAATATACAGATTAAGGAAGTTTGTTTTTCTAATTGATTTAAAACCAAAATGTCATAAATCCAAAAAGACTTAAAATAAAAACTACACATTTCAATATCAAAAACGTTTGAATTTATTTAAGGGATATCTTTTTTTATGTTTTCGTTTTCAAAATCTTTTCATTTAGTTTTTAGAATATTTTGTCATGCATTTATTTATTTATTTTTCCTTTTATTTCTAAGGTTATACATTTTTATCTACCGTAATTTCTGCGTATAGCCACTAAGCAGCAGCTACAATAACTTTATTTCAATCTAGAAATCTAATTTAATACATGAAGTCAAATAAATAACAACTACAAATAAGTTATTTTTTTATTAAATAATATTTCTGGACGGAAATAGTTTTTTTTAACCTTGACTTACATGCCGGAAATTACGATAATAAACCTTTTAATCATCTGTTGATAATTTTGTCATTGCATTGCTTTTTTGACGATCCAATATCTTTTCAGGAACATTCACTAAAATAGGGAAAAAAAAGAACACAAGCCCCTTTTAAATTATTCTTATAAAAATTGTCATGTTAAAATAATCGTATCCAATCGTCTTTCAAATGAAATCTTTTTCCCTTTTTTCCGTGAAAAAATTTTAAATGAGAAGATTTCACAGACTAAAGTAATTTATCGAGTTATTGAAAGAGGGAAGATGTTTTGAAATGCCATTTAGTCAAGATGAAATGTTGAGCTGATTTTTCTCTGTCATCTTTAAGTAAACTTGGCAACTTTCATTCGAAAGAAAAATATTTCAAGAAACATTTTCAAGATTACTTAAAGAAATGAAACAAGACTATTTCAATATACAGAATATCGCAATATCACTAATGGATGAACAGATGCACAAATGATTTTCTTTATACATTGAAAGAACATTATTTAAAATAAAAAGTAGTTTTCTGAAAACTGTATAAAATCAATGTACATGTTTTTAATTTTAAAAACATTATTATAAATTAAGAACAAGAACGAAAAATCATGCTTCAAACATAGATGATGAAACACTTTCCAACACATTCGTAATATTGTAACAAAACTTCACACTTTACTAAGTAAACAATGTAGAAAACGCAAAACACGTTACTACAATTTCTACCAATAGTTGTATAAAATATTCATTTTTTTTTCTGCAGCACTGTATATAATCTATATATTTGTATGTGTACTACGCAGCTGAGTACTACATATGCTAAAATTTAGTTCAGTTAGGAAATACAATAGCGCAATTGAAAATACCCCTTAAAAATTTTCCGCCAATAAACGGAAATGTACGTGAGATCTTTTGAGCAGTCCTGTATAGGATCTATAAAATTTGTACGCGACAGATTAAAAATGCAGAATAACCAAAAACTTAAAAACTGACGCGTAATCGAGTTCCAGTTAAAAAAGGTTTTTTTTTAATTAAAAAAAAAAAGTTTTTTTTTTTTTTGAGGGGGTGGGGTTATGTGTGCGTAATTCTATGGTGGACACGGTGGTCGGAATCCCAAAATGTAGAAAAAAACGAATGCTTCACTTTCGTCTGTGTGAAGATCCCAGTAAAGTACGTAAAGGCGAAAGCAAAATTGGGAAAGCGATGGAAGCTCGTAGTTTTGCTAAATTAATTATTGGTTTTTAATTATTTTCTATAAAATATGAAGAATCTGAGCCTCTTTCTATCCTTATCCAATTTTGTTCTACCTATACGTGTGCTAGACTTCCCTAGTCATCGCTGATAAACAGATAAACCGACAGACGGACACACATCTTTCTTTTATTAATATAGATAGCAAATTTTAAAATGGCTAATTTGTTTCACATTTGAGTTGTTGCTGCATAGAAAATGAAAAAGTTTAATTTCTTATTTTTTTAATATTTAGAGAAATGTAATACCGATTTTCCTTAAGTGCTGATAGAAAAACATTATTTTTCAAAAAACCTCTTTCCTCGAAGACGGAAAATATATACCTTTATCGTAGTTAAAGGCATTGAAATATTTTTGCTATGTGCACTATCTGGGTTGTGCTGTATTTAAATTAAAATGACAAATATATACATATATTCAAAATATTCACTAAAGATATTTCTATACAACGATCCAAACTGATTACTTTTCAAATAGATGAATTTTTCGCTATATTACTGTTACTTTTATTTATAAAAGTTCTTCTGTAGTTCGCAGGATGATTCGTAATACTTTTTAATTACTTTTTCTTTTGTTCTCGTAGAGAAAATTTTATCTATCCAATGAACATTGTAGATATATTTTGATTACTTTTTAACCGACTTTCCGAACACATGGTGCAAGGTAAGTATTGTAATCATGATCTCTGTGTATGTGTTTGTGTGAGAGAGATAAAGAGAACACGATTGCTACCAAACGGTACTTTCAATTGAGCTCTCATTGTGTAAATAGGTTGTATACCATGTCGTGAATACTATATAGATAAATAAATCCCATAGGATTATATGGAACTTATTTTTCAATTTCTTAATTATTATTGTATTTTTTGGAGTTTTCACGATATATATTTTCAATTTATTAATTATTGCTGTAACTTTTGGAGTTTTCACGATATTTCACTGATATAGGATTTCTCCATTAGTACTGACTATCAAATCATGACAAAAAATCTTTGCTGTAGTTCGCGCATACGCAGTTAATATTTATTTCATAAAAATACCTATATCTCATCAAATATTCAATATATTAACGAATTTTTGTCAAGTTTTTGGAAAGCGGTATTAAATTCGGCTGAAAACTCTGCATGCTAAAAAAAAAAAAACTTTTGAAGTTTTCACAGAAACGTTAACATCTTCACGGATATACGTGCTATGCTTACACAAATGCAAGCAAATGTTGAATAGGACCTGCATAGTCATTTGCTACAGTAACAGACCATTTTTACCTTTTTCTGTTACTTGGTTGATCGAAAATATTATTTTATTATTAAAATTATTATTCTCCCCCCCCCTAATTGTCCTCGCGGCAAAATCTTCACTGAAAAACATGAAGTGAAACATGTTCTTTACATTCTGAAAGTTCAAGGGCATTCCGGACATTTCCTCACGAGTTTCAGTAAGATATTCGACGAAACGTCTGAAATTGGTCACTGCCCCTTAATTTCTGGACACCAGCGTATATAGGTTTTTGTGGTGTACTATAAAATGTTTAGCTATTGTAAGTGAAGTTTTCAGAAATAAAGATTGTTTAAAAAGAGACTAAAATGAATTTGAATACATTATATTCTATAGGCGATAATTGCTTAACGGATTAATTTGCAACGTATAAAAATGAATTTAACAATGGGAGTTTCACATTTTAAGCATTCATAATATCCACATTATTTAACATAATAATTTATTGTTTGGTATCCTAAAGTATATTTTTTCGAAAAATTAAAATGTATTGTCAAAATTAGGTGTTCGTACTAAAATTTCAGAATTTGGCACAATTTCGGTATAAAGGTTATCCCTTTGAGCCTGTTTTTGAACACAAATTGAAATAAGACATAATTTACAGTCGAATGGTGATTTTAGTTTTTTTTCTCTAAAAATTTGGCAATTACAATGTATGAGATGATTTACCTTTTTTGTGGCTGACTGCACTTATACGTTTATAATTATTAATGCATCATTATATACAGAAGCTGATTTTTAAATCTATACTTATAAAAGTGTAGCTTATTTTCTAATAATCAACGCCGAGTCTCAACCATTTGCCCTAGGACAATGTAATTTGTAAGACATGTCCTTTACACAATGTAGGCACCCAATAAGAAAGGATTTTCGAAAATTCACACCCTAAGGAGGTTAAATGGGGGGTCGAAAGTTTTAGATAATTTCGTTTTTTCGGCATATCTCAGCAGGAGTTTTAAGTAGGAGCCGGAAATTCCGCATAACATTTCTACTAAAGAATAGTTAAACATGTATTTCAGGCGATTTTAGATAATAATCCATCAAGGGGGCCACACTGTGTGTCAAAATTTTAGGTAATTGTGCCATATCTCAGCAGCAGTTTTAAGTAAGAATGTGAAACTCCGCTTTACGAATCTCCAAATAAAGTAGTTAATCATGTATTTCCAGCGATTTTAGAGCTAGTGAGTTTGTAAGCAACATCGGCTGTGAACCCGATTGCGAAGATTAAACGAAAAAGAGAACTATTGCTGATTTTTTATTATATATATTGTATGCAATTTTTTCCAGGGTATATATTTTTTTATTTCCCATTTTATAATTTTTTTTTCGATTTTCGTCTTTTAGCGATCGGATTTAAAATGTTAAACAAAATATTACACTTCCACCTTTTTTCAAAATACATTTTTTGAAAGTAAAAAATTGTGATTTAAATACTGATTGCCATATTTATTGGCTAGGGTATGCACAAGGATGCCTTATGGTGATAATCGTATAGTCAGATTACAAGGGTGTAACCGAATGGGTCCTGTTAAAATTATTTCATTTTAATGATTACATGCACGCAAAATAAATTAACCACGTTATAGTATCACTGCATTGGCGATGTATGGCTTAAAAACACACAGATCCCCGTTATTTTGATCACCCCATTAATAATTTATGGCCATGAAAGTACCCATTTACAATGATCGCCATTTATCTTAGGCAATCCAATTTTTATTTATTTCATCAGAAAGCTCTCCGCTCATCTTAGATAAATACGCACAACGCTAGTGGTATTTAGTCAGAAGGATTATGGAAAAAATACTATTAATGTAACGAAATATTTATATACGTGCTTATATATATATTATATAGTTATTTTCGTATAGTTTAAAATAAAGTATTTTATTTACACTTCTTTGTTTGCATGTAAAATGCAATTTCTGGGAACACAAGGGAAGTCAAGACAGTATGCTGCAGAATGTATTTGGGCCCCACTCAGAAGCGACCGGCTAGGCGGGCGAAGACCGGCTAGTATTTCTATAAAATTTTCCTCTTTGGTGTAATCTTAATAAATATCATTTACAACAGTGCATTAAAATATTTTTACACAGCAAAATTTCACCGAGGAGAGTAATTCAATGAATCTATGGAGACAGGAACATATTTTAAAAAGTACTTGAAGCACATTTTCTGGCACATTTTCATCTTTTTAAGCAAATTTTGCGATTTCTATTCTAAAAAAACTGTTTTCATAGGAAATATTTAGAAAAATACTTTAGAAAAAGGAATAACAGAATTTCTATTTCTTTCTATTTTTGGGATATAAAACTTTGAAATGAAATTTGGTATATATTTTAACTTCAATATCGTTTATTTTTATATGATGGTCTTTTTACCAAATTTTAAGCACAATTCTTCGCTTTCTTCAATCAAACTTTGCAATTTCCATTAAAAAAAAATCTTCTTTATTTTTGTACTTAGTAAATACAGTCAGTACCGGCTATATGGTCACCCGCTTATAAGGTCACACCGATTATGTGGTCAATTTTCTAAAGTCCTATCTAACTTAATAGGGAAAATGTGTTAAAGTGCATCGCTTATATAGTCATTTTATTTTCTCGGTTATGTGTTATATGGTCGTTTTTTAAATCTTTTCAATGAGGTTTTCGGCAATTAAAAAAAAAAGTAACTTTTGTAAAATTTCTTGAGGTGGGGAGAAACAGGGAATGACTAAAAGAAAAAAGTCTGTGCGAGGCCGGAGAGGACTTGAATTTATGTCTTTACTTCCCTTCCCTACCCGTCAGCCTTTTTTCTCTTTTGCGTTGAATCATCGTCAACGGTACCCCCCACCCCCACCCCGTCAATTCTGTTCCATCCCGAAGACAATAGTTGGATATCTGTCTGTTTATTGGTTGGAGTTATCAGTCTTTGTTTGAAAAGTGCGTTGATATTTAGACCAAAAAAAAAAAAAAATTATTTCATGTGGATCAAACGCTTAGAACAAGAAAACTCATTTTATACATATTATGGCTTCGAAAAGAAAGAGTTTATCAATTGCTGAAAAAATGAAATGATTGAAAAGTTTAAAAATTCTAATCTTTCAAAAGCTGCTTTCGCCAAAGTAACTTCGATACCCCGGACGACATTAAACTAAATTTTGGCAGCCAAACTTTACTCCCAAAATGCTCAAATCAGTGCTTGTCATCGTCAGTGCTTGTGACTTTATGAAAATATGGATAAGGCTCTTTTGTCATACATTAAATATGCACGATCACAAAATGCTCCTATATCGTGGAATGTTATGAAAGAAAAATCTTTGGAATTTGCTAATGAATTTGGCGAGTGAAGTTTTGTTGATAGCAATGGCTGGCTACAGGGATTTAATTCGAGGCATAATCTATGCTTCACAAATTGTGCGGATAAGCTGCTGATTTTGACAGGAGTTCCTTAAAAGAATGGAAAGATGTAGTATTGCGGGACATTGTCGAAAGATATGAACCTGGCAACATCTCCAATGCTGATTAATACGGACTTTTTTATAGGATCTTGCCAGACAAAACTCTTTGTTTTAAAGGTTAAAAATGTGTATTGGGAAAGAAAAGTAAGCTTCAAATATGGATGGATCGGAGAAAATTATTCCTTTGGTAACTGGAAATTTTCTTAAGCCTCGGTGTATGAAAAATTGCAAATATTTGTCTCTATGCTACAATGTTAATTCAAAAGCATGCAGTGGACATATAGGAAAAAATGCTTAGGAGGTGGGATCGAAATTTTAAAAAACAGAACAGGAAAGTTGCATTAATTGCAGACAATTGTGCTGCGCACTCCATTCTTGATGACTTGAAATCAATTGAATTTGTTTTCTTTCCTCCAAACAGCACATGTGTATCGCATCCTTTAGATCAAGGCATAATCCAGAACTTCAAGCTTCTTCTGCGAGATATGATTTCTGCTATTGACTGAAAAGACCAATTCCAAGTGTCTGCATTAAATGCAATTTTTTATGTCGACCAAAGTTCGAGTATAATGTCACAGAAAACTACAGAAAATTTCTTCCGAAATGCTGGTTTTCACAGTTCACCAAAGTCTGAAGAATTATCGGAAGATGCGGTTGAAGATCTCCCCTTAACTAAACTAGCAGAAAAACTGCGGAATATAGGTTATTCAATTCCAGACGAAAATCGGTATGCGAAGATTGATGAAGATCTCGCTACTAACAGTGAAGCGTCAATATAAAATATTGTTTCTAATGTGTTAAATTTGAATGCCGAAGGAAGCGATGATGAGGATGACAGAAAATGTGAAAAAAATCAGTATCAGCAACAGAAGCGCTTAAAGCCATAGAAGAACTTAGCTTTTTATTTATTAATTCCAAAGCAGATTAACATTTAAAAGCGATTAGGGACTTAGAAAGAGTTGTATTAACAACCACAAAAAGGAGGCAAACTTGCATATCTGAATATTTTAAATAATTGCATTGAATATGGGTGCAGTGCACGCATGTATGCGTAACGTACTTAGATTCTTAAGGTAAGCTAATAAATTTTACTAAAAATATTGTATATTATTACTGTAGTTTTCACTTGGCAAATTAATTTTTAAAATGTTCTTAAAAGTTTAATTATTATTCTTGAGCACTATATTTTGATATGTGAATTTAATCCTGCCGTAATTCAGGGTTCGTACACTTCAAGAACTTTCAGGCACCTTTTACCAGAATTTTCGTAAGGTAATATTTGGCTTATTTAATGAAAAAAAAATCTATTACCAGATATAGCGACCAGTACTCTACGAAATGTCCGATACTAAAACACTCAAAATCTCCTGAATCCGCTGATGCGTACGAACCCTTTAATTAAATAGTGTAATAATTGTAGTCTTGTTCCGCATATATGGTCACACCGCTTATACGGTCTATTTTTTCTGGACAGCTGAGATGACCATATAACCGATACTGACTGTATTTAGAACATTTTATCGAATAAAACCGACGCTAAAAAGGAACAATAGAATTTCTATTTCTTTCTATTTTTGTGATATAAAACTTTGAAATATAATTTTTTTAACACTTTCCAACCTAGGTCAATACCGTTTCTTTTCATATCATAGTGCTTTTGCCAAAAAAGACGTCTTCTTTTCTTAAATCTGTTTTATAAATGAAAACTGCAAAAATGTAAGATGCAATGGAACGTGATTTAAACAAATTAAATTTAATGATAACCGTAAAATTTAGTTTTATGGAACTTCCTTTTCTATTCCATTTTAAAAATATTATCATTAAAGAGCGTCGCTTACCTTAAATGGTTTTATGATTTAAAAATAGAAAATAAATGCATCATTACTTTCATAAAATAAATATTCCTAATAAGTATTCAGTTAATGAAAAATGTATCCCAAACTGAAAAATTAAGTAACAAGTAAAAGATTAAATATATTTGTAATGCATTTTTAAATAAAAGTTTTGTTTCTAAAAAATAAAACCATCAAAATGAAGAAAAATGAAAAGGGATTATATAAAAAGCTCACATTAATCAAATTATTAAACTAGCAAAATTTCTAAAAGTTGGAGGACGAATGAAAAACAATATAATAATTAATTTTAAAATAACTTCCCATTTGAGATAGAACGCACAATGACTAATATAAATCCATTTTGTTAAAGGAAATTATACTTGCATATTTGATACTAGCTGCTGTAAGTGCAAAACTCATAACTTAAATATACAAAATGTTCAAAAGTTTAATTACATATGGAAAATTTTGACGTAAATATTTTATTAAAATATACAAATTTTACATATTGAAAAAATATGACATACTTTGAAACAAACGAGTTTAGTGTTTTTCATGAATCAGCCATAATGCCTTTCCGAAATCATCAAACATATCTTTTTTAGTTCAAGTAACGTTTAAGGCTAGCATTTTTTGAAAAAAATATTTTTTGCACATTTTTTGTGCTCGAATCAAATCTGAAATATTGGAGAAATCTTTAGCTGCATATTGTTTTTAGATTGTTATAAAAATAATATCTGGAAAGTTTCAGCTTTCCAATAACTGTTCTTGCAAACTATGTATTTCTTTCTCGATTTCGTCTTTTAAAGCTGTCAAACTGTTCCATAATGTTTCCTTTAGTTATTCGAACTAGTGCTTAATTTTTGTTTTCATGTAAAAATGGTATTTCAAAATTTAATATTGTCTTTATTTTAAAAGAGTGAGCAAAAATATTCCGGATGGTTTTGAGTTTATTTCTTTTATCTGTAGAATGACGAAATATTTACGTATATATGCATATGTATATTTTGAATTAGTTTATGTTATGTGCTGAGTATTTTATATATATACAGTGTGTCCTGTATATATATAAAACAGGATTATTGGGACAAACTTTAAGCGCATGTAGGGGACATCACAAGGATTCAGATTTGCATGGCGACCCATGGTCGGAAACGTCATGGGAACGTAGTATGACAGGTACAAGAAACGAAGAAACACAAGACTGAGATCATCTGAAATAATTTATTGGCCAAAGATATTACATGTGCTGTGGTAGATAATATGTGAAAATGTTACAAAATATGTTCAGGCTTTTCACCATTGCTAGCAATGCATGCATTACACCGTCGGACCATGGATTGGCGGAATCGCTCAAGTACACCTGGATTTAGTTGGATATCCGCAGCAGAACAGACGAGTCTTGCAACCACAACCATATCTAAATCCATAGGCGTTGAGTACACAGAACTTTTCAGTGCACGCCAAAGAAAGAAATCTATTCTGCTTAAATCAAGAAAGCGTGGTGGCTAAGGAACCAGTCCAGCACGGCCAATCCATCGGTGACCAAACACCTGATTCAAATGTTCACGAACACATCTGCCATAATCGGTAGGTGCCCCATCATGTTGAAACCACATATAGCGTCAGACATGTTGCAAAATAGTGTCAAGTAAGCTTGGTAGCACTTCTTGCAAAAAGATTCAATAATCTGCAGATGTTAGAGGTGCTGGCAACATGTAAAGCCCGACTAAGTGGTCGCCGACCACGTCAGCCCTAACATTCACTAAACATCGGTGTTGGGCAGCATGTGGTCTCACGCCATGTTGATTCTCGCCATCCCATAAATGCGCGTTGTGGTGGTTGAACACACCATCTCGCGTGAAGTACGCCTCATCCGGAAATAAAACGTAGGATGGGAAATGCTCGTCTTGGCGACATTGGTCGAGGTACCACCGTGAAAAACGCACACGCGCAGGATGATCTGTGGGAAGCAGTGACTGTACTCTTTGCAGATGGTATGCGTATAAGCATTCACGTTGTAAACACGATGAACACTACTACGACATCCTCCTACGGCTGCAGCGACGGCTCGTACACTGGTACTCGGATTCCTTCGAACAGTATCCAACACATGTTGCTCCATGCTGGGAGTTAGAGTCCCTCGTGGCCCGCCCTCACTATGACTATTACCTCGAAATGATCCGTATTCACAAAAATTGTTATGCAAATGCACAAACATCCGGCGTTCCGGTGCTACTCTGTGGGGGTACCGTTTGCGATACAATCTTTCTGCAGTTCGTGTATGTGCGTGTGCCAATCCGTAAATCAGGTGCATATCTGCCAGTTCGGTGTTCGTAAAACTTTGCTTACTCCTCTGCGGGCAATGACACCTCAAATGACAACGGCAATGCAGGTCTGTTTCCTCTAGCGTTTCGAGTTAAAAATCTGTAAATATCTTTAATTTAATTAATCAAACGTGATATGTACAGTTTCTGGTATGATTTCTTAATTAAAAAAATCATTAATCTGAGAACGCTGGTCTTCACCAATGCTCTTGTGAACAACACCACCTGACGACGAACGAAGCCGTTTCCGACCATGGGTTGCTATGCAAATCTGAATCCTTGTGATGTCTCTTACCTCCCCTTAAAGTGTGTCCCAATAATCCTGGGACACCCTGTATATATATATATATATATATATATATATATTATGAATTAGTTTATGTTATGTGCTGAGTATTATATATATATATATATATGTATTATGAATTAGTTTATGTTATGTGCTGAGTATTATATATATATATATGTATTATGAATCAGTTTATGTTATGTGCTGAGTATGTTTTTTAATTTATTATATTTGTTGAATAATACAATAAAAAGGGAACCTCGTGAATTAAAAAATCTTTTATTCATAAACACGGAATTTGACTTCCTTCCACGCTGGCAGAACATACAGCCGGAGATTCTTGCTCAAACCAGTTAACTGAGAAACCTAGCTTTTAGATGCGAAGTGAAAAATTCGGCGGTGTTCAAATATAGACTAAATTTCCACTAAGGGCGGGATGCTTCTAAATCCATCGAATCTAACTCCCATCTCAGTATTTTTAGCAACTACACAATCAAAGATACCAAACTATCATATCATTGCAGAAAATAACCAGGAAAGTCAAACTTCCGGAGATTCAGACTTTCTTTGCAAAACTTAAATAAATAACAAAATAAATAGCAAATTCACATGCAATTGTTAGAATTCAGCACACCACCGTAACACGTAAAAACACAAAATTTACTTGCACATAGACTACATTCAGAAAAACTACAAAATTTACATTTTCCTAAAACATCAAAATAAAGATAATATTTCATTTCCTTCAGAAACCTCTCAAATATATTTACATGTTTTATTTTAATTGATGCCTAAAAGAGGAGTTATCTTTTCTTCATAAAAAATATATATTATTTACTTGCGACTTCAAACAAATGTGACAAAAAGACAAAATCTTACGACTAAAATTGTCTTTCTGAAATACGCTTTTCTCCTTACATCAATATTGATTAGGAGATATTTCCTCCACGAATCTCCCATCATATTTTCCAAGTAAAACGTCTATTTTCTTACTTCAGTGAAAACAATATGGAATAGGAAACGCATTCAAGTTATTTCAACGGAAAAGATGCTGAATCATATTAAGAGTCATTACTCCTATTTCGATAATAATTCAGAAGAACTCAGGTATAATTTAACATCAATTATTAGCATAAGTTAAATAAGAATATTAACGCATACAGCGAAACGTCTATAACGTACACTTCCAAATAGCGGATACCTATCTATTTAACGAACATTATTTCGATCCCCAATTTCTATATTCTTTACCTCTGGATAGTGGACACCTCCGAAAACGGACAAATTCCGTGCTCTTATGTTGTCCGTTATTCAGAAGTTTTACTGTATTATACAAGATTTTTTTCACATTTATTATGCAAAACTACTTTATATTCATTTCTTATAAAATATCAAAACTACTTCTTTAAATTAATTGAGTAATTAATTTTGTATTTTACACATGTCGATAGCTAAAATTCCTATATTTTTTTTTAGTTAGAAAGTGGTTCATTAAAATGACAATAAAATTATAATTTATCATTTGGAGTTTATTGGGATTGAATTAAATCATTTTGAAATGAAAATTTATTCAATTTAAGTAAAGTAGTTAGTTGATTCGTTGGATGATCACATGCGTTATTACTGATATGTTTTGCATACGAGCACTTGTTATTAATTAAAATTAGGCTTATTTAATTACAATGTGCAAGATTCGTACTGGTACACAAAACAAGGCGATATTTCTCACTTTATCCAAACTTTTAAGCGACATTTTTGAAATTTAAATTGGAATTTGCATTAGCTTCAATCTGCAGACATAAAACTTTTTACAATATGCTAATTCGGCAACTACTATTATGTTAATCGATTGTTAATTAAAACATTATCGAAAATGAAAACTACAAGACAATATTGAGTATAATTTAAGAAATATATATTTTTATAATTATGCTAAATATTTTTATAAGAAATCCGACATTCATTTACGGATATTAAAAATTGACGAAGAATTTTGCTGTAAAATGAAAGTTTTCAGAATTTTATAACTTTTAAGCCGAGTAATGTATGATAACTTCAGATATGACAATTATTTACCTCTAATAAGACATTATGAATTTGGAAAATATTATTTTAAGTTAGTGTATCTGATAAAATTTGATGATAATTATATTTATAAATGATAGCATAATTATTAGCAGCAGACTATTAGCAACACGGATATAGATCAAATCGTCAAGAAGTTAGACATTACACAATATGATGTTAAAAGGTGTAAAAGGAAACAATTTTTAGAAAAATTTAAACATTTTTGTAAAAGAATAAAGACGTTTTGTTTCCAATCGGGAAAATATTCAATGTGTTTATTACAATTTATAGTCATTTTGTAAATGAAGAATTCAAGAGCATATATGAATTGTTGATAATGAATTGTGGATATGACTGTGATTTTATCCGAAACTTAGTGTCTTAACTCAGTAAAAATCTTAATTGTGAATGGTAGACTATGTCTAACTTATAAGGTACAATGTGTCCATAGTGACATAAATATATATATATTTTTTAATAGAATTCATTGCAGTTACATGGATGTGTGTCATTGTGTTTGGTGTCTTTTTTTATTATTATTTGTTTTGAATAAAAAAAATCGATGCCTTAGATTAACAGGGTATTTGAAGGTTCTTTCAAGATTTACACTATGAAGTTGAAATTTAGATTGATCATTGCGAAAAATATGATTAAGTTTTAATCCATCACATGCTGGGTTGGTAAATGTAATAATAAATTGTGTATTACTTTTATTACTTTTATTAAGTTCGTTGTTTTTTTTATTATTTAGTCTTGTTTTATGTACGTCAGCAACGCTGACGATATAACGATAATGTCAACGACGTGTTTACAACTATACCAGGGTCACAATAATGGAATTAATTAAGTGCCAAACCGCACTCGCAAAAATATGTCAAATAATGTGGATCCGATTATTGAATTTTAGCCGTTTTTGCGTGTATGTAAGCATTTACACGCATGTACACACACGCACACGGCATTAGTACAAAAATAAACAAGCATAAAGAAGAAAAATGTTTTGCAAACATAAGAATTTAGAAACATTCTAGCTGTAATACATTAAAAAAATCAAATGTGCGATAAAATGTACAAGCTTAACGAGGCCTCTTTTTTTCTAGTATATATTAAACCTACAAAATATATTCTGCATTCATTTTTTCTCTTATGGCGATTTTTGTAAGTTAAAATTTCTACAAAATTTCTTTTTTATAACCATCAAATTCAGTTTATGCCAAATAAAACTGTTGGAATAAAATTTCTTGTATGATGTATTTTGAAGCGATCTATGCAGACTTCATTGAATGCG